>CM066034.1:744288262-744918262 GCA_033557465.1 Ichthyophis bannanicus | reverse complement strand
TTGGTGTGTGTGTCTTGGTGACTGCAGTTAGGTGGTTGTTGTGTGATAACATAATGCTGCAGGAAGAGGTGATGTTTCAGTGCCTTCCTGAACTGTGTAAGGTCCGTAATTGCCCAAATGTCAGGGCAATTATGGACCTTAAACAAAACTACTCTTTCCTTGTTTCTGGTGCTAGGCGCCATTTTGGGCACTAGGCCCATTTTTCTTCCAGCATAGAGAAACCAGCTAGTGGTTTCAAGAAATGCTCAAAATGTGGCGGTACCATTTCTGTCACCGACACCCATGACTGGTGTCTAAAATGTTTGGGTCCTGAACATTGCCCAACGGAGTGTCTCTCCTGTACGAGGATGACCAAAAGGGGCCTACAGAATAGAGCTTCAAACTCGGTACCCTTTTTGCCGCCGACACGATGTCAGTTGCATTGACGTCTTCCAGGGCTTCATCTTCCTCCCATGGATCTCAGGTAACCAAATTTGTCTTCTAAGACTAGCTGGTCCTTGAAGGGAAAATCTCCTTCAAAGTATCGAGATGCCACTGGCGTTTCCCTCAAGGATACTTCACCGGCAAAACAGCCCCGGCGAGAGTCTTCGGGTCCAAAGCATTAATGGGGCTCCAGGATGTTCCAGAGGCCTCCACCTCTGCGGAACTACTGGTGCCATGTTCTGGGGTCGTAGCCGCTTCCACCGGTACCGACACCCAGGCATCGGCAGGAGCGATGGATCACAGAATCCTCACTATCGAATACAGTCTAGCGGCCCTCTTAGCAGCTTCGGTACCGCTAAGACCACAACAGACGTTTCAACAGGTATCGGTACTGACAGTACCTACTTCGACAGGACTGCTTCACCCTATGCCGATCTCGGGTATCGGGGATCAGGAACCGAGACATTTCGGTACTGATTTCGAGCAGTACCGATACCGTGCGTTACAGGAGCACCTGGTGTTTGAGTCTTCTAATTCCAATGACTGACGATTCCACCAGTACTAGAGCGATTCTAATAGAAGATTTGGTTCCTTCTCCTCAACGCAGGATGTCTCTTCCAGAGGATATGTCCTTCCAGAATTTCATACATGATTTAGCAAAGGGTCTTGCAATCACTGTGATTCCAGAAAAAGAGCCTAGGGCAGAAGAATTAAGAATTCTACAATACCCTATGGCTTCCAAGGAAGCAGCTATGCTTCCCATTCACAAGATCTTACATGATCTAATATTGAGAATGTGGGAAACTCCTTTAACAATATCCTCACATTCCCAACGCTTTGACACTATGTCCCGAGTGCCAAGTTGTCCTGGTTTTCAAAAATCTGTTACATCATTCAATGGTAGTGGAATCAGCCATGCGAAGGATCAAGAGTGCTAAAACACATTCATCTAATCCTCCAGGTTGGGAATCCAGGACTCTTGATGCCTTTGGCGGTCGATGCTTTCAATCCTTCATGCTAGGAGCCAGGATCAGTTCCTACATTCTTTATGTGGGAATGTTCCTAGAAGAAGTCACAAAAGACTTAGAGCTCCTTAGCCCTTGTGTTTCAGAGGAAAAAAGAGAAGACTACCTTATTCTGGTCAAACATGCCTAGAATCTCTCAAAATTCATGAACCTTTGATTGCTTTGAATGTATTAGCAGAACTTCTGCTATATCCATAGGAGCACGTCGTATTGCTTGGCTTCAAGCATCAGACTTAGAACAGTGGGTGCAAGAAAAGCTGGGAAACATTCCTTGCACAGGAGAAAATCTCTTTGGCAAGGACTGGCAGGACAAAGCTAATCAGCTTGAATCTGACAATACTACTTTAAATAGATTGTCAAAAGCTACAGCCAACCCAGCAAAGAAGAAAATATTCAAAAAAAAAACCTTTTTCAGTTAGAAAAAGAAGCCTTACTAATCTTACACCCATCAAACTCACTGTCCGCTTCATGTTCCCCAGAAGGGGCAACAACAGAACAGACAGCAAAGAAAGCCGCAAGCCCAAAAGGCTCAACTGGCTCAACAGACCCAGCCCCCTCAGGGTCTTTGACGTCCATCTAGAGAACTTAGTCATTCTGCCCCTAAAAGGTCCAGAACCCTTGACCATTCCAGGAAGACTATGCTATTTTGCCAAAAGATGGCAACAAATAACATCAGAAAATTGGGCTCTGTCCATTGTACAACTGGGGCACAAGCTTCATTTTCTCAACTTGCCCCCACCTACAATAGTAAAACAGTTCAATTCTCAGGGGCCTGCCACCGACCTCTTGTGGCAGGAGGTCACATCACTTCTAGCTCAAGGAGCAATTGAAGAAGTACCCATTCCCCAACAGAGCACAGGGTTTTACTCCCCCTACTTTCTTATTCCAAAGAAGACAGGGGGACACAGACCTGTATTAGACCTCAGAGAATTAAACAATTATTTGTTCCAAGAAAAGTTCAAAATGATCTCCCTCTGAACACTTTTACCATACCTCCAAAGTCAGGACTGGCTATGTTCTCTAGATCTAAGAGATGCGTACACACGCATATTCTCATCCACTCATATCACAGGAAGTTCCTTCGATTCCTGGTCCAAGGAAGACACTTCCAGTACAGTTATTCCCTTCAGACTAGCCTCTGCTCCAAGAGTCTTCACAAAATGCATGTCAATGGTAGCAGCATTTATGAGGACTCTGGGAATATTTGTCTTCCCTTATTAGACGATTGGCTCATTCGAGCATCGACAGCTCCAGAGGCCAGCTTCGCTCTCTCTCGAGCAATGGGAATTCTTCAATACTTGGGACTGGTCATAAACCTCCCAAAATCTCATCTCACCCCATCTCAATCTCTAGAATTCATAGGTGCTCGCCTAGACACACGGCAGTCAAGGGCTTTCCTGCCCCAGCCACGCTGTCTACATATAATACACTAGCATCTCAAGCATCTATGAAACTATTCCTTACTGCTTGGGAGATGCTTTAACTGCTGGGACACATGGCATCCACTGTCCATGTGGTTCCCTATGCTCGCTTCCACATGCGAGCAGCCCGGTGGACCCTTTTCTCTCAGTGGTCACAAGCCTCGGGTTAACTAACAGACAAAATCAGAACTACCACACGTCTGATTTCATCCCTGCAATGGTGGCAATCCCTGGAAAACCTCCTTGTAGGCTCTCCTTTCCAGCAGCCTCTATGCCAAACCACTCTGACGACAGATGCGTCCAAGATGGGTTGGGGGGCCCACTTGCATGATTTCTCCACTCGGGGTCTTTGGACCTCACAGGAGGTTTCCCTTCACATAAACCTCCTAGAGCCGAGAGCCATTTTCAGTGCTATTCAAGTCTTTCAAGGCCATCTCAGCAACAAAACAATTCTGGTCCAAACCGACAATCAGGTAGCTATGTTCTATGTGAACAAGCAAGGCGGAACAGGCTCTCTGTCGCTATGCAACGAAGCTTTGCAACTATGGGCCCTCGCCAGAGTTACAAATTCACCTGTTTGCGGTATACCTTCCGGACATTCAAAACTTGTGGGCAGACAAACTCAGTCGAATACTGCTGCCACACGAGTGGTCCCTCCACTCATACCAGCTTGCTCAAGTGTTTCGAATCTGGGGAACACCAGATAATAGACCGCTTTGCAAGTCCACAGAATGCCAAATTTCCCTGATTCTGTTCGAGAATTCTGGCTCAAAACTGTCAGGCAAGAGATGCTTTCCTACTCCACTGGGGACAGGACTTACTCTATGCCATCCCACCCATTCCCCTCGTTCCCAAGACTTTATTCAAACTTCAGAAACAGAGGTCATGTGATACTCATAGCTCCACGTTGGCCATGGCAAATGTGGTATCCTCATCTTCTGCGTCTCTCTCAAACCACTCCTCTGGAGTTGGGGAATGCTCCAGATCTCCTGTCGCAGGAGGACGGATCTTCACTGCATCCCAGTCCCTACATCTCAGGGCCTGGTTACTGAAAGCCTAGAATTCCAGGATGTTAATTTTTCTCAACAAGTAAAGGATAATCCTCCTGGCTTCCAGAAAACCTTCCACAAGACGTTCCTACGCTTTCAAGTGGAAAAGGTTCTCTATCTGGTGTTCACAAAAGGGACTTAACCCCCTTTTAGTACCTGTAGAGTTGCTACTAGAGTATCTTCTACGATTATCAACTTCTGGTCTAAAGACCAATTCAGTTAGGGTCCATCTTAGTGCTATTGCTGCTTTTCATAAACCTTTCGATGGACAACCTATTTCCTCTCATCCACTTATATCAAGATTTATGAGAGGCCTACTTTTAACAAAACCTCCCATTAAACCACCTGTGGCATGGGATCTAAATCTTGTTCTTGGTCAGCTTATAAAACCGCCCTTTGAACCTTTAGCCACTTCAGACCTAAAGTTTCTTTCATGGAAAGTTATTTTTCTAATTGCCATCACTTCTGCAAGACGCATTAGTGAACTACAGGCGTTAGTAGCTGACCCTCCTTATACAAGGTATCACCATGATAAAGTAGTCCTTAGGACTCATCCTCACTTTCTGCCAAAGGTGGTTTCGCCTTTTCATTTAAACCAGTCTGTTTATCTTCCTATATTCTTTCCTAGGCCTCATGCCTCCAGTGCGGAAAGGAATCTTCATACATTTGATTGTAAAAGAGCCTTAGCTTTTTATCTCCAAAGAACTAAGCCACATAGAAAATCTTCTCAGCTTTTTGTGGCTTTTGACTCTAGTCATTTGGGACTTCCAGTTTCTAAAAGAACTCTGTCAAATTGGATTTCAGATTGCATATCCTATACATATCCAGAGTAAGGAACTTTCTCTCGAAGGCCATGTCATGGCTCACAATGTGAGAGCAATGGCAGCCTCAATGGCTAACCTTCGTTCTGTCTCTATTGATGACATCTGCAAAGCAGCCACTTGGACTTCGGTACATACCTTCACAGCCCACTATTGCTTAGCCAAGGACTCCCGTTGGGATGCCTCGTTTGGCCAGGCTGTTCTACAACATCCCTTCCATACTTAATACAACTCCTACCCACCATCCACAGTTTGGATGCCTAAGGTCCATGGGAGAAAGCATGACCCATCTCACCTAGGTTTGCAGCTAGTTGGCATCTTTCAGCTGAGGAGTCCCCCATATGTGAAGACTACATTCCTGCTTGTTCCTGGAGATAGCGTAGTTACTCACCTGTAACAGGTGATCTCCGGGAACAGCAGGAATTTAGTCTTCACAACCCACCCACCTCCCCTAGGCGTTGTTTTTATCTCTCTCTTTCTCTACTTCTCTCCTTTGGTCTCAGCTATAAACTCAACTGAAGTGAGAGAGGTACAGAGGCGAGAAGGCAGCACGCATGTGCTGTGGGATGCTCCCAAAGGCTTTCCTATTGGATGCTGGGGAGTGTTCCAGCGCGGGCTCTGTTGGTACTGATGATACCCATATGTGAAGACTAAATTCCTGCTGTTCCCGGAGATCACCTGTTACAGGTTAGTAACTACGCTTTCTAAGATATGGCAACCAGAATTGCACATGACTGCCGCAGCTCATGAAGATAAAAAAAGATTCTTTTACAACCTTAGAGACCTGCAGCTCTAAGATTAGGGGTGCTGTCAAAAACAACTCCTAAACTCTGTAATTGATCCTTTACTTCCAACTGAAACCCCCCACCATATCAGACCAGGTGGACTATAACAAAATAGTGCGGAGAATGAACCCAAAGGACCTTAGGGGAGATAAGACAGAGATTTAAATACCTCCATGGTTTAAATGCACAATTGGCGAATCTCCTTCAATTGAAAAGAAGTGTTGGAATGAAGGGTCATAGGATGAGGGTGAAAGGGGATAGACTCAAGAGAAATCTAAGGAAATATTTCTTTATGGAAAAGGTTGTGGATGAATGGAAGTGTCTTCCAGTGGAGTTGGCGGTGGTGAGGATTTGGATTCAAGAAAGTGTGGGCAAGCACAGAGGATCCATGAGGAAGAGGAAAGGGATTGTTGAGCTTTAGTAGTTAGTATGAATAGGCAGACTTTATAAGTCATATGGTCGTTATCTGCTGTCATTTCTATGTTCACTTCAAAAAGTCATTAGCTGTATGGGGAAACTAAAGGAAGAAGAGCAGTGGGTGAAAACGAAACAAAAGATTCATTATTGTTTATACTAGACCAGTCCAGACAAGTATCTACAGATGGAGACAGAGAAAAGCTGAGAGGCTGACTTAACAGCCCTCATAGGTGTTTGGTGCAGCTTTCAGCTTTTCAGCATTTCTCCGTCTCCAGCAGAAGATGCAGATTTGTGGCCTGGTCTAGCAGCTAGGAGCAGGCCACTCCTGGGAATGTTATAGGCCCTGGTTCCTAGTGTTTAGATAAAGCCTGGGCAATAGTCCTTTTGGGACTGATTTTCCCTTGCTCTTTGTGAACCGGCTCAGTTGGAGTCTGATTTCCAACACTCACCCAGTTTTTTTTGCTCCCTTGGTGGATGTGACAACAGGGAGCTACTTACAACACACTGCCTCCCTGTTCTTGGAGAGCAAAGGGTAAGCAGTGAAATTTAGGAAAAAAAAATAAGGCTTGCAGAATAGTCTCTCCACCAGACTGCTTCCTGGTCTGTATAGTGCTGCGTTAGATTTGGACTTGGTCAGGGGTTCTGAAGTGATTATCTGTCTCTTTCTGCTTGTTTCTGGTATGTCTGAGAAAAGTGAGTCACTGTGCCACAACTAAGGCATGGCAGCTTGGCATGTCAGTTGATGCATTCAGCATAGCTTATGAGCAAGTAGGTAGGTATGTGCCAGGTGGATGGGATGCAATCCACAAAGGTTTGGCACCCAGCCAATGGTTGGGTTCCTCAGATCAAGCCCTGGTCCCTGTTGTGGAAGGCAGCACTATTATGCTTATCAAACAGAGCCTTGTTAGTGCTCCCATTTTGGAGGGATTAGCAGCTATTTTGCTATTGCTTTGCACCAAAAATAAATAAGTCAAGCATACCTGGCCTTTTCCCTCTAACTAATGATTGGGGAAGTTAGTGGTGTCTACACACCTACCCTTGGGCATGGCAGAGCCTACACAGCTCCATTTCTCTACCAGCAGGTGACCTCACAGTTATGTCAGAGCTCTGCTCTTCCCCCCTCCCCATACCAGCTACCTAATAGAGCAATGGTGGGGACAGCCTGCAGAACAGACTCTTGCCCTCTGAGCAAATGAAATTATCCTAGAATATCTTTTAAGGCTGAATTAGGCATGCAATGCATAAGGATTGCTGAGGCCCGAGAATGATAAAAAATCCCAGGCTGGTCCTGCGTGAGCAGCCCTTGGTTTCTTCCTTAGACTCTTCCCGGCCTTATTCTGTGTTCCTGCATGGAAGGAGCTCCAGCACCCTGGCAGTGTATCGGGTGCTAGAATATGCACTGGCTGAAACAATCCTGCATGGAGGAGTAGCCTAATAGTTAGAGCACTGGCTTGGTAACCAAGAGACCAGGGTCCAATTCCCACTAGCACATCTGGGCAAGTCACTTAACCCTCCATTGCCTCATAAGAAAGGCCTGGCAATCTACTTCCAGTCACACTGCCCAGAAAACCCAGGAGTTGGCTGGGTAGCCAGGAGTCAGCATTGATTTGAAGGCACACATTGCATTGAATAAATCCCAATGAGTTGCTGAGTAGACTCAGGAATAACCTAGACAATTTTTTTTTTTTTTTACAGAAAGGGGGGTGGATGCATGGAATTCTCAGTAGAAGTGGTGGAAACAAGGACACTATCTGAATTCAAGAAAGCATTAAACAAGCATAGAGGATCTCGGAGAGAAGAAGATATTGTAGAGCTAAGCAGTTAGTGTGAATGAGCAGATAAGATTTTGTATTGTTTTTTTTTCTGCTGTCATATTCTATTTTTCTTAATAAAACTCCTTCCAGCAATAACAATCTGTCTATTGACTTCTTGCAAAACCCTATAGCTCAGCTTTTGTTTACTCATCTGTCTCAAAGTAGTGTGTGGTCTGACCCTACTCATCTGATAAGCTTACATCAAAGTAGAGTCTAAATTACAGGACATTGCAATGCTATCAACATTCAGGAGTCTTCAGATGTCCTGAGTGAACCTGCTCTGGGCTAATTATGAAGCTAAGCAGGGTTGGGCCTGGCTAGTACTTGGATGGGAGACCATTTTTGTTTGAGTTTGATGTGTTTGTCTCCATCTGCTGGTGGCTGGGCTGGGCTGAACTGGAGGGACTCCAGGAAAGAAAATTAGCAGGTAAGGTAAAATTCACCTTCTCTCTTTGCGCACTCTTTATTTTGCCCTGACACAGAACAAGTGCAGCACAAATGGTAACTGATCTTTCAAACGTGCTCACACACTGCTGCTGCCCATGCTGCAACTGCGAGTTCCTTACACTGTACTGCTAACATGCTTCGGCCCTTCTAGAGAAGCCTCATATATCTGAGCACACTGCTGTTTATTCGGATCAGGTACTGTTACTTCTTTTTTTATCCCACAGTCTGTCTGATGGTTGAGAATCCTTATGAAACCTGCTCAGTTTCTACTTTGTGGACAACAAGCTGATCATGCACAACAAAGACTGTGCATACAGTGGGGGACGATGATGCATGTTTGGAGTCTGCGCTTCATCTGTTGATTCCCAGGCACATAGTACAATGTTGTGCTAAGAACTGGAAGAACAGCTGCTGCAGATCTTGTGGTGCTGCCCTCAGAGGCTGTCCCAGTGCAGGTTTCTTACAGCTACTATAGTTGGTAGCCTAAAGCTACTAAAGTCGGTAACTTGGCAGAGTGAGTCTCTGTATCTACCTATAGAAAAAATGCTTTAATTAATTTACTGGTTTTTATACATATATACTGTTATATCTGCTGTTTTTCCTGTTGTTCTGACTGCTTTGCTTTGATGACTGGTAGTCAGTCTGGGTTCCCTTTCAGAGCTTAGTAGCCATTGCAGTAATCTCAGCTGGTATGGGGATTGCATCCCATAGTTACCATGGCTGAGAGATGCTGCTCCATTATTACTCTGTTTATTCCTCAATCTGACCCAAAGAATAGGGTGGATGTATACTTTGGACGCTCTTGGTTGAAAAATATTGCATTTGTAGAGAGGAAAAATATCAGTATTAGAGGTCAGTGACAAGTCTGCCTCCAAGCTATGACTTTGGCTGTGGCTGAGAGAGATTGGATCCATAAATGCTGGTGCCTTCAAATATCCTTCTTATACATCAACAGAATCAGGCTAAATAGACCCATTTTGTCATCCTCATATTGGGACACATGGTGTAACTGTCGTGTGGTGGCCGAAATGTGCCGTGCTTGGCATAACAGTTAACTATAAGACAGTTTGGGGAACCCGCCACTTTAACTCTTCACCATAACAATGAGAGGGTCAAATGAATGTTGAACGTTTTCAGCTTTGGAGGAAAATGACTGTAGAGATGTATGCATCTGAAAAGAACCATAGTGAATTTGTATCATACTGCTGATTTCTAAAGTGCTGCTAGGCGGGGCCAGTGCTAGGGTTCCTGGTGCCCCCCTGCAACCTATAGATTAGAAACAGAAATATGACGACAGAAAAAGACCACATGGCCTATCTAGTCTGTCCTTCCATATCAACAACTACAACAGTCCCCTTTTTTCCTTTAGAGATCCTCTGTGTTGGTCCCATGCTTTTTTTTAAATTCAGTTACTGCCTCATCTCTACCAACTCCACTGGGAGACTATTCCATGGATCCACCACTCTTTCCGTAAAGAAATATTTCCGCAAATCACTCCTGAATCTATCCCCCTTCACCCTCATCCCATATCCCCTCGTAGCAGAACTTGCTTTCAATTGAAAGAGGCTCTCCCCCTGAACATTTATGCCACGGAGGTATTTAAACATCTCAATCATATCGCCTCTATCCCACCTTTCCTCTAAGGTATACATATTAAGATCCTTAAGTCTGTCCTCATATACTTTATAATGAAGACCACTAACCATTTTAGTAGCCACCCTCTGCACCGACTCCATCCTGTTCACATCCTTTTGAAGGTGCGGTCTCCAGAATTGCACACTATACTCCAAATGAGGTCGCACCAAAGATTTATACAGAGGCACTATTACCTCCTTTTTTTCTGCTAGCCATTCCTCTCCGTATGAACCCAAGCATCCTTCTAGCTTTTGCCATCGCCTTTTCTACCTGTTTAGCTACTTTAAGATCATCAGACACAACCACGCCCAGGTCCCGCTCTTCTTTAGTGGACAAAAGAACTTCATCCCCTATACTATATTGCTCCCTTGGATTGCTGCAGCCCAAATGCATGACCTTACATTTTTTAACAGTAAATCCCAGCTGCCAGATTCTAGACCATTTTTCAAGCTTAGCTAGATCCCTCCTCATGTTATCCTCACCTTCCTGGGTGTCTACTCTATTGCAGATTTTGGTATAATCCGCAAAAAGGCAAACCTTACCCGACAGCCCTTCCGCTATATCACTAACAAAGGTGTTAAAAGGAATCGGACCAAGGATAGATCCCTGGGGTATACCACTGGTAACATCCTTCTCCTCAGAGTGAGCCCCATTTACCTGTACTCTTTGTCGCCTCCCACCCAACCAATTTCTAACCCAAGCAGTAACTTTAGGGTCCATCCCTAGGGTGCTCAGTTTGTTTATAAGTCACCTGTGAGGAACAGTGTAAAAGGCTTTACTGAAATGTAAATACACCACATCTAGAGCTCTCCCTCAGTCCAACTCCCTGGTCACCTAGTCAAAGTAATCAGTCAGATTTGTCTGACAAGACCTGCCTCTGGTGAATCCATGCTGCCTCGGATCCTGTAATCCGCTGGACTCCAGAAACCTCACTATTTTCTCTTTCAGCAGCGTTTCCAGTAATTTACTCACCACCAAAGTTAAAATAACCAGCCTGTAGTTTTCAACCACATCCTTACTTCCGCTTTTGTGTAAAGGCACCACATGAGCCTCTCTCCAGTCCTTTGGCACCACTCCCGACTCCGAGGCATTGAAAAGGTCAGTCAATGGAGCTGCTAGAACAGAAATATTTGTTAAGCAATTCCGCTTTATCCTCATCAGCTTCTACATATACCTCCCCTTCACCCTTAAGTCTGACAATACCACTTTTGCCCTTCCTCTTCTCACTAACATATCTGAAAAATGTCTTATCCCCCTTTTTATTGCATTGGCTATTTCCTCCTCTTTTTGAATCTTTGCGCCCACTCCCTCATTACTATTAATGATTGCTATCCTCCACCCCTCTTTTATCCAAAACTACTTTGCAAACTCTTTTCACATGGTAATATTTCTCCTTCAAATTATATGTTGTAAGAAAACTGCAGCGAAAGGACAAATGCATAGCTAAATTAAAAGTAAGTACGGAACAATACCTAGTATCGCATGAACAGGCTGTGATACACTAACGTTTAATGTGATCAGCAAACAAAATGGATTTAATTAAAAAAGAAGGTTCTACAAATGTTACAGCCATTTAGCAATTAATTCAATGATGTCTAACACATGCCCCTCAATAGCAACATGGCAAGATTTACAAGCCATTCTTAAATTCCTAATCTCAAATAGTTTTATTTTCAACTATGAAAACAAATCATCAGTGAAATTACAAACACTTAACGTTTCGTGCTTTCATGTTAACAAAATTAGCAATTAATTCAGTGATGTCTAATAGCACATATATCACTCTCAAGAGCAACCATGGCAAAGTTTACAAACCTTTCTTGAGAAATGCTGGATCACAAATAATTTTTTATTTTTAACCGTGAAAATGATCGCTCGCCACTTGCCACAATAACAGGAATTGTCAGCAATATTCTTAGGACAATGCTCAAATTTGGGAATGAGGAGAGGTTGTTTGAATGGATGAATTTAAGAGTTTCATAAGAGTTATGGAACAAGCATAATTCGGAGTTCATCATATAGTTCAGTTCCATTGATGTCTTTATTATCACCATTTGATAAATGAAATTGCAAATCATTGCAATAAGGTTGGAGCTTTTTGTAGTCCGTTTCAGTAAGTATATTTATGTTGTATAATAATTCAAATTGATTGTTGTGTTGCTCTAATTGCTCAAATCTTTCATTGAGGGATGTCATTGCAGTATCCAAAATTGTAAAAAAATTAGTTTACACAAAATTTATCCTCGGGTGATTCATCGTCTTGTTCATATTGGAACTGTTTAGTCTTTGTCCTCTGGCGGATTTGAGCAGTCGCTTTGAACTCTGGTTCCCCCTCAACTTCTTGGCAAAGAAGCTGAGCAGATTTAAGCAATGACCGATAACTGGAATCAGTACGGTAATCAGAAATAAAGGCTTTCAAATTCCCAATAGCTGTCAATGCTAGTGGAGGAGTGGCCTAGTGGTTGGGGCAAGGTACTTCAGGCCGGAAGGTCGGGGGTTCAAATCCCACTAGAAGACAGCAACCTTGGGCCGGAAGGACTGGAGTTTCTAGTCCCACAGGTGCTCCTTGTGGTCTTGGGCAAGCCACTTAACCCTCCATAGCCCATGTTCCCTGTAAAATAGTTATCTCCAAGTTATAATGCCCTGTTCAATGTAATTTCAGTTTGTTCAATGTAAACCGCACTGATGCAGAATAGCGCGGTATATAAGAGAATGTAAATAAATAAATAAATAAATAAATGCGGTGGCGTTTTCACCAGTACTCTGTAGGATCCTATTGATGGGATTCAAGAGGTCATGCCACAAGATGAGAGAGCACAGGAATTGGAAATCCATTAACTTGGTGTTCAAAACATGTGCTTCATACTTAGATTCACTTTCATGCTTATAGTAACATAGTAGATGACGGCAGGTAAAGACCAGCATAGTCCATCTAGTCTGCCCAGCAAGATTGCAAGAGTAGGTGCACCTGTCACTCTGTGCAGGCCACCCCTCCCCATGTCTTTGTTTAGGGGTGACCTCACCACTCCATGTAGGACACCCCTATTTGTTGAGACGTTAGATGGTTCAGAAGTTGTTTCAGTTTATTTTGTTTTTATCCTGTTGCTATAAAGGGATCCACTGTGTTTGTCCCATGCCGTTTTGAATTCCATCACCGTGTTTGCCCTCACCACTTCCATCAGGAGGGCATTCCAAGCATCCACCACCCTTTCAGTGAAAAAATATTTCCTGACATTGCCTTTCAATTTACCACCTTGCAGCTTCATGTTATGCCCTCTAGTTTTACAGCGTCCTTGTCTTTGGAAGAGGTTTGTTTGTTCATCATTACTCTTTAAGTATTTAAAGGCCTGAATCATATCTCCCCTGTCCCTCCTCTCCTCCAAAGTGTATACATCATCACTAAGTATCTCGTACAGAGCATCATAGATTTCTCCAGTTTGGTGCCTAAGAGGCTGCAGCACATCAATGCAACTTTCCCAACGAGTTTTTGAAAGAGGTTTCAGAGTCAGAGAGGTAATGTGTTTCTTGAGAACTGCCCAATGCTTCATTGATGATGAGACAAACTTGTATAGCTCTTGAACTGTTCCAAAGAAGTTAATTGTCTCATGATTCACTTTTACAGCATCATTTACTACTAAATTCAGGCTGTGAGCACCACATGATACGTAGAAAGCACAAGGGTTTCTATTTAAAATAAGCTGCTGTGATCCATTCCTTTTCCCTTTCATGTTGGCGCCGTTGTCGTAACCTTTGCACCTCATATCACGAATATCAAGATTCCAGGTGAGTAGTTGATTGATGATAGTGTCTCACAAACCTTCTCCAGCTAAATCATGCACATCCAGGAAGCCTAGGAAATGTTCTTCAATGTCTACAGTGCCTTCTTTGCAGGAAACCAAACGAATATTAAGTCATCTGCTCAGTGTGACTGACACCCGTAGTACAGTCCAATATTATAGAATAGTATTTTGCTTTTTGACTGCAGACAAGATGTTTTCTGTGGTGGCCTTGCCCAGGATTACAATAATTTAATTTTGTATGTCTGCTCAAATAATGGTATTTGGATTCCTGTCTTATGGCTCTCCCTATGTGTGTTGCCTTGACAGGCTCAAACTTCCCGAATAGTTCTACCTTTTCAGAAAGTTGCTGTTTCTTTCAAAAAGCTTGTCCAATGAGCCTCACAGCGCCATGCATTGAGATCCAAGAAATTTAATTATTTCAATGATCCTTGCAATCACATTTGATCAATGTTTTTTCTCTAGTTCACACAAGCTTTGATTTTGAGGGTCGAGTGTAGTCCTGCTTTTGAGATCCTTTCTGAAGTCGCCCCCATTTTCAAATGCTTAATATGGCAGAGTTTGTTTCATGTGTATGCAGTGCCTTGGATACACTTCTCTAGTTATTGTAGCCGGTTGATACAAATGTGCTGGGTGGTTCACTTGGTTCCAGTGGTTAAAACAGTTTGCAGCAGAAACAGAACATGCAGTCTGCAGAAACTGAGTACACTAGCCACGGCCTTGGCAGTAGTTCACCATTTTCTATTTTTCTATTATAATATGTGTCACTGAACTTGTATCCACTAAAATTTGTAGGATACAAAATGCTTCTCTTGAACAGGTCCTGATTCTGTGAGAATAATTCTTATTTTGTCAGTGAGTTTTGGCCACTTTGATGGGTCTGCTAGTTCAAGTGCCAATGAGTCTGAAGTTGATGAAGCAGATGGTTGTTTTGTTCTAAGATACTCTTCCCCCAAAGGTTTCTAAAGCACATGGCTGCTCACTTTGCTCTTCCATACTCACTGATGTTCCTCTTGCATAATGCCTTCTCTGCCTTGGCTAATGAGGATGAGGAACTGAGGGAGGAACTGGCTGCAATGAAGCGCACCTCTTCTAAGATATAAACTGAACAAAGTCCACCACCACTCCCACAAAGAATGAAACACCCCAGGAAGAAATGGATCACAGTGGGTTCTGGGAGATTGTGACCTGTGACACAGAGGCATCCTATGCATCAGGAGATATCCCTGCATAATGCCTTCTCTGCCTTGGCGAATGAGGATGCCCAATCCAAAGAAACTGTAGAGCCCTTAAATGAGACAGCGAATGAGGATGCCCAATCCAAAGAAACTGAAGGGCCCTTAAATGAGACAGACAATGCCCAATCTCCTGCTAAAGGACCAAATATGACGAAAACCTCACCAAACAGCAAACTACTACTACTTGGTGATTCCATCATCAGTGGCACCAACTTGGGAACACAGCTCAAAGGCGAGAAGATAGTCAAGTGCCTCCCAGGCTCTTTAGCCAACAGGAATACAAACCATGTTGTTGAAATACTTAGTGCAGAAAGTGAACACTCCAAACTTGATGTGGTTATCCACTTGAGCACAAATGACCTGGCTAGAAACAGTACCTCCACAGTCCAAAAGAACTTCCAATCTCTTGGAGAGAAACTCAAGCCCATTGTTAACACTGTTGTATTCTCAGAGGTTCTACCTGTGCTTGGTAAGGGGGCATCGCTTCAACAGCTTTAATACATGGCTCCAGACCTGGTGCAAGCAAGAAGGATGCAGATTTATTGGCGACTGGGGTAACAGATGGAACAACAAGAGACTATACTGTGGTGATGGACTACATCTTTCTGTCACAGGGAAAAGAATCCTAAGTGAAAAATACAAGCAATATGTGGTTATGCATTTAAACTAGAACAAGGGTATGATGGATGTGGAAGGTCAAGCTCTGGACGTCACCCCCTGCAAAAGCAGATTAAAATCAGAAACAGCCACACATTTAAACCACACATCAAAAACAAATGGGAAGATGTAGGCAGAACAAAATCAATGCTAAATACATGCAAGCCAGTTAAATGCTGGAAAGCAATGAGCACAAATGCTCAAAGTTTAGCCAACAAAGTTCCAGATCTAGAAGCCCTAATGGTGGAAATGGATTTGAACATTGTGGCCATTACAGAAACATGGCTAAATGAATCGCATGATTGGGATATAGCCATACCTGGCTATAATCTATTCAGAAGAGACAGAGAAAATGGAAGAGGAGGAGGAGTAGCCTTGTATGTCAAAAGCAATATTAAAGCTACTGAAATGCAGGGGGCATGGGGAAAAGAAGAAGCACTCTGGATTGAGTTGGAAAGAGGAGATGGCACTGTGTCATCCATACTGCTGCAGTCTACAGACCTCTGACACAAATTGAAGTGATAAATAACAAATTGATTATAGATATTGCCAAGATAGCCACAAAGGGGTAAGCAATCATATTGGGTGACTTTAATCTACCTGATATGGATTGGATTACTCCTTCTGCAAATCTGGAAAGAAGCAAAAAAATCATGGATGCTCTCCAAGATGCGTTACTTAGATAAATGGTGATGGAACCAACCAGGGAAAGCTCAACACTGGATTTAGTGCTCACCAACAGCGATAGCGTGTCGAATGTCTATGTGAGTGCCCCTGTGAGCAACAGCGATCATCACACGGTTTGCTTTGAGATAAAAGCCATGGTACAGGCCAAACATAGCAAGCTTCAAAAACACCGACTTCAATAAAATGGCCGAGTACCTAAAGGAGGAGCTGACAGGGTGGAAGGAGATAAAGGAAGTGAAATTGCAATGGGCTAAACTAAGGGTGGCAATAAAAGGGGCAACAGATAAATATATAACAAAAGTAAACAAAAACAAGAGGAGAAGAAAACCTATTTGGTTTTCCAAAGAAGTGGCTGCTCAAATAAAGGCAAAATACACAGCTTTCGCAAAAGCTCGCAAACAGAGGAACACAGAAATGAATACAGGATCAAACTCAAAGAGACAAAGAGAGAAATAAGGCTAGCAAAATCAAAGGCAGAGGAAAAGATGGCTAAAGATGTGAAGTGTGGTGACAAAATCTTCTTCAGGTATATTCGGGAAAGGAAGAAGACCAGAGGTGGAATTGCAGGACTCAGAAGTGCTGCGAATGGACTCGTGGAAAGTGACATTGAAAAAGCGAAATTGCTAAATGAATAATTCTGCTCTGTTTTTACTAAAGAAAGTCCTGGAGAAGGACAACCTGTGACTCCCAAATATAAAAATGGGAAAGAAGTAGTTACCACACCATTCACAGAAGATGAGGTGTTAGAATAACTTGCAAAACTGAAAGTGGACAAGGCCATGGGACCGGATAGGATACATCCCAGGATACTGAAAGAGCTCAGAGAGGTTCTTGCAGGGCCGTTAAAGGATGTTTTCAACAGATCCTTGGAAACAGGAGAGGTTCCTCAGGACTGGAGAATGGCTGATGTCGTACCTCTACACAAAAGTGGTGACACAGAAGAAGTGTCAAACTACAGGCCTGTGAGCCTTACCTCGGTGGCGGGAAAAGTCATGGAGGCGCTCCTGAAAGAGCGAATAGTGAACTTTCTCAAAGCCAACAGGTTGCAAGACCGGAGGCAACATGGTTTTACCGAAGGACAATATTGCCAAACAAATCTGATTGAGTTCTTTGACTGGGTGACCAGGGAGCTAGATCAGGGGCATGTGATGGATGTCATCTACCTGGATTTCAGCAAAGTCTTCGATACTGTTCCTCATAGGAGGCTTATCAATAAACCTGGTAGCTTGGGGATGGATCCTAAGATGGTAAATTGAATCAGAAATTGGTTGACTGACAGGCGACAGAGGGTGAAGGTAAATGGAGCTCACTCGGATGAAGGGAAGGTGATTAGCTGGGTGCCCCACGGGTCGGTCCTGAGCCCGGCACTGTTCAATGTATTTGTGACTGATATTGCTAAAGGACTGAATGGTAAAGTCTCTTTTTGCAAATGACACGAAAATTTACAACAGAGTGGACTCCCTCGAGGGAGTGGTTAACATGAGGAAAGATCTACAAAAGCTGGAAGAATGGTCTAATGCTAGGCGATTAAGATTTAATGCAAAGAAGTGCAGAGTCATGCACTTGGGTAGCAGAAATCCAAGGAAATTGTACGCGATAGGTGGCGAGAGGTTGGTGTGCACGGATCAGGAGAAAGATCTTGGTGTGATTATTTCTGAAGATCTCAAGGTGGTAAAACAGTGCGACAAGGCGGTGGCAAAAGCCAGGAGGATGTTGGGCTGCATACAAAGAGGAATCACCAGCAGAAAGGAAGAGGTACTTATGCCACTGTACAAGTCACTGGTGAGGTCTCACTTGGAATACTGTGTTCAGTTTTGGAGACCGTATCTTGCAAAGGATGTAAAAAGACTGGAAACTGTTCAGAGGAAGGCGACCAAAATGATTTGGAGCCTGCATCAGAAGCCTTATGAGAAGAGACTTGAAGACTTAAATATGTACACTTTGGGGGTGAGGAGGGACAGGGGAGATATGATTCAGACCTTTAAATACTTAAAGGGAAATAATGAACAAACCAACCACTTCCAAAGACGGGGAAGCTGTAAAACTAGAGGGCATAACAGGAAGCTGCAAGGTGGTAAATTGAAAGGCAATGTCAGGAAATACTTTTTCACAGAAAGGGTGGTGGATGCTTGGAATGCCTTCCCGATGGAAGTGGTGGGGGCAAACACGGTGACGGAATTCAAATGGCATGGGACAGACACTGTAGATCCCTTTACAGCAAAAGGATAAAATCAAAATAAACTGAACCATCTAATTTCTCAACAAATAGGGGTGTTCTGCATGGAGTGGCGGGTTCACTCCTAAAGAGGGACGTGGGCAGGGGTGGCCTGCATGGAGCGGCAGGTGCACCTACTCTTGCCATCATGCTGGGCAGACTAGGTGGACCATGCTGGTCTTTATCTGCTGTCATTTACTATGTTACTATAATCAGGGACAGTGAATGAAACGGAAGTCTCTGATGATTGATTCTCTACTAACTTCTCCGTTAGACTTGCTCCAGCAGTACTTGTACTCGGTAGGTCTTCTGATCATTTGATGTAATGATAAAGTGTTCCAGCTTGCCTCTGGATGTCTTGTTGTTTAGTTGCCTTTCTTTTCTTGTTTTCACAACTGCTGAAAGCAAGAATACATCTAGGGAAATGGTAAGGAAACGCATAGGAGACTAAGCGGATCAGGATCATACCAAAGATACTCATAACATGAAAATCATGATAACAGCAGCATAAATCTCTCCATTACCATACATGCTGTTAAATAATACAAACCTGAAAAAAAAATCCCCATATAGCAAACTTGCCACACCATAGTAGCACTAATTCCTATGAGTCACACTCCATGAACCTTACCCATGAGTAGGTAGCCACTACTGTGGTAGGCGAAGGCCTATGATCCATGCTAATTGAACTGGACAGGCCTAAGTAGCTTGACCTGTTAATGAAGCCTGTGGTTAGACCCAGAGGAATGAAAACCGCCCTGAATGCTGCTACCATAGAATTGAAACTTAACTAAGCATAACCCAGCATAGCTAAGCAGAAACTAAACTTAGAAGGGATAGAAAAACAACTTTAATTGGAACTGATAAGATGTGTGAAGCTTCTGTGAACTAATTAATTCTGCTGAGAGAAGGGTTACAGTGCCCTGCTTTCCCACATGTTCTAGTTAGCTAAGTGACCTTGGAGGAGAATTGTATCAAGAGTCTAAGAACTGTCCATTGTAATGGGGAATGTAAGGGGGGCAACCAGGTGCTGAGTCCAGACCAAAGTCCTCATTGGACAACTACGTAACAGCACCGGGACCAATAGATGGGTGAGAGAGGGGTTACTGGGACCAATGA
Organism: Ichthyophis bannanicus; assembly: GCA_033557465.1. NCBI lineage: Eukaryota > Metazoa > Chordata > Amphibia > Gymnophiona > Ichthyophiidae > Ichthyophis > Ichthyophis bannanicus. Next base: position 744,898,712 of record CM066034.1, on the reverse strand, counting down.
AAAGTTTGCCTATGTCCAGAATGGAGAAGAAGGCTATAAAATTGTTGTTTTGCTAGAAACCATTGCTCAGCCATTTTGAATTTGATTCTGCTTGAGTCTTGTGCACAAATAAATGATTTGGACCTTCTGAACAGACTCCTGGTATCATTGGTTTGTCTGCGCTCTGCTGCTACATATTCTTGGTGCATTGGAGCCGGGAATGTGTGGTTAGTAGAGGGTATATGAGCTGATATACCACGACTTTCCGCCTCTATAGGTTTGGTCCTGCCGGGATCGTGCCCTCCCGACGTGGGCTCGGCTCCCAGGCGCCACCGGTCCAGTTGCATCGGAGGGAGCTGGGCCAGGCCTTGGAGGGTGCCGGACCCGGTTGGAGCCAACACCTCGAGCCCGTGAGGGGAGTCCGAGGTCCAACTCATGCGCTTGCTTGGGAACAGGGACCGGATCCGGTGAGTATAGATTTTGATATGTCTAGACAGATGAGTCAGAGCAGTACTGCTGTTTGAAACTTGGATTTTGTAACTTTGGAATTTGGTAAGAGAGCTTGATCACCTCTCAAGACGGTCCGATTAACCCTGCATGAGTATGCGCAGGGTGAAACTATCGTCTTTTTGATTTTGACTTCGAATTCGAAATTTGATATAGCCTAGTCAGAAGAGACAGGATTGGGCTGTGTCTTTCTTGGGATACGTTGCTAGCATGTGTGTCGTTTGTCTATGTGTCTTTGTTTAATGTAAGATTATATTCTGTTGGGTAATGTATGATAATTTACCACTTGACTCACTGAAAAATCAAGAACATGTCTCACTCAGTCAGAGCTTTTCCTACAGTACAGCGTGAGACTGACAAGGGGCGTGTCTGTGCAGAGGTGCTTTTTAACCCTATGAAGGCATGTTTTCAACATTCTGCTGCTGGGCTAATTGGAGCTTATTTTAGGACAATTATACCTGTTTTTTATTCACTTTGTTTTAATAGGGATGTTCCTTCTACTATGGTCATGTATTATATACCATTCGATAGGAATATTTAGTCAGAATTTTAGTTTTGAAGGTCGTATTAACCTCATCGGAGCTCCGTAAACTGCTTTTAGTTATATTCTCTGCTCTGTCTGTATTTTTACGTCAACTGCTCCTGTTATATTATTGTTACCTTTCAGAAATGATAGAGAAACTAAGCAAACTGTTTTTGGGTTTTTTTTCCTTTGACCTACAAAGTAATTATTAGATCACGACTTGACACTGATTTAAATGATTCTTGCTAGCATGTCTCTGTGCGTCTGTGAAACTAAGTTGTTTCATTTCATTTCCAGTGAGCAAAGGGGTGTGGCTCTCACACAGCTTGTAGAAGGGAAAAAAAAATGACTCCCGAATGAAAAATCTCTTGCTTGTTTAAAATAAAGGATTCATTCAATCAAAGTGTGATAGGAGATGAATTTATAATTAGTTTTCTAGTTATTACTTTACAGCTGTGATAACTACAGTGACTCAGAAGTTCTTTTGTTTTTTGAAGTATATCTGTCGTTCCAAAAACTAACTGACACGGACAAGAGAGAGCAAATAAAGTGTTTTTCCTTTGACCCTCAAAAATAGAGGTTAAGAACCTTGGGGGACGGTGCAGCATTCTGGGTTGGAAGTGTACCAGATTGCAACCTGAGAATGAATGGTTTAAATTCTGAGTGAATAAGAAATTGTGTATTATAAGTCATTTGAATGCATGCTTCCCCATACTGTAAGATTTAAGGTAATTACTTTGAATTGTTAAACTCTGTACTAGTGACTAATGACGACCTTTACAATTCAGGATAAATTCATCTGTTTTTCTGTATTTGAATTTTGTGTGTCTGTGTCCAGAGGAAAAGAGGGTGTATATGCATTCTAGATATCCACCAACGCTATGGAAAAGTATCTGCTTTCTGAACTGTAAGATTTAATGAAAATAAAAAATAAAATAATAATTTCTTTTGCAGAGACATGCAGACTACGGCTGGCAGTTAGTTTCCATGCTAAGTAATTTCATTCCAGTCATACGTAACAGATAGCTATAGTTCTCTCTATAAGAATAGATGTTATAACATGTTGCAAAATAATAGTTTTATATTTTAAGAACTGTATCTAAATTGTATGTCTGTGCTTAATCTAAGCTTATGTTTTCTGCCTGCCCTATGTTTGCGGTAATAAGGTTTTTTTAATAAGTTTCTTTTCAAGTATGATCAAGAATTTTAGTAAGGGATTTACTGAAGACTATGGTAATAAAATGTCTCTGTCCCAATTAGGAATGCTATGTGAAAGGGAGTGGCTTCTGCTAGTTGCTCCATATTTCCTTAGTTCACCATATTTTGCCCCAAAATCTCTAGATATCCCGTCCCGTCAGTTTCTCTCTCTGTAAGTAGCTCCCCAAGAAGCCCCGGCTCCGTTCAGAGTGCTTAAGGGGGGGATGGGGCCCAGTCCACCGATGATGTCACCCCCCGGTAGGCGTGAACTAATGTGCCCACAGCAGAGAAGTAAAAAAAAAAAAAAAACCCTCCCGGATAGAGCGTTGCTAGGAGAAACAGTGTGGGCCTAGGGCAGGGGGGGGACTCCTCCCTGTAGATTCCCAAGTAGTTTGCCAGCCAGTCAGCTGACCAGACTTGTTTAGGTGCCTCTCCCTCTGCCACTGATTTACTGAACTGAAAGCTTTAGGATTTAATTGAACAAATGAACAGTATTATTCAGCCTCACTATATAACCCATGCAATCCAGCAGCCTAGGAGAATTTGCGTTTTTGTCAGTCAGTCCCAGAGAGATAAAACAGAAATTACAGAAACTGGATGGATTTGCGGGCATGATAGTTAATGGAAGTTGATCAGAAAGTATGTGAATTGTTGAATGTGATAGAGAAAGTAAGTGTAAAGATGGAGAAGAGAACAGATCTTCTTGCTGATACTTTAGTTGAATGATGTGGAGGAGGTTATCCTGATCGAAGGAGCAGAGGAAGTAAAAACTAGGTGCGAGTCAGTGCGCCCATTGCAGAACAGAAGGACATTAGAGAAGTGAATGCCCGCATCTTATCTCCACCCCAGGAGGGGAGGAGGGAGTACTTGATTTTAGAGTCATGAAGGAATAAACCAAGCACAGTGTTCCAGCAAGAGAGGGCTACAGCATGAATGAAGACTAGGCCAGACCGGACTCCAAGTTTCCCTGGGTCCCCAGGAGTCAGTCTGAAAATAGGGGACCAATATATGGACTTTATGGGGGTACAGGAGCAGAATACTAAAGCCAGTAGCCCCTGTGTTTTTCTCGATGCATCACCATTATCAGAGCTACTGGGGCTAAGGCCACAAAGCCTTTTCTGCAGAACCGCATGTGTGAACTAGGGGGACAGAAAATAATGCACCAGTTCCTGTATATGCCTGAGTGCCCTATTCCACTTTTTGGAGCCAAGATCTGCTTGCAAAGCTTCAGGCACAGATATCCTTTGCTGGAGAGAGAGAAATGCAAATGACTGAACCCAGAGCCTGCTGGATTGATGGTGCTGACTGTTCCCCAAGAAGAGGAGTGGCGGTCCTATAGCACACCTCCAGTCAAGTCAACAAGTTCCTGTATACCTACCAACCCTATAGCCCCACCTGGAGTATGGACAGAAGATAACCCACCTGGCCTAGCGAAGAACATAGCCCCTGTCATCGTCACCCTCAAGCCAGAAGCGGAACCAGTGCATGTGAAGCAGTATCCTCTTCCCTGACCAGCCATTGCAGGAATCCACTGCCATTTAATGAAACTGCTGAAGTATGGACTTCTCAAGGAATGTCAGTCACCTTGGAACACTCCCCTTCTTCCTGTTAAGAAGCCTGGGACAGGTGATTACTGCCCAGTGCAGGATCTAAGAAAGAATGTATGATGCACCTGAAACTGTACATCCAGTGGTACCAAAATCCTTATATTCTCTTGGGACTGATCTCTGCTGAAGCTACACATTTCACCATTTTGGACTTAAAAGATGTTTTTTTTTCTGCATACGCTTAGCCCAAGACCCCACTACAGGAAGGCGGTTTCAACTCACCTGGATAAGATTACCTCAAGGATTCAAGAACTCTCCTCACTCCGCAAAAGATTTGACAAGTTATCCAGTAATTCCAGGAGAAAGAATTCTACTTCAGTATGTGGGCAACTTGCTCATAACCACCAACTCAGAAAGTGAATGTCTACAGGCCACCAGTGAACTCTTGCACCTTTTTAATGAGGCTGGATACAAAGTCTCAAGAGCCAAGGTGCAATTATGTCAAACCAGTTAACTACCTAGGATTCCCGTTGTCCAGCGGAATTCGACGCCTGGGACCAGAATGCAAAGAAGCTGTATGCAGTATTCCTGCTCCAACCACCAGGAGGCAAGTGAGAGCCTTCTGGGGTGCCACAGAGTATGTTGTATATGGATCCCCAATTTTGCGCTGCTAGCAAAACCATTGTATCAAGCTACCAAAGGAATGGAAAAGTCTCCATTAGAATGGGGACCTGAACAGGATGCAGCCTTTTGATCTTTGGAAACCACTCTGATGTTATCGCCAACTCTGGGCCTACCAGATGTCCAGAAAACCTTTCAGTCTCTATGTTCATGAGTCACAAGAAAATGTTCTAGGAGTTTTGACTCAATCCCTTGGACCTTATTTGAGAAGCTGTTACAGCTACAGCCTTCCTAGTGAGCAAAACTAACAAGATCACTTTGAGACAGAATCTTCCAGTTACTGTACCACACTCTGTTCTAACCAATATGAAACACAAAGGAAACTACTAGCTAACAAATCTACGAATGTTGAAGTATCAGAGTATGTTGCGTGAAAACCCCCAAATACAACTGAAGGTCAGTCAAGCTTTGAATCCTGCTATGTTGTTATCAGTTGGTCTTGATCCCCTGATCATGACTGTTTAGAAATTATGGACACTGTATTCTCAAGCTGCCTGGATTTGACTGATGTCCCTCTGGAGAACCCTGAACAGACTTTCTTTGTGGCTGAAGGCAGTTTCATCATCAATAGACATTGTTGTGCTGCTGACCCCTGATTTGGTAGTTGAGTCCTCAGCCCTGGCCCCAGAAACCTGACCACAGAAAGCTGAACTGATAGCCCTCACTAGAGCACTAACAATAGGAAAAGGGCTCTGTCTAAATGTGTACCCAGATTTCAAGTATGCCCTTACAATCTTGCATGCACATGGGACCCTGTACAAATAATGAGGGTGGATAACCTTAGGCAGCAAGACCATTAAGTATGGCCCCAAGATATTGACATTATCAGGTGCATACTACCTACAGCTTTCAAAACTTTAGGAAAAGTAGAATGTATGAATAGAACCTTGAAATCTCAGTTGTCCAAACTTTGCCAAAAGGTTTACCTGAAGTGGCCCCAGGTTCTTCCTATAGCCCTTCTTAGGATATACTTAGCCCCTGCTAAGTCTTTAGGAGTTCCCCTTTTTGAGATTCTGAGAATCTGTAGCCTATTTATAGGGAATAAAAGGAGATGTGAGACAGATAGGATCTGAAATTATTAGGCATGAACTATTGGTTTTAAGTTCTGTTTTGCAGAGTCTTCATACCTGGGTGCAAAATCGATCACCCATCAATTTGCCTGAACCCCTGCATCCTTTCAAGCCTGGAGTCTCGGTGTGGATCAAAGAGTAGAGAAGGATACCGTTAGCCCTGCATTGGAAGGGATCATATGTTGTCATCCTGTCAACTCCAACTGCAGTAAAAGTCGCAGAATTCGAATTTTGGATCCATCATAGTCGAGTAAAGCCAGCAACTATTTCTGAACCTGATCACTGGACTACTGTATAGCATCCTGAGACTCCATTGCGCCTCACCCTACGACAACAGCCACGGACCTAAGACTTATTGGTCCCTCAGAAACTGCACTATTTCAAGACTGTTCGTTTATCTGAAGGTAAGCCTCGCATCTGGAGAAAGCTGCAATCATCAGAAATAGACTGTGTTGTGTTAAGAAATTGAGTCTTCTAAGAGACTGTGTTCAAATGCTCTGATCTCCTCAAGGCAATAATAGCCTGAGAGACTGTACTATGATATTTTAAGAACCTGAGACATCCCAGAGGACAGTGATACTTTGGGATCTACAGCCCTACTCCTGCCACAAAGCTGGTAGGTCTACGTACGGCAGAAGCTTGAGGATCTACAATCAACTCTACATTTGTTATCTGTTGTGGATGCCGACAGTTCCACCAATTTTCCAGAGACTATGCCCATTATGAATTCTTATTATTGCTTTATTCTGGCAGCAGCCTTGGGGTGCTTTGAAATGACTTTTGCTTTACCACCCTGTGCAGCCTGTATAAGTACCACGCAAACTGGGCTGAAGGTTCTTCATGTCTCCCAGAACTTGTTTCTTGAACTTGCCGAAGCAGTAGCATCTAGTCTCCACATTTATGACTGTTTCTTTGTGGAGGAACCAAGATGGGAGGTCAGTGGCCTGGGGAGGCTCAAGAACTGAATTATTCCATCCCCTACAATCAGACTGATTTACATAATACTACTAGTGAGTGGGTATTGGCCCACCCCATTGTTGACAGTTTGTGTTTTGTTCGCACCGGACCACAATTTGCTACGAAGATTGGACAGCTGGACTGTCTAAATCAGAAGTTTTACAACAGCACAACAAAGAAGACATCTTGGTGGTCCGGCATAAATGCTCCTGAACCTTCTAATCCTTTAGTTCTTTTTCCCACTCTTGCCAAACTATGGACTCTGACTATCTGATTGTTGCTCCCTTGTTTCTTGCCACTTTGCTTGCGAATGATAACTTCCGTTATTAATAACACTGTAGAGCGCAAGGCAGCTCCCAAGATACTAGCTATGTGAAACTACTACCCTATACCACAGAGTGATACCTTTACCTAGTATTATGTGATTTGATTCTAACCCTTTCTCACTTGTGGGTGAGAATAATCAAAGGGGGGAATGTGGTAGGCGAAGGCCTATGATCCATGCTAATTGAACTGAACAGACAGGCCTAAGTAGCTTGACCTGTAAATGAAGCCTGTGGTTAGGCCCAGAGGAATGAAAACCCCCTGAATGCTGCTACCATAGAATTGAAACTTAACTAAGCATAACCCAGCATAGCTAAGCAGAAACGAAACTTAGAAGGGATAGAAAAACAACTTTAATTGGAACTGATAAGATGTGTGAAGCTTCTGTGAACTAATTAATTCTGCTGAGAGAAGGGTTACAGTGCCCTGCTTTCCCACATGTTCTAGTTAGCTAAGTGACCTTGGAGGAGAATTGTATCAAGAGTCTAAGAACTGTCCATTGTAATGGGGACTGTAAGGGGGGCAACCAGGTGCTGAGCCCAGACCAAAGTCCTCATTGGACAACTACGTAACGGCACCGGGACCAATAGATGGGTGAGAGGGGTTACTGGGACCAATGAAAAGTTTGCCTATGTCCAGAATGGAGAAGAAGGCTATAAAAGTTGTTGTTTTGCTAGAAACCATTGCTCAGCCATTTTGAATTTGATTCTGCTTGAGTCTTGTGCACAAATAAATGATTTGGACCTTCTGAACAGACTCCTGGTATCATTGGTTTGTCTGCACTCTGCTGCTACACTACAACATTATATTGGACCCTAGAACACCAATACACCTACTGCTGGTAACAGAACAAGTGAGACGACTACAGGTTTCTGCATAGAAAAACTCTACATTAAGCATTCTGTGCCTCCATCACTAGCAATACAGACAGTCGCCAAATACTGAACAAGGAACCACAGATTAGAAAGAGAGATATCACAGGCCATAAAAAAGCAAACAAAAAAAAACACTGCAATCAATCCGCCCCCCCCCCCCCCACCCACCCACCTATCTGCTCTCTCAGATTCACAGGCCGTAAAAAACAGCAAATTGCGGTGTTTTCAATGGCCTGCGAATCTGAGAGCAAATGAATGGGGGGGGGGGGAGATTGCTCTCTCAGATTCATAGACCATAAAAAAACACCATAATCTACCCCCCCATCTGCTCTCTCAGAATCAGAGGCCATAAAAAAACACCACACCTTTCCCCCCCATCTACTCTCAGATTCACAGGCCATAAAAAAAACACTATCATCTACTCCCCCTCATCTGCGCTGTCAGATTCACAGGTTATAAAAAAAACCACCACAATCTTGCGCCCCCCCCCCCCCCATCTGCTCTCTCAGATTCACAGGCCATAAAAAATGCCATAATCTACCCCCCAACCGCCCCATCTGCTCTCTCAGATTCACAGGCCATAAAAAAAACACCACAATCTACCCCCCCCCCCATCTACTCTCTCAGATTCAGACCATAAAAACACCATAACCTCCCCCCCCCCCACAGACCTATACCCCCCTCATCTGCTCTCTCAGATTCAGAGGCCATATAAAAACCAGATTCTGAGAGAACAGATGAGGGGGGGGGAGGTGTATTAGGGGTACATTGATATTGCTGCGTTTTTTTATGGCCTACTCTGTGAATTTTAAAAACCACGGCAATCTACCCTCCTACCCCACATTCCCCCATACCTTATGTGCTGTCTTCTCTGAGTGGTGTTGGTCCTTTTTGGGTGAATGGAAAACTGCTAACAATGTCTGCTGCTGTATACTCTCCACGCTTTAAGCACTTCTGTCTCATGTCCTTCCTGCACTTGTAGCGGCAGAAAGAACTTAATCTGACTTCACATCTGGTGTCCCTGCACACCAGAATTTAAATCATTAAGTGCCTCCTGCCGCTGTGACCCCAGAAAGAAGTGCAGCTTTCTTTAAAGAGGAAAAACTAAGATTAGCCTTGCTGCATCGTCGATTGCCTGCCCACACTGCACAGACACTGCTCCCGACATGAAAGCACCACTGGCTGCTGGAGAAGTCTATAGCGGCCACTGCTCCTGCACCCCTGCACATCAGCGCCCCCCCCTCCCCCTGCTGCGCTTACCCTGCTTACCTGGTAGCGCTGGCTGTGCTGCTAGGCATACACAACGCTGTATAGACATATGAGAGAGAGTCTCTGTCCCACAGAGCTTACAATGTAATCCTGACAAGAGTAGAGGAGAATGTGTTAGAGAAGTAGTCCTCATATGAAAGTAAATTCAAAAAGGTGAGTGTTTAGTTGGGATTTGAATATGGCCAGGGAGAACGTGACATACCAACTCAGAAAATTTGTTCCAGGCAAATGGTGCAGCAAGGTTGAAATAGCAAAATCTGGAGTTAGCAATGGAGAAGAGAGGTGCAAATAAGAATGATTTGCCAGATGAACAGAGTTCACGAGATAGGGCTTTTGTGATGGGGAACTACAGAATGAATGCATTTGTAGGTGAGCATTGGAAGCTTAAGCTATATCTAGAAGCAAAACAGGAAGTCAATGTAATGGCTGAGGAGAAGGATTATAGCAAATTAAAAGGAAGATGAGTCATATAATTATATTTTGAATAGATTGCAATGGGGAAGGATGGTTCCTCTGGAGACTTGCAAGGACTATAGGTTGCAGAAGGGTGTAACTGAATTATGAGTGTTTGGGAAGAATGCTTAGAAAGGGAGGCTGCTTTTTTAATAACGTTCAAAAGGAAGAAATGGCACACTGCTTACCCCAGGACAAGTTTTGTGGAACCTATGTACCTTTTTGGGAACCTACCCAGTCCAAATAACGTGGATGGCGAGGAAAGGATGTTGTTTTTTTTAATTGAAAAAAAAACTTAAGCCACTGGCCCGACACAGGCCGTGTTTTGTTCTGCCTTCATCAGGGGCTAAAGATGGCTTAACTACAGACATGTAAAAACAATAATAAATACATAATTAAAATTAAGATCATGTATAAAAATTGAGAAACCATAAAATGAACTGTAACCATAAAAACATGTAAACATAAACATACATGTCAATATAAACAATAAAAATATAAATGATAAATACTAAAACAGCACATAAATGCATTGTGAATGGTAATTATAAATAGAGAGAAAAAATCTTTGTATATCGCTTAACTCGTCATATAACAAAATTTATCAAAAAATATGATGTGCAATCAATTAACATAGAGAACCTACCTCTATCTTCACTTACACACTCAATATATTCTACACATGGGAAGAGAAGAAGACATAAATATGTACACTAAGTATGTAATCCATTGGAAAACTATATAAATAATTAAAATAAAATAAAAAATTATAGTAAGTGTTGAACTATAAAAACCCCAAGGTAAAAGAAGATTCTTATTACCAAGGCAAAAAAAGGAAGGAATCAGTGGAATCGAGACTGTTGATGATGCAATTACCTCATATCAGCGAACAACTATAAATATGCTACATTTTGAACTATAAAGCTCTATATAAATTAATAATACAGACATACTAAAATCAAGTAGTTGATTTGCACGTTTCATTAATCCGGAAATCTTTAATTATTATTTATTCAAAATTCCCGTGTCATAATACTTGTACAGGTAACCGTACTATCTGTAAATACTGCAAAATGAGCATTAGCGAATTACAATGTATCAAAGATTTGTACCTGCATGAATCAGAAACTTGATATGCTATGTGTAATATGTATTACATACTATTCTTTGAAGATCTTTCAAAATAAAAATGTTTCTGCATGAATCGCCATAGAGGTTCACTATAAAATTAATACAGAAGTACCTGCGTATTACTTCAAACATGGAATCATAGACATCAAATTAGAGCCTCTCCATAACTTTGACCATACTCCATAGAGTTAACTTATCAAATTCGCCTTTATGTAAAAGATTTCAGTGCCGGCGTTGTATTACCCAAGTATAACTCTCAAACTTAACAAAATTGCCCTGATACGATCATATAAATTGAAAACCAGGTGTATATATTTTAAACCCGCTTTTCATATAACCAAAGGAACCTCATCAATCGAAACGAACTTGTAAATTAAATTTCTTATGAACTTCTCCCAAATGCATTTCCAAAAATATCCGTTCTAGGACCTAAAATGCATTTATAAACCCCATCAGAGTAAAGAATGCCGACTCCCGAAATAAAGCAAAACTTAATATCAAAGGGCTTGTAAAACCAAAATCACAGTATGTTAAACTATCAAAAAGCTTTCTCAAACTGAATAAAACTGTTCTTTCTGCAAAAACTCACATTCATGGTATAGCTATTATGCACTATCATCCGCTTTACTCATTCAGGTATATACTCCTACCCAGAGAACGCCGGCGTCTGCGCTTTGAGAAGACACACCAAATTAAGCGGGAGAAGTAAAAGACGCGATGTGTAGGGCGGGAATATGTAAATTATCAGAGTGCCATATTTCTGTCATATTTATTTTATTTGTCATGTTTTTTTAAGGGGGATCGGTATAAAAAGGACCCTTTGACAAGTATTTTCTGAATTAAATTATATACTTTCTAGTAAACCCAACATGATCCTTTTTACAAATACAACTTTTTTAAAAAAAAAAAACAACCAAAAAGGAAGGCAAAATATAAACCTATAAATTGAGGAGGTTGTACCTGTGTTATACATATACAATACATATAACTAGTCTTATATCAAAGCTATATGAAAAAAAACATCCTTTCCTCGCCATTCACGTTATTTGCACTGGATTTGTTTAGCTGCATGTGGAGTTTTGCTTTGTCGTAGTTGGACTTCCTTTTTGGGAACCTGCCAGGTACTTGTGACCTGGATTGGCCACTGTTAGAAACAGGATACTGGGCTTTGGTCTGACCCAGTATGGCTTTTCTTATTTTATCAGAAACTGTAAACTCACTGCATGGAAGAAAGGTCTGGCAATATGTTTCCATTCGCGCCTTCCCAAGAAAACCCAGGGACTGAGTTACCAGAAGTCAGTATTGACGCAATGGCACACATTGCATTGCTTTGATCAACATAAGAAATGCCATACTGGGTCAGACCAAGGTCCATTAAGCCCAGGATCCTGTTTCCAACAGTGGCCAATCCAGGTCACAAGTACCTAGTAGTTTCCCAAAAAGACACACAGGTTCTTTGGAGTGGAGGAGTGGTTGGGGGGAAGGTACTTCAGGCCAGAAGGTCAGGGGTTCAAATCCCACTAGAGGACAGCAACCTTGGGCCGGAAGGACTGGGGTTCCTACTCCCACAGGTGCTCCTTGTGGTCTTGGGCAAGACACTTAACCCTCCAGAGCCCATGTTCCCTGTAAAATAGTTATCTCCAAGTTATAAGTTATTTATTTATTTATTTAACATTTTTTATATACCGTCTTTCTACAAATCAAGACGGTTTACATAGAACGTTTCAGAGGCAGTATGTTTCAACTGTTTACAAAGAACAAAGTAACAAGGATACATATAATGCCCTGTTCAATGTAATTTCAGTTTGTTCAATGTAAATCGCCTTGATATCATGAAAGGCAGTATATAAGAAATGTTAAATAAATAAATAAAGCTTGTATTGGGGTGAGCAGTGGATATCCTGGGTTCCCTTTAATAATGGTTTATGGGCCTTTCCTTTAGGAACTTGTCCAAACCTTTTTTAAACCCAGTGACACTAACAGCTTTTACTACATCCTCCAGTAACGAGAGTTTGATTACGTGTTGAGTGAAAAAATATTTTCTCTTATTAGTCTTAAACGGGTTACACTGTAGCTTCATTGCATGTTCCCTAGTCTCTTTACTTTTTGATGCCATAAAGAATCAATCCATGTTTACTCGTTCCACTCCATTCATTAATTTATAGAACTCTATCATATCTCCCCTCAGCCATCCCTTTTCCAGGTTGAAGAGCCCTAACCTTTTTAGCCTCTCTTCGCTATATCCTTTTTAACATATGGCGACCAGAACTGCACACAATATTATAATATTCTTCGCTTTATTCTCCATTCCTTTCCTTATGATTCCCAGCATTCTATTTGCCTTTTCGGTCGCTGCTGCACAATGGGGCAGAGGGTTTCAACATTTTATCAACGATGATGCCTAAATCTTTTTTCTGGGTATTGGTTCCTAATATAAAACCTTGCATCATGTAACCATAGTTTGGGTTGTTTTTTCCTAGGTACATAACTTTGCATTTGTCCATATTAAATTTCATCTGCCATTTGAATGTCCAGTCTTCCAATTTATCAAGGTCCTCTTGCAATTTTTCACAATTCTCATGGGTTTTAACAACTTTATTTATTTATTTATTTATTTATTTGCATTCTCTTATATACCGCGCTATTCTGCATCAGTGCGGTTTACATTGAACAAACTGAAATTACATTGAACAGGGCATTATAACTTGGAGATAACTATTTTACAGGGAACATGGAATTTTGTGTCATCTGCATATTTGACTACCTCACTTGTTATCCTCTTTCCAGGTCATTTACAAATATGTTAACAAGCAGCGGACCCAGCACAGATCCCTGGGGGTACGCCACTATTTATCTTTCTCCATTGGGAAAATCGGCCATTTAGCCCTACCATCTGCTTTCTATCTTTTAACCAGTTCCTGATCCACAATAGTACACTGCCTTCTATCCCATGACTTTTTAACTACGCCAAGAGTCTCTCATGAGGGACCTTGTCAAAGGCTTTATGAAAATCTAGATAGACTATATCGACCGGCTCACCCTTGTCTACCTGTTTATTCACAGCTTCAAAAACATATAACAGGAATAGTAAGACAAGACCTTCCTTGGCTAAATCCATGTTGGCTTTCTCCCATTGAACCATGAACTTCCAGATAAGATGATACTTGGGGGTAATTTTTAGGGGGCACCTAGTTTTTTAAAGGGCAAGTAGGCACCTACATAGGCACTATTTTATAAAGGCACAAAGGCACCTATGTGTCTTAATATAATTCTAACATAAGAACAGAGATTGTACCTTAAATGCAGGCATGGACACCTCAAGAGCAGGTATAAATGAACATGTGCAAAATATACAAGGATGGGTGTAGATTATTATTTCATAGTCAATACATGTACTTGTAAACTCCATCCACAGCCTTCCCAGCCTGCACCCTTGCTACACCTATTGGGCAAAATACGTAGGCATTGGAAAGGGGGGCCACAGGGGCCCTGGCCCCACGAAAACATTGCTGCTGCAATCGGGGATTTCCCTACTTCGGCCTGCGGGGATCCAATTTCTTCCGAGCAGAAGTAGGGGAAAGTTGGCGATCGCGACCGGGCAAGCAGCAGGCTGCCCATGGGGATCCCATCCCTTGTGGGTAGAAGAGCGCTGCGACCGCGGCACAGATACCTCCTGTCTACCCACGGGAGATAGGATCCCTGTGGCAGACAGGAAGAGAAGCCCCGATTGCAGTCTCATGAAGTTTAGCTGGCACGGGGCGGAGCTTGCCCCCCCCCCCCCCCCGGAACACACAGTTCTGTCTCTGAAAATACACATGTTCATGACAATACACATACTTTTACGCCAGTCTCTATTTTACAACGCCTTGTAAAAAAATCTTTACATCCTTTCTCCTTTTTCACATTCTTCTGTCTACAAAACTACATGAATGCATTAAAAAGGAGGAGATGTTTCATTGATCTACACATAAGAACATAAGATTTGCCATACTGGGTCAGATCAAGGGTCCATCAAGCTCAGTATCCTATTTCCAGCAGTGGCAAACCTAGGTCACAAGTACCTGTCAGGTTCCCAAAAAGGTACACAGACACCATGCTGCTTTTCCCAGGGCTAAGCATGGGATTTCCCTACTCTTTAATAATGGTTTATGGACTTTTCCTCCAGGAACTTGTCCAAACCTCTTCTAAACTCAGGTAACTAATATCTTCTACTACATCCTCCGGCAAAGAATTCCAACGTTTGATTTTGTGACAAGTGGAAAAAATATTTTCTGCAATTAATCTTGAATTTGCTACTTTGTAACGTCATTGCATGTCTTTCTACTTCTTGAAGGCGTAAATAACCAATCTATATTTACCCTTTCCACTCCCCTCATTATTTTTTAGACCTCTATCATATATCCCATCAGCCTTCTCTTTTCTAAGCTGAAAAGTCCTAAGCATTTAAGCCTTTTCATAACTCAATGTGAAAAAACATTTACAGAAGTATTCAAAAAGTAATTAGGAATAAGATACAAAATACGCTTGGTCTTCGTGCCCCTTTGTCATAGCAAACCCAAATTAGTTCCCTTTCCAAAAACTGCAACGTGGACATGCACTAGAAAAAAATACTAGGTAACCTAAGAAGTTTCCCAATTATCTCTCATAGAGAAGGTCAGAAGGCAGCAACAAAAATCTTTGATTTCTGGTTATGGTACTCCGAAAACTTCTTAGGAAAGCTATTTACAAAACATGTGAGAAATGAGTGTCACATGTGGTGTTACTGATGAATGCTGGTAGGGCAACTTTACTCCTTCTATGGCCTCTGTCAGCACTAATCTTAGAATAATTCATTTTGCTTTTATTCCAAGGGGCATGTTTGCTAAAGGTTTTAACGTGTTAATAAAGTTAATGCGCATCAAGTGCCCAAAACCCTTTTATTTCTAAAGGCATAGCGGCATTTAATGCATGTTAATTTCATTAACACATGTTAACCTTTAGTAAGCATGCCCCTAAGAGTTTATCTCTGAAACAGATTGCTTAAAATGGAATTCTTGGTATTTTCCTTAGATTTATGTTTATTTATGGATGGGCTTAATATACTGCCTTTCAATTAATTAGCAAAGTGTAATTATTTGTGTGTATGCGTTGCAAAAATGGGTGCATACATGTGTATCTTGTAACGTAAACACATAAGTGCTTGTTCCATTTCCTTATAAAAATAGGCACAATGTGGGACATAGTAAATGATAGCAGATAAAGACCAGCATGACTCATCTGATCTGCCCAGTAAGGTGACTAGGGTTGTACCTGCTGCTCCATGCAGTTTACCCCGTATGTCTTCATGTAAGATTGTAACTGCTGCTTTCTGCAGGTTACGCTCCCCCCCCCCCCCCCCCACTTCTTTGAAGTGAGAAGGCCTTTTAAGTTCTGTTTTGAGTGGAAATGCTCTATATTTTTATTCCATCCTCTTGCTATATAGCGATCCTCTGTGTTTATCCCATGCCTTTTTGATTTCTGTCACTCTTTCTGTGCCCACCATGTCCAATGGTAGGACATTCCAGGTATGTGCAACTGCTTTGTATGTGTGTATGGAAAATATTATTCTACATGCTTATATCCCATATAAAATCACCTCCTTTGCATATAGTCCTTTAAGAAAAAACTTGAACTGTGAGATGTTTTACTTGCAGGTTTACATATATGTGAATGAGTTGATTAAGCCATTTTGAGGGTACTTTGATAAAGGGGCTTCTCATTTAAGTGTGTTTCAGGTGCCTATATTAAGGCAAATTTATAAATCCAAGTAGGTACTCTGTAGTCTTTATATAGTACCAGCTTAAGAGGCAAATTTTACAACTGATGTCGATGTGCACGCCTTTAGATATGCTCATAAGCTATAGTATTTTGTAGTCTATGTGCCTATTTGCACGCTGTACCAATTTTTTGCCCAAACTCTGCCATTGTGCATGCCTATTGGCAAAGTATGCACCATCATGTCTGGTCATCAAACCTCCAAGAGACTACACACAGCTAAACTTTCAGACTTTATAATTGCCTGACCTTTTTAATATAAGTTTTAACAGTGGGATATAAGTTTTTAGGAATATTCATACTGCCTACATTTCTTGCATAGCCTTTAAATCAGATATCTGAGTGTGCTCTCAGTTCATATAAGGTCTACTGACCAGGGACACTTGTGATATATAGCTACTTGAAATAGAAGTACACATTTGCTTTTAGATTTGCAGAGACCTGGTCTTCTACTTAAGTGTTCTACTTAATTTTGCAGCAAAGGTATACATTTTAAGGTTACAGGGACCTTTGCATAGTGAGCTGATATATAGAAGTAAGATTGCAGTTTGAATATTTCAGTTTCCATTGTCTATTACAAGCCTGCTTCACAGGGTGGGGTTAATTGAATCAACTCTACAGCCTGACCAATTACCTGATCCAGTCTGGTCATCACAGCTCCAAGAGACTACACACAGCTAAGCTTTCAAACTTTATAATTGCCTGTTGGTTTTGTTTTTTTAATATAAATTTTAACTGTTGGATATAAGTTTTTAGGAATATTCAGAATGCCTACATCCCTTGCATAGCCTTTAAATCAGATACCTGAGTGCACCCTCAGTTCATATAAGGTCTACTGGCTAGGGACACAAGTTTCCGCACACCCCACCTTTCACCCCACCCACCCCAGGGTTGCATTGCCTATATAATTGTCATTGCCTATATAATCTGTCCTTTAATTTGATATTATACCCATATATTGCCAAGATAGCAAAAAAGGGGGAAGCGATCATATTCGGTGACTTTAATCTACCTGATGTGGATTGGATTACTCCTTATGCACATCTGGAAAGAAGCAAAAACATTGTGGATGCTCTCCAAGATGCATTACTTAGACAAATGGTGATGGAACCAACCAGGGAAAGCTCAATGCTGGATTTAGTGCTCACCAACGGTGATAACATGTTGAATGTCTGCGTGAGTGCCCCTGTGAGCAACAGCAATCATCACATGGTGTGCTTTGAGATAAAAGCCATGGTACAGGCCAATCATAGCAAACTCAAAGTCCTAAACTTCAAAAACACTGACTTCAATAAAATGACCAAAGTACTTAAAGGAGGAGATGACGGGGTGGAAGGAGATAAGGGAAGTGGAATTGCAATTGGCTAAACTAAAGGTGGCAATAAAAGGGACAGCAGATAAATATGTAAGAAAAGTAAATAAAAACAAGAGGAGAAGGAAACCTATTTGGTTTTCTAAAGAAGTGGCTGCTAAAATAAAGGCAAAAAACACAGCTTTCGCAAAATTCAAAAGCTTGCAAACGGAAGAACACAGAGATGAATACAGGATCAAACTCAGAGTCTAAAAGACAAAATAAGGATAGCAAAATCAAAGGCAGAGGAAAAGATGGCTAAAGATGTTAAGGGTGGCGACAACTTTCTTCAGGTATATTCGGGAAAGGAAGAAGATCAGAGTTGGACTTGCAGGACTCAGAAGTGCTGGGAAAGGACTCGTGGAAAGTGACATTAAAAAAGCGAAATTGCTAAACAAATACTTCTGCTCTGTTTTTACTAAAGAAATCCTGGAGATGGACCAGCTGTGACTCCCAAATATAAAAATGGGAATGAAGTAGATACCACACCATTCACAGAAGATGAGGTGTTAGAACAACTTGCTAAACTGAAAGTGGACAAAGCCATGAGACTGGATGGGATACATACCAGGATACTGAAAGAGCTCAGAGATGTTTTTGCAGGACCGTTAAAGGATGTCTTCAACAGATCCTTGGAAACAGGAGAGATTCCTCAGGACTGGAGAATGGCTGATGTCGTACCTCTACACAAAAGTGGTGACAGGGAAGAAGTGTCAAACTACAGGCCTGTGAGCCTTACCTCAGTAGCGGGGAAAAGTAATGGAGACGCTCCTGAAAGAGCGAATAGTGAACTTTCTCAAAACCAACAGGTTGCAAGATCCGAGGCAACATGGTTTTACCGAAGGACGGTCTTGCCAAACAAATCTGATTAAGTTCTTTGACTGGGTGACCAGGGAACTAGATCAGGGGCATGTGATGGATGTCATCTACCTGGATTTCAGCAAAGGCTTTGATACTGTTCCTCATAGGAGGCTTGTCAATAAACTCAGTAGCTTAGGGATGGGTCCCAAGATAGTAAACTGGATTAGAAATTGGTTGACTGACAGACAATAGAAGGTGATGGTACGTGGAGCTCACTCGGATGAAAGGAAGGGGATTAGCGGGGTGCCCCAGGGTTTGGTCCTAGGCCCAGCACTGTTCAATGTATTTGTGAGTGATATTGCTAAAGGAATGAACGGTAAAGTCTGTCTTTTTGCAGATGACACAAAAATTTGCAACAGAGTGGAATCCCCCGAGGGGGTGGTTAACATGAGGAAGACCAAGAAAGCTAGAAGACTGGTCTAATGCTTGGCAACTACGATTTAATGCGAAAAAGTGCAGTGTCATGCACTTGGGTAGCAGAAATCCAAGGGAAATGTACGCGATAAGTGGCGAGAGGTTGGTGTGCATGGTTCAGGAGAAAGACCTTGATGTGATTATCTTTGATGATCTCAAGGCGGCAAAACAGTGTGATAAGGTGGTGGCAAAAGCCAGGAGGATGTTGGGCTGCATACAAATAGGGATTACCAGCAGAAAGGAAGAGGTACCTATGCCACTGTACAAGTCACTGGTGAGGCCTCACTTGGAATACGGTATTCAGTTTTGGAGACCATATCTCGCAAAGGATATAGAAAGACTGGAAACTGTTCAGAGGAAGGCAACCAAAATGATTTGGAGCCTGCATCAGAAGCCTTATGAGAAGAGACTTGAAGACCTAAGTACGTACACTTTGGGGGAAAGGAGGGACAGGGGTGATATGATTCATACCTTTAAATACTTAAAGAGAAATGATGAAGGCCTTCATAAAATAGAAGAGATCACAGAGAGAGGAAGACAGGCATCTGTATTTGGAAAAACATAGAGAAGCTAGCAAAGTAGTCAAGAAGGCAAAGATACAAAAGGAGGAGGAAATAGCCAATGCAATAAAATGGGGGGATAAGCCATTTTTCAGATATATTAGTGAGAAGAGGAAGGGCAAAAGTGGTATTGTCAGACTCAAGGGTGCAGGGGAGGAATATGTAGAAGCTGATAAGGATAAAGCGGAATTGCTTAACAAATATTTTTGTTCTGTGTTCACAGATGAAGAACCAGGAGCAGGACCTCAGAAAACACCCACAAATAGGAACAGAAGCGAGGGACATCTTGAACAATTTTCAGAAGACTGTGTTCGTGAGAAACTAGCTAAACTTAAAGTAGACAAAGCAATGGGACCGGATGAGATACATCCTAGAATACTGAGGGAACTTGGGGTCATTCTAGCAACTCCACTGACTGACCTTTTCAATGCCTCGGAGTCGGGAGTGGTGCCAAAGGACTGGAGAGAGGCTGATGTGGTGCCTTTACACAAAAGCAGAAGTAAGGATGTGGTTGAAAACTGCAGGCCGGTTAGTTTAAATTCGGTGGTGAGTAAATTATTGGAAACGCTGCTTAAAGAAAAAATAGTGAGGTTTCTGGAGTCCAGCAGATTACAGGATCCAAGGCAGCATGGATTCACCAGAGGCAGGTCTTGTCAGACAAATCTGATTGATTTCTTTGACTGGGTGACCAGGGAGATGGACCGAGGGAGAGTTCTAGATGTGGTGTATTTAGATTTCAGTAAAGCCTTTGACACTGTTCCTCACAGGCGACTTATAAACAAACTGAGCACCCTAGGGATGGACCCTAACGTTACTGCTTGGGTTAGAAATTGGTTGGGTGGGAGGCGACAAAGAGTACAAGTAAATGGAGCTCACTCTGAGGAGAAGGATGTTACCAGTGGTGTGCCCCAAGTATCTGTCCTTGGTCAGATTCTTTTTAACATCTTTGTTAGTGATATAGCGGAAGGGCTGTTAGGTAAGATTTGCCTCTTTGTGGATGATACCAAAATCTGCAATAGAGTAGACACCCAGGAAGGTGTAGATAACATGAGGAGGGATCTAGCTGAGCTTGAAGAATGGTCTAGAATTTGGCAGCTGGGATTTAATGTTAAAAAACGTAAGGTCATGCATTTGGGCTGCAGCAATCCAAGGAAGCAATATAGTATAGGGGGTGAAGTACTTTTGTCCACTAAAGAAGAGCGGGACCTAGGCGTGGTTGTGTCTGATGATCTTAAAGTAGCTAAACAGGTAGAAAAGGCGACGGCAAAAGCTAGAAGGATGCCTTGGTGCATACGGAGAGGCAGGGGCAGCCCAAGGGGGGTGCGGGGCCATGTGCGGAGACTCGGTGCAGGGCCTCATTTGCATAAGAGGCCTCATTTGCATAAATATTTGCATAATGTTACCATATACTAACTTTTAGTAAACATGCCTCTTAATGAGTGTATGGATAAAGAAAAGACTAAAAGATTTCTACATTACTATAATCCAGTGCCAACCGCCAGACACATTAGGAACTACTACAAACACTGCCCATTTAGAACCCATAGCAAACCCGCCGTATCCTAACAGCACTACCAGGACTCACAAAGCACCATACTCTACCTATCAAAAGGAAACACTGCAAATATTAAACCAATACATTTCAGAGAATAACAATACATGACCTACTGGGGAAAGAGAGAACAAGTGGCAATGTCAAATAGGAATTACATAAACAGAATACCTCAGCTCAATTACACATGCAGAACATAGACCATCACCAAACAAGGAATCACAATTTAGAAATAGGAAGAGAATAATTAAACTGGGAATCCCAAAAGCCAAACTTGGAATGTACAACAACACTGTAGAAATAAAACTATAAATTAATTTCCTCTTGTACTAAACAAAGCGCAGACGTTAATGATGCACATTTCCCAGAGCTGACATATTCCAATTAATAAATTCAAAATAAAGAGATATTTTTCTACCTTTTGTGCATTTTTTTCAGCTGCAATTGCTCCAGCCACTTTCTTCTGGTTTCTTCGTGTCTTCTGCTAACTGTCCATCATCTGCTGTCCATTTGTCCTTTCTTCTCTCCTAGGTTTTTTTCCATTCTCTCTCTACATATGCTTTAATATACTAATCTTTCTCCTTTTGCTCTTTCCTCATTCCTATTTCATCCACTCAAATTTTACCCCTCCATCCTCAATCCCCACTTACTCTCCCAATACCCGGCCAATTGTAGATTTTTCATCCCTCCCACACAAAATATTTTTCCCCTCTCCATTTTACCCTCCCAGCCCCATCCAATTCTAAACGCCACAATGTCTTTTATCATATTTACGCCGATGATATAATGTTCTACCTCCCATTTGAAATCCCACACCCACCTCTCCAAAAAATAACAGAATGTTTTAATGAACTAACTGAGTGGCTCAAAGAACAAAATCTACTTATCAACTTTACTAAAACAGATATTTTATTTATCACTAAAAATCAAACATATATACCCCCAAACACGATTACACTAGATACTCATGAAATTAATATAAAAAAGAAGTAAAATATTTAGGTGTGATACTTGACAATAATCTAAATATGGATTCACATATAAAATATTTAACTAAAAATATACATTACAAACTCAAAACACTAAAACAACTAAGACCTTTGATTCTTCTACAAGATTTTATTAACATAATTCATGCTATTATTACCCCACATTTCGATTTTGCAAATACAATACTTAATGGTATTTCGAAACAAAATATTAAAAAGATACAAATAACTCAGAACTTAGCTGCTAGAACGATTATGAATATAAGCCCACTTGAACATATTACACCAATTTTAGCTGAACTTCATTGGCTACCAATTTACTCCCGAATCAAATATAAAATTCTTGTCACTACATTTAAACTTATAAATAAACTTGCACCATCTGCACTAAATACACTGATTAACATTGACATTGATAAACGATCTCAAAGGAGCAGAAACATAAATACTTTAACAATACCAAAAGATTTTACAAAAGCCAGAAAACAAACCAATAAGAGAGCTTTCTCACACTCTGCTCCAATACTCTGGAACAATTTACCTGACAACATTCGCCTACTGTCTGACATAAAAGAATTTTAAAAAAAATTAAAAACTCACTTATTTACATTACACTATAATACACTCCCAAAACAGAATTCTCAAAGGGATACAGGCTAACATTTATTTTTAATATTATATACCCTATTTTCAAAAATAAACGACACTAATACACTAATTTAACCATACTACACACTCATTTACATGATGATTAATAATTTAACTAGCAATGTATATATGTTCTAATATGTTATACTTGTAATGTTACAATTTTCCTTGTAATTTATAATTATCTGTTCTATGTAAAATGTCCTGGTATATCTCATACCAATTAACCTACTGTTACATGTAAACCGCACTTGAAACAAGGGAAAGAGCGGTATATAAATAACTGTTAAATAAATAAAATAAATAATCCTCCCCCAACATCAGCTCCCTTCTAGTTCCAGCCTCACTCAGCATCCATTCCCTTCTAGTCCCTGCATCAGCCCATTTCCAGTCCTAGCCCCCATCAGCCCATTTCCAGTCCTAGCAACCCCCAACCCAATACCAGTCCTAGCCCCCCCATCAACCCACTTCCAGTCCTAACCCCCATCACCCCATTTTCAGTTTAAGTCCCCCCTATAACCCATTACCAGTCCTAACCCCCCATCAGCCTACTTCCAGTCCTAACCCCATCGGCCCATTTCCAGTCAGCCTCCCCATAGCCCATTGCCAGTCCTAACCCCCCTTCAGCCCACAGCCCATTACCAGTCCTAACCCCATCAGCCCATTTCCATTAAGCCCCCCATAGCCCATTGCCAGTCCTAACCCCCCCATCAGCCCACAGCCCATTACCAGTCCTAACCCCATCAGCCCACCTCAAGTCCTAACCCCTCCCCATCAGCCCATTATCAGTCCTAACCCCCCCATAGCCCATTACAAGACAGCCCCCATCAGCCCACAGCCCATTACCAGTCTTAAACTCCCTATAGCCCATTACCAGTTCTAACCCCCCCAACAGCCCCACAGCCCATTACCAGTCCTAACCCCATCAGCCCATTTCCTGTCCTAGCCCCCCCCAGCCCATTACCAGTCCTAACCCCATCAGCCCACCTCAAGTCCTAACCCTTCCCCATCAGCCCATTTCCTGTCCTAGCCCCCCCATAGACCATTACCAGTCCTAACCCCATCAGCCCACCTCCAGTGTTAACCCCCCCCATCAGCCCATTTCCAGTCCTAGCCCCCCCATAGCCCATTACCAGACCTAACACCCCCAACAGCCCACAGCCCATTACCAGTCATAACCCATTCAGCGCCGTTCCTGTATTAACCCCCCCAGCCCATTTCCAGTCCTAGCCCCCCCATCGCCCATTACCAGACCTAACCCCCCCCCCCCATCGGCTCAAGGAAATTTTTTTTTTAAAAAAAAGCCGGCTGCTACCGCTGCCGCCGCGGCAACAGCAGAATGGAGTGTCCCGCGGGGGCCCCTCTGCTTGGCTGAGTCACTCCTTCTGCGATGGCTGAGCCCCTCTGTGCCGGCTTTCAGATTCGCGAAGGGAGAGTGTCTCCCTCGCGTCTCTGTTAAGCCTGCAGGGGCTGATGGGAAATTTCCCATCTGCCCCTGCAGGCTTAACAGAGACGTGAGGGAGACACTCTCCCTTCGCGAATCTGAAAGCCGGCACAGAGGGGCTCAGCCGTCGCAGAGGGAGGGAGGGACGGACTCAGCCAAGCAGAGGGGGCCCCGCGGGACACTCCATTCTGCCGCTGCCGCAGTGGCAGTGGTAGCAGCCAGCTTTTTTTTTTTTTTTTTTTAAATTTAATTTTGAAAAAAAGCAGAATGTTCTTTGCGCGGGGCCCCCTGAAACGCGGGGCCCTGTGCAAAAAACATTCTTGCTCAATGGACGGGCCGGCCCTGCGGAGAGGAATGGCTAGCAGAAAAAAGGAGGTGTTAATGCCTCTCTATAAGTCTTTGGTGTGACCTCATTTAGAGTATAGTGTGCAATTCTGGAGACCGCATCTTCAAAAGGATGTGAACAGGATGGAGTCGGTGCAGAGGGTGGCTACTAAAATGATTAGTGGTCTTCATTATAAAGCATATGAGGACAGACTTAAAGATCTTAATATGTACACCTTAGAGGAAAGGCGGGTTAGAGGTGATATGATTGAGATGTTTAAATACCTCCGTGGCATAAATGTTCAGGGAGAGAGCCTCTTTCAATTGAAAGCAAGTTCTACGAGGGGACATGGGATGAGGGTAAAGGGAGATAGATTCAGGAGTGATATGCGGAAATATTTCTTTACGGAAAGAGTAGTGGATCCGTGGAATAGTCTCCTAGTGGAGGTGGTAGAGATGAGGACAGTAACTGAATTCAAAAAAGCATGGGACAAACACAGAGGATCTCTAAAGGTAAAAAGGGGACTGTTGTAGTTGTTGATATGGAAAGACAGACTAGATAGGCCATGTGGTCTTTTTCTGTCATCATATTTCTGTTTCTATGAACAAACAAACCTCTTCCAAAGACGGGGAAGCTGTAAAACTAGAGGGCATAACATGAAGCTACAAGGTGGTAAATTGAAAGGCAATGTCAGGAAATATTTTTTCACTGAAAGGGTAGTAGTGGATGCTTGGAATGCCCTCCTGATGCAAGTGGTGGGGGAAAACACGGTGACGGAATTCAAAACGACATGGGCCAAACATAGTGGATCCCTTTACAGCAACAGGATAAAAACTAAATAAACTGTACCATCTAACTTCTGAACCATCTAACGTCTCAACAAATAGGGGTGTCCTACATGGAGTGGTGGGTTCACCCCTAAACAAAGACATGGGGAGGGGTGGCCTGCACAGAATGACAGGTGCACTTACTCTTGCCATTTTGCTGGGCAGATTAGATGGACCATGCTGGTCTTTATCTGCTGTCATTTACTATGTTACTATGTTACCTTTTCTCCTTCTCCTAGGACCGCTTAATCAGCATGCCATGTATTCAATGCAATAACTGTGGTGCTTTCATTCTGAGAAGAATCATTTGGAATCTCAGAACTTGCCCTGTATGCCTCAAGTTAGCTGCTATGCATAAAGAATTGACTCTACTAAGGGAAGAATTATCTGCAATTAAACACACCTCTTCTAGGGTACAAACTGAACAAAATCCACCACCACTCCCACAGAGAATTAAAGAGCCCAGGAACAAATGGATCGCAGTGTGCTCTGGTAGGTTGTGACTTGTAACACAGAGACACCTTATACATCAAGAGATATTCCTGCATAATACTGTCTCTGCCTTGGATAATGAGGGTGCCCAATCAGTGGAAACTGAAGTTTCCTTAAATGAGAGAGTCCATGCTCAATCTATTCATAATGCACCAAATATGAAGAAAAAAATCACAAAATAGAAAACTACTGCTACATGGAGATTTCATCATCAGAGGCACCAACTTGGGAACACAGTTCAAAGGAGAGAAGATGGTCAAATGCCTCCCAGGCTCTTCAGCCAGCAGAAATATGAACCAAATTTTTGATATAGTTAGTGCAGAAAGTGAGCACTCCAAAATTGATGTTTTCATCCACCTGGATACAAATGACCTGGCTATAAACAGTGCCTCTGCAGTTCAAAGGGACTTCCAGAGTCTGAGAGAGAAACTCAAGCCCATTGTTAACACTATAGCATTCTCAGAAGTTCTATCTGTTCTTGGTAAGGGGGCAGAAAAGCTGCAACACATAAACAACTTTAATACATGGCTCCAAACCTGGTGCAAAAAAGAGGGATTTAGATATATAGGCAATTGAGGAAACAGATGGATCAACGAGACTATACTGTGCTGATGGACTACATCTCTCTGTCTCAGGGAAAAGGATCCTAAGGGCAAAATTCAGGCAGTATGTGGACAGGCATTTAAACTAGGGAAAAGGGGTGACGGATGGAGAAGGACAAGTTCAGGACATCACTCCCAGCAAAAGCATAATAACATTAGAAACAGCCACACTTTTAAACCACACATCAATGGTAAGTGGAAAGAGGCGTGTAAAACAAAATCCATGCAAAATACAGGCAAGCCAGTCAACAAATGCTGGAAAGCAATGAGCCAAATGCTCGAAGCCTAGCCAACAAAGTTCCTGACCTGGAAGCCCTAATGGTGAAAATGGACTTGGACATTATGGCTATTACAGATACATGGTTTAACGAGTCGCATGAATGAGATATAGCCAAAGCTGGCTATAATCTATTTAGAAGAGATAGATAGACAGAGGATAGAAAAGGAGGAGAAGTAACCCTATATGTCAAAAGCAATATTAAAGCTGCTGAAATGCAGGGGACGTGGGGAAAGGAAGCTCTGTGGATTGTGTTGGAAAGAGGAGATGGCACATCAATACTGGTATAGACTACAGGCCTCCAACTCAAACCGAAGAAATGGATAGCGAATTGATAATTGATATTTCAAAGATAGCCATGAAGGGTGAAGTGATCATATTGGGTGACTAATCTACCCGATGTGGTTTGGAATTTTCCTTCTGCAAATCTGGAAAGTAGTAAAAAAATTGTGGATGCCTTCCAAAATGCATTACTTAGACAAATGGTGATGAAACCAACCAGGGAAAGCTTGATGCTGGATTTAGTGCTCACCAACGGAGATAGCATGTTGAATATTCGGGTTGGTGCCCATGTGAGCAGCAGTGATCATCACACGGTGTGGTTTGAGATAAAAGCCAAGATGGAGTCCAATCACAGCAAGCTCAAAATCCTAGATGTCAAAAACACTGACTTCAGTAGAATGGCCAAGTATCTGAAGGAGGAGTTGGCAGGGTGAGAGGGGATAAAGAAAGTGGAATTGCAATGGGCCAAACTAAAGGAGGCAAAAAAAGGGGCAACAGATACATATGTAAGAAAGTAAATAAAACCAAGAGGAAAAGGAAACCTATTTGGTTCTCCGAAGAAGTGGCTGCACAAATAAATGCAAAAAGCATAGCTTTCCCAAAATTCAGAAGTTCACAAACTGATGAACACAGAAAAGAATACAGGATCAAGCTAAAAGAGTCAAAAAGATAAATAAGGATAGCAAAATCAAAGGCAGAAGAAAAGATAGCTAAAGATATGAAGTGTGGCAACAAAACCTTTATCAGGTATATTTGGGAGAGGAGGAAAATCAGAGGTGGAATTGCAGGACTCAAAAGTGCTGGGAACTGATTTGTGTAAAGTGATATTGAAAAAGTGAAAATGCTAAACAAATACTTCTGCTCTGTTTTCACTAGAGAAAATCCTGGAGATTGACAAATATACAAATGGAAATGGAGTAGATACTACACCATTCACAGAAGATGACGTGTTAGAACAGCTTGCAAAACTGAAAATGCACAAGGCCATGGGACCAGATAGGCTATATCCCAGGATACTGAAAGAGCTCAGAGAGGTTCTTGCAGGGCCATTAAAAGATGTTTTTAATAGATCCTTGGAGATAGGAGAAGTTCCACAGGACTGGAGAAGGGCTGATGTGGTACGTCTTCACAAAAGTGGTTATTGGGAAGAAGTGACAAACTACAGGTCAGTAAGCCTTACTTTGATGGTGGGAAAAGTAATGGAGGTGCCCCTGATCTTGCCAAACAAATCTTGATTGAGTTCTTTGACTGGGTGACCAGAGAACTAGATCAGAGGCATGCGATGGATGTGATCTACCTAGATTTCAGCAAAGCCTTTGATACCGTTCCTCATAGGAGGCTTATCAATAAGCTCAACAGCTTGGGGATGGGTCCCAAGGTGGTGAACTGGATCAGAAATTGGTTAATTGATAGATTACAGAAGGTGATGGTAAACAGAACTCACTTGGATGAAAGGAAAGTGCTTAGCGGTGTTCCCCAGGGTTCGGACTTGGGACCGGTGCTGTTCAATGTATTTGTGAATGAAAATGCTGAAGGACTGAATGGAAAAGTCTGTCTTTTTGCAGATGACATGAAAATTTGCAACAGTGGACCCCCCATAGGGAGTGGATAACATGAGGAAAGATCTACAAAAGCTGGAAGAATGGTCTAATGCTTGGCAATTAAGAGTTAATGTGAAGAAGTGCAATGTCATGCACTTGGGAAGCAGAACTCCAAGGGAATTGTATACGTTAGGGGGCGAGAGGTTGGTGTGCATGGACCAGGAGAAGGATCTCAGAGTGATTGTTTCTGAGGATCTCAAGGTGGCGAAACAGTGTGTCAAGGTGGTGGCAAAAACCAGAAGGATGCTGGGTTGCATACAATGAGGAATTACCAGCAGAAAGGAAGAAGTACTAATGCCACTGTCGCTGCTGAGGCCTCACTTGGAATATTGTGTTCAGTTTTGGAGACCATATCTCGCAAAGGATATAAAAAGACAGGAAACTGTTCAGAGGAAGGTAACCAAAATGATTTTGAGCCTGCGTCAGAAGACTTATGAGAAGAGACTTGAAGACCTAAATATGTACACTCTGGAGGAGAGGAGGGAGAGGGGAGATATGATTCAGACCTTTAAATACTTAGAGTATTAATGAACAAACAAACCTCTTCCAAAGCTGGGGAAGCTGTAAAACTAGAGGGCATAACAGGAAGCTGCAAGGGGGTAAACTGAAAGGCAACATCAGGAAATACTTTTTCACTGAAAGGGTGCTGGATGCTTGGAATGCCCTCCCCTTGGAAGTGGTGGGGGCAAATACAGTGACAAAATTCAAAATTGCATGGGACAGACACATGAGATCCCTTTATAGCAATAGGATAAAATCAAAATAAACATAACTATCTTTTATATCTCAACAAATAGTGGTGACCTACACGGAGCGGTGGGTACACCCCTAAACAAATGCACGGAGTGGCCAGTGCACCTACTCTTGTCGCCTTGCTGGGCAGACTAGGTGGACCATAGTGGTCTTTATCTGCTGTCATATACTATGTTACTATGCCAAAGTGCACACTTTTATGCTGATCAGAATTTTATATGCACAGAAATGACTTTATAAAATTATCTACTTAATGCTCAATCTAGATGACTTTATGAATTCTTCTTTGAAACGGCTGAATTTGTAAAAATGACAAAATTGTATTGATACAGGGCCTTTGTACTATAATTACAGTCAGAACTGTATCAAGCTAGAAATGCACCGTGTGACTGATGAATCCTGTGCCCCCCACCCAGCTATGTTCAGTCACTCACTCTTGTTGAGCTTCCTGTTAGCCCATTGATGACATCAGCACACCATTCTGTACTTGCTCCCTGTGTGGCCACGCTGCTCACACAACCCTTGGTACAGCCCTGGTTATGGCATTGACGTTTGGCTGCTTTGTTCTTTTTTTCACTTTTTTTGTAATTCGAGACTTCAGTTTATTTATTACAATAAAATAAGACCAAGATGGCATTAGATAGCATGAGATTTTTTTTTCTTTACATTTTATTACTTGCCTTTTCCAAATTTGAGCTCAAGGTATATTAAAATCAGGTGCAGTAGCTATTTTCTATAGACGCTTTCAAATTTTGAAAACACTTTTTTCATTTTTTAAACAATTTTATGAAATCGCATCATTGAAGAATTCAAATTTCTTAAATGCTCAGCATAAAAAGTATCTACGAGTTCATATCTAATAAATAAATAAATAATAAATAAATAAATGTATATATATATATATATGACTTTCTACTTCTGGTGAAGCCTTGGCAGCTACAAACCAGTACTAGGATTAGTGTAAGAGTATTGGGAGCCTTCAGCCTTACACTCCCCCCCCCCCCCTTGAGATTTTGGTAATTAAACTCAACCCTACCCTTCCCATAACTATCCTATAAAATTGCATAACTAGGCATCATACTTTTGATATCAAACATTGCTTTGGATGTGCAGTATGTGTGTATGTGTGCTCACTGTAGGTGAAAGAATGTGATGATGGTTCTTTGACTGTTTAGCTTTGGCTGCTGCCTTTTGCTGCCTTACAGAAGCTGCTGCCCTAGGCGATCCCCTAGTTTTGCCTAATGGTCAGGCTGGCCCTGACTGGAATTACAAGAAAAATGTAACTTTACAATAGAACTAAGCAATCATTGTAGTAATTTTGCAAGCTACATCAGTTATCCATTTCATTTGTGGCAGCCTGGTTAAAACAAAGCGCGTCAGTTATATTTTCTAGAAAGGACCTATTTCATACTGTTTGCAGTTTGTAGGTTATGCTTAAAAAATATCATGTAAACCTCCACTAAATCTCTAAAACAAATCTATTGGTAGCTTTCAGTACCTGTAACGCCTCTAGAAAGACCAATTACTGTCCGTGCTCTTAGTTTCTGCACAGAAGACTTATGGATCCAGACAATGTTTTCTCCCTTGATAATTACTGTAGAAACAATCTGGAGCTAACTTAAATATTTTACATGATCAACATATACCAGCATGTAGGGTATTTGCTCAGGGGAAAAAGTTGGCTTAATACAATCTAATTGTCTTCATCCTTTTCTAATGCATAGACTTTGACTCAGCCTGTTATAGATCTTCCTATGATAGGTTTGAAAATGATGGGAATTAGGTTGGCCTCTGGCTTCAGATAGCCTCATTTATATGACTGGATTTTCTTAAGCAATACTTTTGAACTTTATTTACTGGCCCATTAACTGAAAATTCCAAGTCTTACTGCAGTCCATAAGAAAGCTGCTTGTTATGCATGTTCCACGAGATGGGGCTATTTCTCCATAAAAGACATGTCCATCTGCAAGAATACTAAGTAGCAGTCATAACTACTTTGCCCTCACAATATGTCTGACATATGCGTCTTTCAGGGTGCCCAGTTTGGAAGCTAAATCCTGATAATATGCATATGTGTTTGCCCTTGTGATATTTGTTATTCATATAAAGTTTTGTAACTTGTTATAGTTTGTAAATCAGTATTGAGGTGTGTGTTAAACAGGAAGAAAACATTTGTATTCAAATATAAGGTTATAAAGAATGTTGGGGAAAAAAGCATTTATGAAACTGAAATCAGTTCAATGAACATAAAGAACCTTATGGTAAAAATATGTGTTTTGTTTTTATTTTGAAATGGAATGAAATGATTTCGTAAGAGCAAACTGATTTGTACCTCCTTTCTTAGTGATTTAGTTCAGTATCCTAAATGCAACAGAAAATGTTTTGTTAAATAGCCTTGCTAGAAAGTTGAACTTTTTTGGCAGGTTAGGAATGTTACAGGACAATTATTTAACAACCTTATCAAAAAGGAATGCTCAGTATGTTTAAGCAGGTCAGTGCCATCTTCCTACCTTGTTCCACTGCTTGTGTAAATGGATGGTACTAACTCGGGGTAAGGTTTTGCCAATAATGTATGTTAAAGAGATAATTTTAAACACACATTAACGGCAAGACCTTTATAATAAGGTGAAAGAGGGCATGCCAGGCATTTGTAGACAAACAAACTGACATAACAATACAGCAGTGGACAATATGGAAACAGTTAATTACACCTTTAAAGATGCAGTTAACTATTCACTGTAACTGTCTATCTTGCCATTAGCACAAGAAAGCATTAATGATAATATGCATTAAGATCAGTGTTGCTCTCCCCAACCCTTTTCCACCCCTTTAAAGTTACAAAATTCAGCATTATGAGGATAATTTGATTACAATGAGCCTAGGTTAAGGCAGACAAAACACACCTATTTTTATTTTATAAAATCAAGTTGGCACCTATTTATCTTTATACAATACTAGCATAAATTCTGCACAAATCATGGCTACATTCCACAGAAACAGAGAAAAATGATGGCAGATAAAAACCATACAGCCTGTCTAGACTGCCCATTTATACCACATTTCTAAACTCTACAATCCTTTCTTCTCCCTTAGAAATCTTCTGTGCTTGTTCCATGCTTTCTTGAATTCAGATTCAGTCCTCGTTTTCACAATCTCTGCTGAGAGCCTATTCTGTACATCCACCATCCTTTCCATAAAGAAATATTTCCTTAGAGGTCTCCTGAGTCTATCCCCTTTTGCTTTCATTCTATGTTACCTTTGCTTCAGAGCTTCCTTTCAATTGAGAGGCCTGCCTCCTGTACATTTATGCCACAGAAGTATTTAAATGTTGCTATCATATCTCTCCCACCTTTCTTCCAAAGTACACATAGCGAGACCATTGCCTGTCCCCTTAGGTTTAGGGGACAGGGAGGAGTGGTCTAGTGGTTAGGACAAGGTACTTCAGGCCGGAGGTTCAAGTCCCACCTGGGGACAGCAATCTCAGGCCGGAGGGACTGGGATTTCTAGTCCTATAGGCACTCCTTGTGGTCTTGGGCAAGCCACTTAATCCTCCATTGCCCATGTTCCCTGTAAGTATTAGCATATGTGTCTCATATCCCCTCGTGTTAAATGTATCCCCCAATTGACCGCTTTGACCCGGTGAAAAGCGGGATATAAATGCAGCTAAATAAATAAATAGAGTGAAGACCACTGACCATTTTAATAGCCTCCCTCCAACTCAATTCTGCACCAACTCAATTCTGTTTATATCTTTTTGAAGATGGGGCCTCCAAAACTATATACATTACTCCAAATGAGGTCTCTCCAGAGATTTATACAGAGGCACTATTGCCTTCTTTTTTCTGCTTGCCATTTCTCTCCCTATGTACCTAAGCATCTTGATTTAGCTGTCACCCTTTCTACTTGTTTGTCCACCTTAAGATCATCAGAGTTGACCATCCACTCTTCCTTTGTACTTTGCCCCTGATAATATACCACTCTTGGATTTTTGTAGCTCAAATGCATGACCTTGCATTTTGTAGCATTAGATCTCAGATGCCAAATTCTCAACTGTTCTTCAAGCTTTTCTAGATCCCTTCTCTTGTTATCTATACCTGGATGTCCATCCTAATTCAGATTTTGGTATTATTGGAAAAGAAGCAAGCATTATCAGACTTAGAAAAATGTTAAAAAGAATTGAACCTGCAGTATACACACTGGTAAACTTCTTATCCTCAGAATGAACTTCATTTACCACTAGCCTTTGTTGCCTCCCATTCAACCAGTTTCTAACCTAGTTCGTCCCTTTAAGACGCATCCCAAGGGTGCATAGTTTATTTATAGATTGTCTATGGGGAACCATGTCAAAGGCTTTGTTGAAATCTAGGAACCCCACATCTAGCATACACCCTCAGTCCAACTCTCTGATTACCTAGTCAAAGAAATTAATTAGATTAGTCTGACAGAATCTACCTCTAGTAAAACCATATTGCCTTAGATCCTGCAGTCCAATGGACTCACAGAGACTGCATTATCATAAGAACATAAGATATGCCATACTGGGTCAGACCAAGGTCCATCAAGCCCAGTATCCTGTTTCCAACAGTGACCAATCTAGGTCATACGTACCTAGCAGTTTCCCCAAAAGACAGAGGTTACACAATGCTTGTTTTGGGTCAAGCATTGATATCCTGGGTCCCTTCTTAATAATGGTTTAAGGACCTTTCCTCCAAGAACTTGTCCAAACCTTTTTTTAAACCCAGCTACACTAACAGCCTCCGGTAACAAATTCTAGAGTTTGATTACACGTTGAGTGAAAAAATATTTTCTTTTATTAGTCTTAAATAGTTTACCCTGTAGCTTCATTGCCATGTCCCCTAGTCTTTCTATATTCTGATAAGGTAAACAATCAATCTACGTTTACCTGTTCCACTCCATTCATTAATTTATAGACTTCTATCATATCTCCCCTCAGCCGTCTCTTTTCCAGGTTAAAGAGCCCTAACCTTCTTAGCCTCTCCTCATAGGGGTATCCTTCCATTATTACTACTACTACTATTTAACATTTATAAAGTGCTACCTCGTATGCAGCGCTGTACAGACATATAAGAGTGACAGTCCCTGCTCATCAGAGTTTACAATCTAATTGAGACAACAAAACACACAGAGCAACAGACTAGTTAGGGCAATACCAGGTTGGCTGCCACCCATTACTACTACAAGTACTACTGCGCAATTCAATTTAAATAAGAGACAGACAGACGGTCCCTGCTTGAGAGCTTACAATCTAGACATGACAAGTAATAGAGATAGTCCCTGCTCATCAGAGCTTACAATCTAGTTGATACAACACAGGGAGATTATGATCTGGTTAGGACAGACAGAGAGGTGTAGGTAGGGGTGGATAGGGGAAGAAGGAGATAAGGTGGGACACTGGGTTACATTACAGCAGCATATACTACACACATAGTATATTACAATCCAAGCAGGTAGGGCATCGTGGGATCAATCACATCACATTGAGGGTTACATTACAGGCAGGCTGGGCATCATGGGGTACATAGATTACAGCAAGGGTTACATTGGAGAATACTTACATGGTGAGGTTTCTTGAGGTTCCATTGCCTCTGGTCTGGTCTGGTCTGGTCAGGTCAGCTCCTCGATGGCCCGCCTTGAGGCAGATTACATTTAAAAGTCCACTGTTGCTGGTTCTTCGGCCTGATTGGCAATGTGGTGGGGAGCAGGGAGGAGCATACCTGCCTGCTCCCTTCCTCGTTGCCATTTTTGTGGCTCTTCTCTGAACCTTTTCTAAAATAATGCTATATCCTTTTTAAGATACGGCAAACAGAACTGCACACAATATTCAAGGTGCAGTCGCACCATGGAACGATACAGAGGCATTATAATATCCTTTGTTTTATTTTCCATTCCTTTCCTTATGATACCTAGCATTCTATTTGCTCTCTTGGCCACCGCTTCACACTGGGAGGAGGGTTTTAACATGTTCTCCAGGACCAAGCAGGAAGTCAGTCCTCACATATGGGTGATGTCGGCGCCGACGGAGCCCTCGCGGAGCAATTTTCCCCAGCTTTCAAAGAAAGTCTTTGGGAATTGCAGCGCGCATGCGCGGTCCCCTTCCCGCCCAAGGGTGCCATCTTAGCCAGTCTTCTTTTCTCCGCGGAGCCCTACAGACGTGGTCTTCTTGTCCCCGCAGAAAAAGTTGATTTTTCGTCGTTTATTTCTCTTTTTTCTTCGGTTCGACGCCGGTCTCTTTCCTGCCCGGACTTGCGACGCCGTTGCGAGTCCTTCTCTTATTTTTCGGTTTTTCTGATTTTTCTTGTCAGTTTCGTTTTTGGTTTTTCGCTGGCAGCCCGGTCCTTTGACCTTGCAGGGGCCCTTTTTCCCCCGATGGCTGCCAGTGGTTTCAAAAGGTGTGTTCAGTGTGACAGAAATATGTCACTCACTGACACACACGATAATTGCCTCCGCTGCCTTGGCCCAGATCACGAGGAACTGATCTGTGGGGCCTGCAGCAAAATGTCCTCCAAAGCTTTACGGAGTCGGCGGCATCAGCGGGAAAGAATCTTCGCAGATCCCACCCGTACCCGGACCTCGTCAGAGGCCTCGGCGTCCAGAGGCTCCAGCTCTGAGCATCGCCGGAGTTCCTCCGACAGAGGTTCTCCCTCCGGGGATCATCATCGGAAGGCGAAACCCGCAAGGGCGTCGTCGGTGGACGCTCCTGGTTCCGCGAGGGCCAGGTCGCATAGCCCCGATAGCCGTCCCGGGTCTTTGGAGAAGGAACGTCTCCCGAAGCGACCTCGTCTGGAATCGGAGTTGCCTGCTCGGGTAAGTCCTGTAGTCCTCCTGGACTCGCCTCCGAGGGGTCCGACGTCGGGCCTGACGCCGTCGGGGCCCGAGTCGGGGGCTGCTGGGTCACCTGAGGTCGGACTCAGGTTGACGGCCTTGGAGAGCAGACTATCTGCCTTCATGGACCAGCAGCGGGCACTGATCGCTAGCCTCGCTGGCGCCTCTGCCCCGACCGCCGGGACGTCGACGTCTAAGTCGACCCCGGAGACCGAGCCGATCCTCGAGTCCATGCGGGCTCGAGTCGATCCTCGGTCGAGGTCACCCTCGGCCTCCCGTTCGGGACCGAGGTCGTCGATGCCGACTCCCTCGGCGTCGGGGCGGCCGACGCCTCCGCCCGCCCGAACCGACCCCACCGATTCCTCCTCGGAGTCGGCCTGGGAGTCTGAAGAGGAAGAGTCACCTGATTCTTTTCGGACTCGGTGTGTCCCCTCGGACTCCCCTGAGTCCGAACCTCGGAAACAGTCCCCCCCGGAGGATGCCCGGTTCTCGGACTTCGTCAGGGATATGGCCAAGGCTTTGGCCTTCCCTGCGGATCCCGAGGAGGAGCCTCGAGCCGAAGAGCTCGACGCCCTTCAGTACGACTCTCCCGCCAGGGAGCACTTTACTGTACCGGTTCCTCCCATGCTGGAACGACTACTCTTCCGCATGTGGGAGAGTCCGGCATCGTCGCCGGTATTAAGCAAGCGGGTCGATTCCATCTATCGAGTCCGCAAGAGCCCTGGCTTCCAAAAAGCACAGCTACCGCACCATTCCCTGGTGGTGGAATCGGCCATGCATAGGCTTAAGAGCCAGAAGATGCACTCCTCGGTGCCTCCTAGCAGGGAGGCCCGCAACCTGGATGGCCTCGGTAAGAAGTGTTTCCAGGGCTCTATGCTTGCTTGTCGGGTCCAGACCTACCAGCTCTACATGGGCATGTACCTTAGAGACCTGGCTAAAGAGATAGCCGGATTCTCCGCTGGGCTGTCCGAGGAACCTTTGCGGAGGTTCCTAGCCTTGACAACTGGTATTCGGGAATGCTCCAAATTCATTTCTCGAGCAGCCTATGATGGCTTTGAAGCATCGGCTCGAGTGGCCGCAGCCGGCATCGGTGCCCGCCGACAGGCTTGGCTTCAGTCGTCTGACCTTGAACCCTGGGTGCAGGACAAGTTGGTCGATGTCCCCTGCCGAGGTGAGAACCTCTTTGGCAAGCCCATGGCTGAGAAGGCTGCATAAATCGAGAAGGAGACTCTCACCAGAACTAGGCTCTCTAGGAAGACCTCTGCCCCTTCCCAGAAGAAGAAGGGCTCGGGAAAGAAGCCCTTTTACCCGAGAAAGGCGGCTGCCTATAAACACTACCCTCAATATCAGGCCTCCGCAGCTCCCCAACAGGGTCAGCAGGCCAAGGGCCGGGGTAACGGGTCCCGTAGGCAGCAAGCCCCCAAGCCTGCACCACCGGCCCCTGCTCAGCAGGGTGGGGGTTTTTGACTTCATCAGCATAGCCTCTCCCCCTCAGCTGGTTCCTCCCAGCACAGGAGGCCGGCTGGTTCACTTTGCCCACAGGTGGTCCAACATCACATCAGATGCCTGGGTGCTTCATGTTGTGAGAGATGGCTATCTTCTCCACTTCCACCAGGTCCCTCCCTCCTATTTCCCAGGAGAGCCTCCACGACTCCCTCTGCACAAGGACTTACTCCTTCAGGAGTTAGCAAGTCTTCTTCAGGAACAGACTGTGGAACCGGTGCCCCACCACCTGAGGGGTCAAGGCTTCTATTCCAGGTATTTCCTAATACCAAAAAGAACGGGAGGCCTCCGACCCATCCTGGACTTGCGCAACCTCAACAAGTTCCTCGTGAGGGAGAAGTTCAAGATGCTTACCCTTGGAATCCTTCTGCCCTACCTCCAGCAGGGAGATTGGCTATGCTCCTTGGATCTAAAAGATGCCTACACGCACATCCTCATCCACCCAAGCCACCGCCAATACCTAAGGTTTGTGGTGGCAGGAAATCATTACCAGTACAGAGTACTGCCCTTTGGCCTATCCTCCGCACCACGAGTCTTCACAAAATGTCTCGCGGTGGTGGCGGCTTATCTCCGGCTTCACGGCCTCTATGTCTTTCCGTACCTAGACGACTGGCTCATCAGAGCATCGTCCTCTCCAGAAGTCACAAAAGCCACACACCACACTGTGACTCTTCTACAGTACTTGGGCTTTGTCATAAACTTCGCAAAGTCCACTTTGCTCCCCTCGCAAGATCTCGAGTTCATCGGCGCAAGATTGCACACTCTTCAGGCGCGAGCTTTCCTGCCTCTCAACAGGGCTCAATGGCTCATGGACCTAGCCGGCCGTTTTCGCAGCCAGTCCCTGGTCTCAGCCAGGCGCTTCCTGAGACTACTCGGCCATATGGCTTCCACCGTCCATGTGACCCCCAATGCCCGCCTGAATATGCGGCCTGCTCAGTGGTGCCTTCGCAAGCAGTGGCAACAGGCCACGGGCGGCCTAGCCGACTTAGTGCGGGTCTCCGGCCCGCTGGCCTCTTCTCTACAGTGGTGGCTTCATCGGCCGAACCTGATACTCGGAATGCCTTTTCAGTCTCCTCCGCCGGCTCAAGTGCTGACGACCGATGCTGCTCTCCTAGGATGGGGAGCGCATTGCCAAGGGGCATGTACTGAAGGTCTCTGGACCACGTGGGAGTCTGCGCAGCAGATCAACTTCCTGGAGCTCAGAGCGATCCGTCTGGCTCTCAAGGCTTTCTCCCACCTGACTTCTCACCGGTCCGTCCTTGTCCAGACAGACAATCAGGTTGCCATGTTCTACGTGAACAAACAGGGGGGCACGGGCTCCTTCCTTCTCTGTCGAGAAGCACAGAGACTCTGCTCTTGGGCCGTCAGCCACAGCATTCTTCTCAAGGCCCTTTATCTCCCAGGCCAAGAAAATTGCCTGGCGGACAAACTCAGCAGAATCCTCCAGCCGCACGAGTGGCGACTGGATCCCTTGGTAGTTCAAAAAATTTTTCTGAAGTGGGGCCTCCCCACGATGGATCTCTTTGCCAGTCCTCTCAACCAGCAACTTCCTCGCTTCTGCTCTCGGCAGCCGCATCCCCTTCGAGTAGCGGCGGATGCTTTTCTGCTCTCATGGTCGAAAAGCCTTCTCTATGCCTTTCCTCCCATACCGCTAGTCTCTCGAACTCTTTTCAAGGTTCTCCGAGACAAAGCTTCCATGATCCTGATAGCTCCTCGGTGGCCCAGACAGCCGTGGTTTCCACTCCTGCTGCAACTAGCGGTGGAGGATCCGTTCCCTCTGGGGTTTCAACCAGATCTCCTAACACAGGATCAGGGGTCCCTACTACACCCCAACCTCAGATCTCTACATCTGATGGCCTGGCTGCTGAAAGGGTAGTCCTTGCTCCCCTTCTACTGCCGGCAGAGGTAGAAGAGGTTGTCCTAGCTTCCCGGCGACCTTCTACCCGCAAATGCTACGCCCATAAATGGCGTCGCTTTTCCGCTTGGTGTGCCCAGCAGTCTCAGGATCCCTTCTCCTGCTCGGTGTCGGTGATCTTGCAGTACTTGCTCTACCTCTCTAATCTGGGACTTAAGTCCAACTCCGTCAAAGTTCACCTCAGTGCTCTTTCAGCACATCATGTGCCGGTGGACGGCAGACCTCTTTCCAGCGACCCTCTCGTGGTAAGGTTTCTCCGAGGTCTCCTTCTACTTAAACCACCTCTGCGCCCGCCAGCACCTGACTGGGATCTGAATGTGGTTTTGCAGCGGATCACCTGTCCGCCTTTTGAACCTATGGCTACCTGTTCTCTCCGTTTTCTTTCTTGGAAAACCTTATTCCTGATAGCCCTCACTTCCGCTAGACGCGTAAGTGAATTGCAGGCCCTCGTGTCTGATCCCCCTTACACTCGGTTCTACAAAAATAGGGTAGTCCTACGGACTCACCCTAAATTTCTTCCAAAAGTGGTCTCCCCTTTTCACATCAATCAGGAGGTGGTACTTCCGACCTTCTTTCCCAGGCCACACTCCAGCCGAGCTGAAATGGTCCTGCATACCCTGGACTGTAGAAGGGCATTGAACTTCTACCTTGACCGTACACGGGAGCACCGTAAAGCTGCTCAGCTTTTTGTGTCTTTTGACCCCAATAAATTGGGGCTCCCTGTCTCCAAGCGTACTCTGTCCATCTGGGTTGCTGACTGTATCGCTTGGGCTTATGGGGAAGCCGGACTCTCGTTAGAAAGTCGAGTCACGGCTCATTGTGTTCGGGTGAAGGCTACGTCAGTGGCTTACCTCCGCTCTGTTCCATTGGCAGACATCTGCCGGGCCGCTACTTGGTCTTCGAGCCAGACTTTTGTGGTCCATTACTGCCTCGAGAGGGAGTCCCGCAGGGACAGTGCTTTCGGACAGGCAGTCCTCCGAAATCTCTTCGAGGTTTGAGCAACTCCTACCCTCCATCCCGGATGGGGGCTACCGGTGGGTAATAATTCAGTGAAGATTCCTTCCTTCTGTACTGCTGAGCTAGAGGGAGCTCATTTTTGTGCTTAGGGTCTCCGGTAGCCTTAAGCTTGGGAGTCCCATATGTGAGGACTGACTTCCTGCTTGGTCCTGGAGAAAGCGTAGTTACTCACCTGTAACAGGTGTTCTCCAGGAGCAGCAGGAATCAGTCCTCACAACCCTCCCTCCTCCCCTTGGAGTTGCAATTATCTGCTTTAGTTTTTTTGCAAATTTTTATGCTGTCTTTTAGCTATGTCATCTGACTGGCTAAGATGGCACCCTTGGGCGGGAAGGGGACCGCGCATGCGCGCTGCAATTCCCAAAGGCTTTCTTTGAAAGCTGGGGAAAATTGCTCCGCGAGGGCTCCATCGGCGCCGACGTCACCCATATGTGAGGATTGATTCCTGCTGCTCCTGGAGAACACCTGTTACAGGTGAGTAACTACGCTTTATCCACAATGACGCCTAAATCTTTTTCCTGGGTGGTGGTTCCTAATGTGGAACCTTGCATCGTGTAACCATAATTTGGGTTGTTCTTCCCTAGGTGCATAACTTTGCACTTGTCCAGATTAAATTTCATCTGCCATTTTGATGGCCAATCTTCCAATTTATCAAAGTCCTCTTGCAATTTTCCACAATCCTCATGGGTTTTAACAATTTTAAATAGTTTTGTGTCATCTGCAAATTTGATAACCTCACTCGATATTCCCTTTTCCAGGTCATTTATGAATATGTCAAAAAGCAGCGGACACAGCACAGATCCTTGGGGTACACCACCATTCACCTTTCTCCATTGGGAAAATTGGCCATTTAGTCCTCCCCTCTGCTTTCTATCTTTTAACCAGTTCCTGATCCACAATAGTACACTGCCTCCTATTCCATAACTCTTTAGTTTTGCCAAAAGTCTCTGATGAGGGACCTTGTCAAAGGCTTTCTGAAAGTCCAAATATACTATATCAACCGACTCACCTTTTTCTACTTGTTTATTCACACCTTCAAAAAACATAACAGATTAGTAAGACAAGATCTTCCTTGTCTAAAGCCATGTTGGCTGTCTCCCATTAAGCCATGACTATCTACATGTTCAGCAATTTTGTTCTTTATGATGGTTTCTACCATTTTTCCCAGTACTGACGTCAGGCTTACCGGTCTGTAGTTTCCTGGATCACCCCTGGAACCCTTTTTAAAAATTGGCATTACGTTCGCCATCCTCCAATCTTCAGGTATTACAGATGATTTTAACGATAGTTCACAGATTACTAATAGCAGGTCTGCAATCTCATATTTCAGTTCTTTCAACACCCTTGGATATATATCATCTGGTCCAGGTGATTTGCTACTCTTCAGTTTATTAAATAGTTGTAATACATCTTTCCGATGTATTGATATTTCCTTCAATTCTTCTGCACCTTTAAATACCACTTCAGTCATGGGTAACATCCCTACATCTTCCTCAGTAAAGACCAAAGCAAAGAATTCATTGTCTCTCCCCTATCGCCTTGTCACCTCTTGGTGCCCCTTTTATCCCTCTATCATCTAATGGACCAACTGACTCTCTCACAGGATTTTTGCTACGAATGTACTTGAAAAAGTTTTTATTACGTGTTTTTGCTTCCGCAGCAAGCTGCTTCTTAAATTCTCCCTTTGCCTGCCTTATCAATGCCTTGCATTTAACTTGCCAGTGCTTGTGCTGTTTCCAGTTTTCGTCATTTGGCTCTTTTTTCCATTTCCTGAAGGATGTTTTTTTGGCAACAACAGCTTCTCTGACCTTACCTTTAAACCATGCTGGCAGTTTTTTGGACTTCCTTCCACATTTCTTAACGCGTAGAATACAGCTGGTCTGGGCTTCCAAGATAGTATTTTTCAACAACACCAAAGCTTGATGTAAGTCTTTAACCTTTGCAACTGCTCCTTTTAGTTTTTTCTTAACTATTTTCCTCATTTTATCATAGTCTCCCTTTCGAAAATTAAAAGGTAGTACTGTGGATTTTCTTACCATCCCTCCTCTACTAAATAAATCAAATGCGATCATGCTATGATCACTATTGCTAAGTGGCCCCAACACCCTTATCTCTTGCACCAGATCTGGTGTTCCACTAAGGACTAGGTCCAATATGGCTTCCTCATAGTCTCCTTTATTTTAGTAGTGTTTCTATCAATTATCCATCACAGACTAACTGGCCTGTAGTTCCCAACCTCCTCATTTTCTGTTTTGTGGAGAAGGATT
Source organism: Ichthyophis bannanicus (assembly GCA_033557465.1). Lineage (NCBI taxonomy): Eukaryota > Metazoa > Chordata > Amphibia > Gymnophiona > Ichthyophiidae > Ichthyophis > Ichthyophis bannanicus. Next base: position 744,855,886 of record CM066034.1, on the reverse strand, counting down.
ACTCTTCCAGTACTCTGGGACCACTCCTGACTCTAAAGAAGTATTGAAAAGGCCAGATGGTGGAGCCACCAGAACCAGTTTTTATATATCACCAACGAAATTACATTTTGACTCAACCATAGTAGAATACTATTAATTCAAATTCATATATAAACATATCCTACCATTTTACCACATAGCTGCATACTTTCCCCTTACCTGTTTAATTTATATGCAGAACAAATCATCAGAGAAGCAGGACTGTATGAAGACAGCAGATGTGTGAAGATTGGTGGAAGATTCATATTCGCAATGCTGATGATACCACATTACTGGCTGAAAGTGAAGACAATCTGCAACATGATAGAAACATGATAGGCCACGTAATCCTTTTCTGTTATCTAGTGTGCCCTTCCATTTTGCCTACTACAAGAGTCCCCTTTTTTCCTTTAAAGAGCTTCTGTGTTTGTTCCATGCTTTTTTGAATTTAGATACTGTCCTCATCTCTAACACCTCCACTGAGAGACTGTTCCATGCATCTATCACTCTTTCCTTTAAGAAATATTTCCTCATATTGCTCCTGCATCTATCCCCTTTCGCCCTCATCCTATGTCCTCTCATAGCAGAGCTTGCTTTCAATCAAAAGAGGCTCTCCTCCTGTGCATTTATGCCATGGAGGAATTTAAACGTCTCAGTCATATCACCTCTGTCCCGCCTTTCCTCCAAAGTATACATATTAAGTCTGTCCTCATATGCTTCATAACAAAGACAATTAACCATTTTAGTAACCACCCTCTGCACCAACTCCAACCTGTTTATATCCTTTTGAATGTGCGGTCTCCAGAATTGCACAACACAATACTCCAAATGAGGTCGCACCAAAGACTTATACAGAGGCACGATCACCTCCTTTCTTCTGCTGGCCATTCCTCTCCCTATGCACCCAAGCATCCTTCTAGCTTTTGCTGTTGCCTTTTCTACCTGTTTAGCTACTTTGAGATCGGCAGACACAATCACGCCTAGGTCCTGTTCTTTTGTGGACAGAAGTATGTCACCCCCTATACTGTACCGCTCCCTTGGACTTTTGCAGCCCAAATGCATTAAATCTCAATTGCCAAATTCTAGACCATTCTTAAAGCTTAGCTAGATCCCTCCTCATGTTATCTACACCTTCTTGGGTGTCCACTCTGTTGCAGACTTTGGTATCATCCATAGCCCTTCCACAGTATTACTACAAAGATGTTAAAAAGAATTGGAGCAAGGACAGATCCCCACTGCACTCCACTGGTAACCTCCTTCTCCTCAGAGTGAACTCCATTTACCTGTACCCTTTGTCACCTCCCACTCAACCAATTTCTAACCCAAACAGTAACTTTAGGGTCCATCCCAAGGATGCTTAGTTTGTTTATAAGTCGCCTGTGTGGAAGAGTGCCAAATGCTTTACTGAAATCTAAATACACCACATCTAGGGCTCTCCCTCGGTCCAACTCCCTGGTCACCCAGTCAAAGAAATCAATCCGATTTGTCTGACAAGACCTGCCTCTGGTGAATCCATGCTGCCTTGAATCCTGCAATCCGTTGGACTCCAGAAACCTATTTTCTCTTTCAGCAGCATTTCCAATAACACAGGTACACTACCAAAAAACTGCCTCCAGTTTTGCAACTGATTCCTATAGATTTTGGGGTGCTGAATCCAGGAAAAATAGCCAAAATGTTCCATCACGTCACGTTTTCTTGCAAAATCAGATTTCTTACCCATATAAGGAATGTTCACATAATTTCTTTTTAGCCGACTGCAGTTTATTTTCTTGGCCCAAAATAGAGGTTGTAATGGTTAACTAACTAGAAACACTCCCTCATGATATTTTAGAGTGTTTTGTATTCATTTTATACATTAACAGGACAATTGGGAGGCGGGGGGCTAAATCCAGTACTCGCGCTTGCGCATGTTCTTTCCTGTTCGCCTCGCCTCGTTCGCTCGCTCAAACACGGTGGTTGCGACATGAACGTTCCTGTCAAATTTCAGTTTCTTGCAAGTTCATTATTACCTTTTGTTTGCTCAGTCGTAATCCAGCTTTATTCCGAAGTGGTTCACTACAGTTGTAGTTTGCAGTGCTGTGTATTTGTGATGGCTCACAGAGCCAGAGGTTGCGTCAACTCTCCGGACAGTTTTTGTTTTATTTGTGGGGAATATACCGTGAAAAAGCGGCAGAGGAACATTTCTGCATTTATTAAAAAAGTATATTTCGCCTATTTCGGTTTGAAGTTAGGCGATCAAGACAAACTGTGGGCTCCTCACAAAGTGTGCAAGACATGTGAGGAAGATCTACGCTTATGGATGAAAGGTAAAAAACAAGCATTTCGTTTCGGAATACCTATGATGTGGCGTGAACAAAGAGACCACAGCAGTGACTGCTATTTTTGCTCTTGCATTGTGAAGGGATACAACTTAAAAAATAAGAACGTAATAAGTTACCCCAACCTTCCCTCAGCAATTAGGCCTATGCCTCATAGCAACGAAGTACCTGTGCCTGAACCACCAAAATCTTTGGATCATATTTGTGTGGACGGTTCTGATCATGATGAGACTCATCAGATGGCTTTTCCCGATGAGTCCAGTACTTCCGAGTTTGAAACTGAACCAGATCCGAAACCTGAACTTTTCTCTCAAGCTGAATTGAATGATTTAGTCCGGGATTTAGGACTCCCAAAAGATGCTGCCCAACTGCTAGGTTCTCGGCTTAAACAGAAAAATCTATTGTCACCAGGAACAACTTTTTATTGGTACCGCAACCGCGAGACACAATTTTTGAAGTATTTCAGCAAAGAGGAAGATTTGGTATTTTGCAACGATATATACGGAGTGATGGAAAAGTTTAAACTCAAGTATGATCCTGCTGAATGGCGGCTGTTCATTGATTCGTCAAAAGACAGCATAAAAGATGTTCTTCTTCATAATGGCAACACATTCGCTTCAGTTCCTATTGCTCACTCTGTTATTCTCCAAGAAAAATACGAGAATTTGGCCCTGATTCTTCAGAAGATTCGTTATGATGAGCATAAGTGGATGATTTGTGGAGACTTTAAAATTCTATCCATGCTATTAGGGCAGCAATCCGGTTTCACCAAATATCCCTGCTTCCTTTGCTTGTGGGATAGCCGGGCCCGCGACCTACACTGGGGGAAAAAAGACTGGCCAATTCGGGAGTATTTGAGACCCGGTGAGAAAAATGTTCTTCATGAGAGCTTGGTACCTCGTGATAAAATTCTATTACCACCTCTCCACATTAAGTTGGGTCTCATTAAGCAATTCATCAAGTCCCTTCCAAAAGATGGTGAGTGCTTTCGGTACCTTTGCTCAAAGTTCCCCCGACTTTCTGAAGCAAAGCTAAAGGAAGGAGTGTTTGTTGGCCCTGATATAAGGAAACTCATTTCAGATGGAGCATTCGCTGAAACGATGTCTGAGAAGGAAAAAGAAGCCTGGGATTCCTTCAAGGATGTTGTTCTCAAATTCTTGGGGAACAGGCGGGATGAGAACTATAAGGATATTGTTGCCAGGATGCTCAATGCCTTCAAAGAACAAGGCTGCAACATGAGCCTGAAAGTCCATTTCTTGCACTCCCATGTGAACTACTTTCCCGAAAACCTGGGGCGTACAGTGAAGAACAAGGTGAAAGGTTTCACCAGGACATCAAGGACGCAGAGAGAAGGTACCAAGGAAGATGGAACACCACTATGATGGCTGATTTCTGCTGGTTGCTGCTGCGGGAAACCCCAGATGAAAAATACACCAAGCAGCGCACCAAGAGAAGCATTCGGGGGGAAGAAGAAACGGGCCCACCAGGAGATTGATTGACCCAAGAATGACTTTAAAATCTAAACTGTGTTGACAAATATCGTGTTTTTACTAAACTTTGAAATAAAAATTTGCTAGTTATTACCACAGTGTCGGATCTCATTTATTAGAATTTTATTTTCACACCATCGGGTGTTTGTCTTCATGTATTGCAATGGTGCGGTTTGCGTTTTCTATTCTTACATACATACCTGTACAACATTTTTTGCACATTTCTTTGCTTTGCTTTGTGTCTAACCTTGCTCTTATATGCTCAATGTTTGTGCACATGTATGTGGCTGTTTTAAGTGCAGACAATTTTGCTACCATCACAGTGTGTTTTGTTGACATTACTCTATTCTTATGTGCTGCCTTGTTACAATTTTCTTTATTCTTATTTGAATAACTACTAAACAATTAGTATAAAGAATTCATCCAAGAAACTTTTATCTCGATCGCACTCAATCTGAAACGTTCACCTCAAACTGCTAACCCAATGTAGCAAAAACTCTGTACGTGATGGAGCAAATTGGTTACCAGATTTGGATTCAGCGCACCAAAAAACGTAAAAATCAATCGAAACATTAGAGGCGGTTAAAAAAAAAGATTTTTTAGTGTACCTGTGTGAATTTACTGAGGTTAAACTAACTGGCTTCTAGTTTTCAACCACATCCTTACTCCTGCTTTTGTGTAAAGAGACCACATATGCCACTCTCCATTCCTCTGGTACCTCTCCCAACTCCAAAGAGGCATTGAAAAGGTCAGTCAGTGGAGCTGCTAGAGCGTCCCCAAGTCCCTTCAGTATTCTCGGATGTATCCCATCTGGTCCTATTGCTTTGTCCACTTTTAGTTTAGCTAGTTCTTCAAAAACACTGTCCTCTGAAAATCTTTTGAGATGCCCCTTGCTTTTGTTCCTCCTGTTTGTGGGTGTTGTCTAGGTCATGCTCCTGATTCTTCATCTGTGAACAGAGAACAGAAATATATGTTAAGCAATTCTGCTTTATCCTCATTCGCTTCTACATATTCCTCCTCTTCACTCTTGAGTCTGACAATACCACTTTTGCTCTCCTCCTCTCACTAATATATCTGAAAAATGTCTTACCCCCCCCCCCCCCCCCAATTTTATTGCTTTGGCTATTTCCTCTTCTTTTTGTACCTTTACTTTCCTGATTGCGTTGCCAGCCTCTCTAAGTTGTTCCAAATATAGATGCCTGTCTTCCTCTCTCTGTGATCTCTTTTATTTCATGAAGGCCTCCCTCTTTTTCTTCACCTTTTCAGCTACCTCTTTTGAGAACTATAGTGGCCTCGTTTTCCTTTTATTTACCATTCCAACAAAAAGGTTGGTTGCCCTTAAAAGATCCCCTTTAAGTTTTGCCCACTGTTTTTCTACATTCCCCAGCTGTTCCTATCCCGCTAATGACTTCTTGAGGTATTGGCCCATCTTGGCAAAGTTTGTTTTTCTAAAGTCTAAGATCCTCACTTTTGAATGGATTTTATCAGCCCTAGTGCTAATACTGAACCTTACCATCTGGTGATCGCTGGTTGCGAGATGATCTCCCACTATAACATCAGAAACGCTTTCACCATTGGTAAGCACCAAGTCCAGTATGGCCCGTTCCTGTGTTGGTTCTGTTACCAGTTGTCTGAATACTACTTCATGTAAAGAATCCAGGATCTCCTTGCTTCTAGATAACACTGCAGCAGGGATGCACCAATCAACCTCTGGCATATTGAAATCCCCTATCAGTAGCACTTTTCCTTTCCTTGCAATGCTGCATATGTCTTCTATTAAATCTCTGTCCATGTCTTCTGCCTGTGATGGAGGTCTGTATATTACACCAATGCAATTGGATTTCTGTTTCCCTCTTTCTAGTTTAACCCACACTGCCTCCTCTCTCCCTCTTAAGCCCTGCATTTCCATAGCTTTAATAATATTTTTTACATATAGTGCCACTCCTCCCCTTCTTCCTACCTTGTCATTTCTGAATAATGTATAGCTTGGTATAGTTATATCCCAGTCATGATTGTCTGTGAGCCATGTCTCTGTTACTGCCACTAAATCCAAGTCAGCCTCTCACATTAAAGCCTCAACATCTGGGATCTTATTTTCCATGCCACGGGCATTTATACACACTGCTTTCCCGATGTTGCCCCTTTTACCTAGTTCTGTAAAGGTATTTAATGTTTTACTTACCTGGGGGCTTTCACTTATCTGGAGGCTTTCTTCACTCATCCCAATGAATCTAGTTTAAAGCCCTCTTCAATAGGTTAGCCAGTCTGCTACTGAAGACATGTTGACCTTTCTTTGACAGATGGACGCCATCTCTGCTCTGCAGCCCTTGGAACAGTCTTGAAATGGGCCTGCACATTAACATAAGGAAGACAAAGATCCTGACAACTGGCAAAATCAATAACTCCATTGTTGATGGAGAAGAAATAGAAATAGTGGAGAATTTTAACATGCTTGGATCAATAATCAATAAAGAAATGACAAGCTGTAAAAAAAATCTGATGACACATTGTTCTTGGCAGAATGACTATGAGGGACCTAGACAAGATTCTCAAGAGCAGAGATGGATCTCTCCATACAAAGATTTAACTTGTCCAAGCCATGATATTTTCAATAACATCTTATAGATGTGACAGCTGGACAGTGAAAAAGATAAACAGGAAGAAAACCGATAACTTTGAATTATAGTGCTGGCAAAGAATACTCTGAATACCATCAGCGCTGACGCGACCCACTGTGCAAACTGTGCACTCACACAGGGCAGCAGTCACAGGAGGGCCACACGGTTGGCACAGTAGCCAGTCTGGGCCCAGCTGTTGGGTGAATGGTAGCAAGCAATGGACAGCAGAGAGGCTGAACAAAAAGCAGCTTTGGGGTTTTGGAACCCATGTGCATGCAGCATGCTTGATGCATTCCCCCCCCCCCCCCTCCAACTCAGTAACTGGAAGTTTGCATCAGAGGAGGTGGGGTTGTGTCAGACATGCAGCATGTGCATGGACTCCAAAACCCAGGTTAGGTGTCATTAAAGACAAGGAAAAGCGAGGCCAGGCAAGGTGAGATGAGGTGGGAGCCATGCACCATGTGAGGTGTGGTTCTGTTACAGTATTCAGATTAGCAGGAAATGGGTCCTTTGGGTGCCATTCATGAGAAGATGGCAAAGGCTATGCTGAGAAGTTTTCTGAGAGGCACCAGGGAGAAAGATAGCAAGCCTCACTGCAATCTTCATGGGCCAAAGACAGTGCCAGACTTGGCCATGTGAGTAACTGAGGTTACATATCTTCTGTTATTCTGTATTATTTACCGTCTATTATTATTAGTGTGCCACCTTCAGAAACCTCCCTCAGTTGCCTTAATAGGACCTGCAATTTTTAATTTCTATTTTATTATTCCCCATAGGTGGGGGAATTTCTGCAGACCGTATGCTGTACTTCACAAAACAAAGATAACGTGAGCTCAGTGAGCGCCTGTCTTTCAGATGTTTGGGAGGGAGGGGAAGCAGGTGTTCTGGACACAATGGGATTTCAGAGTAAGAGTATCTAAAATGTACCTGAGTTGTGGAGTACCTGATTTGAAAGCAGTAATTAGGGAATCTGCAAATTCTGTATTTTGCACACTTGCTGAGACTTTTTTTCTCAGTGATAGCACCCATAATTACTGTACAGAGAGAACTTCATTTTTATTCATGAGTGGAATTTTATTGAACTCAGAAGGTGGTGTGCCTACTCTTCTCTCTCTCTCTCCTTTCCACTCTGTTTCCCTAGAAAAAAAGAAGGTAAACAGATATATAAGATGTTATCTTTTTATTGTACTAACTGGTATCATTTGTTCATCTTTATTTCTGTGTATTCAAGTGGTCTAACATGACTGCCACACTACTTTATTCAAGACAATGAATCATGAGGCCCAGAAGCAGACTTTGCATAGACACTTCCAAAACTAATTTTATCTATAATGGCACTGGGTCATTACACAGGGAAAGGAAACGAGGGGCTTTTCCTAAAGAATGGAAGAACATCATAGCTTAAATTATCTTCCCACTCAGCACATTTCTTTTTTGTACCAGCCAGATCTATAGGAAGAGACATTTTATCAATAAAGTTAAGATAGATCCCAGTTATTGATGATATGCTGCATTTATAACCTCACCCATACATAAACCTTATAGCCTAACCAATTTATTGAGGCATGAACTTTCAAGGACAAGAGTCCACATTGATGTGAACTCTTATCCTCAAAGGTTCACACCTTAATAAATTGGTTAGTGTAAAAGATGCCACCTGCCTATGTTGTTTTTGCTACTCCAGACTAACATGAATACCCTCCCAGAAATTTCAGCATGTTAGGACAAAAGGGAGGTCTGCAAAGGTCTCCACTGGACCTGGTGACTGTGGGGACAGTGGGGACAGGTGCAGGCAGCAGAGTAATCACTTGCACAGGACAGCAGAAAAGATAGCATCAGCCCTGTATATCATGGACTGCCCAAAGAACAAACCAGCCGGTACTAGAGGAGATCAAATCTAAGCTTTCGTTAGAAGTTCCAATGACAAGACTTTGACTGTCATATAGCAGACACACCATGCGAAGAGAGAGATCATTACAGAAAGACATCATGCTTGGCAAGATAGAAGATCAACCCAAAAGAGGAAGGCCAGCAATGTGATGGATTGATACAATTACAGCAGCTATGGGTGCCAGTCTATCAACAATGAGCCGCCTGACTGAAGACCGAGCAAAGTTTAGAACAACTATCCAAAGGGTCGCCATGAGTCGGCATCGACTTGATAGCACTTAACAGCAACATATTTAAAACATAATCTCCAGGAACAAGCAGGAATGAGTCTTCACATATGGGTATCGTCGGTACCAACAGAGCCTGCGCGGGAATGCTTCCCAGTGTCCAAAAGGAAAGCTTTTGGGAGCATCCCACAGCGCCTGCGCGCTGCCTTCCCGCCTTTCCTAACCGCCTCTCTCCAGTTCTTCTTTTCCGCGGAGCCAGCAGGTCGTGTTCCTGTCACCGCTGAAGAATTTCTTTATTTTATTTTATTTCTTTGGTCGCGCGTCTGCCTTCTCGACGCTGGACCGGTACCGCCGGTCTTTTCTTTCTTTATTTAAAAAAAAAAAAAACCTGTTTTTTTTCTCACTCAGTGCATTTTCTTCTTCGGCCTTAGGCCTAGGAACATTTTCCTCATGGAAAAGCCCGCCTCTGGGTTTAAGAAATGCACGAAGTGCAGTGGCACTATTTCTGTCACTGACACCCATGAATGGTGTCTAAAATGTTTAGGTCCTGACCACTCCATTGCAGATTGTGAGTCCTGCTCCATGATGTCTAAGAGAGGTCTACAGAATCGAGCAGCTAAGCTCAGTACCCTGTTCCCCTCGGATGCAGCTTCGGTTGCATCGACGTCTTCCAGGGCTTCTTCTTCCTTTATCTTTATCTTTCCTCTACCAGGAAAACAACTTGCCCATCTGATCCTATTCTCTCTCATTGGCTCACTGAGTCATCACTCGCTCTGCTTCCTCTGATTCTTTCTATCTTTAACACTAGTCTTTCCTCCGGTACCTTTCCCTCACATTGGAAACACGCCCTTATACGACCTCTTTTGAAGAAATCTTCTCTGGATCCTTCCTCACCTTCTAATTGGCGTCCTATCTCCAATCTCCCTTTCCTCTCTAAGCTCCTTGAAAGGTTGGTTTTCTCTCAGCTATCTTCACACCTAGAGGATTCTTTGGTTCTTCACCCCCGTCAATCTGGTTTCCGCCCTGGGCACAGCACCGAATCTATTCTCATCTCTTTTCTTAATGAATTGCATATTGCCCATGATCACGGTTCTATCTCTGTAGCTGTCTCACTTGATCTCTCTGCTGCTTTCGATATCGTTGATCACTGCACTCTTCTTCTAAGGCTTCGTTCTATTGGTCTCTCTGGTTTGGTTCTTCATTGGTTTCACTCGTTTCTTTTCAACCGGTCGTTCTCAGTTCTGTTGGGCTCCGATTCGTCCACTCTATCACCTCTTCCCTGTGGTGTTCCTCAGGGTTCTGTGCTGGCCCCCTTATTGTTTAACATTTTTCTGGCCCCTCTTGCTCTACTTATTCAGCAGCATGGTATCTCTGCGTACTACTACGCAGATGATATCATCCTCCTCTATCACACTTGCCCCCTCACGCCTGATATTGGCCCCCTTAATGTCTGTCTCTCCGCTGTCTCTTCTTGGTTTTCTGAGAACTTTCTGCATGTTAACTTATCTAAGACTTCTGCTATCTAGTTTACTGCTGGTGCCCCTATTCCCACCCTTGCCCCCTCTCTTTCTGCTGGGCCTATTCCTCTCGTCACATCTATGCGCTATCTTGGTGTCACCTTGGACTCGGCTTTAACTTTCAAAGATCACGTCTCCTCTATTGTTCAGCATTCCTTCTATACACTACGGCAACTTCACGCTGTCCGGCCTTTTCTCTCCCCCTCCTCTATGACCACACTCCTTCTCTCCCTCGTTGTCTCTCGCCTAGACTACTGTAATGCCTCCTTGGCCGGCCTCCCTCTTTCTCAGCTTCACCGTCTTCAATTGGTTCATCACACCGCTGCTCGTCTCTTGACCAATTCTTCCCGATCGGCTCATATCACTCCCCTTCTCATCCGTTTGCACTGGTTGCCTATCCCTTTCCGTATTCAATATAAGATTCTGATTTTTGTTCACAAGGCTTTGCACACTGGTGTCCCTCTTTATCTTTCGGATCTGGTTCATTTTCACTGCCCCTCTAGAGTTCTCTGGTCGATTCATGCTAATCGCCTTTTTCTTCCACCTCCTTCTAGGACCTGTCTTGAATCTACACGTTCCTCTGCTTTCTTTTTTCTTGGTCCCTGTCTTTGGAATTCACTCCCTTTAGCCTTACATTTGGAATCTTCCTTCCGCTCCTTTAAAGCTTCACTCAAGACCCACCTCTTTTGCACAGCTTTTGACATCCCTCCTCCCCTTTCTCCTACTGTTAACAGCTGACTGGACCTCCCCAACCTGTTTTGTACTTTTTTTTTTTAATTCTCTCTCGGTCTTTCTCCTTTGCTATCCCTTTTTGTAAATGAATTGGCGTTCTTTTCTGTTTCCGTCAGTAGTCTCCTTTATTTTATTGTACACCGCTGCATGCCTCTTGGTTTAGGCGGTATAATAAGTTTTAAATAAAGATAAAGGGCTTCTTCTTCCTCACATGGATCTCAGGTAACCAAACTTAAACCCAGCCAGTCCTCGAAGGGTAGATCTCCCTCTAAGTATCGAGATGCCTCTGGGCTTGCCCTCGAGGAATCTGCACCGGCAAAATTACCCCGGCGGGAGGCTCCGGCTTCCAAAGCTTTATCTATGGGGTCACAGGTTGACATCGATGGCTCGGCCTCGACCGATCACCTGTTGCCATCTTCTGGGGTACCGGTGGTTCCCACTGGTACCGATATCCAGACATTGGTTGCGTCAATGGATCAGAATATACTGACCATGCAGCGTGCTATCACGGCATTCATACAAGCTGCGACGCCTTCGGTACCGCAACAAACTCCGTTGCCAGTACCAATTCCGGTGCCGGTACCGACCGCATCGACATCCGCTTAGGGGTCGACTGCAGCGGTACACTGTTCTGCAATGCCCATCGCTACCGAATCGGTACCGATCACTCCCGATGTCGATACCACCCGGTACACGTATTGGGTTCTGCAGCAGCATCCAGAGAGGTGATACTTCGATTCCTCTGAAGACTGTGATGAATCAGAGGTCTCTATCGAAGCATCGGTGATTCATCCTCAGGAGCCCTCTTCTCCAAAAAGGAGAATGTCTCCTCCAGAGGACTTGTCTTTTCAGGACTTCATTAGGGAAGTGGCCAGTGGCCTTTCCATCTCAGTGGCCCTGAGACAGAGCCTAGAGCCAAAAAACTAGATATTCTACAGTATCCTAAGGCTCCTAAAGAGGCAGCCACTTTGCCAATACATGAGATTCTTTATGATCACATGCTGGGCATTGTCAGACGGCTGCCTAGGGTGAGAACTTACACAATCTTGACGATGCATATATTCATATGATTCTTGCAAGGTATTGTGGGTAATGTAGTTCATTCACTCCCAAACACAGCTGAAGACAATAATTGAGTTGTGAAACCAGTGGTAAGGCCAATAAAATACTTCTTTTATTGATGGGGTTTAATTCACCCAGCACAAATATGCTTGGTAGCAATATAAATGAGGTTACTTGCTTGCAGTGTTTAAATGGATAACATAAAGTCACAAAGCAAATCAGAAAACAACCTTCAACTTGTCAGGCAATTAGCTAATGTTTTCTTAGCAAATAATTACCAAATAAAAAGGCACAAAGAAATAAATGAACTTTGCTTGTTAGGTTAACTTCTGTTTATTTTCCACGCAGATCCCAGCAGTGATTCTCCCTTGCTCACACACACAATCAGGTGCAGCTTTAATTACTATCAATTGACCAGCTGAAACCCTTTAGCTGGCTGGCTGCTACTGTGTGAACCCAAATCCTGCTTTAAGAGCTGTTTGCAGTGGAAATAAAGAACAAAGTTAGGTTTCTTTGTGATGGCTGATGTGTTTGCTCACAGAAAGCTAGCAATAGCATTTAGATAGAGAACAGTCCATGTAATGAATAGTTTCATCTGCTGTATCTCCCCCTTCATCAATCAGCATAGGGTCACTATCATACATTGGCACAGATGAGTCTTTCCATAAGGCACTATCATGAGAATGCTTATTCCCTTGCTGCCATTCTCTATTATAGATAGGGTCTGGATCAGTGTTCATACCTGAGCCTCTCCTGCTATCATAATTCCTCTCTGTATAGCCTGGCCAGTATGTAATCCAATTCTGATGTCCAGCCTTCCAATCTTGATCCCTGGACACTGGATCCTCTCTCACATACCTTCTGGCATAGGTCTGAAAGTCCTTTCCACGTGCAGTCTTCTCTCTTCCAGGTAGCCACTGGTGATTCCTATCTCTGCCAATCCATTCCTCTGGCTGACTCCAGTCCAATGGACTCTGCTGGCACTTGGAATACCTCCCAGTATAGGTACTGCCTTGGACTCTCCCAGACCATCCAATGGGCTTTCTTCTCTTCCTTCCAGAGAGTTTCCTTCTTTCTCTATCCGCTTGGCTTGGCTTCTGTTTCTCCAGGTGATACTGGTGCTTGAGCTTGAAGTTGTTGCTGTCTCCTTTCCTGAAGCTCTTTCTGTGGCTGTTATCTGTAGAATAAGCTCTATTCTTATTCTGTTCTAATGTGTGCTCCTCCCTAACACAGCGCAGCTGTGTTGAATCAGGCCCTGCCCTTTGAGATGAGTGCTTAGGGATTACCTCATAGCTCTCTTGATTGCACACATGTTTTCTCACTTCAGCCCCTCTCATGGCTGCTGGAAACCTGGTGCATTCTGGGACTGGTAGTCTTTTATGTGAAAACTCTGTTTTCTTACTTCTACCAGAACTGACAGGTTGCTTGTTCAGAGTCACATCATCTTTTCTATAGCTCCTACCTGAGCTATGATAAGCTTCCTTATCACAGCATATGGGAGACTCCTCTCACCACTTCCCCTCACTCTCGCAGGTTGGACACCATGTGTTCCTCCGTGTCCTGGCTTTCATAAGACTCAGCTTCCTCACCACTCCATTGTGGTTGAGTCTGCTATGAAGAAGATAAAAAGTACAAAAAGGCACTCTTCTGCTCCTCCAGGAAGAGAATGCAGAACCTTAGATGCCTTTGGCAGGAGAATTTTCCAGGCCAGTATGCTTGTTGCCAGAATCAACTCCTAGTCTCTATATGGGGATGTTTCTAAAAGAAGTTACAGATCACCTGCAAACTTTATCTCCTTTTATTGCAGAAGATAAAAGGGAAGAATTCCTCACCTGGCTCAAACATGCCCAGGATATTTCCAAGTTTTCCAACCGGACAGCCTTTGACTCTTTTGAAGGTGCCAGCAGAGACTCGGCCATTGCCATAGGGGCCCGCAGAGTAGCTTTGTTACAAGCTTCTGACTTGGAACCTTGGGTTCAAGATGGGCTAGGTAACCTTCCTTGTACAGGTGAAAACCTTTTTGGCAAAGATTGGCAAGCAAAGGCCACCCAAATGGATGTTGAAAATTCTGCTTTAGATAGACTTTCAAAGTCTACTTCTGCTCCTTTTAAGAAAAGGTTGTTCAAGAAGGGTTTTTTTCCCAAAAAAGGGAAATATTATTCTTCTTATGGTCAGCAGTCGTCTTCTGCAGGTCGTTTTGCTACAAAGAGACAGCAACAACCGAAACAGACCAAGCCTAAGGCTGCTAGGACTGCTACGGCCCAACAGCCTCAGCCTCCTCAGGGCCTTTGACTTACAACTAGAGAGCTTAGCCTTTCTGGCTCTAGAACCTCCAGAGCCTCTCACCATTCCAGGAAGGTTGGCTTACTTTGCTCCCAGATGGGAACAAATCACAGCAGAGCAATGGACCCTTTCCATCATAAGGGAGGGGTACAAGCTTCATTTCTTAACCCTTCCTCCTCACACCATGGTGAGACAGTTCAATTCTCAAACATCTCTCCTCGACCTTCCCGGTCAGGAGATTACTACCCTTCTTGCCCAAGGGGCAATAGAAGAAGTACCCCTTCTTCAACAGGGCTCAGGGTTCTACTCCCCCTACTTTCTTATCCCAAAGAAAACAGGGGGCTACAGACCCATATTAGATCTCAGAGAATTGAACAAGTTTCTATGCAAGGAGAAATTCAAGATGATTTCTCTCGGTACTCTCCTTCCATACCTTCAGAGTCAGGATTGGCTTTTCTCTCTAGACCTCAAGGATGCGTACACCCATGTCCCCATTCATCCAACACACAGAAGGTTCCTTCGGTTCCTTTATCAAGGGAAGCACTATCAATAAAGAGTGCTTCCCTTCGGCCTGGCCTCTGCACTAAGGGTGTTCACAAAATGCATGGCAGTAGTAGCTGCATTTCTACGCACTCTAGGGATATTCGTATTCCCATATCTGGACGACTGGCTCATCCGAGCTCCATCCCAGTCAGAGGCCCAGACTTCTCTAACCTGCACAAGCCGTATCCTTCAGTATCTGGGACTTGTAATAAACTTTTCAAAATCCCATCTCACCCCTACTCAGTCTCTAGAGTTCATAGGGGCCTTGCTGGATACCACAACTGCAAGGACCTATCTTCCCCAGGCCCGTTGCCTACGCTTGGTGCAGTTAGCCTCACAAGTTCAGTTTAAATCCCATTTAACTGCTCGAGAGATGTTACAACTGTTAGGCCACATGGCATCCACTGTGCATGTGGTTCCTTACGCTCGCCTTCACATGAGGGCAGCTCAGTGGAATCTATCCACCCAATGGACCCAGGCATCAGGTTGCCTGTCAGACAAAATAGCAACCTCCAGTCGCCTCTTTTGGTCCCTCCAATGGTGGAAGTCCACTCAAAATCTGTTGTTGGGGTCCCCCTTTCAACAGGTGGTGCCCCAAGCAACCCTTACCACAGATGCCTCTCCAAAGGGTTGGGGAGCTCATCTTCAAGATCTCTCCACTCAAGGCATCTGGTCTCTAGAGGAGATATCTCTACATATCAACCTCTTAGAGCTCAGAGCAATTTTTCTAGCTCTGAGTCTTCCACGCCCTGCTCAGCTACAAGACAGTCCTCATCCACACGGACAACCAAGTAGCCATGTTCTACGTGAACAAGCAGGGCGGGACTGGCTCTCTGTCACTTTGCAACGAAGCTCTGAGATTGTGGGCCTTCGCCAGAGAGCATCAAATTCATCTCATAGCCATGTATCTTCCAGGAGTTCAAAACTCTTGGGCAGACAGACTCAGTCGAGTTCTGCTCCCACATGAATGGTCCCTCCATGGGGACCAGATAGCCAGGATCTTACGAACTTGGGGAACCCTGGACATAGACTTGTTTGCAAGTCCGTGGAATGCCAAACTTCCCCGGTTCTGTTCCAGGATCCCGTGTCAGGGAGTTCAGGCCAGGGATGCCTTCCTCCTTCACTGGGGGCAAGACTTCCTTTATGCCTTTCCACCCATTCCCCTAATTCCCAAGACTCTGTTCAAACTTCAGAGAGACAAGGGGTCTATAATCCTCATAGCACCACATTGGCCACGCCAAGTGTGGTACCCTCTACTTCTGCATCTCTCTCAAGCTTCCTCCCTGGACTTGGGATCTGCTCCAGACCTTCTGTCCCAGGAGGAGGGA
The DNA here is from genome assembly GCA_033557465.1 of Ichthyophis bannanicus. Classification (NCBI taxonomy): domain Eukaryota; kingdom Metazoa; phylum Chordata; class Amphibia; order Gymnophiona; family Ichthyophiidae; genus Ichthyophis; species Ichthyophis bannanicus. The sequence continues at coordinate 744,839,860 of CM066034.1, read as the reverse complement.
ACATTGTGGCACCCAAATCCCCAGTCTCTTCTCTTCAGAGCCTGGTTGCTAAAGGCCTAGACCTTCAAGATTTGCATCTCTCTCAGCAAGTGAAGGATATCCTTCATGCTTCCAGAAAGCCTTCCACTAGACGTTCCTATGCTTTTAAATGGAAAAGGTTTACCATTTGGTGTGCAGAGAAGGGTCTCAACCCTCTTGCGATACCTCTGAATTCTTTATTAGAGTATTTGCTGCATTTATCCCATGCAGGCCTTAAAACGAATTCAGTAAGAGTCCATTTGAGTGCTATTGCAGCATCCCTTAAACCTCTCAATGGACAGCCTATTTCCTCTCATCCTCTTATAGCAAGATTTATGAGAGGCCTTCTTTTGACTAAACCTCCCATCAGACCACCTCCAGTGGCATGGGACTTGAATCTGGTTCTTGGCCAGCTTATGCAGCCACCCTTTGAACCTTTAGCCACTACCTCTTTGAAATTCCTTTCCTGGAAGGTTATTTTTCTAATTGCAGTCACTTCAGCTCGCCGCATCAGTGAGCTGCAAGCCTTGGTGGCTAATCCTCCTTATACAAGATACCATCATGACAAGGTAGTCCTCAGGACTAATCCACACTTTATGCCTAAAGTGGTCTCACCTTTTCATCTGAACCAGGAGGTTTATTTACCTGTCTTTTTTCCAGGTCCTCATGCTTCAGGTGCAGAGAGGAATCTTCATACCCTGGATTGTAAAAGAGCTCTTGCTTTTTACCTACAAAGGACACAGCAACATAGAAAGTCCTCTCAACTCTTTGTTGCTTTTGATCCCTCTTATTTGGGATTTCCGGTCTCTAAGAGAACTCTGTCCAATTGGATTGCTCAGTGTATTTCTTTCGCCTACCAGAGTAAGAACCTTTTTCTGGAGGGCCATGTCACAGCTCACAATGTGAGGGCCATGGCAACCTCTATGGCTCATCTGAATTCTGTGTCCATCGACCAGATCTGTCGAGCGGCCACCTGGGCCTCGGTTCATACCTTCACAGCCCATTACTGCTTGGACAAGGACTCCCGCCGGGATGCCTTGTTTGGTCAGGCTGTTCTCAAACACCTGTTCCATACCTAATCAACTCCTACCCTCCATCCCTGGTTGGATGCCTGAGATTCATGGGTGGAGGTAGAGCCCTTCCCAGTGACTCACAACCTGGGTTATCTCCCAGGCATCTCTATCTGGGGAGTCCCCATATGTGAAGACTCATTCCTGCTTGTTCTTGGAGATAGCACAGTTACTTACCTGTAACAGGTGATCTCTGGGAACAGTAGGAATAAGTCTTCACAATCCACCCACCTCCCCTGGGAGTTATATCTCTCTATCTTTCTTTCCTTTCCTCACTCTCTCTTTGTCTCAGCTTTAAAACTCGAACTGGAGAGAGGCGGTTAGGAAAGGTGGGAAGGCAGCGCTCAGGTGCTGTGGGATGCTCCCAAAAGCTTTCCTTTTGGACACTGGGGAGCGTTCCTGCGCAGGCTCCGTCAGTACCGACGATACCCATATGTGAAGACTTATTTCTGCTGTTCCCAGAGATCACCTGTTACAGGTAAGTAACTGTGCTTTACTTATACCCTCAAAGTATTGATTATATATTCTGTAAGTACCCACACCTTTCATATTTCCCAAAACTTCAAATAACCCACCTCTTGCTGACTGTTAGAAAGCAGATAAATGATAACTATTGAGTTATTCCTTCTTGGCCCTATTATTTAAGACATACTTCCTCTAATACAGGTCTAAAGAGTGAATGCTTGTTTAAAGGACCATGCTTTTAACAGTTTGTGAAACTTCAGATAGTCTGCCTTTTACCTCATTCCCAAAGGTAAATCATTACATATTATGGCACTAATAATTGAGAAGGTTTTAAAGTAGGTCTCTGCCAACCTTGCTTCCTTTAGAGAAGCAATAACCAACAGGTTTTGCCCCTCTGATTGCAAGAGCCTAATCAGCTGATATTCGCTGATAACTTTCTGCAGTAGTTAGGGACCACCCTGTCCAAGGCCCCAAAAACTAATGTCAAAATCTTAACTCTAATTCTGTATTGTAACTATTGTAAACTTTACAAGTGTGGTGAAATGTGATCTCGAATACTGCAATCCATTAACCAAACCACAGCATTCTGAAGAGCTCAAATCTATTCCTTAGAAATGTCTATCGAGAACTACTGTATTCCAGGCCATATAAAACAAATGCCTGGACCATCACTTGTAAATCCTACCAAGGAAGTATATAAATCAAACGGAGTTTGTAAAAGACTGTTCTCACAACAGATACGACATGAGCCTTCAAATATTGCTGAGAGATCAAAACGATTCTCAGCTTCCTTATTTATGACCATTGGGACATGGCAGTCTACTATCAATCTCCTTTTTATAGGTAATTTCCAGTAACTTAGAGGCCCTTTTACTAAAGTGCGCTAAGCTGTTAACATGCCTTGTAGTGCATTCTGGCCTGACCGTTAGTGTGGCCTAACTGTGACAGTGATTGCTCATTGTAGCACGGGGATGAGAATGGGAGTGTCATGGGTGGAGAGTGGGCATGGATCATATATTGGAGTTAATGCACAACATCAATGTTGCAATTAGCATAAATGCACTTAACATCATTAAGTGCGCCTGCAGTAATTGTGAATGACTTTAACACATGGTACGAGACATAGAGGGCATGCCCTGGGCAGTTACCACACAACCTTTGCACTTACTGTGGTTTACTTTTTACTGAAAGCACATGGTATGTGCAAAAACTTACCGCACTTTAGTAAAAAGGGTCCCTTAGTTTTCGCAAAGTTCAGAATCAATCTCTCTTTAGAACCAATTCCTCAGTTGTAGTAATAAAAAAAAATGTGACTAGTTTGTTTCCCTCTCCATTTCCCATCTACAGGAAGAGCTAGCTGTATTTATTTAAATGACATTCAATAACATACTCATTTACAGGGGCTGTCCGAGGGCAATGCAGTGCTATGTGTGGAGACTCATTGTAGGGCCTGATTTACATAAATATTTATTCCATTGGGCTTCATTTGCATAAATTTAATTCACTTTATTTTGCAAGACATATGCCATCCATCTAAAATCTTAGGCTTCCAAACACACATGCACAATTTATTAAAACAGATGTTACCATAAAATATCATAACTCACAAATCAAAATTAACTTAAAACCACTTTCATGCACCTTCAAAAAACAAACCATTATACATATCTGCATACTGAATTTATTTGGTCTGTGTTATGACCAGTCTGTGAATGAGGAGAGAGGATATAAAATGAGAAAAACAAATTCTGGTAGCCGTGAATTCAAGATTATGGTGCCCAGGCTGGATTGGACCCATGCTAGAGCTGGAAAAGCCCAGAAATCAGCAGCAGTGAAGCTATCAGGCTACTAAACAAAATCAAACTGAGACATTCCCTTAAAATTTGAGATTTCCATGAATCTGAACTGACAAAATATTTTAAAAGTCAAACTGGCAGCATCAAGAACACAAAAATGCAAATCTCAAAAACAATCCATATTGTAGAACCATATTGTAGTACCAACTACAGTTGACTCCACACCAAGAACACACAGTACAGGACCCATAGAGCAAATCTTCCCCCTAATCTACCATTCCATAACAGGACTAACTTCCAAAACTCACACAACAAGGAGCGTACCTAGAAAAGGGCAGCACCATAAATACTGCAGTGGAACCTAGAACATCCATATATCTACTGGGAAAACTGAACAAGTCAGATTCCTACATGGAAACTCCATACTAACAGACTACATGGCCTCAGTCACACACTATGAACATAGATCCTCACCAAGTACAGAATAAGTGACCACAAACTAAAAATAGAAATATATTGACAAAAATTAGACTGCAACCCTGAGAAACTAGACTGTATGCAGTGCCAACACCAAAGAAACAGAAAGATACATTTAAAGAAAGCATATGTATCATATTTCATAACTGATATATTCCAATCATTAAACTGAAAATAAAATCTACCTTTGTTGTCTGGCCATTTTATTTTTCTACTCATCTTGGTTCCAGTCTCTGGTTTCTGCTTTCCCACATCTTCTCTTAATGCTTTTCAGGGTTTCAAGTCCATCTGCTATTTCTCTCCTTTACATACATCTCTGATCTCTCTCTCTTTTTCCCCAATTACAATCTCTTCCACTGTAACAGGACTACAAACTGAAAAGGGGGTATCTTTATATTAACAAAAGAAGAACTCAATGTATCACAGTGTGCAGCCAATAATATAGATAGAATGGACATACTACACATAGAAAACAAAAATATATCCATTTGCCTTCTATACAGACCACCAAACTCCTCTTCTGAGAGCCTTGCCTCAATACTAGAGAATGTATGCTCCTTAACAATAAAAAAACAAACAAACCTCTAGTTCTCTTAGGAGATTTTAATCTCCCCTCCATACACAATTCACATGCTACAAATTTTCTCAATGCCATAAATTCCAACAGATTGTACACACATCTAATCATAACAAAGACAATACACTTGATCTAGTATTCATCCCTAATCATATTACACAACACAAACTATATATACCCCCAAATACAGTACTAGTCCCATGGTCAGATCATTACCTCATTAACTTCACCTTACCACATATACCGCCCACCTCACACAAAGTAAGAATGATTCACAATCTAAACAATTCAAGACTTTCAATAAAGAAGTATTCCTAAATGGAATCGTTCCACAACTAAACTCTTCACTAACAAAAATAGAGGACTTGATCACAAACTAGAACTCCACAATACAAAATGCTGCAATTGCACCCAGATCACATCATAAGAAGAAAAAACACTCAGAAAAATGGTATACCCAAGAAGCTGAAACAAAAATTAAGAAGAATCGAACATAAATGGAGAACTACAAAATCCTTAAATAACAAAATATCTTACATGACCACACGCCAGTACTACAAAACAGCTATAAATGAAAAATCTAAGGGCTGAGAGGGATCCAAGATGGCGGATTGCAGGCATGGCTGAGCTGCTGGCATTTTCCTAATAGGAAGGAAGTGGAAAGGAAAGGGAGCTGGATGCCCCTTGCTGCCTCCCTTAACCTCCACTCCATTGCTGCAAGTCTTCAGACCTCTTGATGCCTTTTTACTCCGGTCAGCTCAGCAACCATCCAAGCAGGGGAATATCGCCCGGCTTCGTCGACTCCAGAGTTGGGTGGCTTGGAGCTGACTAAGAGCAGCGACTCTGTCTCCCCTGTATTGCGGTGTGCAGTGAAGGAGTTTTGAATACAGGAGTCCCCAGATGAGTCACGGTGTGCTGACGTTGTTGGCGTCCTAAGGGCTTTCCCAGGTTCTCCAGTCAAGGAAAATCCCGCCGTGCTGCAGGGCCTGGGTCCCGAGGCCATTATGTAACTGGGTTCCCAGGGCCCAAATCCCTTGCTGCGGTTGCATGAGGATTCTTGGGGGGGGGGGGGGAGGAGGCATGCAGCACGACGATGCCGGCATCAGCAGCCCACGTCAGTGATGTGGGGGCTGGCGATTGGTGCTGATGCCGGTTAGGGGGGGCGTGGCATTGGCATGAGAGGGAGATCGCGGCGTGTGATCTCCCTCTTCCTCGCCGAACGCCGCAGGAAAAAGGTGTGTTGGTCCGGGCTCCTGCTGCGCTTCTAGGTGGGGGGGGGGGGGGGCTAGGCCGCGGGTCTCTTTTGCTGCAGGATCCATCTCAGGAGTTGTGTTGCGGGGGCGCAGAGGCAGTTGCGCCGTGAGTAGGGGTGGCTGTTCATCGGGTGCTTGGCCAGCCGCATGTGGATTTAAAAAAAAAAGAAAAAAGAAAAGAAGGGGGCCGGTGAGCATTTGGGTTTACTCGGGCGTTGTTGGGCTTTGGTGGAAACGGGGGGAAGTTGAGCCTGTGGGGTTCAACTAATACCATAATAAATAATTATTAAAACTGAAAAATAATATAGGGAGGAAGGTGTATAGGGCTCGGTTGTCTTTTGGTGAAAAAAGGGGAAGGGGCATTATGGTCCGTCGGTCTCGACAGTTTGGGGTCAGAGGTGGGGAGGGGGCCTCGGGGGAGGACGATGGCGGGCAACGGGCAGGGCGGCGAGGGCATGTGGCGCCCGTACGGGGTAGAGTGGTGGAGGGGAGGGCGTTGGCTGTTGGGGCAGCTAGGGGTGCTCGGCAGGGGCGGGGTAGGGTGAGGTTCAGGGGCAGGTCGGGCCTCGCAGGGCGGTCGGTGTTTGGGGAGCGTCGCCCCCCGTCAATGGAGGGTGGTGGTGAGGTGGCTGGCATTGCAGTGGGTGTGTCCGGGGCCGATGGTCTCGCTGGGGATGGGGCAGTGGGGTCAATGGCTGGCTCCGGTGTTGCGGGGGCGATAACGGATTCCGGATTGCAGCTGGACGCCTTGGTGGGAGAGCCTCTTGGCCCACCCTCACCCCCTGCAGCGTTTGGCTGTTACGCTCCCAGTTTGGGGGGCAGGCGTTTCCCACATCCTGGTTTTCTCTGGGTCTCCGGGTCCTTGGGCATATGGGGCCGACCCCTGGGGTGGCGTAGGGCATTGGGGGGGGGGGGGCGGCTAGGCTGACCAGATGGGGGCCGAGGCAGGTGTGGCCAGGGGTATTGCAGATAGGAGTTCAGCAGCCTGGGCGGCCGGTGGCCTCAGCTCCTTGGCTTGGGGCTGGGGTAGTGGGCCGCGTGCTGCGCCAAGCTCTTTGGGGGCAGTTGCTGCTGGTTTTCTCCTTCTTTTCCTTTGCAGGTCCCACAGAGTGTACCGCCCGGGATGACCTCGACTGACACTGGTCGGGCTGGTGGTGCAAGGCCCACCGGTTCCGCAGCAGAGTTATCCGGTTCGGCGGTGGGGGTGCGGACCGTTGGAGTCTTGGCAGCGCCTTTCGGCGAGGCTGGTGAGTATGTGGGGGGTGAGGGCGGTGAAAGAGGGGGCACGCGAACCTTGGGGATGGGACTCCCAGTGGGGGGAAGGCGAGTGCGAAGGGCAAGTGCGGGTGCCGCTGCCGGCGTGCTTCTTCTTCATCCTCATCCTCGACATCATCATTGGGGTCCTACGGTGAGTGTGGTGGTCGCGGGCGAGAAGGGTAGGGGTGGGGGGCCTCGTTGGTGCGCTGCGCTGAGTCGTGGGAGGGTGTGCCATGGAAACTGCACCATTGGATCAAGCGTCGCAGATATATCGACATTTTTCACTTGCTCGAGAGTCGGAAACGTTTGGGGGAAAGCAGAGAAAAGCGCAAGGAGGACGAGAAAGTGGGCAGGGGGCGGGAGGCATCCCGTACCGCTCTTCTCTGGACCCGGGCTTTTCTGCAATGAGCTAGCGTATAGGGCCATTATTTCCCGGAGCAGTATGGAGTGCTGCTGGCTCATGGCGACGCGTTATTAGCTGCGTCAAAGGCGCACGACGGGTGGGCCTGGCTGAATTATAAGGTGGGGCGGTGGGGGGAGATGTCTGTTGGTGTTTCAATAAGTCGTCGTGCCCCTCCCCCGACTGTAAATTTAAGCATGCTTACTCCGTGTGTGGAAGCGGACATGCCGCCCTTAAGTGTAGTCGCAATGGAGTGGAAGGTGCCCCAGTGGGGGGGGCAAGTGAGGGGGCCCTCATGCTGTTGGCCCCCACGCCCGTGCGAGTTGATGCTATGCGTCCGTGGTTAGTGCAATATGGGCAGTCTCGTTCGGGGGGGGGCGCATTGAGTTTGCTCTGGCAGGGTTTTGTCTGAGGGTTTTTGGATTCCCTTTAGGGGTGCGCCAGGTGAGGGGTGGTTCTGTGAAATGCTGGTTCTGTGCGGTCACTGGCCGAGATGGTGCGGGGGAAGGTCGGGGAGGAGTGCGCACTGGACCGAGTGGCTTGGCCCTTTCGGGAGCCCCTGTTTTCCCCATTTACGTTATCCCCATTGGGAGTAGTTCCCAAGAAGGAGCCGGGCAAGTTCCGGTCGATCCATAATCTGTATTGCCTTCCTGGGGATTCCGTGACTGACCGCATCCCTCGGGACCAGTGCGCGGTGCGCTATGCGTCCTTTGCAGTGGTAGTTTTTGGTGCGGCAGTGTGGGTCCGGCGCGCTGTTGACAATGGTTGACATTGAATCTGCGTTCCGCTTGTTGCCTGTTCATCCTTCGGCTTTCCCTTTGTTAGGTTTCCATTTTGCATCGCGGTTTTATTTAGATAAGTCCATGCCTATGGGTTGTGCAACATTCTGCGCCTACATCGAGGCTTTCAGTACATTCCTGCACTGGGTGTTGGAAAGACAGGCGGGGGTCTCAAACATAGTGCATTGCTTGGATGATTTCCTGTTTGTCGGGCCTAGCCAGGTACGAACTTGCGCCTACCTACTTGAGACCTTTGCGCTGGGTGAACTTCAGTATTCCCATAGCGGTTAACCAGACCCTCGGGCCCATGACACGCCTTACCTTCCTGGGGGATCGAGATAGATAGTGTATGGTGGGGCGCCTGCCCGAGCAGAAAGTCAAGCGACTCCGGGAGCTGGTGGCTGTTGTGGGATCGTCTGGCAAGACCACCCTTCGGGTCATGCAGTCGTTGGTTGGACATCTTAACTTCGCTTGCGGGGTTTTGCCAACGGGGCGTCCTTTTGCGCGACGGTTGTCACTCTCCATGGCGGGGGTTTATCATCCGCACCACTGGATTCGCGTGTCATCGGGAATGCATGAGGATTTGCGTGGGTGGGAGGCTTTCTTGACCGGTCTCAATGGTTGCTCAGTTTTGCAGCTGCCTGAGCTTTCAACTGTGGACTTTCATCTGTTCACAGATATGTCGGGTAGTTCGGGGTTTGGGGCCTATTGTCAGGGGGTGTGGTGTGCAGAGCCTTGGCCTAGTGAATGGGTTCACTCCGGCTTGACCCGCGATATCACCTTCTTGGAGCTTTTCCCCATAGTTGTAGCGTCTTGGGTTTGGCCGGAGCGTCTGCGGGATCGGCGGGTGGTGTTCTGGTGTGACCAATGCCGCGGTCGTTGAGGTTATCAACAGGCATGCCCCTCGGTGCCCGAGGGTAACTTCCTTGATGCGGATCTTTGTGCTCGCTTGCCTGCGTCCGAATGTCACTGCCAGAGCATGGCATGTGCCGGGCTCCCAGGATTTTATCATTTCCAGTGGGCACAGTTCCAGCTGTTGGCTCTGGAGGCAGAAGAGATGGTCGCGCTGGTCCCGGAGCATCTTTGGAGGGTTGGGATCCAGACTTAATGGCTTTGCTGTCCTCGTCAGTGGCACGCGGCACTTGGGCACAGTATCGGGGAGGATACTCCCAGGGAGTATGTTTGTGAGTGCGTGTACGTGGCCTGGGGGGGAGTGTTCCCGATGGGCTAGTTGGGCAGTTCATGCTGTGGGCACAGAGGGAGGGTTGGTCTCGGTAGGTGGTCAAGGTTGCATTGGCCCGGTTTTCCTTCTTCTGTAAGGCGGCCGGTTGGGGGAACCCCATGGTATCGTTTTAGTTAATCGCCTGATGGCAGGATGGGCCTGGGCTCAGCCCAGTTCATGGCGACTGGCGACTCCCGGTTTCCCACGAACTGTTGCTTCGGATTTGCATAGCCTTACCTGACATCGCGGCCTCTTGTTTCGAGGCTGCCTTGTTTCGCGCAGCCTTGTGTGGGGCGTTATGGGTGTCGGAATTAGTACCACGCTCCTCACGGGGGGGGAGTGCGTTTGGTGGTCGTGACTTTGGGCACGTGACGGAGGAGGAGTCTCAGGTGCGTAATTTTATCCCGCGGTCCAAGACGGATCAGATGGGCAAAGGGGGCTGGGTGGTAAGGTGCACTATTTTTCCCTTGCTTTCCTGTCCGGTCCATGCCCTGCAGAGTTATTTGCAGCAGCAGCCGCGGGTCCCCGGATATTTCTTTATTCATGAGGATGGCGGGCCGGCAACGCAGTTCCAGTTCACGTCTGTGTTGCGCTTGGTTTTGCGGTTCCTGGGTCATGGCGAGCGGAGCTATGGGTCACGCTCCTTCTGGATTGGGGCGGCCACGAGTGCGGCAGCTGTTGGTCTTGACGTGCGGGTCATACAGCTGATTGGAAGGAGGCGCTCGGGTGCGTACGAAGGCTATGTTCGCCCTTAGGTGAACTGTGCCGGGCTGGTCTGGTGGTGGTTCGTGCTTGATGACCGCCATGCGGTTGGTGGGGGGGGGGAAAGGGGTGGGGGGGTACTAACAGTTTCCTTCCTATTGCAGAGCTGCCAGCTGTTGGCCGTCCAATTTGTCCTTTCTGATGGTGCCTGCTCTGGATTGGTGTATCATCGGCCATTCCTTTGTTTACTGGGCTGAGCGAAGGGCGGCAGTGCGGCCATTGGGCATTCACCTCGGGCTGGCAGATGCTGGAGTGCGGCTGTGTTGGATGGGACAGCATGGCATGCGATGGTGGCAGCTTTTGGACTTCATTCAGGCGAAGCTCGCGCAGCGACGTCGGCCAGTCGGGCTGCTAATTCACCTGGGAGGCAATGATTTGGCGAGCTGGTCCTGCCGGCAGATCATCAGAACCGTACAAAGAGACATTGGTTCGGTGCGGGACTTAATTCCGAATGTGGCCATTGTTTGGTCGGACATTGTCCCACGCCCTGCCTGCTGGGCATAGCGGTGGTGGTCGCGGGGCCTGGTCAAGATTAACAGGCAGATAGGGCGATGGGTTCAGCAAACGGGTGTGCTGGCTTGTACCGTCTCGACGGTGTTCACCTGGCCCGGTGGGGGACAAGATCTTTTACTGAATGATTGGCAGGAGGCCCTGGAAGGTTGGTGTTGGTCGCAGCTTTACTTGGTGGGTGCGGCGCAAGGATAGAGGTCTACCTTGCGCTGGTGGCGGGGTAGCGAGCTGGCGCTCGCCGACCCGGCGGGGCATTTGAGGCTGATGCCGCTTTGCAGGGGAGTGGCAGTGCTCCTTGGTTGGGAGAGACATCACAGTTGGGGTCTCTGCCCGGTGGAAGGCAACTTGCCTGCCTTTGCTAAATAACATGGCGAGGCGGGCGGTAGGGGGAACGGGGGGGTGGATGATGCACCACTTTGCTAGAAACGGCTGGTGGGGGGCATCATCCGGAAAGGGGGGGGTGGCAGTGTTGGGATTTAAGAATGTTGAGCTGGGCCCATGTTGGGGCCGGTTTTATAATTCATTCAATAAAGCTGCGACCAAATTATTTGTTACCAAATTCCAGTGTGTGTGTGTTTTGTGGTGGTGACAGGGGGGAGGGGTTGGAAGTGGTGCCAGGATGTCAAGGCTGATAGCAGGCAAGGGATTGGCATCCGGATACCTCGGTTAATCCCGCCGCGCCGCAGGGCCTGGGTCCCGAGGCCAGTATGTAACCGGGTTCCCGGGGCCCAAATCGCTTTCTGCGGTTGCGCGAGGATTCTTGGGGGGGGGGGGACGAGGAGGCGTGAAGCACGGCGATGCCGGCATCAGCAGCCCACGTCAGTGACGTGGGGGCTGGCGATTGGTGCTGATGCCGGTTAGGGGGGGCGTGGCATTGGCATGAGAGGGAGATCGCGGCGTGTGATCTCCCTCTTCCTCGCCAAACACCGCAGGAAAAAGGTGTCCCTCCCCACCCTCCCATGTGTTATACAAAAACTTTAAATTGGTGTTCGGGGTCATCGCAGCTGGGTAGGGGGGGATGTTGTGCTTCGAGCCATATTGGCGGTCGGTGGGGTAGGCGGGGTAGCGATCTGGCGCTCGCCGACCCGGCGGGGCATTTGAAGCTGATGCCGCTTTGCAGGGGAGTGGCAGTGCTCCTTGGTTGGGAGAGACACCACGGTTGGGGTCTCTGCCCGGTGGAAGGCAACTTGCCTGCCTTTGCTAAATAACATGGCGAGGCGGGCGGTAGGGGGAACGGGGGGGGGGGTGGATGATGCACCACTTTGCTAGAAACGGCTGGTGGGGGGCATCATCTGGAAAGGGGGGGTGGCAGTGTTGGGATTTAAGAATGTTGAGTTGGGCTCATGTTGGGGCCGGTTTTATAATTCATTCAATAAAGCTGCGACCAAATCATTTGTTACCAAATTCCAGTGTGTGTGTGTTTTGTGGTGGTGATGGGGGGGGGGGAGGGGTTGTAAGTGGAGCCAGGATGTCAAGGCTGATAGCAGGCAAGGGATTGGCATCCGGATACCTCGGATACTCTCCAGACCAGCAGATTTGTGCAGCTCATCCCATTCAGACGATTGGTGACCAGGTAGCAGTTGTGGCTGTTCTACAGAGTTGGGATTCATTGTTGGGAGAATGAGAGGTTTGCTCTGGGGCAATGGAGGAGTCCCTTTCTTCCTTTACTCTTCAACGACTGGAGACTTTCACATTGGAATCAATCTGGAATGCTATTGTGCAGTTGGGGTCTGCTTTGTTACTGCAGGTGACTTCATTATCTCAGAAAGTTCAACAACATGCAGAGGCTATGGAGGAATCTTCTGCAAAGGTACTGTCATTTCAGTCTTCTGTAGCTACGGTTCAAGCTCAAGTTGCTACTTTGGAGGAGAAGTCTGGCTGTCATATTAAGGAGTCTTCTGCTATTAGAGCTAAGCTGGAAGCTTTAGAGAACTCAGAGCTGCAAATTTACTTTGGTGAACTTTCCTCAGGCTGCATTTGTACCTCCTAGAGATATGCTTTGTAGTTATTTGACTGATATCCTAGGTATTCCTCCTGAAACATCCACCGTTAGTGAGGGTTTACTATCTTCCTTCCTCTATGAAGGAGGTGGTAAAGAATGGTATTCCCGAGTTGGGTGCATCTGCTATTCTAAATATTACTGGAGTTTTGGAAAAGTCTCTAGATGATGTAGTTGAACCTGCTACACTTTTGATTACCCTAGCTTTACTATCAGATAAACATTGGTTAATGAAGATTTTTTTAAAAAGAAAAATGTTCATTTTAAAGGTTTATTGGTTCTAATGTATCCTGCGTTTGCCCATGAAACTCAGAAAAGGAGGAGAGAGTGTCTCCTCCTATGTCCTGGTGTACAACAGTTGGGGTTCTCGTTTTCCTTAAATAAAATTGTAAAATTGTAATTTACTGTTATTTCACTTGTTACACTCTAAACCTGTTCCATGTATCTGTTTTTCTTTTGTACACCGCTATGATTACCTGAAATAGCGGTATAAAAAAACACTAAAATAAATAAATAAGTATCCTTGTAAGTGTTTAATTAAATACGGTGCGGAAGTCATAGATGGGTTGGAAGTCATAGATGGGTGCGGTGGAAGTCATAGGTGGGTGCGGAAGTCATAGGTGCAGAAGTCTATAGGTGGGTTGTTTAATTCCGGTGTAGGTATCTGGGTTAGAGATTTAACAATATCAAATAGCTCTCTTAGGCGGTTGATAGATTTTGTTAAGATCTTTATGTGGTGTTCTCTTTTTGCATTGTTTATAGCTGTTCTTTTTAAAATTTTATCTTTATGCAAATTTAATAATACAAACAAGAATATAATCTTGTACAGAAACTGGGATATGAGAAACAAACAAAATCCAAAAAGAAGAAACATATTACAGGAAAACAATGTAATACACTCAGTCCCACTCTAGCCCACAAAAAAGAGGGACCCAAGAACAGGTAAATCAACCATACCAAAGCCAAAGTTAAAATCACAGGCTGAATAGTCAGTATCACATAAAGTTCACAGTGGATCGGAAGGAGGCCCCATCAAGACTTCCAAACGTGTTCCTATATCAATCGTGTTCCTATATATTTTTTGAGCCCTCCCAACTGTTGACCTTCTTGAATTCCCACCGTTTGGAAGTCTCGATGGGGCCTCCTTCCGATCCACTGTGAACTTTATGTGATACTGGCTATTCAGCCTGTGATTTTAACTTTGGCTTTGGTATGGGTGATTTACCTGTTCTTGGGTCCCTCTTTTTTGTGGGCTAGAGTGGGATTGAGTGTATTGCATTGTTTTCCTGTAATATGTTTCTTCTTTTTGGATTTTGTTTGTTTCTCATATCCCAGTTTCTGTACAAGATTATATTCTTGTTTGTATTATTAAATTTGCATAAAGATAAAATTTTAAAAAGAACAGCTATAAACAATGCAAAAAGAGAATACCACATAAAGATCTTAACAAAATCTATCAATCGCCTAAGAGAGCTATTTGATATTGTTAAATCTCTAATCCAGATACCTACACCGGAATTAAACAACCCACCTATAGACCCACAAACTTTGGCGGCATACTATATGGACAAATTAAAGCAACAAAACACCTTACATAATCAACCATATCAAAATGGCATACCTTTCACAGTGTCAACCTAAGACACATCAAAAGCATAATCTCCAACATCAACACAACCACTTCATTACTAGACCCCTGTCCATTTAGTTAGCTAAAAGACTCCCACAATTAATTGGCACCCTTCATTCTCAATATTGTGAGCCAGTCTTTAAACCTAGGTATAAAGCCATCAGTCTTAAAACATGCATCTATCAGACCATTACTAAAGAATAAAACATTAGATAAGCAAAATCCCAGCTCATACAGGCCAATATCCAGTCTCCCTTTTATGGCCAAAGTGATTGAAAAAAAATACAGATTCAACTCCAAAATTTCATTGACCAAAATGTACCTCTAGATGATCACCAGCATGGCTTTAGACCACATCATGGCGTAAAGACTTTGCTGCTAACTTACTTTAATAACCTCATCAGAGGACTGAACAACTCTAAACAAGCCTCTGTGGTTGGTTATTTAGACATAGCATCAGCATTTGATAATATCAACCATAACACCCTAATCACAAGACTGCAGCAGATAGGCATAAATGGGAACGTTCTTAAATGGTTCCTATCCTATCTATTAGAAGGTACCCAACAAATACAAATTGGACAACAAATATCACAAACATACAACCAAGGGAAGGGTATGCCACAAGGATCTTCGCTCTCCACTTTATTATTTAATATATACTTGCAACCGATTTTCAACATCTTTAAGAAGTTTAAGATATCCTACCACATTTATGCGGATGACATAAAGTGTTATCTTCCAATAAACATTATGAATCCCAATTTTCACCAACTTATAATATGCCTCATTGCAGCTATAAATTGGCTACAACAACAGGACTTACACATTAACCTCAACAAAACTGAAATCCTGTTTGTAACAAGGAACCAAAACTTCCCCCCCCCCCCCCCACCAGCACTAAAAATAATGGATGTGGATATAAAAGTTAAGAAAGAAGTAAAGTACTTAGGGGTTATAATGGATCAGAATCTAACAATGACCACCCACATAAAACGTACCACCAAAACCATGTTCTACAAACTATGATTACTTCAACAACTCAGGCCATTCTTGGTCAGCAATGACTTCCGCACCGTACTCCAGGCAATGATCACTCCTCATCTGGACTTCAAAAATGGTATCTTACATGGACTCCCTAAGCAAACCATTAACCAACTCCAAATGGTCCATAATGTAGCAGCACGAACCATTCTTAAGATAAATAGCACAGAACACATCACCCCTATACTGTATGAACTTCATTGGCTACCAATTTTAAGCAGAATAAAATACAAAATTCTCATCATCACCTTCAAAATCATTAGGGAACTAGCCCCCTCATTCCTATCCTCACTTGCTAACATCCAATCTTCTGTAAGACTCAGAAGAGAATGTAACAAAAATACCCTGATAGTTCTACAAAATTACCGCAAATCAAATCATTCGACAAATAACAGAGCCTTCTCCCGCTTCTCACCCATCCTCTGGAATGCCCTCCCAAATAACCTTAGAGCCATAAAAGATCTTAAAGACTTTCATAAGCAATTGAAAACTTATCTATTCATAGAACATTTTGGTAACCCAGAAAATAAAAACAAAATCTACCCAACATAACAGCTTCAAATTTAATTAAATTTCGACCAGACCGATCCAACACTTTACACCACTCATGTAACTACTATTGACTGAAGCTAACGTATTTTACATACTGCATTGTAAATATGTTAATTAGATTATTGTAAATAAGGAATGATCAAACCTGTACACCCCTTCCTCACAGTTTTATGTAACCTTATTATATTAGATCAGTCACAAGTTCTATGTAAGAATTGTTTGCTTATGTTAATTGTAAACCACCCTTGATCTCTGGAAGGGGCGCTATATAAAAAAATTCAAATAAATAAAAATATCCTTGCACTGGTCCTGCATAGTTAATATTTATTTCTGCCCCACTCCATGTCCAAAGGTCACAAAGAACTGAGCCTGAAATGTTTATTGCCCAAGTAAGCTTCCAATACTTTCTGCTCCTACTGTATTTGAAGGCTACTAATCTCTTGATAATGTACTCACAGGGGGAGCAATGCTTGAGAAATGTTTTAAATATTGCTTGGCAATAAACTTAGTTGATGAAGGGATTTTTCTTTTTTTTTTTCTTTTGCTTTTTGAACTCCTGAGCATATTCTCCTTTAATATCCCATTCCAGTGTGAAAAATCTGAAATCTGCATTAGAGAGGGAAAATGTCACACATGCTGTGATAAGGAAGCTTATCATAGTTCAGGAAGGAGCTGTAATAGAGGTGAATTGGCTCTGAACAAGCAACCTGTCTTTGCTGGTGGAAATAATAAAACAGAATGTTTCCATAAAAGACTACCAGTCCCAGAATGCACCAGGTTTCAAACACCTTATAGAAGAGCTGAAGTGGGGAAACGTGTGTTCAATCAGGAGAACTATGAGGTAATCCCCAATCACTCATCTCCAAGGGCAGGGCTTGATTCAGCACAGCTGAGCTGTGCTAGGGTGGAGTATCCCTCTAAACAAGTTAAAAGTAAAGCCTATTCTACACAGAATCAGAAAGAGACGGAGCAGGAGCAGAGGAACCCAGAGCTCAAGGACAGAGAGAGCAAGAAGCAGCGTGGAAGAAAGAAGAGGAAAGCATCTTGGAGGTCTAAAGGAGTTCATAGCAGTACGTGTTGTGGTACCGCAGAGCCTATTCATGGAGGAAAAAGGGTTTTAAATCCTGAAAAAAGATTTTATCATCAGCTGCAATATTATGAGGAGCCCAATAGAGGGAGCAGGAGTGACCTTACAAGGCCCAGAGAACTGCACCTCAGAGCTGATGAGGTAATGCAACCTAACAGCCAATGGAGAAAAGGGGGAGTTCCCCTGAAGAAAGGCTGGGAACTTGAAAAGGAGGAGCTAGGACAAGTTAAAGGGAGATCAGGGAGAGAGAGACCAAGGAGAGGCATACCAAGGAAGGCCTACCAAAAGGAGGCATACCAAGAAGAGGCTTATCAAGGAAAAGCAGACCACGGAGAGTCACACCACAGAGAGCTTCTGGATAGGAACCAAGAAGGAGAGCACCATAAGGAGTGTCCAGAGCACCAGAGAGGAAGGAGTTCCTGGCAGGAGGGCATAGTGAATCCGAGGCCACAGAGTTCCAGGAGTCCTTGGTTGAGAGGTACTGGAAAGAAAGGCACAAGGGGAGAAATAAACCCCAGAGTTTGGTGTGAAGAACCGACAGCAGTAAATGCAAGACACAGTAAGCATTATCTGAGCCAGGATGAAGTCTTTGCTGCAAATGGTAATATTCCTTATTCAAATGGTAAAAGGTGTGAATGTGAGAGAGTGGTGACTCTGCATGAAGGCCAGCTGGAGTGTGAAAAGCCTATTGCTCAGGACAGGCTGGACTACAGCGGGACCAGGCCATGGGACTCAACTAAACAAGGTAAAATACCTTTTTATTCTGATAAGCAATATAAGTTAAGAAGAAAGGAAACACAAGATACTGGAGTATATCCTCCCTATCAAACTGTTGGTGAAACAGGGCACAAGCCCTTGGTAAAAAGACTGTATAACATAAGGCAGCCTGCAAGGGGAAGTAACTGCCATAACAAACACTCACATGGGCGCGGCCCTGACTTGAATGCTGAACATTGGAAGCTAGTAAATGTGTTATATGAGAAACCTCAGTACACTCCTCAAGAGTTTACTGACACTGATTCACAGCTGTCTGATACTCAGCCCATGCAGGTGGAATTCAACGAAGACCCACCTGAAACCCCGATGGACTGTAGCTACTGTCAGGCAGGTAGCCTAAGGTCTGTGCATGAAACATAAAACAGTGAACAGTAACGAATGCCTGTAAAGTTTGTTTATGCCAAGTACTGTGAAGCAACAGTTAAACAAAACAAGTGTGAATATATTTTCTTTTTGTTGCCTGAAGCAAGGTTTCTTTCAGTTTGTTGAAGTAGTCTCCCATAACTTGAACCATTGTGCTTAAAGGGAAATAAAGCCTTATTTTCCCTACATTCTGGCTAGTGTGTTCTCTTGAACTTTGGCCCCCGGTAGGTCCTGGGAACATTACCAAGACCTCTTACAGAAGGACCAAATTCAAAATATATAAAAACTCTCGTGTTCATCTGACCTGCCCATACCAACCTTGGCCTCTGGGGCGGCAGCATGACAGTGTGCTGGGAGTCATTCCAGAGGCAAGCATACTCCATTGGACTGGGGAAAGCCAGAGGAATGGGGTTACAGAGCCAGGAATCCCCGGACGGCACCTGTGAGGGAGACGGCTGCATTTGGAAGGGGCCCTAAGACCAGTGCAAGGAGGTATGTGAAGGGAGACCCAGTGTCCAGGGATCTTGATTGGAAGGCTGGACATAAAAACTGGACTACATACTGGCCAGGATATCTGGAGAGGAACTCTAACAGCAATGGAAGCTCAGGTATGAACACTGATCAATGCCCCAGCTCTTCACTTGGAAGACAGCAGGGAAACTAGTATTGTCCTGAGAGTGCTCCATTAAGAAATTCCCCTGAGCCAGTCCATGATATTGATTCTATGATAGTTGAAGAGGAAGGAGATATTATAAATGAACAGTGTGATTACATGGATTGCTCTCTGTCTAGGCTGCTGTGGTAATATACTTTCACAAATACACCAACCATCAAAAAGAAATATATCTTGTTCTTTTATCTACCCAGAAAAGTTTACAAGAAAGCTTTTGGGTAGGATTTGAGCCACATATAGAAAGTAAACCAGCCAAGAGGTTTGCAGCTGGTTAATTGTTAGCAATTAAGCCTTGCATAATTGCACGTGGGCTCTAAAAGGACACTTCTGGGGGTGTGTGAAAATACAAGAAGTTATCCTTGAAAAAGAACAGTTTTTGATTCCTTTTTTTGGGTTTTTGTTTTGTTTTTGGAGCACTGCTAAAAGGTATTAGCAGGAGCCCACAGAAAGACCTTTCTGTTCCCATCAAGGTCTTTATTGTTTGATTTGATTGCTTAAGAAGTTCAGTTGTTGTTCCTGATTTGTTTTTCCTAAGTATAATACTGAAAGCAAGTATCCTTTTGTGCTACCAAGTAAATCTGTGTTGGGAGAAATAACCCCATAAATAAAATATATTTTCTTTGCTTAACACTCGAGCAAGCACAACTCATTTATTTGTGAACGGCTGATTCTGGTATGAATGGACTACATTTCCCACAATCCTTTGCAAGTCATACTAATATTTGCCTTTGCCAGGACTGTGGACATTCTCACCCAGCGCCCCCGTTTGCAATGCCAGTCCTGTACAGCCTTGCTTTCTAACTCACAATGGGTTGTCCCTTTCATACTCCTAATTTCCGTATGCAGGCTCTAACTGAACTGTCTGAATGCTGTGATGAGATGAACATAAGTTATCGCAAGAAGGTGAACACTTGACTATTCCCTTGATTAACTGCCCTATTGTGCTGTTTTTCTCATGCTCTTGTATTGGTTGCTTGTATTTTTTGCTGCTTATGTATTTTATGTTTTATTGTTGAATGATAAATGCATATAAGTGCATTCACTCTGCAGCTCCTCACTACCTTTCTTATCTCTCATTATACTCCCCCCTCAGGAACTCCACTCTTCTAGCAAACTGCTTCTATCTGTGCTCTTCTCTTTTATTGCTAACTCCAGACTTCGCTCCTTTCACCTTGTTACTCCTTACACCTGGAACAAACTACCTGTGTCTGTATGCCAGGCACCTTCTCTGACCCTTTTCAAATCCAGGCTGAAAACTCACCTCTTCGCTGCTGCTTTTGGATCTTGACTCACCTGATTTCCTTGTTTCTTTACCTTCCCCCCTTGTTTTATCCCTGTCTTCACCTACTGTGTTGTCTGTCTTGACTAGATTATAAGCTCTGACGAGCAGGGACTGTCTCTTACATGTCTGTGCAGCGCTGCGTATGACTTATAGTGCTACACAAATGCTCAGTCGTAGTAGTAGCAGTTATCCCAACTGATTATCGTAAAACAAAGAAACACACCAGTAAAAGGGCCTTTGAATACATTTCCCCATCCTTATGGAATACACTGCCAGTTAAGCTAAGATCTACTGTATATCTGATTTGTCTGCCTTCCGGACTGAATTTAAAACTGAATTTATTCATCGTGTCTCCTTGTTAAGGAACTGGTTATTTATACCCTATTTTACCTGTTATACCTGCTTAATGCATACCTAAGTTTAATTTTCCTGTTTAATGTATACCCAAGTTATTATACCTGTTTCACTGTAAGCACAAATCACGAAATTGAGATGTGCAACTCTTATGTTCATTGTAAACCGCACTGATGTCGAATAGCGCGGTATAAAAGAGACTGCAAATAAAATAAATAAATAAATAAAACGTTCCTCTTCATTGAACATTTTGGCATTAATGAGGAAAGCATAAACCGAGACCCAACATAAAATCCAGAAACCCCTCCCAATACAAATGAACATAATCCAACCCCCCCCCCCCCCCAATCTATACATAACCAGGGAGGGAACAATAGCCTAGTGGTTGGGCAAGTTACCTCAGGTCAGAGGGCCAGGGGTTCAAATCCCACTAGAGCAGTGGTTCTCAATCCAGTCCTCAGGGACCCCCCAGTCAGTCAGGTTTTCAGGATATCCACAATGAATATGCATGAGATAGATCTGTATGCACTGCTTCCATTGTATGCAGATCCCTCTCATGCATATTCATTGGGGATATCCTGAAAACCTGACTGGCCTGGGTGTCCCAGAGGACTGGGTTGAGAACCACTGCACTAGAGGATAGCAACTTTGAGCTAGAAGAATTGGGGTTTCTAATCCCACAGGTGCTCCTTGTGGCCTTGAGCAAACCACTTAACCCTCCATTGCCTCAGGTACAAAAACATAGATTGTGAGCCCTTTAGGGACAAGGGAAAATATATATACAGTACCTGAATGGTCACCACTTTGACTGGTAGAAAAGCAGTATATAACACTAGTTAAATAAATAACATAGGAATGAAATACACAAAATACTCACTATACATCCAACCTGTAAAATATATCAAACAAAAAGTAGAAATATCAACTCTAAAATAAGAAATGTGCAAAATATGTATACATTTAATATTCATTACAAGTTGCCTTGTATATAAGTTATATGAAAATGATTATAACTTAATCATGTACATATCAGTGCTCTAATTCTTTCATATGAGTTAGTGGTATTTGTTCACCATGTTAATAATGTATTACGGTTGTTTATAATGTAAACCGCCCTGATTACAAGATAGGGCAGTATAAAAGACACCTAAATAAATAAATAAATTTTGGTACGCCACCTTGAGCATGATTGGAAGGGCAGATTATAAATTTTGTAGCAATAAATAAATGAATGAACCGTTACAATCTCTTGTGTGTGGTTGCATTTTTGTGATAATTATCCTTGCTTTATCCATTTTTAATCATCTTTCTGAAATTTGAGATTACAGCGATGAACACTGAAGCATATGAAAGGTATCTCACAGATATTACAGTATTAAGCAAAAGACTGAAGTGAAGCACATTAGAATGAGATTCCAGATGATTCCATGTCATCTAAGTCAGTCATGATGTTATCCCATTGCCTGCATGGAGATGTGCTTCTGATTTTCCTGCATACAACCTGGTAAAACCGGGACTGACAGCCTGTTCTAGGTGACATGGTCTTGTAATCTTGACTTACCCTGAGCCTAAGTACCACAGAGTGGCCTGGTCACCCAAGCCATCAGCAGTGACTTTTATATACACAGGCCAAGCACACATTGCTACCTCCTCATAGAAATACCCTTTCCATATACCAAGTATTTCTGCACTTTCCCCCTCCTCCTCCCTATCTCAGGTTCTGGTTTTCTTTCTTACCAAACTATGGTTTGCTGCCCGGAAAAATTTGTTTTGAGAGCCGTTCTTTTTACTTCTTATAGTGCATAAAAAAGCTACAGATATTTTAACACAATTGTACTGTTTCAGAGCAGGCAGCTTGATTAGCAAAATATGCAACATGAGCATGCAAAACATTGCACTCTGTCTGTAACATATCTAAAATTTCAGCCATTATAGCAGCCAGCTGGCTCATGAATGTATCGGCTAAGATAAGTAAAAAAGGTACAAGGCTCGCCGCAGCCCAATCAGCAGTGTATATGAAACCAAGTACAGTGTTGTGTTGTAATGTGCAGCTTGCCTGTTGAACATAATGTGTGAATCTTGATCACAGAGGAGGAAAACGTAGTACTAGAAAGTAAATCATTCTCTTTCAGGCTGTGAAGGCATGTATAAGAGAACCCCCCAAACCTTCTTAAACACATTCTCCCGACCAAGCCACCTTAACAGAGCCAAAGAAGAGGAGTCCAACAGAGAATTTAAAAAAAGACCCCTGAATTCAGAGTTTCCAAGTTACCCAGTTCTGGGAGTAAGGTTCTTTTGCCAGTTCTGGTTTCAAATTTGCATTGAAATGCAGTGTGGCATTTTACCCATTGGAATCAGTGCTGCAGGTCCCATAATGCATCAGAATGAGAATGTCAGAAATCCAGGACTGGCTTAAAATCTCATTCCTGGGACTGGATAACTTGGCAACTCTGTGAATTAGGGAACACCAGAGAACCCAGGACAGGAAGAAGCAGCCTCCATACCATACCTACACTACCTATATGTAAGGAACATGTGCTGCTCTTCTGAGGAGAAATTTGAGCCTAAAATCTGCAAGATAGGGCAGGCCTCTGTATGTTTGCCAGAGATTACTAGAGAACCTTTTTGAACTAAACTACTGGTCTGCTAGGAAGACAGGCCTTGTTTTATATTTGAACTAAGTTCCCTTTTATTTTGAAATTAGGGTTGCCAACTGACTCCAGATGCGCCCGACAAGCTTGATCCAGTCCTGGGTCTACCCCATTGCATGCAGGGACATGTAGTCTTGTTTTTCTTATGGAGTGCAATGGAGAAATCAGAACTGCATATCCCTGCATGCAATGGGGTAAACCCAGGACTGGATCAAGCCTGTCGGGCGCATCTGGAGCCAGTTGGTAACCCTATTTGAAATTGAGCTGCCAGCCTGCTAGGGAAGACAGGATTCTTTTTGCATCTGAACCTGACCTATGCTAATACGGATCTTTTGCCTCTGAATGGTGATCTGGATGCTACCATAAGGGCCAGGGGCTCAAACGCTCACTCAAAGTACCATCTATTGTGTCAGCTGTGGATTTATGCATTTCCCCACTAAAGTAAACAAACCCATTACTGTTTCAATGGCTCTTCCATAATAGTGAGAAGCAGAGTCATGGGGTTAAAAGTACTAGCCCTGCCCAGCAGAGAGGGATCGGAAGAAGTAAAGTTAGAGCTGAACAAGCAGGATTTTTGTGTTTGTTTCTACATCACAGTTTGGCAGGCACAAGACTGGACTTGGTCCAGAATGGAGGGGATGATCCAGACCCTAGTCGAGGAGCATCAGCACTTGCAGAGATCCTTTGCAGAGTGGCAGCAAAGAAACTGCAGAGAGCCTTGGCAGAGGGAAAGGGCAGCTGCAGAAAATGATGCAGAACATTGGGAACATCTGACTTTCCAGAAACATTTACTAGCCGTACTAACTTCAATATTCCAAGCAGTACATGGGAGAACCCTCCAACCTACTCTTATATCACTTAACTGGATGGCCAGAAACCACCTGGGCTACCCATAAAACCTGCTGATTGTAGTAGCCAAGCAGCCTTTCATGATGATAATCTTGAAGGAAGAGCAACCTATGCAGAAGTTAAAGCCATCAACCTGGAGCAGGCAGGGTGTACCTCAGAGCCTACAGACCAGAGAAGAGTCCAAGAGGGTTCTTATATCAATTGAAGGAGTTTTCCTGGAAGTGTCTACAACAAGAAACAAAATTTGGAATTGAAGTAGTCAAGCTTGAGTCCACCAATGAGGCAATAGATGCATCAACACCCAAACCTGATGCTAGAAGGTACCTTCAAAGTAGCTGAGGCCTTCCACCAGACTCAGTTCACACAAGTAAGTCCCAGATCCACTCAAGGGGGGTCAGGTCAAGACATCAATAAAAGGTGGAAGGGGTAATGATTATTACTGATCCAGAAGAAGAAATTGCCATCAGCAACTTAACAGGTCCTGCAACCAGAACTTCTCTCTGTGCTTTAGTTGTGAGGAAAAGGGCATTTTGCCTGAAATTGCCCAGTAGTCGAAGACAAGGGTATGGATGTTAATCTGGCAACAACTCACATGTGCCTCTTCATAGACTCCCCACATCCAGGATCACAGAACTTTGTAATCCAAGTTGATTTGGAGAAATTGCTGACTCAAGTCCTTGTGGACTTGGGCAATGGCAAAATACTTATCCAAAGAAAGTTGATCAAGAAAACCCAGATAGATTGTGAACTTTGACTTGTGTTCATAGAGACCACAGGCAATACCCCACCACCTATGTCTCAGTAGTAACAGCCCTGTGGGAAGAAACCCTGGAAATAGGAGTTCTGCCTTAGCTATCTTATCCTGTTATCCTGGAATGCACAGCTTTATAGAACCATAGAAACATGTCACCCTTCCATATCAAATAACATAGTCCCTTTGATTCCTTTAGAGATCTTCTGTGTTTCTCCCATGCTTTCTTGAATTCAGATACTGTCCTCATCTCTATTATCTCCACTGGGAGATTATTTCACGCATCTACCATTCTTTTCATAAATAAATATTTCCACATAGTACTCCTGAGTCTATCCCTTTTCACCCTCATCCTATGCCCCCTCATTGCAGAGCTTACTTTCAATTGAAAGAGTCTCTCCTCTTCTGCATTTTTACAATGGAGGTATTTAAACATCTCTATCATATGTCCCTTATACCGCTTTTCTTCTAATATATACATATTAAGATCTTTAAGTCTGTCCCTATATGGTTTATTATGAAGACCACTGACCATTTTAGTAGCCACCCTATGCACCAACTCCAACCTGTTTATATCCTTTTGAAAATATGGTCTACAAAATTGCACACAAGACTCCAAATGAGGTCACACTAGAGACTTATACAGAGGTACTATCACCTCCTTTTCCTGCTGGTCATTCCTCTCCCTATACACCAAGCATCCTGCTGGCTTTCGCTTTTTCTACCTGTTTAGCCACTTTAAGATCATCAGAAACAATCACGCCCAGATCTCACTCTTCTTTCATGGACAAAAGTACTTTGCCTCCTACACTATATCAGTCCCTTGTAATTTTGCAGCCCAAATGCATGACCTTGCATTTTTTAGCATTAAATCTCAGCTGCCAAATTCTTGACCATTTTGCAAGCTTAGCTAGATCCCTCCTCATGTTATCTACTCCTTCCTGGGTATCTACTCTATTGCAGATTTTGGCATCATCTACAAAGAGGCAAGCCTTACCCGACAGCCCTTCTGCAATATCACAAACAAAGATGTTAAAAAGAATCAGACCAAGGACAGATCCCTGTGGCACACCACTGGTAACTTTCTTCTCCTTAGAGTGAGCTCCATTTACCTGTACACTTTGTCATCTTCCATTCAACCAGTCAATTTAGGATCCATCCTTAAAGTGCTCAATTTATTTATAAGTCGCCTGTGCAGAACGGTGTCAATGGCTTTACTGAAATCTAAGTGCACCACATCTAAGGTGCTCCCTCAGTCCAACTCTCTGGTCACCCAGTCAAAAAAATCAATCAGATTTGTCTGACAATATTTTACCTCTGGTAAAACTGTGCTGTCTTGTATCCTACAATCCATTGGACTCCAGAACCCTCACTATCCTCTGTTTTAGTAGCATTTCCATTAATTTACTCAACACAGAGGTTAGATTAACCTGCCAGTAATTCTCAACCTTTGTGTAAAGGGACCACATGTGCCTTTCTCCAGTCCTCTGGAACCACTCCCGATCCTAAAGAAGCTTTGAAATGGTCAGTCAGTGGAGCCACTAGAACATCCCCAAGTTACTTCAATATTCTCGGATGTCTGCTTTTAGTTTAGCTAATTCCTCACGAACACAGTCTTCTGAAAAACATTTAAGATCCCCTTCACTTCTGCTCCTATTTGTGAGTGTATTCTGAGGTCCTGCTACTGGCCCTTCATCTATGAACGCAGACCAAAACTATTTGTTAAGCAATTCTACTTTAGCCTCATTAGCTTCTACATATCCCTCCCCTTCACCCTTGAGTTTGACAATACCACTTTTGCATTTTCTCCTCTCACTAACATATCTGAAAAATGTCTTATCCCCCATTTTATTGCATTGGCTATCTCTTTTTCTTTTTGTATCTTTGCTTTCCTGACTACTTTCCTAACTAAGGTTTTCCAAATATGATGCTTGTCTTCCTCTCTCTGTGTTCTCTTGTATTTTATAAAGGCCACACTCTTTTTCTTCACTTTTTCAGCTACTTCTTTTGAGAACCATAGTGGTCTCCTTTTCCTTTTCTTTTATTTACCTTCATAACAAAAAGGTTTATTGCCCTTAAAATATCCCATTTCAGTTTTGCCCATTGCTTTTCTACATCCTGCTAATGACTACTTGAGGTATTGTCCCATCTTGACAAAGTTAGTTTTCCTAAAGTCTAAGACCCTTGCTTTTGAATGGCCTTTATTAGCCCTAGTCCTAATACTGAACCATACCTTCTGGTGATCACTGGATGCAAGATGATCTCACACTATAACATCAGAAACACTTTGTTAAGCTCCAAGTCCAGTATGGCCCCTTCACATGTGGGTTCTGTTACCAGTTGCTGGAATAGTTCTCCCTGTACAGAATCCATAATCTCCTTACTTCTAAATGACGCCACAGCAGAGATGTGCCAATCAACATCTGGCATATTGAAATCCCCTATCAGTAGCACTTCTCCTTTCATGGCAATACTGCATATGTCTTCTATTAAATCTCCATCCACTTCTTCTCCCTGTGAAAGAGATCTGTATATCACACCAATGCAAATGGATTTCGCGTTCCCTCTTTCTAGTTTAACTCACAGTGCCTCCTCGCTCCCTTTTAAGCCCTGTAATTCTTTAGCTTTAATATTATTTTTTACATATAGTGCCACTCCTCCTCCCCCTTCTTTCTACTTTGTCCTTCCTGAATAAAGTAAAGCCTGGTATAATTACTTCCCAATCAAAGTTGTCCGTGAACTATGTCTCCATAACTACCATTAAATCCAAGTCAGTCTCTTTCATTAAAGCCTCAACATCTGGGATCCTATTTCCTATATTACAGGCATTTATAAATACTGCTTTCTAGTTGTTGCCCCTTTTACCCATTTCAACAGAGGTATTTAATGTTTTACTTACCTGAGGGCTTTCACTTACCTGGGGGCTTTCTTCACCCATCCCCAATGAACCTAGTTTAAAGCCCTCTTCGGTAGGTTAGCCAGTCTGCTGCTGAAGACACTTTGACCCTACTTGGATAGGTAGACACCATCTATGCTCTGCAGCCCTTGGAAAAACATCCCATTGTCCAGGATACCAAAATTCTGTCATTGACACCATCCATGCAGCCACGCATTTAAGTCCAGATTGTGAGTTTCTCTGCCTCAGCCTTTTCCCTCAACAGGGAGAATTGAAGAGAACATCACCTGCGCACCTATCTGCTTCACTCTTTGTCCAAGAGCCATGAAGTCACTGGATGGAGGGATATCATTTGTGCCAGTCTTGTCCTACATGCAAACTAAGCCCGCTGAAGTCTTACATGCACCCTTAGTATCACTAACTGTTATAGAGGCATCCTTTTGAGAGAGTGGCCATGGATTTGGTAGGTTCAATGGAAGAGGACCACCTGAGGTAATAAGTACATTGTCATTATTTTTGACTGTCAGCTTGTACCCCGACCCTATAGCATCTTTTTGTGTTTTAATATTTAATGTACTATGAATACTATCTGTAAACCATGCAGATGTATATAAATACAATAAATGAATTTATGAAGACTACCACAGTAGCCAATGGTCTGATAGAACTGAAACACAGGGCAGGAAGGAACCACCAAAATGTGGATTATCTTTCCCGGGAGAATTTTTTGTCTGGATCACTACTTTAAAAGTAAATGTACAATTTGTACCTTCTTACCATCAAGAGCAGATACATTTTTTGGATATGTGGATCTATAAACAGGATGACCAGTTATGTACTTCTCTTTATAGAAAATCAGTACAACGTAACACATTATTACAATATACCAGTTTTCATCCGGGACCCCTACGGAGGGGTCTACCACTGGGTCAATTCCTGAGAATACATTGATTATGTACTACGCTATCAGGATTTCACATACATGCAAAAGATCTGTGTCGGCGACTAATGGAACGTGGTTACCCAAAAGATCTAGTTTATAAGGCCTATCGGAGGGCACAGTTTAATCACCCTGAGTGGTGGGTGAACACCGCTACAACTGATCATCAAGCTGAGGAAGACTCCATAGTGGGAGTTTTACCATACACACATTGCTCGTCCCAAATAAGTGCCATATTGGAAAAACATTGGCATATCTTAGGAACACATGCTTGTTTCCAGCGGAGACTAATGATTGCTTACCGTCTGGGCAGGAATATAGCGGATTACGTGGTGCATTCAGATAGCCCTGTATCCTATGTCTCTCCTTCAAGGAGAGACATAGGATACAGACTCCATGTGGAAGTTGTGAGTTTCGTACTTCTACATTAACAGGAACAGAATGGATGGATTCCACTACTCATAAAATATATTGGGCGCGATTTAGAACTACTTATTTATCCACCTGTGTTGTTTACATGCTGATATGTCCTTGTCTTACTGAAATATATTGGTAGAACCACAAGATCGATGAAGGTCCATTTACAAGAACATCAATCTTGTTTAAACACGCAGCTAATGTCCTCTCCTATAGTTGCTCATAGTATCACACATAATCACTCTTTTGAGGATTATAGATGGCGAATAATAGATCAAGTTCCTTATTCCTCTCGCAGTGGTGATAAGTAGCACGCTTACAACAACTAGAACAACGTTGGATTTTTAATTTACAAACTGTCACCCCACAAGGGCTAAATTTAGAACTTGATTGGTGGAGCGTGTTGTAACTCATTGTGGAGGAGGACCTAAGATATATGATGTCATAAACAGATGCCTTACTTCAGTGGAGGAAGCTTTCCGGGCACATCATTCAGAAGGAGAAATGCCTGATGAAGGGCTGGAAGAACAACAAGGCCTGAAACATGGTGCTATGTTGCGTATCATTCATTAAGTTTGGATGGGCTCAGTTACGGAAGTGATCTTGAGCACCCTCACTATACGCCAAGACAACACGGAGAATTGTTTGACTGATAAGACTTGAACGAACAGATAAGCTTTCTCGTTGTTCTTATGCGAGTGAAACTTATATGTCAGAACTCTTCTTGGTCCAGTGATTTTGTCGGTCTCGACTGTCCCATAGACACAGAAAACAAGAATATTTGGTATACCCAGCTTGTTGCCCGAGCAGCATGCACAAGACCTTCAAGTCCCCACACACTTGCCAACCATGGTCTTCATATTTAAGTTTACGAAGAACCAATTCCAAGTTCTCGGGGCTGACATGGACAGAGTGGGGGCTGACATGGCCAGAGGGGGGCTGACATGGAGGGATGGATGGATAGATGGAGGGAGGGAGGGGGCTGACATGGAGGTATGACTGACATGGACAGAGGGGGGACTGACATGGAGGGAGGGAGGGATGGAGGGAGGGAGGGGGCTGACATGGACAGGGGGCTGACATGGAGGGAGGGAGGGCTGACATGGACAGAGGGGGGCTGACATGGATGGATGGAGGGAGGGAGGGAGGGGGGCTGACATTGATGGATGGAGGAAGGGAGGGGGGCTGACATGGACAGAGGGGGGCTGACATGGAGGGAGGGAGGGGGCTGACATGGACAAGAGACAGGGGCACATACTGGACAGATGGGGGATAAATGCTGGACAGAGGGGAGAGACAGTGCGGGTTAGGATTATAATGGGCAGATGGGGGGGCTAGGACTGGTAATGGGTTGATTAGGGAAGGCTAGGACTGGGAATGGACTGATCAAGGGAGGGTTGGGTCTGGTAATGTGCTGATAGGGGGGTAGGACTAGTAATGGACTGATGGGGGGCTAGCATTGGAAATGAGCTGATCGGGGAGGTTAGGACTGGAAATGGGCTGATTAGAGGAGGCTAGGACTGGTAATGGGCTGATGGGGGGGTAGAACTGGTAATGGGCTGATTAGGGGAGGCTAGCACTGGTAATGGGGTTGAGGGGGGACTAGCACTGGAAGCGAGCTGATTGGGGGCTTCACCTGGGAATGGGCTGATTGTGTGGAGGGGAGGATAGAGCTGCTGGCCCTGGAAGAAAACTGGGGGCTAAGGCTACAAATGGGCTGATATGAGGGGATGGGAGAATGGAACTGGAAGGGAGTGGAACTGAGAGGGGCTGCCATGGTATTTGTACTAGAAGGGACTGGTCAGTGGGGAAGGAGGGGGACTGGAAGGGAATGGACACCAGTGGCAGTCATGGGAATGCAAGTTGACATTGGAAGGTACTGGGAGTGAGGACTGGAAAGGGGCTGATACTGGGGAGGGTTACTGGTACTGGAAATAGGTTGATGGAAAGAAGTGAAGAAAACGAAAGAAGAGATAAGAAATGGCAGATGGACCATAGACCACAGAAAGAGAGCTAAGAGAAGACAGGAAAGCAGAAGCCTCAGATCGGGACCAGCATGATCAGAGAATAAATTGGTCAGACAACAAAGGTAGAAAAAATAATTTTATTTCATATTAGTGATTTGACTACAAAATCGTCATAATTTTGCAATCAAATATTGTTACTTGTTATTGTGATTTAAATAAGTAAATTTTATAAATAAAAACATACTGCAAAGGCCTATGATATATTAATAATTCAACAAATGATTACAGCGACAATGCGTTAACAATAAAGGAAGAGAGACGCATTTGATTTTATCATTGGGGGTCACCACAAGTTGACCAATGGTAAAAGGGGTCACGGTACAAAAAAGGTTGAGAACCACTGCTTTAAAGTGTGGCAAAAATGGCAGTCGCTGGTTTTTACATATGCATGGATCATGGATGCTGTATGCATCTTCCAGGTGAGTCCATGGGGCTCTATCACTACAGCCTTTAACGCACGTGTATGAAGTTACTGCATCTTAAGCATCCATAGCCCTTTTATTTCTGTGGGTACAATGGCAGTTAACGCTTGTTTATTTCATTAAGGTGCGTTAACTTTTAGGGGCATGTTTACTAAAGCACATTAGCTGTTAATGTGGCAATAATGCAGGAAAAGTACACCAAGGTATCAGCTAATGCAGACTAAATGCAGGCAGCGCAGAAAATTCCCTGCGTTAGCAGCACATGTGTGCAGGATGAGGGCAGAGAGTGGGTGTGCTGCAACCAGCAGTTACCATGAGCATCGGCAGCATACAGTCGCTGCATGTTTACACAGAGATTGCGGATGCAGCTAAAGCCACCTCAGTGGGTAGCGTTAGCTGCATCCACTTTGCTGCCATGCCGTGATCGCTGCATTTTTGCAACATTATCTGCAGGGGAAATGCTGTGCACAGCCCCAACAGATACTGCTGGGCTTTTGCAGCTAAATTGGTGTTTATTTGCACTAGCCCACTGCATTAGCTGCAGAAGCCTATTGCGGCTTAAACGAGCCCCTTAGTAAAAGAGCCCCTGTGGGTTTTCTAGTCTTTTTTGATTGTTTGACTGCTCTTTTATGCCATTTTCGAACCATTTCTTTAGCATGGTTGTTGGTCTTTGTAACTGTTAATTTCTCATTGTTGGTTTGGCTGTGTTTCTCCGGCCTTATTGTATAACTCTGCTTTGGCTCTTTTTTGTTTTCTTAGAAAATATTTTAATGCCAGTAACTGTGATCACTCTTAGTTTGCTTTGTTGGTAGCTAAATACTAAATAAATAAGAAAATATATTTTGTGGTCTTAAAGTGACAACTATTTTACTATATAGCCCTTGTAATTTTTAGATACAGTAGTAGTATATTAGCATTATTTTTCAGTATTTCTTTTCATTGTTGATTTTTTGTTAATGCAATTTTTGTGGGGTTTATAGCTATTTTGACTCTGATGTTAATTTATAAGAGTAGTGGGTACTGGTTAGAATTGATCCGGTACCTTTGAGGTAATATTAGCTATATTTCCCTTTGTTTTTCCCTGTGATCAAATAGGTGACCTTTTATAATCATAGAGGGGTGAAGGATTGATTTTGTTTGGTCACAAGATGCTTATGGTTTTCTTTCCCATTTTTCCTTCTTTTTCCTTTTATCCGTCTCCCTTCCTTCCCCTCTTTTCTTCCATTCTCATTTTTTCCCTATTTTGTTTTTGTTTTCTCTGCTTTCTTTATAAGTTTTCTTTTAAAGTTATTTTTTATTTCTTGCTTAGTTTTAGGGTTGTTTTTCTGGCTCCTAGGCTTTTCTTAATGAGAAGGCTCATCTCTCAACGGTACTATAGTCAGAGACTTACACATCAGTCTCTGATGCAGGCAGATTTGCCAAAATATTTCAGGCTTTGTCATTGGACTTGTATTTGACCGCTGTCTGACAGAACTGGTTTGTCTCTAATTGCTTTTAAATTTTGGTATTGATACCAAAGATTTTCTTGACTTTCCTTGCTGGTTCATATAAGCTTATACTGTGATCTAACAAGTATTTTAACCCAGGTAGAAGAAATGAAGCAGCGTGACATCACTGGCTTTACGTAACATTTAGTCCTGGGGCCATTTTTGGCAGCGAGTCAGAATAGCTAAAAACAATAAGGATAGAAGCAATAACATGTTATCCAGCGCATAAGGATAGTGGCAATAACATGTTATCCAGCGCATCACTGCTGCATTTTCTGCACTATGAATTCACTTTTGGAAAGCTTATAGGTGTGCAATTTAT
Organism: Ichthyophis bannanicus; assembly: GCA_033557465.1. NCBI lineage: Eukaryota > Metazoa > Chordata > Amphibia > Gymnophiona > Ichthyophiidae > Ichthyophis > Ichthyophis bannanicus. The sequence goes on along the minus strand of CM066034.1, from coordinate 744,806,751 downwards.
GGATGGGAGTAAATCTCAATAGGGCAAAAGTGGTTGTGCCCAAACAGGTCTGATTTGTTCTTATGCTCCATGATTTACCCAGCTCTGGAATTTTTGCTGAAGTTTCATGTTGTCTTTTAGTGTCCTAAGGAACGAGAAACATCCTAGCGAGACAGTATAAAGCACACCATGAAAACAGCAGTTGAAAATCCAAAAATTAACATATTTTCTAATTAGAAACAATAATGTATTAATGAGCTACTATTTAAAAAACTAGAGAATAATTTGAAGCCACAAATCCTCCCCCTCACTTCCAGATACAGCTGTGTTTTGGCATAAATATGTTTTCTCTTCAAGGGGACATTACATAATGATGCAAACCATATTGAGATTATTGATGGTAATTCTCAAATGATTTCAACTATTTGATTTTTTTTTTTATCTGACATAACTCATGCTGCATGTGGAAAGAAAGAAGTCTTTTTTGGAGATCTAAAAGTAAAGAGAAGACTTAAGTTTAAGCGATGGATTATTTGTTGATAAAATAAAATTTTTTAAATAACATAATCGAGTTTACTATTGGTAGTACTGTGTTTGTTTCTGCATCATATATGTAAAGTCCGCTTGAAATGCCATTTTTATGCCAGAAAACGGCAGAGGATTTGGGATTGTGAGTTATTTTCCTCATTCAGAAATAATTGCTCATTTCTTAATGAATGATTTATTAAAACTCTTTGGGGGTTATCTTAGAAGCCTTGTTCGTGTTTTGGACATCTGATGAGATGTCCAAAGCACAGAGTTGTCTCCAGAGGCATTTTAGAAGCCAGCTCTGTGGATGTGCCCAGTGTGAGGATGTCCAAGTCTGAATGGGGGCGTGGTAGAGGTATGGCCAGGGTGTTCCTATGAACCTGGATGTCACTGCCAGATTTATTTATTTTTTATTCATTTATTTAAAAATACTTATATACCCCTTTTTGCTAAAGCATTCACAGCAGTTAACAATAACAATACAACCTGATTGATGCCACCCAGCAGGAACCCTACCCCCTTCAGAAGAGAAGTGCTTAACATCCTGATCCTGAAACCACCTGCCAAAAAAACCATCAAGAAACCGCTGCCCATCCTCACGGAAACAGGAAGGTTTTTTACGCCTTACGAAATAACAACAGGTTTGTCTCCAACCTGAAGCCAAAGGCAAGCTATTTCACAGAGCTGGCACGACCACCGAAAAAAGTCTCACCTGCCAGCGCTGCAATCGAACCTGGTCCAAGGTCTGGTGCACGGATATTGGGCACCCTAGCAAAATGTTCAAGCTTACACCCCCCTAAAATTTTGATCATTAAACTCATCAGTCATGATCATCCCAACACCATTGCTCAATCCTCCCACAAAAATACTGTAAAAATGCAGAATTGGACAACATACTTTTAGTATAAATATATTTATTAAGCATTTCCAAACACAAAATATCAACAAGTAATAAACAGAAAATATAGAAATTTACAGTCCACATCACGGGGAGTATAAGTAGGAGTTACCACACACAAGCAGTAAAATAAATAAGAAAATTCAAACAGTGTGTGGAGAGAGGTACCTATAACCATTTAAATAAACTCAAAATTATTTCTAGCATGCTGGTAAATGTAAATATATCAAAGCAAAATGCATTTATCTAGGAGAAGAATGACTATTAAGAAAAATTTCGGACAAAATACTTTTAAATAATAAACTTTGCCTTGTGTGCTTGCCCTCTCTGAGGGTAAAAGAACAAGAATGTGCTGATGGTTCTTTAAGTTTGAGGGGCTGTCAGGATCTATTGTTTTGCTTTGACTGCTCCTGCCTCTCAGAAACTGCTGCCATAGGCAATCTCCTTTTCTTGTCTAATGGTTGCGCCAGCCCTGTTTGGCCCTTTGCTCTTTTGATTCATCTTTTACTTTGCAGCATAAAGAAGGAAGCCACAGATTAAATAAATTTCAAAAAGACGTTTTATAAACCAAGACAGCAAAGTGAAAAAATTAAAGTTCATACACCTTTCACCGCAGATCCTCCAGGAGAAGGATACTGTATAATCAAAACATGCATTAGAAAAACACTATGGGCCTGATATTCAGCCGTGGCAGCTTGCATTATTACAGCAGCTAGCTCTTGCTGCTGGACACTAAACCCAGATATTCAATGCCAGGGCCATATCCGGCCACCGGCGTTGACTATCTGGGTCAGTCAGTGAAGCAGGAAGCTAACTGGACAGCAATGATATTCAGCCGCTGCCCAGTTAGCTTTGGTGGCAAAGGTTAGGACAGCCTTTAACATGCCTGACTTTTGCCACCAAGGGATAACCAGGGAACGGCTGAATATTGCTGCTGATTGGTTATCTCCGGTGTGCCTCCCACAGAACACCTCCAGAACGCCCCAATGTTAACCAGTTAGCATCGATGACCGAGCAGCAGCACTCGTGGATATTCTGTTAGTGCCGCTGAATACCCCCCTTAGCAGCATTTACATGGTTTGCAGCTCTGTAAACCATGTAAATAAATGCCTTTGATTATCAGGCCTTATGTGCTTTGCTCAAACATGGGTCTGTACAAACCCAGTGTATAGATAAAAGAACTTAAATGCAGTCTTAAAATGTAACTTGCCTTGATCTCCAATTTGGAAAGACAAATCAACCCAAAATGCAAATCCAATCCAATCTGACCGTATATAGTGGGTCCCTCAGGCTCTTCCCCTCTGATTTTCTTGTCTTTATTTTCTTGATCTTGGAATATATGCATAAAGATACATATAGCTGGTAAAACATTTTGATGCACTGTTTATCTAAAAAGTGGTAACAGCAACCCATTCCTTTTCCTTTTGTTTACAGCACGGACTTGGAAACTTCCCATGCAAATATGTATCTCCTACAAGCAGACTAGCAGTATGTGCTCTGAATTCCTCTGTCTGCGTCAGCAATTAGAAAGTAAGCATTGTTTCTGGAGCCTTTTAGTCATGGTTTACAGTTAACTGTCTCTTGATTAGAGTCTGAAGTACGCTTCCCTTTGTGTACAGACAGAGGATCATAGGTTTGAATTGTGGCTGTCGGTGCTGTTGAAATTTTATATGTTGTTCTTATTATTGGACATTTTAAACTTTGTTTTGTTGCTAGGTATCTGTTTCTGGTATTAAGAGACTAACAGCTTTCATATGAAATGATACAAATAAAGTGTGGGTTTGTGCCGTGCTTTCATAGGGATTCCATGTTCCTGCCATGGAACACTGGTAGTGCATAAGGTACAGTTTTTCAACTTTCAGATTATGAAAGTCATGATTATCTGTTTTAAATAGTTATAACACTAGAACAGAATGCATTTATTTATTTATAACCTTTAACCCTCATTCAGCTCTCATAACATTTAATTACGTTTGAACAAAATCATATTTTAAAAATCATACTACATTTTTTTCTATTTTCTTATTTTTGATCCAGCAATTTCCCCTATCCCACTGGGCTTCAAGATCAATTGGAACCAGGGATGGGATCTGATACCATAAGCCTTTGTTCGCAACTATCTCTGCAATTTTCCCCCTATTTTGTATTCCCTCAGATCTTATTTTAGCACAGTTATTGCTGTGGCAGTGCTCAGCTGGGTGCCATGCCTTGGAGTATCTTTTGGAAATCTGCATCATGGGACTCATAGTCGGCCACCAGGTGTCACTACTGTAGAACAGCTATAGCTCCCTCTTCTCCTCTCTGCTTCCCCTCCTCCATGCTCCCAACATCACTGTTCCTTGCAGAGATAGGGAGCAGAAGACCCAGGTTGAGAATCAAACCCAGACTGTATTTGATTTTAAACGTGTTACAAAGTTCATAAACTGAACATTTTCATATACATCACTCTGACTCTATTCAAACTCCTGCATTTGTTTGCTATCGTCAAGCGTTTGACAAATGAACCCACCTCTCAACATGCTAGCGAAATCCACCCTCAAACTTTCGCTAACTATTTACAATCCAAACTCTGCCAGATTGACAATATTCCTACACCTTGCAAGATCCTTGAACCATACGATCAGACTCTACTCACTACTTTCAAAATACCACCCAAACTGCGCATTGAGGACACCATTGCTGGCATCAACATGACCACCGCCCAAACCGACCCATGCCCTGCGTTCTGGATCAAGGAACTACGAAACCACCTGAGCCCATTCGTATCCAGCCTTATGGAACTTTCTTTCACAACAGGAACTTTCCCAAATACCCTCAAACGCACATCCATAAGGCCTTTGCTAAAAAACAACAAGCTTGACCCTCTGAAGCCTGAATCTTATAGGCCAATATCAAGCATACCATTGCTGGCAAAAATAATGGAAAAGGAGGTACAAAGACAAATCGAAGAGCATATAGAAACTAACGCACCACTAGACCCTTGTCAACATGGCTTTAGAGAAGCCCACGGTGTGGAAACACTGCTCACTACTCTATTCAGCAATATATTAACAGGCATCAACAATATCCGCCAAGAGTTCGTCCTGGTCTTCCTAGACATAGCAGCGGCATTCGATTCCGTGAGCCATGAACGTCTCCTAGAACGACTCGAGGGTAAGGGAATTACTGATAAAGCACTCGAGTGGTGCAGATCCTACCTCTCTGACAGGTGGCAGCAGGTGCGATCCAACAATACTGCATCAGATATGTTCCATCAAAAGCAGGGGGTCCCACAAGGCTCCTCCCTCTCCGCCCTTATGTTCAATATATACATGCAGCCTATCTGCAACCTGATACGGTCTTTCAATATCAAATGTATGATATATGCGGATGATGTGCTGTTATACATGCCTTTTACAACAGAGAACCCCGACTTCACTTCATTAACAAACTGCATAAATGAAGTATCCAACTGGCTGCGATCCCAAAACCTCAAGATCCAACACAAGAAAACGGAGGTGTTGTTCATCACAAAAGACAGAAACTTCATTGCTCCGTCTTTCTTGAAGGTGAAGGATGCAGACCTCCAGACCAAACCCACTATCAGGTACCTCGGCGTCACTCTAGACCAGCACTTGGATATGAAGGCACACATTGGAAACATTGTAAAAGCGGTATACCATAAAATCCGTTCCCTTAGACGCCTACGATCCCTGCTAGAGCCGAATGATTTCAGAACCATCTATCAGGCCCTAATCATGCCACATTTTGATTATGCGAATTCAATCCTACAAGGGCTCCCTCAATCCACCTTGCAACCACTACAACTGGCAATGAATGCCGCAGCAAGAGTCCTACATGGAGCATCCAGGAAAGCCCATATCTCACCCATCCTAAAACAACTCCATTGACTCCCAATACGAAGTAGACTCACTTACAAGTCATTACTACTGACATTCAAGGCCATCAAAGGGCTCTCATCTGAGTCACTAACGGATCTGATCCAGGTGACACCTCAAAATAGGGACAGACGGTCAGTAACACTCAACACACTTGTAGTCCCAAAATCAATTTCACACTGTACCAAAGCAACAGCAGACAGGGCTTTCAAGTTCTGTGCCCCAAGGTGTTGGAACAGCCTCCCTCAAGACATCCGAGCAATCCCGGATCTATTGCAATTCAGAAAAGCTTTGAAACACCACCTCTTCCTATTGTATTACCCAGTAACCAATGCAGTTATTTCAACCACCTCATAGACCTCCCAAAACCAATAACGCTGAAACCAAGAAATGTTCATGATTCTGTCTTAATTTGTAAATAGTTACCTGTCTTAATTTGTAAATAGTTACCCCTGTTATCCAAGTTATTTCTTCCTGTTCAAATGTAAACACAAAGTACCATCGGAAATGTGTAAATTCTTTGTTCAATGTAAACCGCGCTGATGCTGAATAGTGCGGTATAGAAGAGACTTTAAATAAATAAATAAATAAATAAATTTATTTATTTATAAACATTCTTATATACCACTCATTAAAAAAAAATTCTCATCGTGGTTTACAATTATAGCCAATTCCGTTTCCAGTTATCAAAAGCCACCAGACATATACCCTAAATTTAAAAAAAACCCTTCCTCCACAATTTACAAACTCAAAGCATATGCAGCACAAAACAAATAAGTCTTTAGCTTTCTCCTGAACACCAACAAATTAGCCTCCTGGTGCAATTCCACAGATAAAGAATTCCATAACTTCACTGCTTTCACTGAGGACGCCCTGGAGTGGTAGCTCCCCAAAGACATCTCATCCCATGGTACTGCCTCAAGGCAATCTATACTTTGTAACCATAGTATTCATGAAGAAATATGATCCTTTGACTTCTCCCAAAGGTATACCGAACCCAACAATATCTTAAATCTTATTTAATATCCCATCGGGAGGCAGTGGAGCTGTAACAACAGTGGAGTGATATGGTCAAACTTAAGGAAGTCTCAAAGTCTAGTAGTCATGTTTTGAAAATGCTGTAAATGCCCCAAATGTCTTTGGGAAAGGCCAAGCAAAATGCCATTGTAATCAAGGTGAAATAATATCCAGGCTTGTGCCAACATCCTGTGCTAAATATGGCTGTAATTTATGTGCCATAAGCATATGATTAATCAACGGCAATCCACGGTAGACTATCTTTTAAGATCCTAGTAATGACCTTCAAGGCCATAAACAATCAACCCTCCACCTCCATTGCCGAGCTAATCCACCCCCCTCCCCCAAACAGATCCAGAAGAACCGCAGCTCTCAATACACTGCTAATTCCAAAGGAAACAATAAAATGCACCCAGGCGACATTTAATAGGGCATTCATGCTCTATGCGCCCAGATGTTGGAATGCGCTCCCAACAGCCATTCAAAGCAATCACTGACCTGGCCCAATTCAGGAAGGCGCTGAAGCACCACCTATTCATACGGAACTACTCAGAGGACAGCTCACAAATAGCCACCCCAATCACCAAGACGGCACTACTCAAGGGACAGCTCGCAAACAGCCATCCCAATCACCAAGACTTCTCTAACACCACACCCAGCACGCTGTAGAGCAGCTAGCCTCATTGGTGCAACTCCTTGTAAATATCAGTATGTTCAATATTTATTAGTGCAAATAATTTGTAGAAAGTTACCCCAGTTAGGTCCAAGTTCTAGTTCCTGTTTTATTGTAAATACAAGGCAGCCCTGACTGCATTGTATAAGGTTCTGTTAAATGTAAACCACACTAATTGGAATAGCGCGGTATAGAAGAGACATTAAATAAATAAAATAAAAATGAATTAATCTGAGTAATAGCACCCCTTGTCCTATCCGCTACCCACAACACCTTTGTCTTTTTAAATTCAGACCCATTTTATGACATACAAACCAACACTAGACCTCATCCATTACTATCTGAACCCACTCCAACCCCTCCTCTAACTTACCCTTTGACACAGGAGAAAGCATCTGTATACCATCTGCAAATATTTGATAGTTTACACCAAGAGTGCACAGCAAGGACACCTAAGAGGTGAAAAAAAGATGTAAAAAGAAGGGGAGAGTATAGCCCCCTGTGGGACACCACTCTGTAACTGTCATAAGGAGGATAAATTACTCTTAACGAATACTCTGGAATATCCAAGGAAATACCCTCCTATCCCCACCTCCTAAAGCTTCTGTTACAGTAGCATATGATCTACTGAATCAAACGCTATGGAAACATCAAGGTAAAGCTCTATCACATCTCGCTATTAGTCAAATTGGGGTAAAGTTCATCCATCCTGAAATCAAGGCTGTTTCAATACCACAATGGCATCAAAAACCTGATTGACAGTCATCTACAATGTATACCTTTTCCAAAAAATCCATGATGCATATCTCATGCATTTGTTTGCCCAGTTCTGCATTACCACTTTTTACATGGTATTTTTGAAAAGAATCTTTCAGTTTTAATTATTTTAATATAAATCTGTTTATTGACCAACAGTTTTAGCCTTACACCAGCCAATTAACAACATGCTTCTATAGCCCAGAACATTACAGTTTATAATTTAAGAACATAAGATATGCTATGCTGGGTCAGACCAAGGTCCATCAAGCCCAGTATCCTGTTTCCAGCAGTAGCCAATCCAGGTCACAAGTACCTAGCACTTTTCCCTAAAGACACAGGTTCCACAATGCTTGTATTGGGGCAAGCACTGGATATTCTGGGTTCACTTTAATAATGGCTTATGGACCTTTCCTCGAGGAACTTGTCCAAAGCTTTTTTAAACCCGGCTACACTAACAGCTTTTACTACATCCTCCGATAGCAAATTCCAGAGTTTGATTACACATTGAGTGAAAAAATATTTTCTCTTCTTAGTCTTAAATAGGTTACACAGTAGCTTCATTGCATGTCCCCTAGTCTTTCTATATTTTGATGGCATAAACAATCGATCTACATTTACCCATTCCACTCCATTCATTAATTTATAGACCTCTATCATATCTCCCCTCAGCTGTCTCTTTTCCAGGTTGAAAAGCCCTAACCTTTTTAGCCTCTCTTCATAGGGGTATACTTCCATCCCCTTTACCATTTTGGTAGCTCTTCTCTGTCTATTTTCTAATAATGCTATATCCTTTTTAAGATACGGCAACCAGAATTGCACACAATATTGAAGGTGCAGTCGCACTATGGATTGATACAGAGGCATTATAATATCCTTTGTTTTATTTTCCATTCCTTTCCTTATGATAGCTAGCATTCTATTTGCTCTCTTGACTGCCGCTGCACACTGAGCCGAGGGTTTTAACATGTTATTCACGATGACGCCTAAATCTTTTTCCTGGGTGGTGGCTCCTAATGTGGAACCTTGCATTGTGTAACTATAGTTTGGGCTTTTCTTTCCTAAGTGCATACCTTTGCACTTGTCAACATTAAATTTGCCACTTATGTTATTTTATTTTAATTCTCCTCCCTGACCTTCTATTTATGATGACGATGATGATGATTATTATTATTATTATTATTAAAACTTGCTATACCACTCTAGGCTGCGTAGCACCTGAGTGGTCTACAATTGCTAAAATAATTGACATAAGAAAAGAATGTCAATGTATAACAGAAAAGAAAGAACAGCACAGGAAACAATAAAAGTGACTTCTCACTCTAGGCTGGGCAGTCCCCAAAGGCTGCCGTAAAATATTATGTTTTCAATAGTATCTTGAATTTCCTAAGGGCAAACTCTGCACATATGTGGGAAGGAAGGGAATTCCAAAGAGATGGAGCCAAAAAGTAGAATGTCATGTGTTGAGATGCTTCCATGCAAGTCACAGAGACAGAAGGAATTACAAGATGGTTTGCATTTTGGGAACCATGTGCTTGTGACATTCAGTACAGAGTCAGCAATGTGGAAAGATAGAGTGGAAGGCCAATATAAAAGGCCTTATCCGCAAGTATGAGGATTTTAAAATGAAATCCATGCAAACGGGGAAGTAAATGTTAACCTCTTCCCCCTTCCTTCTAACTACTTCTCCCCTCTCCCTTCCCCTCAACCATCAGTAACATAATTCATTAAACAGCCAAAGGATTCACTAGCATGCTTCACAACCATGGAGTCAAGAAATAAAGAAAGGATCTCAAACTTTCAAAAAATTTTGTTTAGCTTGCTTCCCAGCATGCAGCAGAAACATCTATTGATTATAACAAAGTTTTTGACAGTGTCCCACACTCTTGGATAATACATTGCTTTGAAAATGTATAAAATAAATCCTGGCTTGAAAGGGTATATTAAGTTCAGTATGATAATGTGGCAATCCACACTCTGAGATATGAAGATGGTCAGTATATCATTCCTACCATTAAGTTCCAGAGAGGAACATTTCAGGGAGATTCCTTGTCACCACTTCTGTTTTGTTTGACGCTAAATCTAATGAGTGCTCTCATCAACTCTTTGGGATATGGATTTAGCCTGATTCCTAAAGAAGGTAACAACCCATCTACAATTTATAGATGATCTGAAGCTCTACAGTTCCAGTGACCAACAATTAGCAGAGTAACTTTATGTAGTGAAAAGCTTTTCTGATGACATCAGGATGACTTTTGGCCTTGACAAGTGTGCTAAGGCAATCCTTTCAGAAGAAAATTGAGCAAAACCAAAAACATTCTCTTGCTGAGGACTGTGACATCAAGGACCTTGAGGCATATATAAGTATCTCAGAATAGAAAAAGGAATGACACTCGAGCAGAAACTATTGAGAGAGAAGATCAGTAAAGAATATTCCAGGAGATTAAAACTGTTATTGAAAAGTACGTTAACATCACAGAATAAGATACAAGCCATCAAAAAGATGAGGGGACATGCAATGAAGCTACAGGGTAACCTATTTAAGACTAATAAGAGAAAATAGTTTTTCACTCAATGTGTAATGAAACTCTGGAATTTGTTACCAGAGGATGTAGTAAAAACTGTTAGTCTGGCTGTGTTTAAAAAAGGTTTGGACAAGTTCCTGGAGGAAAGGTCCATAAACCATTATTAAAAGGGACCCAGGATATCACTGCTTGACCCAATACAAGCATTGAGGAACCTGTGTCTTTTGGGGAGACTGCTAGGTACTTATGACCTAGATTGGCCACTGTTGGAAATAGGATACTGGGCTTGATGGACCTTGGTCTGACCCAGTATGGCATATCTTATGTTCTTATGTATCTCCATTCTTAGCAGCTTGTGCATCTAATCCGCCACATTCTTAGGACAGGAGGTGTCTCTGCTATCCATTGCATCAGAATAGCTTTCTGCATCAACCTGTAAGTTTACACTTGAGGCAATGGAGGGTTAATTGTTGTGCCCAAGGTCACAAGGAGTAGCAGTGGGCTTTGAACCCTGGTTTCTCAACCTGCTGCTCTATTAAGCCACTCCTCTGCTTCACTTAACCTCTTAAATTCTCTTTGCTTCTACTTTTGCTTTTGCCCTCTTGATTTCTTTCTTTGCCTCTTTCAGCTTTGCCAGATATTCTTGTCTGGTTCTTTTTTTTGAGATGCTTTGTACTTTTGGAATGCTAAACTTCTTTTATTTTAGTTTTTCTGCCATTTCTTTGAAGAACCATATTGGCTTCCATCTCTTTTTCTTTTATTGCCTTTTCTGGCATATCTATAGCTTATTTTAGTTTCATCTACTGTCCTTTCACTTTACCTACCTCCTCCCACCCGACCAGATCTTCGTTAAGGTAATGGTCTATTTTATCAAAGTCAGTATTTTTGAAATTCAGGATCTTGCACCTCACAATCATGAGGTTAAAGTCTCCTATCAGTAACACGTTCCCCTTCATTTCCATTTTTTGGATGTCTTTGGGCACATTTCGGTCCATTTCCTCTGTCCAAGTCAGAAGTCTCTAGATCACTCTCTGATGTAGATGTAAGTGTCATCACCTTTTTCAAGATGGTCAACAAGGCTTCCTTAATTCCCCATTCCTCCTGCACTTGAGTCACTTTGGTATTATTTTTCACTTAAAGAGTTACCTCTTCCCATTTTCTGCTATCTCTATCCTTTCTTAACAGATGTTATCCCATTTTGGTAGTATCCCATTTGTATGTCTCATTGAATCACATCTCCATGATAGAAATAATATCCAAGTCTGCCTCCATCATTAAGGTTTGTAGATCCAGAATTTCATTGCCTATCCCATGAACATTTATGTTCATATCTATCCAGTCATTTATTCTTTGCTACTTTATTCTTTGTATATCTTCATATCTACTCTTTTCTACCCTGTTGCTCAGGAATAATCTGACGAAATCATTGCTCTCATGATTTTTACCATAGTCTTTTTTTGCTTTTAGGGGTGGCAGCATGAATCAATGGGCTTCTATCCTGCAACCTCCTCCTTTATTTTAAATGCCTGACAACATATGATCTGAATTTCCTATCTGGGATCCTTTTTTTCCAGAGGCAAAAGAATGCAATATAGGTTTTTTTATAGTTCCATACATCTTTGTGCATATTAATTGAAACAAACAAAAATAAGTGAAAACTGGAATTTCCATTGAAAATCTTATTAATAGCCACATATTAGTACATAATATCACCTCCTCTGTTTTTTTACCAGCATCTGGACACAAGTTGACATGGAGTCCAGTAATTTCGAGTAGTCTGCAATGATTTTTGGGTCCCTGTACCAGACTTGAATCAGAGTTTGAATAAGCTTCTCCTTTGTCGTGCAGTCCATTTCACGAAGGCGAAGTTTGCAAATGGACCACAGATTTTATATTGGGTTTAAATCTGGATAGTTTCCTGGCCAGCCCAGTACCTTTATTTGCTTCTTTTGAAAAAAACATTTTACCAATTTCAATGTGTGGCTTGGGGCAAGATCCTGCTGAAAGATGCCAGATCCATCAGGAAATGTCTTCTCTAGCTCTGTAACAACTCTTCTTTGGAGAACATCGATGTATTGTTGTGAACGCATCATTCCCTCGACTGGATGCAAGCTGCTGACTCCATAATAACTGAAACACCCCAGAACATCTTCTTTTGGGGGTTTTTCATGTTCTGGTTATGAGCAAGGCCGCGGGCAGGGTCCCGACGGCCGTCATTAACCGGGCGCGCTGCCCGGTGCGGGGACCCTGCGTGCGGCCGCTTCCTGGGGCCGGGTGGTGGGGGGGGGGAGGAGGTTATGGTTTGAAACCATTGGCTCCCGGTGAATGTGATCGCACGGGAGCCAATGGGGGAGCAGCTGGGGGGGAGCGCGGCGGGTTGAGGGGCTGATGCAGGTCTCCGCGTGCTCAGTCGCCGCTGGAGACCTGCAGAGTACCGGCTTCTTCGGGCGCTGCCGTCGGGGCTTACCTGCTGCGGGCTGCAGTGGACAGCGGGCCGTCGTCGTTGCTGGAGAAGTGGAGGCTGCATGCGCGGGTCTGTGGCTGGGTCCTGGGTTTAGGCGGTGGCTGGGGGCGGAGTTCAGTGCGGGCCGTGTGCCTGATTGTGGGGGGGGAGGCGTTTGCCTTGTGGGGGTGAGGGGGTCCGTTCTTCCTGATCGTGGCAGTCGTTTAAAAAAAAGAAAACATATTAGGAGGAAGGCATCCATTGATAAGGTGCTGTTAATTGGCAATTGGGAGCCGGAGGCTAGAGTTCCCGCTTCTTCAGCCTGATGCCACGTGCTGGGCGTAGGAGTAGGGCGGCTGCGCGGGGCAGCTCTGCGGGGCGTCCACTCGTCCCTTTCAGGTCTGGGGGGGGCGCGGGTGAGGCGGTGGGTGGGGTGGGGGGCTTGACTGGGGAAAGGGGCTTGCGGTGGGGTGCGACATCAAGGAGGGGAGGCTTGAGGGGGCGGGGGGCGGCACAAGTGCGGGGGGGTTCTCGGGGTGGGCAGGGTGCAACTGTTGGGGGGGCCCAGAAGGGGAAGACAGGGGGAAAAGGGGGAGTATGCCCCGGGGGGGGGGGGCGGGGGGTGGGCACTGATATGCCCGTGCGAGCGGAGGGTAGTTTTGCGGGTGTTGGAGGGAGCAGAGTGGATGGGGGGCTGGCGGTGCCGGGGGGGTTGATGCATTGGGTGGGCTGGTGCAGTGTCAGGGTGGCGCTTTGACAGTGGGCGGGGCTCCTGGCTTTCCGGGTGCACCTCCTGGGTCAATGTGGCCATCGGTTCAAGGGGGTTACATGACGGTGCGGGGGCCTTCGCCTTGGGACCATTGGGTGAGTGGGGGGCAGGGCACTTTGTCAGCTGATTGGCGAGCGCCTTGGTCCCCCATTTGGCCTGCGGCGGGTTCCCCCCCTGTTTTTTCTTTTTTGTCTCCGCAGGTGCAGGGGATGGCGCAGCCCCAGTGGGGGCTCGGAGCTGCGAGCCCAGATCTGGTTCCGACTGCGGACGGCGGTGCGGCAGTGTTGAGCAGTTCCGCGGAGGTGTTGGAGGCTGGAGTCCAGAACGCCGCAACCCGAGGGAGGTGTCGCCAGAGGGACCGAGCTGCGACTTTGCCGTCGGGGGAGGATGGACAGGCTGGTGAGTTGTCGGGGGACCAGGGTGAGGATGGGTCGTGGCAGTTGGCTCTAGACAGTGCGGAGCACCAGTCGCGGAGGAAGCGGCGTTGATCTTGCCATAGGCGTCGTAGTTCCGATTCCTCTTCCTCTTCCTACTCGGCGGATTCGTCTTCGTCTTCCGTAGGGCGCGAGGCAGAGGTTGGAGAGGCGGGGTCTCAGTCGGGTGGGGGGGCCCTGTTGGTGGTGGCTTTTCCGGAGTTGTGGGAAGGGGTTCCGAAGATGTTGCGGAGGAAGATTCGGAAGCGACGGTACATAGATATTTTTAGGTTGTTGGAGGGCAGAAAGAGGTCCGGTGAGAGCCGGAAAAAGCGGAAGGAGGACGAGAAGGCGGGTCGGATTCGTAAGGTGGCGCGTAACGTGGTTAACTGGACACGGGCGTTTTTGCGCCTGGCCAGTGTGTGGGGGCATTCTTCGCCAGAGCATTATGGGATGTTGCTGGCGTATGCCGATTCTATTTTGGAAGCCTCGCAGACACACGAGGGTTGGGCATGGCTAAACTATGACGAAAAGTTTCGGGATAAGATGGAGGAGAATAGACTTTTGTCATGGGGCACGCAGGACATCAACCTATGGTTGACTCAAATGTCTGCTCGGTCGGGCGTGGCCTCTGGGGGGAGGGGGGGTGTAGCGGGACCTTTGGGGGGGGACGTTCCTTTTGATCGGCGGGGGGAGGAGTGCAGCAGAAAGTCAGGTCCGGGGGCAGCAGTGATGTGTGCTGGCGCTTCAATAGGACCACCTGCCCCTTTCCTGATTGTAAATTCAAGCACCTCTGTTCTGTCTGTGGCGAGGGTCACTCCGCCGTTAAGTGTAGTAGACGAGGGCCCGACGGTGCCGCTGGGTCAGGGCCGAAGGCCCAATGAGTGGGCCGCCTTGGCCCCGACTCCGGTGTGCGTGGAATCCTTACGGGTTTGGCTGCAGCGATACCCGCGGCAGCGTGATCGAGAGCTGTTGGGATCCGGTTTTCAGTTTGGTTTCGTTATCCCGGTTCGGGGGGTAGTGCAGGCTAATTGGTCAAGGAATTCCCCTTCGGTTCAGAGGTTTGTAGATGTGGTGCGGAGCAAACTGGCGGCGGAGTTGCGATTGGGCCGGATCGCGGGGCCTTTTCTGGAGCCGCCTTTCTCGGATATGGTGGTTTCTCCTCTGGGGATTGTGCCGAAGAAGGCGCCGGGAAAGTTTTGGCTCATTCACAATCTGTCCTGTCCGATGGGTGCGTCGGTGAATGACCATATCCCGCGGGAGCTCTGCACTGTGCGGTATGCTTCTTTTGACAAGGCGTCTGAGATGGTGCGGGCTGCTGGGTGGTCCGCTTGGATGGCGAAGGTGGATATTGAGTCTGCCTTCCGCTTGTTGCCGGTGCATCCTTCTTCTTTTCCGTTGTTGGGTTTTCAATTTCTAGGGAGCTATTATTTTGATAAGTGTTTGCCGATGGGCTGCTCTGTTTCTTGCTCTTTATTTGAGAAGTTTGGTACGTTTTTGCAGTGGGCCTTGAGTCAGAAGACGGGTTTGCGAAATGTGGTCCACTATTTGGACGATTTCCTGTTCATAGGTTCGTCACATTCTGATGAGTGTCAGGTTCTGTTAGCGGAGTTCCAGGAGTTATCGCAGGAGTTGGGTGTGCCGTTGGCGGTGGAGAAGACGGAAGGGCCTACGACCAGGCTCACCTTCCTAGGCGTGGAGCTAGACTCGGTGGAGCTTATCGCGTGCTTGCCCCCGGAAAAGGTGGCTGGTTTACGCGCGTTGGTCGCTAACATCCTTGCTTCCGCTAAGATCACCTTGCGTGAGATGCAAGCCTTATTGGGCTCTCTGAATTTTGCGTGTTGGGTGATCCCCATGGGCAGAGTTTTTTCACGGCGACTTGCTGCTTCGACTGCCAGGGTGCTGAAGCCGCACCACTGGATCAGAGTTACCGTCCCGATGCGGGCGGGTCTTCGGGTTTGGAGCCGATTTTTGGAGGAGTTTAATAAGACTTCCGTTTTGCTGGGCGCAGAGGTGTCCAGCGCGCAGTTGGAACTGTTTACGGACGCGGCAGAGAGCATCAGATTCGGGGTTTACTTCGGGGGGGCTTGGTGCGTGCAGCGGTGGCCACAGCATTGGCATGAGTCAGGTTTGACCTCCAACATCACCTTCCTGGAGTTGTTTCCGTTTTTGGTAATGCTGAAGTTGTGGCCTGAGCGGTTGCGGGACCGGCGGGTGGTGTGGTGGTGTGACAATGAGGCCGTGGTCTGCGTGGTTAATCGTTTCTCGCCGAAATGCCTGCGGGTGACTTGCTTGATGCGCGAAGTGGTGTTAGCCTGCTTGTCCTTGAATGTCTCTGTTCATGCCAGGCACCTCCCTGGTTGCAAGAATCATATAGCTGATGCGCTTTCTCGTTTGCAGTGGGATTGTTTTCGCGAGCTGGCCCCGGATGCGGACCCAGAGGGAGCCATAGTCCCCGATTCCTTGTGGAGCATTGGCCTGGAGAGATGCTGAGCTTACTGCGAAGTTCGGTAAAGCCCGGGACGTGGTCGGCGTACCGGCGCGGCTGCGATGAGGTGGCGGAGTTTCTAAGGGAAGGGGGTTGGTTGGCGGGTAGGGTGCCTGATGCCCTCATTGGTAGTTATATAGCGGCTGCTAAGGGTCGCGGGCTGTCTCGCACAGGGGTGCGTTCGCAGCTGGCGGGTTTTAACTTTTTGCTGGTGCCGTGGGCTGGGGTGGTGCTGCTGGGGGAGTTTTGGCGCGTCGCCTGCTTCGTGGGTGGGAGCAGCTTCGGCCGTCACCCGCGGATCGCCGTAAGCCCATTACGCATGGGTTGCTTGTGCGCCTCTTAGAGGTATTGCCCCGGGTGGCCTCGTCAGCTTTTGAGGTGGTGCTATTCCGGGCCGTTTTTTGTCTCGCTTTTTTCGGGGCTTTTCGCATGGGGGAGCTTGTGGCCAATTCGGGCAGGGTGGGGGCTGGGGGAGGTTTGCACAGGCACCACGTGTATTTGGAAGACGGCCGTATGCGGATCCTGTTGGAAAAGTCCAAGACGGATCAGCGAGGTCGGGGTTTGTGGATCGTATTGCGGGAGGTCACAGGTCTCATTACTTGCCCTGTGCAGGCGGTGCGGCAGTACTTGTGGGTGCGCCCGGAGCGGGTCGGGGTTCTCTTTCTGCATGAGAATGATCGGGTGTTGACTCGTTTCCAGGTAGTGGCTGTGCTGAGGTTGGCTCTGGGTGCCTTGGGTGAGGATCCCGGCTGCTTTGCCTCGCACTCTTTTCGGATAGGTGCGGCCACCAGTGCGGCGGGGACCGGGATGTCGGATGATGACGTTCGGTGCATAGGTCGTTGGCGGTCTCGGGCTTTCCAGGGTTACATACGGTTATAAGGGCTTGTCTTGGTTGGGGGTGGGGGCATACTGATTGTTTATTTGTTTTTCAGATGGGGGCATCGAGCCTGGTGTTGCCTGGGTGGTGGGGCATTCCTTTGTCCACTGGGCCTGTCAGCGCACTGCCATTCGACCTGGGGGCCTGAACTTGCGAATGGATCCTGCAGTGGTGTCGGTCTCATGGCTGGGACAGAGGGGACTACGATGGCTGCAGCTGCTTCCTTTGCTCCGTCACCACATGAGGACGTCGCGGCAACCGGCGGTGCTGCTGCTGCTTTTGGGGGGCAATGACCTTGTCTCTTGGTCCTGTCGTCAGCTGATTAGAGCGGTACAGGACGACCTGGCAGTGGTTTTGCAAATGCTCCCTGGGACAATTTTGTTGTGGTCGGACATTATCCCTCGGCCGTCCTGCTGGGGCCAGCGGCGTTGGTCGAGGGGGCTGACTAAGATAAACCGGCAGATCGGTCGGTGGATCTGTGTTAATGGTGGCTATCAGATCATGCACACATGGCTGGAGGTCGGTTGCGCTGGTCTTTATAGGAGTGATGGCGTCCATTTGTCCCCAGTTGGCATGGACCTGCTCCTTAACGACTGGCAGGAGGCCTTAGAGTATGTTGTTTTGCGGGATAGACGCTGGTCGCAGCTTTAGGCTTGGGGGGGGCGGCGCATCGACAGATTTGTCGCGTGTGCCAGTGGCGGGATCCCGGAGGTTCCGGGGTCCGGTGCCTCAAGATACACTTGGGCGGGGGTTGGGCTGCCCCTGACCCGGATATACCCTGGCCGGCTTTTGCTATGGGCATGGCGAAGTCGGGAGAAGGGTGGGAAAACTTGCTGGGGGGCAAGTGTCGGGGCGTAGCGGTGGTAGGCACTTTGCTAAGGCATGGCTGGTGTGGCACTACTCCACTAGGGGGCCTAGTTATGTTTTCTGTGGTTGAATATTGTTAATAGTTATTTCTTAATAAAGCTGCGACCAGTTATTTTCCCATAATGATGGTGTGGTGTTTTCTTGGAAGTGGGGGTTTGGTGGTGAGGGTGGGGGAGTATTGTGGCAGGGCCCGGAGCACCGGGTACGCTTGCCTCGGTTATGAGCAAGGCCGCGGGCAGGGTCCCGACGGCCGTCATTAACCGGGTGCGCGGCCCGGTGCGGGGACCCTGCGCGCGGCCGCTTCCTGGGGCCGGGTGGTGGGGGGGGAGGAGGTTATGGTTTGAAACCATTGGCTCCCGGCAAATGTGATCGCACGGGAGCCAATGGGGGAGCGGCTGGGGGGGAGCGCAGCGGGTTGAGGGGCTGATGCTGGTCTCCGCGTGCTCAGTCGCCGCTGGAGACCTGCAGAGTACCGGCTTCCCTCCCGCCCGCCCTTGGGTGGACAGTTTGGGGTGTTGCAGCTTGGGGGGGGGGGATTGGGGCGGGATCCCGGAGGTTCCGGGGTCCGGTGCCTCAAGATACACTTGGGCGGGGGTTGGACTGCCCCTGACCCGGATATACCCTGGCCGGCTTTTGCTATGGGCATGGCGAAGTCGGGAGAAGGGTGGGAAAACTTGCCGGGGGGCAAGTGTCGGGCCGTAGCGGTGGTAGGCACTTTGCTAAGGCATGGCTGGTGTGGCACTACTCCGCTAGGGGGCCTAGTTATGTTTTCTGTGGTTGAATATTGTTAATAGTTATTTCTTAATAAAGCTGCGACCAGTTATTTTCCCATAATGATGGTGTGGTGTTTTCTTGGAAGTGGGGGTTTGGTGGTGAGGGTGGGGGAGTATTGTGGCAGGGCCCGGAGCACCGGGTACGCTTGCCTCGGTTAATGAGGGAATCACAAATCTTTTCTCCAAGTGAACACAGAACATGTTGGCTTCTTTGGTCCTGGACGAAGAAATGACTTTCATTACTGAATATTACTTTTCTCCAATCTTCTTTAATCCACTCTTTATGTTTCAGTCCCTATTTATAGCGCTTCTCTTTCATAACCTTTGTCAGAAGTTTTTTTTCAGGTGGCATCGTGCTTTTCGACCAACTTCGAAAAGTCGTCTGAGAATTGTGGAAGAACTGACTGTTATACCTTTCTCTTCTAAATCTCTTTTTAATGTGTCGCTTGTCTTCCGAGGTTCTTTTCTACTTTCCCTGAGAACACAGTTGTCTCTGGGTATAGTTTTCCTCTTATGACCACAATTTCTCTTTCATTTAGGTGAGATGGATCCTGTCTCCTTTTTAGATTTGATCACGCGACTGACGGTTGCGAGACTGACACCAACTATACTTGCTGTATCCCTGTAGGTCTTCCCTGTATGTTCATGCAGGGTGATGATCTTTGTGCGTTTTCTGGGTGTCGCGTCCATCATGAACAATGGTTGGATTAACAACTAAGAATACACTCAAAAGAAAATCTGATGCAATGTTGGCTGATATTATAGTCGCGTACACAATAAGTCATTCCTACATCATATCACGTCATCTATTACATCATGTAAACCATAAACCCACAAATTATGAAACATCTCATATGTGATGATTTAATCTAGTTGATTAAAAAAAGATCAAAATTAAATGCATATACAATTCGTAGGCTGAAAAGATTAAAAAATTTGATTTGTTTCAATTAATTTGCACAAAGGTGTATATGGCCCTACTCACAAATATACCTAATCATTTTTCTTTACATCAGGTTTGAGACATGTATAGGCTTTATTGAGCTCATGGGAAACAGGAGATGTGGAGAGCATGCTTTGCTATTTCCCATGGATCTGGTAAAGTTTAATTTGCATATAATACTTTTTCATTATATTATTGTATCAAAGAAGCGTCTCAACATGCACATTAGGGCTTCACTGCATAGCATAAAATTTTAGCATGTACAAGAGGGCCATAAAGTTCACATTAAAATTTGTTTCATACACTCCATGATGGCTGATACAACATCTGATGTTCCAGACCAGCACCGTACCTAGCCTTTTGCGAGTGGTGTAGAAAGAAATAGGGGCGCATTTGGAGTTGCCGGCCTCAGCTCCTCCCCATGCTGCCTGCCCTTGTCCCGCACCTCCATGTTTCTTTGGTGGCAGTGATGGTGGCAGCAGCAGTGAAGTGGACATCCAATTCTAAAGAAAAAACACGCAGGTCTTTCTGTATGCCCGTGTCAGAGGAGAGAGGGATGAGACCAGTCATTCAAGTGTGGAGTGGCAAAGACCTGCTTTGAATGGCTGATCTGGGTCCTTTCCTCCTCTGACGTGGGCATACATCAAAGGAGGGGAGGGATCAGACCTGCAAGCAACACGAAGTCAGAAAGACCCGCATATTTTTTTAAATTGGATGTCCGTTCCGCTGCTGCCACCGCCACCAAGGAAACATGAAAAGCGGCAGCGGGACAAGAGCAGGCAGCGCAGGTAGACGGCTGGACATGGAGGTGTGTGGTAAGATAAGATGGGGAGATGCTAGGCATGGGGCAAATGGCAAACCTGTGATTGGGGGGGGGGCATCAGATGTGCATTTATGGCTTGGTATGGCCCTGTTCTAGATTAATGGCTGATTCACTTTCTGTCCATAGATACAGAATGGGAGAAAAGCCTTAGGCCCCAATTCTGCAAGACGACTTGTGGGGCTGCTCGCATTCCCCCACAGGCTCTCCCCGCATGGCCAGAGCAGCAGTACGGGGAGTGCCAGGAGGGGGCGGAGTGAGTGCAGGCAGAGCTGTATTGCTCCATGGTGTGACTGTACCTGGAATATTGTGTGCAATTCTGGTCACCATATTTAAAAGTATATAGCAGAATTGGAAAAGGTACATAGAAGAGCAACCAAAATGGTAAAGGGGATGGAAGGACACCCCTATGAGGAAAGGCTTAAAAGGTTAGGGCTCTTCAACTTGGCAAAGTGATGGCTGAGGAGGGATAGAGGTCTATAAAATAATAAATGGAGTGGGATGGGTAAATGTAGATCAGTTGTTTACTCCTTCAAAAAGTATATTGACTAGGGGACATGCAATGAAATTACAATGTGGTGTATTTAAGACTAATCTGAGAAAATATGTTTTCACTCAGTGCAAAATCAAACTCTGTGATTCGTTACCAGAGGATGTAGTAAAAGCTGTTAGCAGGGCCGGATTTACCTTGAGTGAGGCCCTACGCCAACAAAAATTGTGGGCCCCCAGCAGGGGCGGCCCAAGGGGGGTGTGGGCCTCATTTGCATAAGGGGCCTCATTTGCATAAATATTTGCATAATGTTACCATATACTAACTTTTAGTAAACGTGCCTCTTAATGAGTGTATGGATAAAGAAAGACTAAAAGATTTCTACATTACTATAATCCAGTGCCAACTGCCAGACACATTAGGAACTACTACAAACACTGCCCATTTAGAACCCATAGCAAACCCGCCGTATCCTAACAGCACTACCAGGACTCACAAAGCACCATACTCTACCAATCAAAAGGCAACACTGCAAATATTAAACCAATACATTTCAGAGAACAACAATACATGACCTACTGGGGAAAGAGAACAAGTGGCAATGTCAAATAGGAATTATATAAACAGAACACCTCAGCTCAGTTACACATGCAGAACATAGACCAGTGATGGCTAACCTTTTTGAGCCCGAGTGCCCAAACTGCCGCACAAAACCAAAGAATTTCCTCAAAGTGCCAGCAGGTCAATTAAAGCCTCATTTGCATAAGGTGCCTCATTTGCATAAATATTTGCATAATGTTACCATACACTAACTTTTAGTAAACATGCCTCTTAATGAGTATATGGATAAAGAAAGACTAAAAGGTTTCTACATTACTATAATCCAGTACCAACCGCCAGGCACATTAGGAACTACTACAAACGCTGCCCATTTAGAACCCATAGCAAACCCGCCGTATCCTAACAGCACTACCAGGACTCACAAAGCACCATACCCTAACTATCAAAAGGCAACACTGCAAATATTAAACCAATACATTTCAGAGAACAACAATACATGACCTACTGGGGAAAGAACAAGTGGCAATGTCAAATAGGAATTATATAAACAATACCTCAGCTCAGTTACACATGCAGAACAGACCATCACCAAACAAGGAATCACAATTTAGAAACAGGAAGACAATAATTAAACTGGGAACCCCAAAAGCCAAACTTGGAATATACAACAACACTGTAGAAATAAAACTATAAATTAATTTCCTCTTGTACTAAACAAAGCGCAAAAATTAATGATGCACATTTCCCAGAGCTGACATATTCCAGTTAATAAATTCAAAATAAAGAGATATTTTTCTACCTTTTGTGCATTTTTTTTCAGTTGCAATTGTTCCAGCCACTTTCTTCTGGTTTCTTCTTCGTGTCTTCTGCTAACTCTCCATCTGCTGTCCATTTGTCCTTTCTTCTGTCTTGTTTTTTTTTTTCCATTCTCTCTCTACATCTGCTTTAACATACTAATCTTTCTCCTTTTGCTCTTTCCTCATTCCTATTTCATCTACTCAAAATTTACCCCTCCATCCTCAATCCACACTTATTCTCCCAATACCCGGCCAATTGTAGATTTTTTATCCCTCCCACACAAAATATTTTTCCCCTCTCCATTTTACTCTCCCAGCCCCATCCCATTCTAATCCTCCCCCAACACCAGCTCCCTTCTAGTTCCAGCCTCACCCAGCATCCATTCCCTTCTAGTCCCTGCATCAGCCCATTTCCAGTCCTAGCCCCCCATCAGCCCATTTCCAGTCCTAGCAACCCCCCAACCCAATACCAGTCCTAGCCCCCCCCATCAACCCACTTCCAGTCCTAAACCCCCATCACCCCATTTTCAGTTTAAGCCCCCCCTATAACCCATTACCAGTCCTAACCCCCATCACCCCATTTCCAGACAGCCCCCATCAGCCCACAGCCCATTAGCAGTCCTAACCCCCCCAGCCCATTAGCAGTCCTACCCCCCCTCCCTCCCTGCCCATTAGCAGTCCTAACCCCCCTCCCTCCCTCCCTGCCCGCCCATTAGCAGTCCTAACCCCCCCTCCCGCCCGGCCCTTTAGCTGTCCTACCCCCCCCCCCTCCCTGCCCATTAGAAGTCCTAACCCCCCTCCCTCCCTGCCCATTAGCAGTCCTAACCCCCCCTCCTCCTCCCTGCCCATTAGCAGTCCTAAACCCCCCCTCCCTCCCCATTAACAGTCCTAACCCCCCCCTCCCTCCCTGCCCATTAGCAGTCCCTAACCCCCCCCCTGCCATTAGCAGTCCTAACCCCCCTCCCTCCCTGCCCATTAGCAGTCCTAACCCCCCCCTCCCTCCCTGCCCATTAGCAGTCCTAACCCCCCCCTCCTCCTCCCTGCCCATTAGCAGTCCTAACCCCCCCCTCCCTGCCCATTAGCAGTCCTAACCCCCCCCCTCCCTCCCCATTAGCAGTCCTAACCCCCCCTCCCTCCCTGCACATTAGCAGTTCTAACCCCCCCCCTGCCATTAGCAGTCCTAACCCCCCCCTGCCATTAGCAGTCCTAACCCCCCCCTGCCCATTAGCAGTCCTAACCCCCCCCCCTCCCTCCCTCCCTGCCCATTAGCAGTCCTAACCCCCCCCTCCCTCCCTGCCCATTAGCAGTCCTAACCCCCCCCTCCCTCCCTCCCTCCCTGCCCATTAGCAGTCCTAACCCCCCCCTCCCTCCCTCCCTCCCTGCCCATTAGCAGTCCTAACCCCCCCCTCCCTGCCCATTAGCAGTCCTAACCCCACCTCCCTCCCTGCCCATTAGCAGTCCTAACCCCCCCCCCTCCCCCCCTCCCTCCCTCCCTCCCTCCCTCCCTGCCCATTCGCAGTCCTAACCCCCCCCCCCCCCGGCAAATTTTTTTAAAAAAAAAGCAGGCTCTGGCTGCTGCCGCGGCAGATTGCAATGTCCCGCGGGGCCCCCTCCGCCCGCTAAGCCCCTCTGCAAGGGCTTTCAGATTCGCGAGGGAGAGCGTCTCCCTCGCGTCTCTGTTAAGCCCGCAGGGCTAATGGGAAATTTCCCATCAGTCCCTCGCGTCTAAAGGGGCTGATGGGAAATTTCCCATTAGCCCCTGCGGGCTTAACAGAGACGCGAGGGAGACGCTCTCCCTCGCGAATCTGAAAGCTCTTGCAGAGGGGCTTAGCGGGCGGAGGGGGCCCCGCGGGACGCTGCATTCTGCCCTTGCCGCGTCCGCGGCAGCAGTCAGAGCCAGCTTTTTCTTTTTTTGCGGACCTTTCCGCGTGCCAGCTGCAAGACCTTCGCGTGCCACAGCTGGCACGCGTGCCATAGGTTCGCCATCGCTGACATAGACCATCACCAAACAAGTAATCACATTTTAGAAACAGGAAGACAATAATTAAACTGGGAATCCCAAAAGCCAACTTGGAATGTACAACACTGTAGAAATAAAACTATACATTAATTTGCTCTTGTACTAAACAAAGCGCAGACGTTAATGATGCACATTTACCAGAGCTGACATATTCCAATTAATAAATTCAAAATAAAGAGATATTTTTCTACCTTTTGTGCATTTTTTTCAGCTGCAATTGCTCCAGCCACTTTCTTCTGGTTTCTTCGTGTCTTCTGCTAACTCTCCATCGTCTGCTGTCCATTTGTCCTTTCTTCTCTCTTCTAGTTTTTTTCCATTCTCTCTCTACATCTGCTTTAACATACTAATCTTTCTCCTTTTGCTCTTGCTCTTTCCTCATTCCTATTTTATCCACTCAAATTTTACCCCTCCATCCTCAATCCCCACTTACTCTCCCAATACCCGGCCAATTGTAGATTTTTTATCCCTCCCACACAAAATATTTTTCCCTTCTCCATTTTACTCTTCCAGCCCCATCCCATTCTAATCCTCCCCCAACATCAGCTCCCTTCTAGTTCCAGCCTCACCCAGCATCCATTCCCTTCTAGTCCCTGCATCAGCCCATTTCCAGTCCTAGCCACCCATCAGCCCATTTCCAGTCCTAGCAACCCCCCAACCCACTACCTGTCCTTGCCCCCCATCAACCCACTTACAGTCCTAACTCCCAATCACCCCATTTTCTGTTTAAGCCCCCCCCCTATATCCCATTACCAGTCCTAACCCCCCATCAGCCCACTTCCAGTCCTAACCCCATCAACCCATTTCCAGTCAGCCCCCCATAGCCCATTGCCAGTCCTAACCCCCCCCCCATCAGCCCACAGCCCATTACCAGTCCTAACCCCATCAGCCCACCTCCAGTCTTAACCCCCCCAGCCCATTTCCAGTCCTAGCCCCCCCATAGCCCATTACCAGACAGCCCCCATCAGCCCACAGCCCATTACCAGTCTTAACCCCCCCAAAGCCCATTACCAGTTCTAAACCCCCCCAACAGCCCATTGCCAGTCCTAACCCCCCTATCAGCCCACAGCCCATTACCAGTCCTAACCCCATCAGCCCACCTCCAGCCTTACCCCCCCTGCCCATTTACAGTCGTAGCCCCCCCATAGCCCATTACCAGACAGCCCCCATCAGCCCACAGCCCATTACCAGTCTTAACCCCCCCCAAAACCCATTACCAGTTCTAACCCCCCCAACAGCCCACAGCCCATTACCAGTCCTAACCTCATCAGCCCACCTCCAGCATTAATCCCCCAACCCATTTCCAGTCCCAGCCCCCCAAAAGCCCATTACCAGTCCTACCCGCCCCCGCCCCCGGCCAAAAGTGAAAATTAATTTAAAAAAAAAAACCAGATGGCTGCCGCCGCGGGGCCCCCTCTGCTGCCGCGGCAGCATGGACTGACCCGCGGGGGCCCCCTCTGCAAGCTCGATCCCGCCGTGCCTCCCTCCGTGCAGGCTGTGAGAGGCGCGAAGGCAGACTGTCTCCTTCGCGTCTCTGTTAAGCCCGCAGGGGCTGATGGGAAATGTCCCATCAGCCCCTGCGGGCTTAACAGAGACGCGAAGGAGACAGTCTGCCTTCGCGTCTCTCACAGCCTGCACGGAGGGAGGGAGGGATCGAGCTTGCTGAGGGGGCCCCCGCGGGTCAGTCCATGCTGCCGCGGCAGCAGAGGGGGCCCCGCGGCGGCAGCCAGCAGGTTTTTTTTTTTTTTTTTATTTTTTAAAAAAAGCCTAACGTTCCATTTTTGTGGGCCCTTCCCAGCTGTGGGCCCTACGCCATGGCGTACATGGCGTATACGTAAATCCGGCCCTGGCTGTTAGTATAGCTGGGTTCAAAACAGGTTTGGATGAGTTCCTATAGGAAAAGTCCATAAACCATTATTAAAGAGGACTGGGGAAATCCACTGCTTACACCTGGGACAAGCAGCATGGAATTTATATATCTTTGGGAACCCAAGAGGTACTTGAGACCTGGCATGGCCACTGTTGGAAACAGGACATTGGGATAGATGGACCCTTGGTCTGACCCAGTATGGCATATCTTATGTTCTTAAGCTAGCATAAGGGGATGTCCATCAGTGTAGCAAACTGAAAACATGAGTCCTCATTCCCTTTCAATTATCAACATGGAAAATATAGCAGATATAAGTGGACCTCCTTCTCCACACCCTCCAGATGTTTGTCTGACAAAACAAACATTTTTCCATTGCCTATTCATGCCTTGAGCAGGTATAAGCTTGGATGTGGCTTGGGATCTCCAAGGTGTTTCAGAAATTGGGAGAGCACATCCAAGTTCTGGGAACACCCATGCCCCCCCCCCCACCCCCATTCTGACTTGGATGTCCTTGCCCCAAGGACAGCCAAAGAGCTGGCTTCTAAAATGGCTTTAGGGACATCTCCATGCTTTGGACATCTCCTTGCCCTTTTTCCGATATCCAAAGCACAAATAGGGCTTCTAAAATATCCACCATAAAGTACACACTTTGGCTGCACTTATATCAGGTTTTACATATGGAGAAACCTTTACAAATTACCACCCACATGACTAACTTTGAAGAACTAAACACTAGCAAGAGATAGAATAATGTTGCCTGAATATACAATTAAATGAAATGGTGCATTACCACAATGGTGTGTATTTTCAAAGCTGTGAGGAGCTGAAAAGTAAATGGATGGGACAGAGATGATATGTTTGCAGAAGGTGAGAAAAATGAAAATGCATCTATTGACCTTGACATCTACATATTCAAGAGGACCGACATGGCAGCACTGTAGGTTAAATGTGATGAGCCATTTCATGGTTTTTAGTTAATTTCTCCTGAATCTAATTTTATCTCTATCAAAGTCTCTTTTAAGTAGATATAAAATTGTTGCTATAAATTCATCTTTCTTAGCTCCAGTGTCTGGCTAATTTATTAGCAAAAGATCACTCCTGCGCTCTTGAGATCATGCTTCCGTGAATGGAAGAGCAGCAACCATATGTTTCTGCTCGAATTCCATCTAGATGAGGAACCTGAAACTCTCTTCTGCAGGGACTTCTAAAACATATGGCTAAGCACAGGGAAGTTGTTAAGTTCTTGCACAGAATCCAAATATTTTCTGATTATCAACAAAAGATGGCATACCAGTCCAATTACTTCTGATATATTCCAGTCAAACACAGATTCCTAGTTACCATAGTTGTGTGGGTGTAAGTGGCCTGAAATAACAAGAACTGCTGACAAAGTGTAAATAGAAAAAACATAGACCATTTACATCTCACTTGCAGAAAAATGTATCCCACTGTACCAAATGTGCTTTCAGCAGAAAATACGAGTTTTAGGCAATCAACCAACACTGATTTCAAGCCATCATAAACTATAAGAGGTGCTCTTGTTTTCCAGTTTTGCAGCAAAACTATTTCATTGATTTGTTTATCTCCCCTGTCAACAGAATGGAAAATATCCTTCTCCTGGCATGTTATAAGTTTTGAAGAAAGCTCAGTGAATCTGAGATGCAAAATCTGCTGCAGCAGTGAACATGGCAGGATTAAATGCACCAATTTTAGCAAGTATTTATTATTTATTTATTACATTTTATACCAATCCCTTCCCCTAATTAAGGGCTATAAAATGCTTTTCAGCATAGAAGAGTAGACTACAGGATTTAGGGGCTTTTTCACTAAAGCCTGGGAAATGGGTAATGTGTGCCAGAAATGCACATAAATTGCACAGCCTTTAGTAAAAAAGGACGCTTAATCAGCTAATTAATGGCGGAAAAATCAGTCATGTTATCTTGTATATATTCAATTTTTTAAATTATATGTATTTATATTCCACACTACAGTATCCTAGACAAATTACAACATAATCTACACAATACTTCAACAGGTTACTGTTTTGGGTGCCTGAGCACAAATAATAATTCCACAAATCTGAGGCACATATGGAGAGTAATTTTATAAAACGTTGCCTAGGTGGAGAGGACAAGTGGATGTCTATTTTGTACCTTTTCTCATAAAGACATATATAAAACAGTAGGGATATTGAGGCAATTTAATTGCAGCATCATCTTAAACACTATTAAGCTCTTACAATTGGTGTAGTGCTTCCATCCAGAGTGGAGGAGTAGCCTAGTGGTTAGAGCAACTGCCTCATACCCAGAAGATCAAGGGTTCAATTCCCATTAGCACTCCTTGTGACCTTGGGCAAGTCACTTTACTCTCCATTGCCTCAGAAGAAAAGGCTGGCAATCTACTTCCAGTGATACATTGCCAAGAAAACCCAGAGGTAACTGGGTCACTATGAGTCAACACTGACTTGATGGCACTTAAAAAAAAGAAAAAGTGCTTCTACCTAATAGATGAATTATTGCTTTGTGAGAAATAAGGAATGCATTAGGTGTATTGATAGTTATTTTATTCATGGAGTGTATAGTGACTGATCCCACTGAGATGCTTTGGGGATGAATGTCTTGGAGATCTTTGTTTAGGAACTGGACTAGGGAGAATTCAGAGGACTCAGACTCAGTCTTATTCATTTATTTTATTTAACTAGTCTAATATACCACTTTTCTACCAGTCAAAGGAGTGTACATTCACGTACTGTATATATATTCCCCTTGTCCCCAAAGGACTCAAAATCTATGTTTTTGTACCTGAGGCAATGGAGGGTTAAGTGGCTTCCCCAAGGCCACAAGGAGCTCCTGTGGGACTAAGAATGTTTGTGATAAGGAGGGATCTCCTGACACTAACCAGGCACTAAGGGGCATGTTTACTAAAGTCCGCAAATCTGCGCGGCGCAAAATAGCGAACGGTAACGCGGCATTGAAACGCGCAGAAACACGTTTAAACGCCCCGCACACGTGCGTGTCACCCCCGCACAGGTACGCGGTTCAGTAACGGGCCCCGTACAAGTGCGGGCCCGCAAATGTCCGATAGAGGCGTGGAACGGCTAAAGGAGGGCGGAGGAAGGCTCCGGAGGGGCGGAGGGACGGGGTCAATGGGTGGAGAGTGGGAGGGGAGAGGCTCCCCGCACAGTATCGGGCCCGAATTTACATGTAAAAAATAGCGCGAGTGAAACACTCGCGGTAGAGGGCATATAAAGGGAAGAGAAACCATTTACGTCAGCAATGTACAGCAAAACCGGGGAAACATGCAAAACGTCAGCAGTGTGATACATGTGCACAGCACAAAACTGCAATGAAAAAGAGGAAATTACCACAACAAAAGCATTAAAATAGTAAATCAGCTGGGGAACAGGTATAGTAATGCGCAAAAGTTAAAAACACACCCAGCAGAGCTCCTAAAAAATAAAATAACAGTTGTTTGGAAAGGGGCACGGAGCGGAGACACCTCCAAAAACGTCTCCGTGTATTGGACCCCTCCTGGGAGTGTTACTTATGGTTGTCCATCAATAGCACTGTTGCCCAGCATGGGAATATGCTATCCCCCTCTGTTCGGACGTCATACCCGTGTTATATTTGCACGTTTGTCACCAGACAGGGTGAAGGAGCTCACAGTAATAATGTGCAGAGCAGGTTTTGGAACCCCACCCTGCCAGGTCTACTATCTCCAGGGACTGCACTGTCTCTGTGGCCACAGTGTGGTGCAGTGGACAGAGCCGGTACCTCTAGGACCAGAGGGTCACACGTTCAAATCCCAGCTGTGGCACATGCCAGCACAATCCCAATATTTAACCCACCACTAAACACAGATAGCAGAGACACCCCTTTATTGCACAGAACAAAAGCATGTTGCAAACACCCATATTTTACCCTACACCACACACACACCAGCACAATGTGCATCACCAACAGCCGCGTCCCCCAAATGCAGTCCTGTAGTGCCACAACTGTAGGGGCCAAGGACACGTAGGTAGAGGTTAAGTAGGTAGAGGTTATGTACGACAGATGTGCCTGTACATGCCGTCACCCCACGTGCCAAGGGCCAATTGTGTCCCTGGTCATGATCACGTAATGGGTGGCCCACGTTCCACAAATACCTTGCTAAAGAACAACAGCTAGACCGCTATACCATGTGAGCCAAATACAGTCCTGGGGTTCCACTACGCAATCAGGTCATATCCCTTTGCAAGGATAAGGACATGCCAGCATGTTGGCGGAAGGGTTCAGATGGTGGAGGGGGCAGTGGCTGCTAGCCACAGAGGACAGTGGCCAGGCCATGTGCAGGCTGGCACCGTCCACTGCAACAGACAGGCCCTGTCGGATGTACAGTCATGGACCACCCAGGGATTGCAGCCAATCAGTGGCTACACGGTGGTGCAGTGCACACAGACAGTGTGTGCAAGAACAGAGGGTCACAGGTTCAGAGCCCAGCTGCAGCTACCGCCAACCCTGTCCACATATTCACCCCACAGCTACACCGTGGTAGTAAGGACAAACCTTTATTGCTGAGAACATAGGCATGGTCAATACGCCTATCTTTTACCACACCAAACACAGACACCATAAACAGGCACATTATCTCCAGCAGAGTCTCCCAAATGCAGTCCTGGAGGGCCAAACACCATTCAGGTTCCATGCTTCCCCTAAGACAGATGCCTGTGCTGCAGATGTCTGCACCACCCCCATGCTATGCAACTGTAGCCCATGCATATTCATAGGGGACAGCATGAAGGCCCGAACAGTGTCTGGAACACCAGGACTGGAGTAGGGACACTCTGCCGTAAAGCAAGAGGCAAAGGTCCAGACGCACCCACACCCACAGGCCACATTGGAAAAGCCCCCTGGGGGGGCATCTCCCAGATCTAGCTCCTGCGTACCCTAGCAATGCCACCCTATACCTGGGTACACGGTACACAGACCACAAACGTTTGATGTGGGTACTGGCAGGTAGACAGTCCTACGCTCAGCACTGTTTGCTCCTTGTGCTGCAGCAGAACAAGCTGTCGGCTGTCTGTGGTGCGTGCCCCAGGTCTGGCCCCTGACAGTATTTACCACCCTGGGGAGTGACATGCAGCAGTACTGTGTACCATATCCATGCCTGTACCCTTCCCAGGACTGGTGTGGTGGGCACGTCGAATGACTCCCCCAATAGTAGCACAATGCTGGCATAGGTGAGGGGGGGGGGGTGTCTGTCTATACAGTGTGTGTTGGCTACAAACACCCTCCACAGGCCACACTGCCAGCACTGTTGCCAGTATTGGCCTGACAATGTGCATAATGAGCAGCAAGGTACCATGGGTATAGCTCAGACAGGGTGTGCTGGCCAGGATGCATCTGCACAGGGCATGGGGCACTGGCTGGGACATTGTAATGCCCAGCCACCACCTACACAGACAGGCTGACCTCTGTATCTGCTGCTGGTGGATCACTCTCACCCTGAGCGTGCAGTGATGACAGCATGGCTAGGCACCCCCATAGTGCTGTATAGCATTTCTCTCCTGTGATATATATGGGTGTCCTGTTGGGGCCTCTTCATGGACTGATCTCCCTGTGTGTGCTGCCACCCCAGTTTGGGGTGCATGCAATCCTATCAGGACTATCCAGCAGACTCTGCACAGCTGGTATGTGTCCTGATGGAGCTCCTTGCAGGGTGCAGCAGCTGATGGCCTGCTGCAGGAGAATATCAGATAGTGCTGGGGTGCACCCCTGAATATCCAGGCCTACTGTCTGTCTGATAGTGTGTTTTGGATGTGTGTGGAGCTGCTTGGACTGCCCTGTAGGGTGTCTGTCCCCCAGCAGGACAGGGGTTGATGGCCCACTCTACTGCCATTAGTGCAAGGGGGGGGGGGGGGGAAAGGATGGGGATCTGTTGATGGGAGACCCTGTTTGTCATGGGGGGGGGGGGGTAGTTATTTTGCCCACAAATGGGGGGGGGGGGGGGGAGAGAACCACCAACTAAGACAGAAGGGGTATCCATGATGAGTTTGCAACACCTTCTTATCACACAGGTTAATACTGATGTTGAGCTCTGGCATGGCCTCATTCAGCCATGGCCGTTGATGTGGACCTGGTCCTGGGCACCACCACCCACCCTCAGGGTGAGCACATTACCTGCACAATGTGACGGTGTGTAGCTACCCCTCGCCGGCAGTCCTCACGCTCAGGCCCCCCACCAGGCCGAGGTTCTGTGTGGGTGGACACGGACAGTTCCCCCTACCATGCCGTGTAGCTTTTGGGGTGCAGTCCCCATCTTGTGTGCATCTGTGGGCAGCTGATTTGCATGTGCATTGCATCATGGGTACGGGTGGCCTACCCCGTCCTGTCTACAGCAGCAGACTGTCTGTGGGGTGACGTGCAGGCTCTCTGCAGCCACACAGGCGCTTACTCAGAGCTATAGTGCCGTAGCCCAATGGTTCCGTCACTGCCTTTATAGCAGGAGGTCATGGGTTCAAGTCCACAGAGGGGTTCTGTGATAGGGTTGTCCAGAGCATTGTACTTTTTACTGGACATATGTTTATGGCATCAAACACACCCTTGCCATACTGTACCCATAAGGGTGCCTCTGAGGGTGCATTATAGGGCGCCCTATAGGCCACCTTATGGTTGCCATCCATATTGCGTGCACTATACATTATCCTGTGGCGCAGCATACATGGTGCCCTATAGGGGACTTGCTAGGGTGCCTTTGCGGACTGTGCACTGTAACATGTGCCTTACGGGCCTCCATATATTAACACGCTGTTAGAGCGGGTATACTGGTAGTGGGTAATAAAAATAAACTATAAGGCCTCCTACAGCACACCTCACCATAATACTTACTGCCCCAGCCAACCTTGCTCACTGGGCACTGTGAGGGGTTGAACCCCTGACCTCTGCACCATTGGTCAGTATCCCAACCATTGTGCTAAGGCTCTGTTACTGTTTGCTGTGCACATCAGTGCGCCACCTATGCCGCCCACTATCGGACTGCCCCCTCATACATCAGCGCACCGCCCTCTGCCCCCCAAACCTAACAGTGCGCCGCCCCCTGCCGCCCCCAATGAACGGTGCGCCGACTCATGCCGTTAAAAATAAACCGTGCGCCGCTCTCTGCCGCCCAAAATTACTATACCTCCCACAACACTTTTTCCCACTACATTTGATGCCGCAGCTGGCCTCTTCCATTGAGCACAATGGGGTGTTGAACCCATGGCCCCTGCATCATGGGTCAGTGTCTTCACCGTTGTACTACGGCTCGGGTGTTTTCTATACCCGGCAGCGCGCCACTTTGCCTTTTGGCGCGCTAATGTCGACCCCGCACATTACCGTGATGCGCACACGTCCGGTTGCTTACTCCCGGTTTTTTTCTTTTGGCAGCCTGATCCGCCCACTCCTTATATGGCACAGGTACACTACCGCGGCCCCGCACGATAAGAATGTTTAGTAAACATGCCCCTAAGTAAAACTAAGGTAGACTTTCTAAATGCCCAGTGTGTTAGAAATAAGGATCAAAACATATTTTATTTCATTTTGCAAGAAAAAAGGGATATCCATTGAAATCAGCCTTATTGTTATTGAGCTATGCTCGCTGGGTTACAGGACTGTGTACTGTTCCAGGACAGGGAAAAATTGTGGAGGGGGGTATGACAGTTTTTCATAACAACTTTGTAGCAGTATCCTCTTTCTTGTGAGGGAATTTTGTAAGTAGGGATTTTCATTCCTTGTGCTAAGTACTTGGAGTGATGTCTTTTCTATACCCTCTGGATGTCTTTCAATCAAAACCAGAACTTTCCCAATACTTATTTATGCCCGGAGTAGGTCTAAACTTAGACGTGACAGATGTTTCTGAGATCAAACAGTGACATTCAGGCTCCTAAAAATGTCCCAGTCTTGCCATCACCATACCCACCTCCTGTTCAGACTCAGACATCCTCATACTGGGGACGTCCACAGAACCAGCTTCTAAAAAGGCTCTGCAGACGTCTCTGTGCTTTGGAAGGCTCCATGCCTGTTTTCAGACGTCCAAAGCATGAATAGCACTTGAAAAATAATTCTAATGTGTAAGGTTTTCTGTCCTAGGAATATACCAGTAAAGGACAGTAGATGGCATTATGTAAGTAAGTGTACAAGCTACCTTACAAAAGGAACTATGGGGGAAATATTCAAAGGCATTTACACAGCTTAATAGAGCCTACAGTCTACTCTAATTTATTCACAATGCTAGGGAGAGGTAGGTATGGAAATGGTAGTAGAAGCAGAGAAGGAAAATCATTTGATGTTACAGAGAGATCTAGGGCCAGCATGATCACTAGTGAGAAGGAACAGAGACGCAGTTACCAATCTCAGGAAGTTCACCAGCCAAACCGAAGACAGATTTATTTAAGCAAAGAGCAAAGAACTGGAGCTTCAAATGCAACTGTGAAAGACCAATTGTCTAGTCTCATCTCCTCAGAGGGGCAAAAGAAGGCAGAGGCAGTGAAGGGTGAGGGGAATAAATAGCAGCAGATAAAGCCAACAAAAGCAGAACAGGAAGCACACTCTATTCTCTGTTGTGAAATATATGGAATGGCACTTCCATATATTTCACAACAGAGAATAGAGTGTGCTTCCCTGCCCCCGGTAGTCATGTCTATATCCTTCTCTGTATCACCCATTCCCTCTGCCATGTTTAGCATTGCTTCTTTCTTCCTTCCCCCCTGCTGCCACCGTATCATGATCTTCCTCCTAAGCTGACCACAGCAGCAATGTTAAGTTCAGCAAGGCAGTAGGCCTCAGAGCACTCATATATGCTCAAGGCCTGAACCATCCATCCCCCCTCCAACAGGAAGTTTGCGTCAGAGGCAGCATCCAAAAAGAATGGTCCAAAAAGCAATGAAAAGATAACTAGTGACAGCGTAAAAGTAGTATATTATGAGGAACTGAGTCAAAGGCTGAAGTAATGTCCGAGCATATCAGGATAAACCTTTTATGTGGTTCAATTCCTATTTAACAGAACATCAACAATACCAATATGAATTCAGACTCAACCATGGGAATGAGATCCTAACACACTAATGGATAGACTCATAAGAGGTTTTGAAAGACCACATAAAGGGTTTATCCTGATATGCTCGGACATTGCTTCAGCCATTGACTCATTTCCTCATAATATATTGCTTTTATGCTTATAGTCACTAGAATTAAACAGAACAGTGAAGTGGTTCAATTCCTATTTAACAGAATATCAACATCAAGTGAAAATAGGAAAGCAGCAGTCAACTCCATACATCCAACAACAAGAAATCCCACAAGGCTCTGTCCTATCCCCACTGTTATTCAACATCTTCTTCAGTCCATCTGTGCTATCATTCAGGCACACAATGGGTTCTGTCATATTTATGCAGATGACATAATGCTCTACATACCCTTTTCTACCAAAAAGCCCATATGCAACCCCCTAATAGAATACTTTAATTCTGTCAACCAATGGCTGTCCAAGCACAATCTCTCAACAAACATACCAAAAGACTAAAGTCCTCTATATCACCAGAGACAAAAGCTTCAACCCACTGACGTCTATACAAGTCTCAAGAGCACAATTCAAGATAAAACCAGAAGTATATTACTGAGGAGTAACTGTAGACAAGTGTCTAACCTTACAACTACACATTAGGAATATCATAAGACTCATATACCACAAAATAAAAACAGTTCGGCCCCTGTGACCATTACTGGACTTTCAAGACTTCTGCACAGTCTTTCAGGCTTTAGGGTTCCCACACATGTAAGGCCGCGGGGCAGGGTCCTGGCGGCCGCCCGTAACCGGGTGGTCGGCCGGTGCGGGGACCCTGGTTTGGGCCGATTGGTTTTGGGGCGGAGGCATGGCGAAGGGTGCCGGTGAGGAAGACGGGCGCTGGCATTGAGGCGGGTGCCGGCGGCGAGGGCGGGCTCCAGCAGCGGGTGGAGCGCGGTGGAGTCTGGGAGGAGGAGGCGGCCAGACGTGGGAGGAGCCAGGAGTAGGCAGTCGTTGCCGGCACTCCTGCGCATCCGTGGAGTGCGGTGGCTGTTTGCGGCTGTTTCTGCTTGGGGGGTGCGGTGAGTTTATCAAATTCTGGGGTTCGTTGGGAGCCGCAACGAGGGTGAGGCTTGGGGTTGGGGAATAGGGTGATAATCCGGCGGTCTCGTTAGCGGGCCTTCCCATCCCTGCCGATTCGCCCCGCGGAGATCTCCGGGGCTCGTTTGGGGCTAGAGGTCTGCGGTGGTAGGGCGGCACTCGCTGCAGGGTGCGAGACGAGGGAGCGGGCTCGGTAAGGATGGGGAAGGAGGGCGGTGGCTGCCGGGAGTCGGGGCATTGCGGCCAGGGTAAGGGTGATGCGGTTGGGGGGTGGCGAACGGCCGCGTGGCAATGGGCGCACTCGTGTCTGCGGCGGGTGGGTCATGGTGAGGCCTACACCGGACGGGACTGTCACCCACGGGGGGTTGGGTTCTCCGCTGCGGCTTAGGGAGCTGAGGAGGAGCCTCGTGGTTTGTGCACTGGCTTGGCATACCAGAGTCCAGGTCATTTATTGCTGGTACTCCTTGGTGCTCTGGCACGGCATTGGCCCCGCCGTTTAAAAAAAAAAAATCCCTTTTTATATGGCCATCGTTCCTTGGGTGGTAGGATGCGGCTGGGTAGGTGTGGGAATTTTACAGGGGGTTCTTCAGTTCATTTGAATTTCCTCCACGTAAACAAAAAAAAACAAAAAACCAACCGCCAACGGTAGTCGGGCCGGGGCTTGGGAACGACGGGGGGGACACCCGCAGGGGGCGGGGGGGGTCACGGGCTGGGGGAGGCGAGCCATGGGTGGGGGCCCTAGCAGCGGGTGCCTGGCGGGGGCAGCAGAAGGTATGTCTAAGGGTCCCCAGCTGGTGCAGGCAAGTTTTGAGTGTCCCGTGGGCCGGCGGTCAGTCCTGCTAGGCTTGTGCTGGCCGTCCGGGGCTTCGCAGCTATAGACAGGTGCCCCGGTACCGGAGGTGGTGGATTGTGGATAGATGGGGGTTCAAAAAAAAAAAATAAATTAAGTTAAATTAAATGAAATAAAAATTACACCCATCCCTTTCGCTTAGCTTCGGTAGGGGATCGGTCCAGGGTGCATAGGCACAGGAGGGACTGGGTCCCTTTGGGATGGAGGGTTGGGGAGGGGGTATGGCTGCTTTTGGGTGGTCTTTCGTGGTTCCTCCTCCTGGTTTTTCTCTTCTTTTGTCTTCGCAGGTGGCGATCGACATCAGCGCACTGCCAGGATGGCGGTGGAGGCCCGGTGATGTGCGAGCAAGGACACCGGCGGCCCAGCGAGGTGGGTGGGGTCTGCAAATGCTACCAGCACACGTATGGCTGGACAACAGGGGATGCTCCGGGGTGGTCATTCGATGGGGCTGTATGTATGGCGGGGGGGGCAGTAGGGAGGGGCCGCGGGCCGAACAGGGGGAATGGGCAGGAGGGTGGCCGGGCGATGAGCGGGTAGGTGCCCGGGGTTTCAGTGCATGGGAAACGGAGGCCTTTGGGTAGGCCGTGGCAGGATCCGGCGTCATCCCCTCCTTCGTTTGGAGACCTCCTCCGCCTTCCACAGGGCCGATGGTGGTGAGGGGAAGTACGTAGCGAAGGTCGGTGGTCGAAAGGGGGGTGGCTGCGAGATGGACAAAAAAAACAAACAAACAAAAAAAACCCATTGTAACGAATTACAACAAAACAGCGAGGGGGGGGAGAGCTAGTTATTGGTTTAGGGGGCGCAGGCTTCCCTGCGGCCGAGGGAAGGTCCGAAGGGGTATGTATTGCGTGTTGTGGGGAGGCAACAAAGCGGACGCGGCGAGGGGGGGAGCGTCAGCCCCTGTTGGAAGGAGCGGCAGGGGGCGCCATGGTTTGGAGGAAGCGGTGCTGTGGCTAGCTTGCTTCGTGTCAGTCCCTTGGCTGCACATATCAGCATGTGTATTTCGTTTGTTGAGGGGCGCGGGGTAGCAAGATGTGGGTGGCGCAATCGCGGTGCAGTGCACACAGACAGTGTGTTTATGAGCCAACGGTCACAGGTTCAAGTCTCGGCTGTTGCTCCCGCCAACCCAGTCCACAGACTTGTCGATGGGGTCCTTTCGGCTTCCATGCCGGACCTCAACCGAGAGGAGAATGGGGGCCTGCCCGTCCACTAAGGCGGTGGGGGCCTTATGGGCTGGGCTATGGCAGGGGCCGAAGCTGAGGGCTACGTAGGGCACAAAGGGTTACAGGGTTTTTGGTTCTTTGGGTACGCGGAGAGGTAGTTGTTGCCAAGGCGCGGAATTAGTGCGGAGAGGTGGTAGTAGCCAAGGTGGGGTATGGGTGCGAGAAGGAGCCTTCCCCGGAGGGTTTGCCAGGGGGCGGGGTTTGGTGCAGTGCTCCAGTCGAGCGTGCAGGGAGTGGTGTGCTGATTGGGTCACTGGGCACTGCCGCCTGGTAGTGATGGACTCAGGGGTGGGGTCAGGGACCGTTACATCGGGTTGGTGGCACGGTCTGGGATGGATGCAGCTTTTGGTCATGGCAGGCCTACTGGCCTTGCAATTTTAGGGGTAGTGTCCATGGCGTATTCCTTGCCGGCTTGTAGCGCTGAGTGGAAGGTCGTCGGGGGAGGGTGGTTCGGGAGGAGATGCTTTGTTGTGGAACGGCACGCTCCGGAGGGGTTGGGAGCCTGTACACGGAGTCGGTGGATAGGTGCGCGTTCGGGGGGTGCAGTCTGCGGGGATGGGGGCGGGGGCCCTGGGCTGGGAGTACCCTAGTTGGTGTGGATTCAAGTTCAGGGGCGGGGAACTGCTCCCTCGTGCTAGCGGGTGAGTTGGCGGGGGTTGGGGGTTGTTGGGGGCAGCTTCGTCGTGCATGACATTTGATGGCTCAGAATTCTCTCCTAAGTCGGGTTAGCTGCGGCGGTCAGCGGCGCCATCTTGGTACTTCCATGTCATACCGCGTTCACGAATTGATAGTATGGATCGGGGGCAGGTCGGTACAAGGACAGGCACTGGACTTTGGTGATGGGGTGGGCAGAGATAGCCGGTTTTAACGGTAGGAGAACTATGTCCGGAGAGCAGGTGATAGTGCAGCCCGGGGTAGGCTTGGCTGCGACCTCAGCCTAACTGGCTACGCGTTTTCTGGGAATTGTTTCCTCATGTAGGGGCATGAGAGTGGAGAGGGCTCAGTTCGCAATAGATGGATAGTATGGTGGAGCGACCAGGCAGCGGCGGTCGGGGCTGGCCTTTGGGTGATGCCACGTGGTCTTGGGGGGCAGCCTTCCTGAGGGAGTTTGTGGTGGCGGGCTGGCGTGTGTAGGCGTAGCATTTGGCACGGCGGATCCCTGACGGTACTTGCGTGCTTGCTAATGCTTGGGCGCGTGCCATTGGGGGAATGGGAGTGGAGGTGGCTGCTGACAGGGACAGGGACGGATTTGTGGTAAAAAAAAAAAAAACCCACACGGGATCGTTGGGATAGATCTGGAAATAACGAAGGGTTACATGGTGGGAGGGGTCGTCCCTGCCATCCCCTGCTTCCAGGGGGTGCCTGGGCTCTCTACCGCCAGCCTTTGGTGGGCATTGCTGCAGTGGGAGGCCTTCCTCTTATGGGTGGTTCTGCTTGTTTTTTGTGGCGCTTTCACGGGGGGGGGGGGGTTCGGGGAGAACCCCCTCCGGCTTGGGGTGGGAGGGTACCAGCAGAAGAGGGTCCATTCGGCCCCACCTCTTGACATCGACCACGGACCGGCATGGTAAGGGTTGGGGGTAGTATTGCCGGTGGTTGTTGGGTCGTGTCATGCCCGGGGGGCTACCTTGATAGTAAGGTTCGGTTAGGCCCTGCTCGGAGGGGGGAGACTCTTGGGTGGCTCGTGTCATTTTGCACCACAATTTTAATACACCGAGGTAGTAACCAGGGGGGGCAAGAGGGACGCCCGGACCCAGTGGTACGAGCGTACGCCGAGCTGGGGGATAAGTCGGCGGGTGAGTGAGAGGGTCAGGCAATGGATTGGAAGTGACTTGCGTTTCAGGCGGGGGTCAACGCCCTAGGGGCGGTGGTTGAGGATTCATTCCTTCCTTCTGGGGGGGGTTGGCGGCAGCGGTGGGGCTGGGGGAATCCCCGGGTTGGGATTAGGTGTTGGCATAGGTCTTCTGCCTTGGTGAGAGCGGTCTTTGCAGGTGCTCCTGCTTTTGTTCGGATACCGCGGCTGGTCAAAGGGGCGTGCCGGCAGGTCTGTGGGGCGGAGCAGCCTAGTACTCAGACATGGGGGGGCCTGGGGGTTCAAGAGTTGCTTAACGCTCGGGGGGCTCACTGTTAGTGATGGAGGGATAAGGCGGAACGGACAGCCGGATAGTTATGCTGCAATAACTAGGTATGCAAAGGGTGAGGGGGCAGCGATTTGACTCGCGGTGTTTGGCTTTGCTGTATTGTCGGCTGGCCGATGGGGGGGGAGGGAGACAAACACAACAACAACACAAAACAAAAAAAACAAAAAAAAGGGAATACGGACACGCCCTCGGCTAGTGGTGTGGGTCCGCGGACAAGGGGGTTATACACTCAGGCATTCGGGTTCGAGAGCGAGGGCCAGCGTTCTCGGGGGGCTGGGGCCTTTGCTGCCACTGGGGGGCTTGAGTGTTCAGTAACAATGGGCGGGAGGCCTTGGACGTATGCGGAGGCCTTGGACGTATGCTTTGCTTGTGAGTTCACTGGTCGCAGCTTGTGGTGGGGGGGGCGGCTTCGGGACATTAATGTCAGCTGTGCCGAGCGAGGGACCCCGGAGGTCCGGGGTCCGGGGCAGGGGCTGTGCCTAGATCAGGGCTGGGTGCCCTTGGCCCTACATTAATGTCCTCTGTGCCGGTGGCGGGATCCCGGAGGTTTCCGGGGTCCGGAGCCTGAGGCTAAACTTGGGACGGGGGCGGGGTGCCCCCGACCCGGATAACCCCTGGCTGACCTTTGCTATTTACATGGCGAGGTCGGGGAAAGGGGATTAGGATGATTGCCGTTGGCAAGACCGCGGCAGAAGCGGAGGTGGTGTCACCTTGCTAGTAATATGGCTGGTGGGGCATTGTTCCGCTGTGTGGGGTGTTAAGAGGATTACTTTTGGACTGTAATGTTCGGTATATTATAAAAGTCAATAAAGCTGCGACCAGTTGTTTCCCAAGTGTGGTTTGTGGGAATTTGTGGGAATGGTGGGGGCGGGATTAAGGTGTGGGGGAGGGGGTAAGGGGGTGGATGGTAAGAGGGGCCTGCAGCACCAGGTCCGACCTACCTCGGTTAATGTAAGGCCGCGGGGCAGGGTCCTGGCGGCCGCCCGTAACCGGGTGGTCGGCCGGTGCGGGGACCCTGGTTTGGGCCGATTGGTTTTGGGGCGGAGGCATGGCGAAGGGTGCCGGTGAGGAAGACGGGCGCTGGCATTGAGGCAGGTGCCGGCGGCGAGGGCGGGCTCCAGCAGCGGGTGGAGCGCGGTGGAGTCTGGGAGGAGGAGGCGGCCAGACGTGGGAGGAGCCAGGAGTAGGCAGTCGTTGCCGGCACTCCTGCGCATCCGTGGAGTGCGGTGGCTGTTTCCCTCCCTCCCTCCCTATGTTACGGATTGTTGGGTGGTGGTTGAGGGTTGTCGCAGCTGGGGAGGGGGGGCGGGATCCCGGAGGTTTCCGGGGTCCGGAGCCTGAGGCTAAACTTGGGACGGGGGCGGGGTGCCCCCGACCCGGATAACCCATGGCTGACCTTTGCTATTTACATGGCGAGGTCGGGGAAAGGGGATTAGGATGATTGCCGTTGGCAAGACCGCGGCAGAAGCGGAGGTGGTGTCACCTTGCTAGTAATATGGCTGGTGGGGCATTGTTCCGCTGTGTGGGGTGTTAAGAGGATTACTTTTGGACTGTAATGTTCGGTATATTATAAAAGTCAATAAAGCTGCGACCGGTTGTTTCCCAAGTGTGGTTTGTGGGAATTTGTGGGAATGGTGGGGGCGGGATTAAGGTGTGGGGGAGGGGGTAAAGGGGTGGATGGTAAGAGGGGCCTGCAGCACCAGGTCCGACCTACCTCGGTTACTGGATTCTCTTCCAAAGATTACCAAAGTATACTCTTCATCCTCTACAGATGGGCACAGAACACTGCCGCACGCATTCTTTATGGGCACGCTGAGCTACCCATATAACACCGATTCTGAAACAGCTACACTGGTTTCCCGTAAAAGGACAAACAAAATA
Organism: Ichthyophis bannanicus; assembly: GCA_033557465.1. Classification (NCBI taxonomy): domain Eukaryota; kingdom Metazoa; phylum Chordata; class Amphibia; order Gymnophiona; family Ichthyophiidae; genus Ichthyophis; species Ichthyophis bannanicus. The sequence goes on along the minus strand of CM066034.1, from coordinate 744,764,155 downwards.
CAAAGTCATTCCTACAACATACAAGTTAGTCCAGTCTACTTGCAATCTTTACTACATAGGACACCATACCACAGACCTAGAAGAACAAATATGCAAAATACATTCATCATTCCCACTCTGAAATTGAAGAGCAGCCAATCCACATTCAACAGAGCCTTTTCTCTCTATGCACCGACCATTTGGCATGCTCTCTGGGAAAGCTTATGTGCCATTCCTGACCTAGCAGACTTTCAAAAGAAGCTGAAACTAATCTTTTCATTGAGCAGTTCAGCAGAGAAGAGTAAATATACCACCTCACCACACAGGTCCAGCATAACACTGCATAGTACCTCTTGACTGTATGAATTACTTTCAGTTGATGTCCAAGTTTATGATTCCTCGAGTTGCGTTCTTATGCATTTGTGTTATTATGTAAAGTTAACATTTTCAGTTAACATCTAAACTGCTTTAACTATTAGATAAAGCGGTATTTAAAGTAGCTAAATAAATAAATGAATAAATAATACATCTCTAAGGCATCTCTAAGGCAGGGAAAAATAAATCTTGCCTCCAAGGACATTTTTTGTATGCCTGTTTCCAAAAAACCTTTTCTAATGAGCTGCTTTGCATTCATTATTAAACTCTTACATGTAGTAGACTATGGGGGTCACTTTAAAAGGCTTAGTTGTGTTTTAGGACGTCTGAAGATGTGCACATTGAAATCACAGAGACGGCTCCAAAGCCATTCCACAAATGATGTTTATAGATGTCTCTAGTGCAGGGATGTTCAAGTAGGCAAGGGGGTGTAGTGGAGGCCGGGCCGGCCTGTCCATTGAGCAATAATGTTGTTCACACAGAGCCCCACGCTAACTCCATTCTCACACAACGGACGGCTTCAGAGGGAGCCGGGGAAGCCCACGCAAGGCCCCAGCTCCCTCTGCACAGCCACCAGCATGAAGAGCCTTTTCCTTCATGCTGGCAGCTGTTTCTGTGAAGCCGCGAGTGCCGGGAGAGTTAAAGACAATGACCTTTAACCTTTCCCGGCATTCGCAGCTTCACAGAAACAGCTGCCAGGCCGGAGGGGCTGTTCAGAGGAGGGGGGGGGGGGCTAGGACTGGATGGGCTGTGATGGGGGGGAAACTTGACTGCAAATGGGCTGTGATGGTGGGGGGGGACTTGGACTGGAAATGGGCTATAATGGGGGGGGGGAAACTTGTGCTGGAAATAAGCTGTGATGGGGGGGGGGGACTTGGACTGGAAATGGGCTGTGATTGGGGGGGGGGGCAGAAGACAGAAGAAACCAGAAGAAAGTGACTGGAGCAATTGCAACTGAAAAATAAAATGCCCAAACAGAAGGCAGAAAAATACTTTTTATTTTGAATTTATTAACTGGAATATGTCTGGTCTGGGAAGTGTGTATTGCTAACATCTTTGCGTTTTTGTTTAGTGCAAGAATAAATTACTTTATAGTTTTATTTCCCCAGTTTTGTACATTTCATATTTGGCTTTTGGGGTTCCCAGTTTAATTATTATCTTCCTATTTCTAAATTGTGATTCCTTGTTCTTTGTGTGGTGATGGTCTATGTTCTGCATGTGTAACCGAGCTGAGGTATTCTGTTCATGTAGTTTCTATTTGACAGTCCCACTTGTTCTCTTTCCCCCAGTGAGATGTATTGGTATTCTCTAAGATGTATTGGTTTAATATCTGTAGTCTTGCCTTTTGATAGGTAGGGTTTGGTGCTTTGTAAGTCCTGGTAGTGCTGTTATGATAGGGTGGGTTTGCTATGGGTTCTAAATGGTCAGTGTTTATAGTACTTCCTAATGGGCCTGGCGGTTGTCACTGTAGAAATCTGTTAGTCTTTCTTTATCTAGATACTCATTAAGAGGCACGCTTACTAAAAGCGCATGTTAATATTATGCAAATATGTATGCAAATGAGGCCCCTCAATTAATCTCCGCACATGGCCCCGCACCCCCCTTGGGCCGCCCCTGGGTGGAGGCATGATGGACTTACTCATTTTCTTTCAATTTCAGGAATGAATGACTAGACATTAAGAAAGCGTTTGTCTTGAGAGTGTGGAGAAGATGGAGAGTTAAGTGACTATTCTGACATCACAAAGACCCACACTGGGATTTGAACTCTGGCCACCCTGCTCCCATCCCATTACTTTAGTTCTTATCATCCAGCAGCATCGCATCTCTTCACATTTTTATGCAGACGATATCATTTTAATTCATCATATCAACTCTCTCACTCCAGATCTCACTCCTCTTAACGACTCTCTAGCATTTCCCAATGGCTCTGTAATAACTTTTTTCATTTGCATCCTGCCAAATCCTCTGCTCTCTGGGTTACTTTCGGTTGCCCCTAACCGTCCTTGTCCCCTTTACCTCCTAGTGGCCCTATTCCTCTAGTGCAGGGGTCTCAAACTCCAGTCCTGGAGGGCCGCAAACCAGTCAGGTTTTCAGGGTATCCCTAATGAATATGCATGAGATATATTTGAATGCATTGCCCCCGTTGTATGCAAATATATCTCATGCATATTCATTAGGGATACCCTGAAAACCTGACTGGTTTGCGGCCCTCCAGGACTGGAGTTTGAGACCCCTGCTCTAGTGGAATCAATGTGTTATTTGGGGGTTATACTGGATTCCTCCTTATCTTTTCATGTACACATTACCTCAGTTGTTCACCATTCTTTCTTTTTTCTTCGTCGGATTTGCCCTGTTCGCCCCTTTCTTTCGCTCCCTTCACTAACCACTTTCCCTTGTTATTTCAAGACTAGATTTTTGTAATGTTATCTATGTAGGTCAGAGGCTCCCAACTCCAGTCCTGGAGGGCCAAACACCATTCAGGTTTTCAGGTGTCCCTAATAAATATGCATGAGATGCATTTGCATGCACTGCCCCCATTGTATTCAAATGTATCTCATGCATATTCATTAGGGACAGCCTGAAAACCTGAATGGTGTTTGGCCCTGCAGGACTGGAATTGGGAACCATTTTAGGTCTTCCTCAATCCCAGGTTCAAGGGTTACAACTTATACAAAATACAACAGTAGATATCCTGGAGGAGTGGCCTAGTGGTTGGGGCAAGGTACTTCAGGCTGGAAGGTCGGGGGTTCAAATCCCACTAGAGGACAGCAACCTTGGGCCGGAAGGACTGGGGTTTCTAGTCCCACAGATGCTCCTTGTGGTCTTGGGCAAGCCACTTAACCCTCCATAGCCCATGTTCCCTGTAAAATAGTTATCTCCAAGTTATAATGCCCTTTCAATGTAATTTCAGTTTGTTCAATGTAAACCACCTTGATATCATGAAAGGCGGTATATAAGAAATGTTAAATAAATAAATAAATAAATGCCTCCTGGTATGAGCATGTCACCCCTCTTCTGTTGCATCATCAAATTCCGTTCACAGTTTAAGCTCCTTACAATAGTTTATCAAACCCTTCATGCTGGTATTCCTCAGTATCTCTTTGATTTGCTACTTCCATACTCAACTCATTATCTTCTCTGTGATACTCATACTCATTTGTTTACATTTACCATCACCTTCACAAGCAAGATTAGTCTCTACACATTCTTCTGCTTTTTACTTTCCGGCTCCTGCACTATGGAATTCGCTCCTCTCTGCTATCCAGTTGGAACCCTCATTTCCCTCCTTTAAATTACTGTTGAAAACACTTCTGTTTATTATAGCCTATGATTTGTCCATTATTTAATTTATTGAGTCTCCTTTTGTCTCCTCTCTGTTTCTGGAATGAATGATATTATTCTTTATTCTTTTCTGTTTCTAATGGAGTTATTTTCTTATTTCCTGATTTTATTGTATTTTAAAACGTTGTTTGTACACCACTCTGCTGAGACTCCTTGAAGAATGGTTTATCAAGTATAATAAACCATAACCATAATCATTATGGGGGTCATTCTGGGTCATGTTTAGTAGTGATGGATGCCCAGTCTGGATGCCCAGTCTGGACATCTATTGCCAATAAATGTCAGGGTGCCGATTCCAGTAATAGAGCTCCCCGCACATACAGGGGAGATGTGCGGGGAGCTCTTTACGAGGGGTGGGAGGGGGAAGGTAGGAGGAGGAGTGAAGATGGCTGGAGGCAGGGCACCCAACCCGGAAGTACAGGGCTGATTCCGGTGACGGCCCTGTACATCCAGGCTGGGTGCCTTAGACGGAGGACTTATTCCACCTCAGAAGTGGAATAAGACCCCCCGATAGCAGCAGACGACCATACCAGGACCCTACACTGAGGTGAGCAGGGGAGGAGGTTCCCCATAGCCCGATCCCAGCCTCGGAAGTGCTGATCAGGGATCAGGTTGCAGGGAAGCAGGCAGTTTGATGGTTTCGGCTGATCATAATTCCTGCATGGAGCCGCAGTGCTATGGTAATGGGACTCCACAGCACCATGGTTCCTTGCAGAAGTCTGGCTTGTCTAGCCGAGGAAGTGTATGGATGTCCAGAGGCATGGAATTGGGGCACATCTGGGATGTTCAGGCCCTATGCTCCGATTCTGCTCCCGCAGGACTGTCTAGCTCCCACAGGATCAGAATCGGGTGCATATTCAGGCCATCCAGATTTCTGGACGTCAGGACGGCCTGGACATGCCCTGTTGAAAATGGCCTCTATGCTATTAGACATTCGTGTCTGGAGATGCTATTCTGGGGACATCTATGTAGACATCTCTAGAGATGTCCATATCGGGCACATCCATGTTTCTGAAATCAGGCCTGAGCTGGCATGTGTCTGGTTTTTTTTTCAGAAGTTCTGGCTTTGATGTCCCAGATTGCACTTGGATGTCCCATTGTAAAATGTGCCTTTATAGAGGTTATTGTATAAGCCCTGTTTGTGTTTTGGACATCTGAAAAAGGGTACACATACATCCAGTTCACAAAGGCATCCCTACAGCCATTTTAGAAACCAGGTATATGGACATCCCTAGTGCAAAGATGTCCAAGTAGATGCAGATAATTCTCAAACATAAACATAAAAATAACAATAAAAACAGACAATGCATAATTAAATACACAGCTGAGCAAAACATACTCAACAAATAAATCATACTGCCAGTTACAGATAGCATTGCATAGACAGCTAACTGCGGCAGACACTCACATAGCACTATAACCTAATATATTTTACATAGTAACATAGTAAATGACAGCAGATAAAGACCAATATGGTCCATCTAGTCTGCCCAGTAAGATGGCAAGAGTAGGGGCAACCTGCCGCTCTGTGCAGGCCACCCCTCCCCATGTCTTTGTTTTAGGGGTGAACCCACCGCTCCATGTAGGACACCCCTCTTTGTTGAGAAATTAGATAGTTAAGTTTATTTTGATTTTATCCTGTTGCTGTAAAGGGATCCACTGTGTCTGTCCCATGCCATTTTGAATTCTGTCACTGTATTTGCCCCCACCACTTCCATCAGGAGGGCAAGCATCCACCACCCTTTCAGTGAAATAGTATTTCCTGACATTGTCTTTCAATTTACCCCCTTGCAGCTTCATGTTATGCCCTCCAGTTTTACAGCTTCCCTGTCTTTGGAAGAGGTTTGTTTGTTTATTATTTCTCTTTAAGTACTGTATTTAAAGGTCTGAATCATATCTCCCCTATCCCTCCTCTCCTTCAGAGTGTACATATTTAGGTCTTCAAGTCTCTTCTCATAAGTCTACTGATACAGGCTCCAAATCATTTTGGTCGCCTTCCTCTGAACAGTTTCCAGTCTTTTTACATCCTTTGCGAGATATGGTCTCCAAAACTGAACACAGTATTCCAAGTGATGCCTCACCAGTGACTTATACTGTGTCATTAGTACCTCTTCCTTTCTGCTGGTAATTCCTCTTTGTATGCAACCCAACATCCTCCTGGCTTTTGCCACTGCTTTGTTGTACTGTTTTGCCACCTTGAGATCCGCAGAAATAATCATACCAAGGTCCTTCTCCTGGTCCATGCACTCTAACATCTCGTCCCCTATCACATACAATTCCCTTGGATTTCTGCTTCCCAAGTGCATGGCACTGCACTTCTTTGCATTAAATCTTAACTGCCAAGCATTAGACCATTCTTCCAGCTTTTGTAGATCTTTCCTCATGTTATCCACTCCCTCATGGGAGTCCACTCTGTTGCAAATTTTCATGTCATCTGCAAAAAGACACACTTTTCCATTCAGTCCTTCAGCAATATCACTCACAAATAAATTGAACAGTGCCGGGCCCAGGACCAAACCCTGGGGCACCCCGCTAATCACTCTCCTTTCATCCGAGTGAGTTCCATTTACCATCACCTTCTGTCATCTGTCAGCCAACCAATTTCTGATCCAGTTCACCACCTTGTGACCCATCCCCAAACTACTGAGTTTATTGATAAGCCTCCTATGAGGAATAGTTTCAAAGGCTTTGCTGAAATCCAGGTAGATGACATCCATCTCATGCCCCTGATCTAGTTCTCTGGTCACCCAGTCAAAGAACTCAATCAGATTTGTTTGGCAAGATCGTCCTTTGGTAAAACCATGTTGCCTTAGATCATGCAACCTGCTGGTTTTGAGAAAGTCCACTATTCACTCTTTCAGGAACGCCTCCATTAGTTTTCCTGCCACTGAGGTAAGGCTCACGGGTCTGTAGTTTGTCACTTCTTTCCTCTCACCACTTTTGTGAAGAGGTACCACACCAGCCCTTCTCCAGTCCTGAGGAACTACTTACATAGTAACAGAGGAACATAGTAACATAGTAAATGACGGCAGATAAAGACCAGCATGGTCCATCCAGTCTGCCCAGCAAATATACGGCAAGAGTAGGTGCACCCGTTGCTCCGTGCAGGCCACCCCTCCCCATGTCTTTGTTTAGGGGTGGACCCACCACTCCATGTAGGACACCCCTATTTGTTGAGAAGTTAGATGGTTCAGTTTATTTTGTTTTTATCCTGTTGCTATAAAGGGATCTGCAGTGCTTGTCCCATGCTGTTTTGAATTCCGTCACCATGTTTGCCCCCACCACTTCCATCGGGATAGCATTCCAAGCATCCACCACCCTTTCAGTGAAAAATGTTTCCTGACATTGCCTTTCAATTTTCCACCTTGCAGCTTCATGTTATGCCCTCTAGTTTTGCAGCTTCCCCGTCTTTGGAAGAGGTTTGTTTGTTCATCGTTCCCCTTTAAGTATATAAAGGTCTGAATCATATCTCCCCTATCCCTCCTCTCCTCCAAAGTGTACATATTTAGGTCTTCAAGTCTCTTCTCATAGGGTTTCTTACGCAGGCTCCAAATCTCCAAAACTGAACACAGTATTCCAAGTGAGGCCTCACCAGCGACCTGTACAGTGGCATAAGTACCTCTTCCTTTCTGCTGGTAATCCCTCTTTGTATGCAGCCCAACATCCTGCTGTTTTAGTACTGCTCTATGCTCTTGTAAATGACATTGGCTTGTGTTGGCATTTACACACACCCGTTAAACATACAAATACAGGAATTTCTACATTTTTGAGTCCCCCACTCCAACCTTCCCCCATTTCCCCTGAAGATCAAAAAGCAAGAGATACAATAATATATTTCCCCTCTCAATCCAATATTAATCCCTCCCATCTCTCATCCACCCCATGTGATCTCCTCACTTTAACTGAATATATTTTAAACATTCTACTATCAATTAGAAAAAGCCTGGTTATACAATTAAATCATCTGATGATGACCATGAACTACTAGCAATCTTGAGTCTTCTGATCTTAATTACTGAGGTGATCAATAAGTGTTCAAGGGTGAAGAAATACTCAAAGGGACTTCACTGCTCAAAGTCCAAATGACCAGTAACCAATGCAAAACAAAAGACTGGGACTAATATGAGTATTTCTAACATAGTAACATAGTAAATTACAGCAGATAAAGACCAGCATGGTCCATCTAGTCTGCCCAGTAAAGTGCCAGAATTGTAGAATTGTATGTGCCGCTCCAAGCAGGTTACTCCTCTCCATTTAGAAGTTATTAACATTCATTTTGATTACATCTTCTTGCTATGTGGTGATCCTCTGTGTCTGTCCCATGCTCTTTTGAATTCCATTACTGATTTTGCTCCCACCACTTCTTACAGGAGGGCATTCCAGGCATCCACCACTTTTTCCGTGAAAAAGTATTTCCTGATGTTGATTTTAAATTTACCTCCTTGCAGTTTCATTTCAAGTCCTCTAGTTCTACAGCTTCCCCATCTTTGAAAAGGATTTGCTTGTCTATTAATACCCTTTAGGTATTTAAATGTCTGTATCATATCCCCCTGTCTCTCCTCTCTTCAAGGGTATACATATTTTCGTCTTCAAGTCTATTCTCGTATTTCTTCTGGCACAGATTCCAAATCATCTTGGTCGCCTCCCTCTGAACCATTTCAAGTCTTTTTCTATCCTTTGTAATGTGCAGGCTTCAAAACTGAGCACAATACACTAAGTGAGATCTCACCAATGACCTGTTCAGGGGCACTAATACCTCCTTATTCCTGCTGGTTATTCCTCTCTGTATATAGTCTAACATCCTTCTGGCTTTGGCCACTGCCTTTTCACACTGTTTCACCACCTTGAGATCCTCAGATACTATACCCCCGAGGTCCCTCTCTTGGTCCATACACACCAGTCTCTAGTCCCTAATCATGCACAGTTCCTTTGGGTTTCTGCATCCAAAGTGCATCACTCTGCACTTTTTTGCATTAACTCTCAATTGCATAGCATTTGACCAGTATTCAAATTTTTGTAGATCTTTTCTCATGTTGACTACTCCCTCCGAAGAATTCACTGTGTTGCATATCATCGTATCATCTGCAAAAAAGCAGACTTTACCTTTTAACCCTTTAGCAATATCACCCACAAAGACAATGAACAATAGCAGTCCCAGGACTGAACCCTGAGGCACTCCACTACCCACCCTCCTTTCTTCAGAGTGAGTTCCATTCACCACTATCATCTGTAATCTCTCAGTCAACCAGTTCTTGCTCCATTTCACCACCTTGGGATTCATCTCCAGGCTGCTCAGTTTATTCACAAGACTCTTATGAGGAACAGTATCGAAAACGTTGCTGAAATCTAGGAAGACCACATCCATTGTATATCCTTGATCTAGTTGTCTGGCCACCCAGTCAAAGAAATCAATCAGATTTGTTTGGCACGATCTTCTGTTGGTTAATCCATGTTGCCTTGGATCTCGCAACCCATTGACTTCCAGAAAAAACATTATCCTTTCTTTCAGCAGCATCTCCATTACTTTTCCCACCACGGAGGTAAGGCTTACCAGCCTGTTGTTTGCCACATTTGTGAAGAGGGACCATGTCAGCCCTTCTCCAATACTGCAGCATCTCCCCAGTGTCTAGGGATCTATTAAACACATCTTTTAAAGGTCCTATCAAAACTTCCCTGAGTTCCTTCAGTATCCTGGGATGTATCTGTACAGTCCCATGGCCTTGTCCACGTTCTGTTTTGCAAGCTGTTCACAAACATCTTCTGTGAATGGTGTTACATCTATTCTGTACCCTTGTTACTTTTGTCAGCCACATGTGGCCCTTCTCCAGGATTTTCTTTTGTGAACACAAAACAGAAATATTTGTTTAGCCATTCTGCTTTTCCCTTATCACTTTCCACAAATCTGTCTTCAACAACTTTGAGTCTTAGAATTCCACCTCTTGCCTTTATTCTTTCCCCAGTATACCTGAAAAACGTTTTGACACCTCTTTTCACATCTGTGGTCATTATTTCTTCCGCATGTGCTTTTGCCATCCTAATTTCTCTTTTTGCCTCTTTCAACTTAATCTAGTATTCTTTCGTGTGTTCCTCTTTTTGTGATTCTCTGAAAACTGTTAACACTGCCATTTTTGCCTTTACTTAGGCAGCCACTTCTTTGGAGAAACCTATCGGTTTCCTTTTCCTCATGCTTTTATGTACTTTCCTTACATATAGATCTCTTGTCCTTGTTATGGCCTCTTTCAGTTTAGCCCACTGCCTTCCACCCTGTCAGCTCCTCCTTCAGATACTTTCCCATTTTACTAAAGTCAGCAGTTTTGAAATCTACGACTTTGAGTTTGCTGCGATTAGACTCTGCCTTGGCTTTTGCCTCACCTGAAGTAATCAATGTTGCTTAAGTGGGCACCCACCCGGACATTAGACACACTGTCTCCATTAGTGAGCACCAGATCCAGCATTGACTCTTCCCTGGTAGGTTCCTTTACCAGTTTCCTGAATAACACCTCCTGTAGGGCATCCATGATCTTCCTACTTCTTTCCAAATTTGCAAATGGGATACTGCAATCCACATCTGGAAGATTAAAGTCCCCAGTATCACCACTTTGCTCTTTTTTACTACCTATGCAATATCATTGATCAAGTCTCTGTCCATTTCCTCCATTTGTTGAAGGTCTGTAGACTACACCAGCGTGGATGGTAGTACCATCTCCTCTTTCCAAACCAATCCACAGTGATTCTTCTTTTCCCCAAGTCCCCTGCCTTTCAACTACTTTCTGTTTCTAACATAGAGGGCTACTCCTCCTCCTTTCCTGTCCTCTCTATCCCTCCTAAATAGATTATATAAAGGTATGGCAACGTCACATTCATGAGACTCATTAACCATGTTTCCGTGATATCCACATAGGGTCGTTCCAGAAGCCGAATGCACCATTTGCACGTGTACAGGAGACATGTATGTGGTGAAAACGTTCAAGAACATATTCCCGTTCATGACATCTGTGGATGTCCCCGTTGCTTGCATGGGGATGTCCGCCTGTGCCCACAAGGTGGCAGAATGGGGCATGGCCTGCCCTGGAGATATGTACATCGTATTCCAGAAATCCTTATGTGCCTTTCCAGCCTTTGCCACAGATATGCGTGCTATTCCTGCCAGAGATGTAGAACAAGGCCAGTACTTAGACAATATTCTGCTGTGTTTTATGATTCATCCCTGCAAGCATATTTCCAGCAATGACAACAATGCTTCACAATAGTGTGTTCAAGCAGGTGAGAATGTATCCCCCCCCCCCCCCCCCAGATGGAGCAACACTCATACTCTGTATTCATACACATATATATGTTCCTGGATGCTTGGTACACCATTTATCAGAGGCTATCATCATGCCTGCACACAGAGCCGGCACTCACCCACTGTGTAAACCAGGCACTCATATAGGGTGGCAGCCATGGGAGAGTGGCACAGTTGGCACAGTGGGCCAGATAGTAGACAGGCAGTGGTGTTGGCAGTGGCACCAGGCAGGCAGCAGGTGACAGGCAGTGAGATGAGCAGTAGGCAGGCAGTGGCAATGAGAGGCAGGCAGACACATTAATAGTGGTGGCTCCCAGGGTGCTGGGGATATCATGCACTCCCACACACTGCACATCTGGAGTAACCCCCACTCCCTCTGATGTAATGTCCTGTTACTGAGGAAGATGCATTGGAGGGTACGCATGGAGTGTGATTGTGTGTACATATCCTACAGATGCCTGCGCATACTGCAATGATCTGTTCCTGTGTGATGACGGTAAGGGGAGGCCAGAGCTGAGGGAAAGAAGAGCTCTGCCTTGGATGGGAGGGAGAGTGAGAGAGAGAGAGACAGAGAGGGCAGACATTGGGCTCTGAGAGTGCCCCTGCTGCTCCAGCTCATCCGGCTACTGGTGGTGATGATGCTTGTGGGGCTCTTGCTCCGGGGCTCGCCTTCTGGTCTTGGTGGAGCAGTGGCCGCAGCTCCTTCTTCTAGCTAGTGTTGCTGCTGCTGCTGGCTGCCTGCTGGCTGTTCGGGGACTGGTAGCCGCTGAAGCTGTTAATCTGCTGCTGGTGGGGTGAGTCATTTTCTGCCAAAGCTGTACATGGGAGACAAAGATTTTCACATTAGTTACCACAACTAGTATGTATGCATGCTATTTGACAGGTTGACATGCTAGTACGTGCAAGCTGGCTGGTTCTTTCCATATATATACATGATCAATATCAGTTACACATGACCCAGTTGGCATTTGTGTCCTCTTTGCTTATTCCTTTTGTGCTTCCATTTGTGTCCTGCCTTTACATAGGAAGCCTATGGGGTCCCCTTGGGTGAGAAGTTATGTAGGATTGTGTGATAGGATTGGACCCATTTGATGCAGGACCTCAGGGTATGTGACAGGTCGTGAACCCATGGCAGTTGGCTTGAGGGGCTGACAGGTTCCAATGGAGACATGTGAGGGGGGGGGGGCAACCTGTCTGCTATTTGCTCTGCTATCTTCCATTCTGTGGCATTTTACATTCATGACCTGTGTAGTCTACAGCTGATTGGTGTTGGACAGCAGGCCCTGTTCCTTTCATCTCTTTGCCCCAGCAGTGGGGATATACTCCTATGATGTGTACTTGGCATGTTGTAGTGTATTTTATTTATTTAGCAACTATTCTATACCACTGTCTCTACAAGTCACAGCGGTGTACATGGAACAAATCAAACAAGAATGTTACATTGAACATGGGTAACAGTAAATGAAACTAAACAATGTGAATAGAATTATTTACATGGCAGAGTGGGGGTTCGGTGTGAACATAGTCCAGGTATGGTGGGTGGATAGTTAAGAGTTTGGTCCAAAGTGCTCCAGGAAAAGGAGGGTTTTTAGTTTAGGGTGGAATTTTAAGAGGTCTGTGAGTTGGTGTAGCTCCAGTGTGCGGGAATTCCAGTTGGTGAGGACATAGAAGGAGAAGGCTCTGCTGGTGGTGGTGGAGCTGGAGTGGGTGAAAGCACTTGGGACTGATAAGAGTTTGTGATTGGCTAATCTTCTAACTCTCTTGTTGAGAGGATGTTGCAGGAGAGTGTAAAGAATGTTCGCCAAGAGGTGGTGAATGATCTTAGACATTGTTAGGAAGACTTTGTATTTAATCCTCATGTGGATGGGGAGCCAGTGAAGCTGTTTTAGAGTGGGGGTGATATGCTCTCATGGAGTGGTGCCTTTGATTATTCTGCTATGTTTTGAGCAAGTGTATGTTGATAGAGTGTGTGGACATGCTTGCTGGGTAGGCATTTGAGGATATCAAACCCAACGAAACTGGCTGCTCTAGGTGGGTCACTGGTTAGTTTGCTTTCCAATGACCTCAGTGACTATGTTGGCCAGGGGAATCACACTGTGATCACCTGTGAGCCTTTTTGTCAATTTGTGGAACTCTACTTTTTCCATGTATGAGCTCCTACAAGCAGCAATGAGGCGGGTGTTCTTGATATACACCTCATCACTGATTATAACTTCTTGTACATCTAGGCTTTTTAATGGACAGGTACATGCACTGATTCTGACAAACACATTATTCACACATTTGTGGATTATGTTATTACAGGGACATGTGTTCATCCTTTGCAAGACTCCATTTTACGTACATTATTCACCTTCACTAGGTTTGTTTTGTTTTTCAGATTTTAAAAGGACTTTCTGATTTTTCATGGTGCCCTAAGTGGGATTCAACCCCTGGTCGCTGGGGGTTTAGGGCATTGGTTAAACCTCTAGGCTACTCCTCCATGCTAAATGGCAGCTTTCCATCTTACATGGAGGATGCTGTGTCCTTAACTGTTCCTTTAGGGGTTTATTGGCCAGTGATTACCATATCTGTTGCGCCTTCTTCCCTGTTAACATTGATATGTACATGTTAACTGGCAGTTACTCCAGTCAACAGATTGCCTTAGGAGTTTAGAGGAGAATGGTGCAAGATGGCTTTGCAGCAGACTCAGTAGATTATTTCAATCCACAGTTACTTGTTAATGCACAACTGTGTGTGATATATCTGCACGTGAAATGATTTGAACACTATTAAAATGTGATCATATTCTTTTCTAGCTAGAGGTCACACTGTATCTGTGGCCAATATAATCTTGTCTTGCAACTACAGTGCATTTCATTAGATGACAGCAGTTAATATTTCAAATCATCTTCACGTTCAGCCAGTAATGTGATATCATCAGCATAGCGAAGGTTGTTGATGAGTCTTTCACCAATCTTCACACCTCTGTTGTCTTCATTAAAGAGGTAGGGGGAAAGTATGCAGCCTTGTCGCGCACCTTTGCTGATTTTAAACCATTCTGTTTCTCCTAGTTCCGTTCAAACTGTTGCTTCTTGATCAATGTAAAAGTTATGCATGAGAACGATCAGGTGTTCTGGTATACCCATGCTTCTTAATGTGGCCCATAGTTTCCCATGGTTTACACAGTCAAAAGCCTTGCTGTATCAATAAAACACATATGGATATCTTTTTGGTATTCTTTTGTCTTTTCAAGGACCCATCTCACATCCTCGACAATGTCTCTCATTCCTCGCCCTTTTCTGAACCCTGCTTGCAGGTTAGGCAGTTTTCATTCCAGGTATGGTTGTAGCCTCTGCTGAATGATCTTGAGTAGAATCTTGCTGGCATGTGGGATTAGAGCAATTGTGCGATAATTTCCACAGTCAGTCGGGCCACCTTTCTTTAGTATCGGTATAAACAAAGATCTTTTCCAGGCAGTTGGCCATGAATTTGTCTTCCAAATTTCCTGGCAGAGCCTTGTAAGCTTCATCCAATTGTTGTAATATTTCAATGGGAATGCCATCAGTGCCTGGTGCTTTCTTCTTTGATAAGTCTTTCAATGCTGCTTCGACTTCTTCTTTCATCACCAATGGTTCCTGATCATAAGGTACAGGTTGAAACAGCTGTTGGTCCACTTGATCTTTATGTTATAATGACTCTGTATATTCTTTCCACCTTTTCCTGTTCTTCTCAGCATCATTCAACATGGATCCTTGAGAATCTTGTAGCATTCCAATTCAAGGCTGGAATTTTTTCTTTAACTCGCGTAGCTTTAGAAAAGCTGATCTTGTTCTTCCTCTAATAGCTTCTGATTCTATTTCCTTGCATGAGTTATTGTAGTACTTCTCCATGTCTGGTCTTGCTGCACATTGGAAATCTCTGTTGAGTTCTGCGATTGCCTCTCTTTCTCCTCTGACTTTAGGTTCTCTGCGCTTCTGGACAATTTTCAGAGTTTCTTCAGTCATCCATTTTGGCCGTTTTTGCTTTTTCACCTTATGTAGAGACTTCTCGACACAACTTTCTTGATGTTATCCCATAACTCTTCTGGAACTCTGTCATTTGTATCTAAAGCACCAAATCAAATTTTCAGGCAGTCTTTAAATTCCAGTGGTATATTCCCAAGGTCATATTTTGCTACATTTATGAGTGGCTTGCTCTTTTTCAACTTTAGCTTGAGTTTGCATACTAGTAGTTGGTGATCTGTATCACAGTCAGTTCCAGGTTTTGTCTTTGTTGATGTTATCGAGCTTTTCCATTGTTGTCTTCCACAGATGTAGTCAATTTGATTTTTGTACAATCCATTGGGTGAAATCCACATGTTCAGTCGATGCTTGTGTTGCTGGAAGAAGGTGTTTGAGATGAATGGGTCATTGGTCTTGCAGATTTCTATTAGTCTTTCTCCAGCTTTGTTTCTGTTGCCTAGTCCATATTGTCCAACCACTTTGCCTTCTTCTTTGTTACCAACTTTTGCGTTCCAGTCACCCATGACTATCAGGATATCCTATTTGCATGTTCTGTCAATTTCAGCTTGTACTTGTTCATAGAACTCACCAATGTCTTCCTCTTCTGCAGCTGTTGTTGGGGCATATACCTGAATTATAGTTGTGTTGATGGGCTTTCCTTGTAAATGAATAGAAATTAAGTGTTCACTGACTGCATTGTATTTTGTTACAGTTCTTGCAAGTATCTTCTTAATTATAAATGCAACACCATTTTTTCTTTGTCTTTCATTTCCAGCATAGTAGACTATATGATCATCAGATGCAAAGTGCCTCAAGCCACTCCATTTCAGTTCACTGACATCTAACAGATCGAGTTGTACATGTTCCATTTCATTCTTGACCACTTCCAACTTTCCTTGGTTCATGCTTCGTACGTTCCATGTGTGAATATGTAAGACATCTTTGCAACTTCTAACTCTCTTTTTATACACAGCTACATTAGCAGATCCAACCTCATCATAAATGCTGGCTTTACTCTGAGAAGTCTTCAGCTCATCCCCAGTAGCCATTTGAGTGCCTTCCATCCTGGGAGTCTCATCTTCCAGCACTATAGTGCAATTTGTTTTGTGACTATCCATTGGGTTTTCATTGCAAGATACAGAAGTAGATTTGCCAAGCCTTTCTTCCACACAGTTAATTCCAGTGTTGTTGCATATGTCACAGAAATATGACCCTCCGTTTACAATGCTGTCCCATTCTGCTGCTACCCAGATGGGTGATTTGTCTTAGTCTGGCACCTCAGCTGAGACCTGTCTATCTTGAGAGACCCTGCCAGTAGCTAAGGTACTGATAGCTTAGCTCTCAGCATCACTGATGCAGGCAAGCCCTCAAAGCACAACAAGCTGCAAACCAAGTGAGGGCTCATTGGCATAAATATTTGCATATCCACTAGGCCTTATTTGTATAAATCGAATTTATTTTATTTTAGTTTAAATCTTTTTATTCATCGTATATAACATACATCCCAAACATTATAAGCTGTGGACAGCTTGGAACAGTAGAACAATTGCTTACAGAACAAACAATGTAAAGTACAAGCCCCTAAAAACTTCTTAAACCACCTACATCGCCAAACCTTGTAAACAGCATATACAATAGAACGCAGCATATCTGTACAAAAATGCAATAAGGATCAACAATACTGTATCCCAATACAGGGAATAACCTTACTCGTCTGTGAAGGTCTGAGTTAGGAAACCAAATAACAAAAACGCAACAGAAACGCAACTTGGGGGCCAAATCATATACGCAGGCACGCCAATGCAGTCAACAGACATGCGCGGTTGTCCGACTGCCCACCTCTAAGGGCGCGTGCCACTAAGCAAAAAGCCCCCAGAGAAAAGAAAGAAAGGACCAAAAAGAAAAGGAGGGGAATGACAGACGAGATAAGGTGGGACAAAGTCATACGCCCTCCTAGCTGGGCTGCCTCCACAAGCCACCCCACAGCCCGTCCACCCCCGGAATTCCCCCCCCCTTTTTCCCCCCCCTGTGTCCCCCCCAAATCCCCCCTTCACCATACCTATATGGATTCCACCCCGCCTACTCGCACAGCCAGCTATCCAGAACATCAGCACTGGCAAGCCCAGGGTGTAGTCTTCTCCCAGGCCCACCCACCCCTCAGCGAGTCAGCGAGGCCAAAATGCCCCCCTCCTGGTAACAGCCAACCTACCCCCCCTACTATCCCCCCACCCCCCCAAGACAACTCACAATACAGAATTGCAGCCGAGTGTGACCGTTTCCTGGACGCATGCGGTCAAACGAACATAAATAAGTCCACCAGCCCCTTAACTTGGCATCCTAACCAATCCCCGGAGCTCAACAAGGGTCCCCCAGTATACGCCGGCGCACCCCCGCTGGCAGTAATTGTACGTGGGGCCCCCACATCTGCATAAAACGAGCCCATCTGCGCCCCACCCCAGAGGCGTGTAGCCAATCCATAAGCAATATTGTATGAAGTCTAAGTCTCCAGGCCCCATAACTGGGTCCCCGCCCCTCCAGCCACTGCTGCAGCACCATCACATGCGCCACCATCAGCGTCAAACGCAACCATCTCAATCCCATAGCCCCCAGCACACCTCCCCATTCATCCTCCCAGACATCCAGCACAACATTCCGTGCATTGAGGGGCCCCAACCGTGCCAGGCACCGACGAAGATGGCTAAACACCCGGCCCCAGAAAACCTGGACCTTAGGACAGCACCAGAACATATGACCCAGAGTCGCCCTAGCTCCGCCGCACCGCGGACAGCAGTGACTCGTTCCTACCCCAGCTCTCCAAGCCCGCACAGGGGTAAAGTATAGGCGGCGCAGAATCCGATACTGGGTGTCGCGATGCAGAACCTGCACACTCAAGGACGGGATTGCCCCCAGCCCTTCCAAGAGCTGCTCCGCACCGATCTCCTCTCCCAGCTCTGCAGACCAAGCCGTCGCCAATGCTTCGACCTCCAGAGGGAGCACGCCATCCCATAACATTTTATGAATCCCGGACACCCGAGCTCCCACGTCCCCCCCCCAGCAAGGCCAATTCAATCTCCGAACAAAACCCCCCCCCCCCGCGCAGCGCATCCACAGGAATCGTACGAAGATAGCTCCGAAGCTGGGTATATTGGAAGACATCGCGATCCCGTAACAAATAGTGGTGACGTAGTTCAAGAAAGGGCACCATAGTTCCCTCCGGAGTCAGCACATGCTCCAAATTCACCATTCCAAGAGTCTCCCAGAACTGGAAATGAGACCGCCCCATACCCGGCGCAAAGTCCGCATTACCCCTAATGGGAAGATAGGGCGTATAGGACACCAAAATCCGACGTCCCTCGCAGAAGAACCGCCATGCCTGCCGAACGGGCTTCAGAAGAGACCCCCGAATATCCACGGGTACATTCCGAAGCGTCTTTGCGTGCAACAAATACTGCAAGTGAAAGGGTGCCAGAACAGCCGACCACAGCCCCATCGGGGAACACTCTGTCAAGTCCCACAGCCAGTCTCGAACATATCGCAGCAAACACGCCACATTGTACCGCCGTATGTCTGGGAAGCCCATACCCCCTAAACCCCAAGGTTGCCGCAATATCGCCAGATGCACCCGAGGCCTGCGCCCCCGCCAAAGAAACCGATTGAACAATCGCTCCAGTTGTCGAAGGTCTGAGCGTCCCAAGAACAATGGAAGAGTCTGAAGCGGGTACAATATTTTAGGAAAGAGCGCCATCTTGCATAGGGCTATTCGGCCCCCCAACGACAGCGGCAAGTCCCTCCATTTATCAACACAGGCCGACACTTCCCCAAGTATCTTAGACACATTAAGATGATAAAGATCCCCCAACCGCGCCGGCAGATAAATGCCCAAGTACTTAAAGTAGCCCGTCGCCCACTTCAACGGAAAGGGACCCTGCCACCCCGGATGCCCTTCAGGAGCTAGAAACATCGCCTCCGACTTATCTAAATTGAGTCTGAGTCCCGAGGGTACCCCATATTCTTCAATAAGCTGTAGCAAACAAGGCAGTCCAGCCAGGGGGTCCCCCAAATGAACCAGCAAATCATCCGCAAACGCAGCGAGACGGAACTCCTCCCTCCCCATCCGAATACCCCGAAATTGGGAAGAAGTCCGAATAAGAGACAGAAGAGGTTCAAGTGTTAAAACGAATAATAGAGGTGATAGTGGGCAGCCCTGCCGAGTCCCCTTCTGAATGTCAAAATCAGCAGACAGAGTGCCATTGACCATAATAGCTCCAATCGGATGAGCATAGAGCAAATGGATCACATCCACAAAAAATCCAGCAAACCCCATTGCCTCCAGGACCTGGTATATAAAACCCCAGTTGACCCGATCAAAAGCCTTTTCGGCATCAAAGCTAATAAGTAGAGAGGGTTCCCCCGCCAAGCGCCCCGCCCCAAGAGACAGCAAAATCCTCTGCAGACTATATGCAACCTGGCGTCCACGCACAAAGCCCACCTGGTCCCTATGAATCAAAAGAGGTAAGTAGTTCGCCAATCGATCCGCCATTATCTTAGCTAACATTTTAATATCGACATTCAGCAGAGAGATGGGACGGTAAGAACTCGGCAGAAGAGGATCCCTCCCAGGTTTGGGTAAAACAGTAATCACAGCTTTATTGGCCGCAAACGGGAACCTACCCCTCTGCACCAGATCCTCAAAGTACCCCACCAGAGGGGGCACCACAGCATCTCCCAGGGCTTTATAGAATTCGCCACGGTATCCATCCACGGCCGGCGCTCTCCCATTCTTCAATGTCTTTATAGCGGCTTGAACCTCCCGCCCTGTAAGGGGTTGATTAAGAGACTCCAGATGCTCCGCTCCAAGCTGTGACAGCCCACACCGCTCGAGGAAGAGACGCCCCTCTAGTTCTTGAACCCCATCGCTAGCATAGAGCTGCCGATAAAACTCAGCAAAGGCCTGTTCTATTGCTGCGGGGTCTCTGGTAAGGGTACCATTTGCCTGCCGAATGGCCCCGATCTGCCGGGACCCCCCGGTGGGCCGCAACAACGAGGACATCAACCTCCCAGCCTTATTCCCAAACTGATAAAGCTTATACCGGTAGTATAACATCGATTTCTGGGCCCGCCGATGAAGTAACATCTCCAATTCAGCCTGCACCTCCCGAAGCCTACGCTGATGTGCTGCAGTTTTAGAACCAGCCACCGCCCTACGCGCCTTACCAAAGTCCCGTTCCAGCTGGAGAATTCGCTGGTTGAGCCGCTTGCGCCGCTGACACTGATAGCTAATTATATCCCCACGAAGCACAGCCTTCCCGGCCTCCCACAAGAGAGCCGGTGATATTCCAGGTGTCACATTCAAGGTCTCATACTCCCTCCATCTCTCCCGCAGAAACGTTTCAAAGTGAGCATCCCCACATAGCTCCAAGGGGTATCTCCACAGTCTACCCAATTGGGGACTGTTTCCTTTCAGCTCCAAAACCACCATCGCATGATCAGATATAACCAAAGACCCAATGTCCGCCCTCGAGACCCAACTGAACAACGAGTCCGTAATTAAAAAGAAATCAATGCGGGACCAAGTCCCATGCGCCCGAGACATATGTGTATAATCCCTATCTCCAGGATGTAGCACCCTCCAGATGTCCAGCAAACAGTAGGCTTCACACAGCCCCCACAAGCGGCGCCACGCCCGGCGACTCCCACTCCCCACCTGACCAGACCGATCAAGACCCACATCCAAAACTTCGTTGAGGTCACCCCCTAATATAACCTGATGCTCACCCGCGTCCGCAAGCAACTGAGAGAGATTCTGAAAGAAACGAGTCTCATAAACATTTGGTCCATAAACCGAACACAACAGCACTTTCCTCCCAGCGAGTCGCCCCCAAACACCCACATACCTGCCCTCAACATCAGAGACAACTTTTTCTTCAACCCAACTAACGGATTTGGAGATGAGAATGGCTACTCCGCGCTTCTTCCCCACCGCAGGGGCCCCGTACACAGAAGCCATTTGACCTGAGCCCAACTTCATATGCTCCCCCTCCGACTGATGAGTCTCCTGCAGCATGATCACATCTGCTCGCTGACGCTTCAAGTACTGCATTACTTTATAACGCTTCACCGGGGAGCCCAACCCGCAAACATTCCAAGAGACTATTCGCGGGCCCCTATCCACAGCTCAGTAGTAGACCACAATACCACAGAACAAAATCCCATTTCAGACCGGAGCGGTGGCCCCCCCCAGCTAAGGGCCCTACTCCATAGCCTCCAAACCTGGACAGCCCAAAAAGACCACGCTCCAGCTCCATCCAAACCATCACACACACACTATCGATCACACAGCCATCTCCAGCCACTCGGCTAAACCCCGTCCTTCCCCCCACCCGCCCCTCCCCCAAACCGACAAACCCCCCCCCACCACCCATCCCTTCACTCAGATCACCCACTGACCCACTGCCAGGCAGTCCTGGCCCCACCACGCCTTCCTGAGCATGCAGCCCCCCCTGCTCCCCTCCCTTTTGTGCTACCACGCCATAGTCACTCCCATCCCTCCCCCGCCTCAGCACACTAAGTGGTAGAGGACAGGAAAAATAGGGGGACCCCTCCCGACCACAACAAATCCCGACAAAGTACCAACCAAGTGCTCCCCACCACCCCCAACCCCCTCCCTCCAGCTCCCGTGATAACATGAGAACGCCACCGAGCAACCTCCCATCCTAGGGGAGAATACAGCTAAAGGGGGGAGACTGCAGGCAGCCAGCACCTCAGCAGGAACAGCGAGAATACCCCGGGTCCCCCAGGGAGCACAAGGGTGGAGTGCGGGAGGAGCCCATGAATACCGGGACGGCACTTCGAGCACCTAGACCTAGCCTTCCTCCTGCCCCCCCACCGTAGAGCACCCACCCCAACTCACTGACCACCAACCCGGACTAGGAGACAAGCTCAGTGCAGGGAGGCAGGGAAACCCAGAGGGCACCGAGCTCCCCGTGTCCCCCCCGAGGATATAGACCTCGAGGGGCCCTTCCCAGACACACAAGTCGCACAGAGGACGAAGCAGTTCCCCCGCCTCTGCGACATGTCCCACCATCGGGATCGCTAAGGCCCCAAAGAGGAAAGAGAGAAGACCATAAAAGTGGGAAAGCACCCTCCCAAGGGCAGACCTGGGCGCTGAAATCTGGTGAGAAACTACAGGACACAGAGACGTGTGCTGCGCACCAAGCTGAAATACCCCCAAGTGCCAGCTGGCAGAATTTAACTTAAGAGTCCTGTGAGAACGTCACAGGTATACTATGGGAAACAATTGGAGACAACACGGAGAAGTAGAATCTAACAAATATGGGATTTTGTAATTAGGAGAGTCGGAGAGATAAAGAACTTTGCTAACTAGAAGGATTCGCCCCCCCCCCCCCAGGTCTGGCAGCAAGAGCCGTGACCCTGCGGCCCCCAGCCCTCGGGCCCGGAGGCATTCGTTACCCAACAGAGGGTACCTGGACATGGGAGGAAAATAAAGCAAACACAGGGGAAAGACAAATACAAATATCACAAGCAGGCATTAAACGCTATCATAGCTACAGTGTTCATGATTGGGCGAGGAGGGCCTCCTCATTTATAGAATGCCTGAGGACACTAAACAGTCACGCAGGCCTCCATGGCAAAAATACGCTTGGCGGGAAGCCTCGCACCAGGCCAGTCCATCAATGTCTCGACTCAGGGCTCTCTGCCCTGAGAGAAAGGAGGCAAAAGGGCCAAACCGCCAGCATCCCAGCACGGCCCGGGTGGGACCCCAAGACGGTCCCGCACAGCAAGCCGCTCCTCCGCAACTCTCTCCTCAGCCGAGACCATTGCAATAGTCCCGCGCTTCTTCGGGGGAAGAGAACACCCGATTCCCCCCTTCACTGTGTACCTTTAGGAGCGCAGGATACGCCAGAGTAAAGCGGATGCCCCGCTCAATTAGCTTTTTGCAGACGTCCTGGAAGGCCTTGCGCCTCATGGACACCCCGGCCGAGTAGTCCTGAAAAATAAGGACTGTACATGCGTTGGCTCCAGAGCGTCTCAGTTGTCGTGACGCCCTCAGCACCCCGTCCTTCTGGGCAGCATTAAGAAAACGGGCGATTACCGCCCGGGGTCTTTGCTCACCGCTCCGATAGGGCCCCAGCTGCTGCGCTCTTTCCACCACCACTGCTCCCACATCAGCCGGCAATGGAAGATTGGCAGGCATCCACTGTTCTAAGTGTTGCCGGAGATCTTTTTCTGGCACAGACTCCGCGATGCCGATGAACCGCAGGTTATTCCGTCTACTGCGGTTCTCGAGGTCCTCCAGTTTGTCTTGATGCTTCTGTATAGTATCCTCCAAGCTTTGGATCCGGGCCACATCGCGCGCTCTCAGATCTTCCAGGGAGCCTATGCGAGTCTCCGCTTGCTCGACCCACCGGGTAAACTCAGATACAGCTTGCACCACCTCCTGCATCTGCGTGGACAGACCCCCGAGCCGATCCTCCAGAGCCACCACCACCGCTTTGGAGACCTCTGCTACAATCGACTGGGTTTCTAGCGGTCCCGGGGTCTCCGACACGCCGTCCGCCATTTTATTCTCTCCACCTCGTGTCCGGTCCCGGCGGGGTATTTTCGTGGCCATACGTTCCTGTCTCCAGGAAGTAAGGCGAGGGACAGGAGCAGCAATCACTCCCTCAATCCACCCCGATTTGTAGCGAAAAGAAGAAGAAATAACGTTGTATAATGTCGGCGGGGGGAGGAGCAGGCTCCGAAGCTAAGAGACACACGTCCTCTCAGCTCACCATGCCACCGGAAGTCCCCTTTATTTTATTTTAAAATGTATATGCTGCCCATCTAAAATTTTAATTGGCTTTCAAAGGAATCCTTCACAAGCCTCTTTTTTGTCCTAGGGGCTTAGGGGCATGTTACTAAACATTAATGTGTGTTAAGTGCCACTGTACTCATAGACATAAATGGGTGTTGCTGCACCTAGCACACATTCAGATTTGTGAAAGCACATTAACCTTTTGTAAACATGCTTCTTAATGAGTGTCTGAAAACCATTTGCATGTACAGTGAGTATGGTTATGGTTATGGTTATATTTTATTTGATATACCACAGTCTATGCGATGTACAATAATTTAAAAAAAAGCAGAAAGTCCATAGTGTAGACAGGAGTATAGGAGAGATAGGAACAGCATAGAAAAGATAGGCAAACGGAATAAGACATAAAGATAAAAACACACAATTCCCTTAGGGCCCAATTTTCAAAGGCCTTTACACGGGTAACTTCCCTAGTTTATTTATTTATTTAACAACTCTTATATACCGCGCTATTTGTTATCAGTGCGGTATACATACAACAAGGGAACACAGTCAGAAGCCTGTTCTGTGCTTACATTGTAACAGGAGTTTAAAACTTGGATCTTACATTGTAACAGGAGTTTAAACTTGGAGCAACAGGGAAACTATAAACATATGTACAAAATACAATTAGATTTGGTTTGTATAAACACGGATGGCTAAGGCAAGCTCAAAATACTTGTTACAAGGAAGGGTTCGTAGACATTGGTGAGTGGGTGAGCAGAGGTGGGGTGGGTGCTTGAGAAAAGTGAAGTAGGAAAATGTGGTGTTTGATTGCCTTACGGAACTGAATAAGGCCTTTGATGGATCTAATTTCTGGTGGAAGGTTGTTCCAGCATTTTGGGGCATAGAAGGCAAATGTTCTTTTCTTGGTTGTCTGGGTGCACTTGATGGACTCCTTGGGGATGATCAAGGTGTTGTCAGTTACTGATCTTCTGAGTCTGTTTTTCAGGGTGAGGGTGATAAGGTCACTGAGTGTTGTGGGGGCTAGGTTATTAATGATCTTGAAGATGATGAGAAGGATTTTGTATGTTAGCCTGCAGTGAATTGGAAGCCAGTGGAGCTCCCCGAGTATCGGGGCAACATGGTCCGATCTTGCCAAACCACAGAGAACACGCGCAGCCGCATTCATGGCAAGTTGCAGCGGATTAAGGGTGTTCTTGGGGAATCCATACAGGGCCACATTTGCGCAATCAAGATGTGGAAGAATGAGGGCCTGGAAAATGGTCCTGAAGTCATTAAGAGGTAACATGGGCCTGAGGTGCCTTAGCGTTCTAATTTTATTGTAGACAGCTCTGGTGGTGTTTCGTATGTGCTCCTTAAAGTCGAAATGCTGGTCCAGAGTAATCCCTAGGTAGCGAATGGAAGGTTCACTAGGGAGTTCCGCATCTCTTACTTTTAGGGAGAAATCTCTGCTCCCTGATATGAAGAGAACTTCCGTCTTCTTAAAGTTTATGCAGAGATTTTGAGATAGTAACCAGTCGGTGATGGCGTTGAAACAGTTGATAAGGCTGGAGAAGTCTGGTTGTTTGATTTTGAATGGTGTAAACAACAGGACGTCATCCGCACAGACCAGAGTGGAGACATCGAAGGAGCAAATGATGTCACATATCGGCTGCATGTAGACACCGAACAGCAGCGCCGATAAGAAGGAGCCCTGCGGAACACCTTGGTGCTGGTGGAAAGGCGCGGATGTGGTGGAACCAACTCTGACATGCTGCCAACGATCCGATAGATAAGATCCACACCACTCCCAGGCGAGGCCACAGATGCCCTTCTCCTGGAGATGAGTGAGAAGTTGATTGTGATTAACGGAGTCAAAGGCAGCGGATATATCAAGGAAAACGAGCGTGAAGCCATTCTCAAGCTTGTCCAATCCTCTATTCAAAGCGTTGGTTAGGGTGTTAAGGAGAGTTTCTACTCCGTGAGACTCCCTGAATCCGTGTTGACAGGGGTCGAGAGGTGCCACCTCGTCAATGTGGTGTTGAATCTGCCGCTGAACAACCTTCTCTATTATCTTGGACAGTAGAAGTATACTCGAGATTGGGCAGTAGGAGTCAGTTTTTAGTGGGTCAAGTCTGTTATTCTTCAGAAGTGGTCTTATTGATGTTTGTCTGAGGAATGCGGGGAAGGAGCCTGTTGTAAAGGAGAGTTCAATGATGTTGATTAGAATTGGGCTAAGTTCAACTCGCAGAGCTCTGATCCAGTATGCTGGGCAGTGATCACCTGGAGCTGTAGAGGTATTGATGATGGCGATGAGATCTTGGATGTTTTTCTCTGTTGGAGTTGTGAACATTGTAATAGGTGGAAGTGAGGTGAGTGCGTAGCAGGGAGTGGTTATTGAAACTGTGTCGGTTATAGGAGTTTTAGATTGGAGGTAGTCAGCATATGACTGGGGGGAAATAGGCTCGAGTTGGGTAGGTGAAGGTTCCCTAGTCAGGGATTTTGCTAAGCTGAAAAGGTCTCTAGGTTTGTTTAGAGAGCGGAGGAGTTTGGCATGGTATTCGCCATGGATATTCGTGGGAGGAGTGGCCTAGTGGTTAGAACAAGGTACTTCAGGCCGGAGGGCCAGGGGTTCAAGTCCCACCTGGGGACAGCAATCTCAGGCCGGAGGGACTGGGATTTCTAGTCCTATAGGTACTCCTTGTGGTCTTGGGCAAGCCACTTAACCCTCCATTGCCCACGTTCCCTGTAAGTATTAGCATATGTGTGTCATATCCCCTCGTGTTAAATGTATCTCCCAGTTGACCGCTTTGACCCGGTGAAAAGCGGGATATAAATACAGCTAAATAAATAAATAAATTTGCTCATTCTGAGGCATATGGCTTCACGGTGGAGTTTAAGGCTGGATAGGTATGTTTGTTTGTCAGTTTCGGATCGGGATCTTCTCCATTTTCTTTCAAGTTTCCTAAGGGAGAGGAGGGATGACCGAAGATCTGCTGTAAACCACGGGGCTGGATGTCTCCTTCTTTAAGGTCTCTTGGGAGCTACTGATTTGTCTATAGCTGGTAGTTGAGCAAATGTTTTCAGCGTGACGTTCCAGTTGATGATTGCTTCTTCAAGGTTTGGAGGTATTGGATTGAGCTTAGGTAAGGCGAGTTTAACAAACTCTTCTTTATCAAGTGGTCTGAAATGAGAAGTAGTTCTGGATTCCGTACCGGAGTCATTAGAGGATAAATGAGTACGATGGATGGGTATCTGGAACGTGATTAGCTTGTGATCCGACCAAGGAATGGGGGTGATATCCATGTTTAGGTTGGCCTTCTGGCTGGCAGCAGAGTGAGGAGCAAAAATTAGATCCAGCGGATTACCTTTAAGATGAGTGGAGGTGTTCACTATTTGCTCAAACCCAAGTGTTTGCATAGCTTCTAGGAAGGCGTCTGCATGGATGGACTGCAGGGAGGGTAAGTTGAAGTCTCCGAGCAGCCAGTTGGGATTGCGAGGGTTAGTTGGGTTGCAGGGTAGGTCAATAAAGGTAGAAATGACCTCCGGTGGAGAGGAGGGGGGATCTATAAATGAGGTTTATGGTAATTTCTTTGTTGGCAATGGTGATTATGTCCATGTGTGTGGTGCTCTTGGCTGAGAGTACTTTGCAAGGATAAAATCTCCGCCGCCTTTCCGGTTGTCCCTGTGGCAGGTATAAATGGAGAAGTTGGGGGGGATTAGTTGGTTTATGAGGGCTGTATCAGTGTCCCTGAGCCACGATTCTGTCACCATGAGGAGATCCAGGCCATGGACTGCTATCAGGTCAGGGATAACTGGCCATTTCTTGCGTACTGAGCGTAAGTTTACAAGGGCACATTTCAGGAAACGTTGCAAATTTGGTTTCTGTTTGGGATTGTCAGGATGATTGAGGGCCACATACAGTAGGTGTGAGTGTCTAGAGTGGTGTGGGGGGCTGGTATCAGGGTGGAAGGGGTTAGAATGATTCCTCTTGCCCAGGTATGGTAGGGTAGAGATGTGATATTGCCCAGCCGAGAGGGCTACTGAGTGTTGAAAGGTGTTGGCTAGGAGGAGAATGGTGGAGAGGGTAAGTAGTGGGAGGGCCATGATGGCCGCTGTTTGGCTTGAAGTGTGAGAGTGGAGGTGCAACTTATTTATGTTGATGCTAGATAGCGTGTAAGAGGGCAAGTCGCCACTTGGGACAAATTACAGATGAGATAGTATTTGAGGGATACAAAATAAGGGTCTTACAGATGTTTGTAGGAAGACTCTGCAGTATACGGAGATGATTACATAGTATCACACAGTGGTAATTATCATGTAACAATGGTGTTTAGAGATGAACTTAGGACAACAAGGAAGTAGAGACAACTGACTAAACATTGTGAGGCTTAACACAAGGAGGGAATCCATGTAAAGGTCTTATCCAGGATTTTCAAAGGGCACCTACATGGGTAGTGCTCTTCAAAAATCCCGGATGAGTCCCTAACGCGCCCAGATGCTATGCAGGTAGCACTGGGGTGTTTTAGGGGTGTTCCGTGGCGGAGGAAAGGGCTACATGGGTAGCAGTGATTCGATGCTACCCACATAGTCCTCTGCACCTTAAAGATAGGTAAAGATTTTCCTTGCATATCCTTAAGATACAGAGGCTCTGCAGCTGCCAGCACATCCAGACAAACCTGGATTTTGGCGGAAGTGAAAATCTGGGTTAAGGGGGTCAGCGGGCAGGCTATGCGCCGCCGCGACGCATAGCCTGCCTATTTGAAAATTGGGCCCACAGACTATAGATCTGTCCTTACCATGCCCAAAGGGTACCATCATTCCACAATAGCTACTCAGGTAAGTCCTAAAAAGGAAGGTTTTCAGAGATTTTTTTGAAGCATTTGAAATTTAATTCTGTGCGGAGGTGGCCTGGCAAGTCATTCCAATGTGCCAGAGTCGCAGCAGAAAAAGCTAATTTTCTTGTAGATTCATACTTTATTTCCCGCAAGGAGGAGAGGTGTACACGAAAACCATGGAGCAAGCAAAGAAATCTTGCTGGGGCATATAGGGAGACAATAGCAGACAAATAATCTGGAACTGTGTAATGAATAATTTTGTGTGTCAGGGTACGAAGCTTGAAGATGATCTGATAATTTATAGATAACCAATGAGATTTGATGAAAGCGGTGTAATATGATTGAATTTGTGTGTGTGAGCGGGGACATGAAAAGCTGTATTTTGGATGGTCTGGAGGCGATGGAGATGGACATGTGGAAGGCCTAGATAAACAATATTGCAATAGTCAAGTCTCCGTATCACAGTGTGTAAAAGCACGGTTATCTGGGCCGGGTGATCCAAAAATGAACGAATGCTATGAAAACGCTGTAAGGCCAGGAAAGTCGATTTAGTTACCTGGGCCAGTTGAGGGGAGAAAGTAAGGGCCAAATCTAACACAACTCCAAGAAATCGAAGGGAGATATGTAATACTAAAGGCTGATCATCTATTGTAGTGACAAGTGTAGGCTGAAAATCCGAACCAATAAACCAGAGGGCTGTCGACTTAGTAGTTAAGAGAGTGTTCAAATAACCAGGAGGATATTATTATTAAACAGTTGTTTAGAGGGGCTAAATCTATTACCAAGTCATCAGTAGAGTATTGAAATAAGATATTATCTGCATAAACGTAACAGGAAACGCCTAATTCGTATATTTGAGTAATTAATGGGCTGAGGAAAATGTTAAATAATAAAGGCGATAAAATAGAACCCTGGGGGATGCCACACAAAGGTTCTCTGGGGGTAGATACCTCTCTTTGAATATGAACCTGGAAAGATCTATGATTTAGGAAGGAATGAAATCAGTCAAGCACTGTACCTCGGATCCCTGCGGGGGGTTCCAAAAGTAGGTTGTGATCCACCAGATCAAAGGCCTCAGATAAGTCCAGCAAAACTGTGAGAGTATAATTTTTCATGATCAAGTGACCTATACATTTCTTTAAGGATTGCTGCTGCTTCTATACTGTGGCATTGGTGAAACCCTGATTGACAAGGATGGAGAAAATGAATTTGGTCCACATGATCTGAAAGCTGACGGAAGATGATTTTCTTGACTGTCTTCGATGTGACGGCTAAGTTTGAGATAGGATGGTAATTTTGAGGATCAGACCGATCTCCCTGCTGATCCTTTACTAAAGGATGGAGTATAGCTTTTTTCCAGGTCTTAAGTACCACCCCTGAAGATAGACTTTGGTTGACCAGTGAAAGCAAGATTGGGAGGAGTCCAAAACTGGGCTCATTTAGCCATGTTGATGGAATTTGGTCTAAGGAGGAAGTGGTTTTATGAATGGATTGCGATACCCTCTCTAATTGGGTGAGGGACACAGGGGTAAAATGTGACCAGGAGTACAGTGATAGAGAAAAAGTACCTCTGGCTTCAGCCAGTGGAGAGAAAGGCAGAGGTGAGGATAGCATAGCCTTGAGTGACCGAACGTTGGTCAAAAAGTAGTCCACTAGTGTTTCTGGGGTAGGCCCAGACCAAGGCAGATGCTGCTGGAGTCGGCATTGCATAAAAATTTGAGAGACAACTGAAAAAATAACTTTTATTATAGATGGAGAACTGGTGATGAGCATGGAATAGTAATCTTTCTTTGCCTCAAATATTTTATGACGATAGAAACGCTGACAGGCCTTAAACCTCTGTAGGGTTTGAGTTGATTTAGCCTACCTCCAAGATCTTTCTGCAGCTCGGGTTTGTCGTTTGAGCAACTGGAGACCTGCATGATACCATTTGTGTGATACTCTGTGATTTAATTCTGTGGAGAGTGTGGCCTGCCACATATAAACCTGCTCAGCTACAGGTAAATCAGAAAAATGTGCAGAAAATAAGGTGTCAGCAGCTGGAAAAACTGCAAGAGTAGCTGGGGTGATGGGTCTATAGGAAAATGTCACAGGAGAAATGGTCGAACCAGTGGATAGGGATGGTTTCAGGTAAATCAAATCAATAAGCAATAAGGTATGATCGGACCAGGGCACAGGGATTGTATTAAGATTAGCGGCCGATGAGCATGCATTTGAAAGAGTGAATATAAGATCAAGCGTATGCCGCGCAAAGTGGATTGGAAGATGGACATATTGTCATGCTATCATGGTCAGAAAGAAACATATGAAAGACTTTATCCCATGATCGGAGTGGGTCATCATAATGGATATTAAAGTCTCCTAATATAATAAGATCTGGACAAGACTCAAACAAATCAAGTATTAGCTGTTGAATGTCCTCCCAATCAGCTTGCAATAGGGAGGGCGGGCAATACAGGAGTAGTAAGGAAACTTCTATGGTGGAGCTGAATTTCACCAATAAAGGCTCAGCTGCCAAAGCTAATGTTAAGGTAGTTTAGACAATGTCAAGGTGGATTTGTAAATTATGGCCACCCCTCCTCCCTTATGGGAGGATCGAGGTGAGGAAACTGCCAGGTAGCCAGGTGGGAGACAGTGGAACAAATACGCCTCCTCCCCCTCCTGAAGCCACATTTTCATGATCCAAAGAATATCTAAAGAGTGGAGCAGAATTGTATCTGTTATAAGTGGTGAATTTGTTTTAAGTGACCGGCAATTCAAGAGAGCGAAACAGAGCGATTGCACCTGCCTCTGAGGGATACAGGAGGTATTACTTCCTGCTTGGAGGCCTGAAAAAACTGCATGTAAGTCACAGGTAATAAGGTGCCAGAAAGAATGACAATTGTTGACATACCTGAAAGCTATGGGAATGGTTTCAGGTCAGTGGGACGAATTGACTGGAATTGGTGCCATAAGAATCCAAACAAAGAGTATAAAGAGTCAGATTGAGCAACAATGTGAGGACTGCCGTGAAAAGAAGCCAGAACACACTGTATAGCAGGGGCAAAACAGCATCTTGACTGGAAAAGCAACATTGGTCAGATCTACGGGAAACATAAAACTCAGTCAGACACACAGAGGGGTCATTCCATCCTGGACGTACAGGCCTTCTGTGCACCCAGTCGGAACCGGACGCACAGAGGGAGTCGCGATTCTGATTCCGTGGGGCACGTCTAGCACTGCAGGATCAGAATCGCGAACAGGTCTATACGTGCAGACCGGGACTGCGATTCAGCCCGGCCTGCAGGTACAGGCCTTGCCCAACTAACTCAGTCTGGGCTTTACAATGGAGCCGCAGCGCCATGGTGTCCAGTTGCCATGGCACCGTGACTCCATTGTAAAGATCCCTGGCCACCGGCTCCTGAACTGCTTTCCCCGCAGCCTGACCCCCGATCCTGCTTCCCAAGGCCAATGTCGGGCTACAGGGAATGCTCTCTGCCCTCTCCTGCCGCTTTGCAGATCTGGGCTTGCCATCCACTGCCTGATCGGAGAACTTATTCCACCTCAGAGGTAGAACAAGTTCCCCGTCTAAGCCGTCGGCCCTGGACGTAAAGGGCTGACATTGAAATTGGCCCAGTACATCCAGGGCCAAATACTGCCTACTGCCCGCCCTAACACTGCCCCTTCCCCGCCCTCTCACCGCCCCGTCTAACTTCCCCTGTACTATGAGCGGGAAAGTTAGATGTGATCGGGTGGGGGTACAAATAGCAGGGATAGACATCCCAACGGGACATCCATCCCCGCTATTCATTGCACAGAATGACCCCCCACATCAAGTACATTAATAGCAGCTGAGTGGAGTGACACAAGTAACCAGCACAAACTATGCGGCACAAACCAGCAGCATTCTTATAATACTAATGCTCTGAGGCAAATTCTCCTGATTGTGTATTTAGGTTACCGCCTAAGGGCCATGCCAAAGGGCCCTCTGGCGCGGGCCCGGCAGGTGCAGGCACATCTGCCGATGCTGTTTAAAAATGCCGGGAACTTGAATAGGCACAGTTCATGGATCGTGTCAGCAATCAGCACTCCTCCCCTTCATTGACAATCAGGCAATTAACTGTGTTACACACCTGTCAATGCTGTTTAAAAGTGCCAGGAACTTGAATAGGCACAGCTGATGGATCATGCCAGTGATCAGCACGCCTCCCCTTCACTGAATCAGGCAGTTAAAGTATAAAGAAAGGCTACCATATTTCTGCCTTACTATCCTCTAGTGCCAACTGCCAGGTCCATTACTACAAAACTCTGCTCATTTAGACCCCATAGCAAACCTGCTATATCATAACAGCATTACCAGGACTCACAGAGCACCTAACTCTACTGGGAAAAGAGAATAAGTAGGTCTACTGCACAGAAACTAGATAAACAGTTCTGTCATACATGCAAAACAGACACGCTGTCCAAAAATACAAAATAAGGGATCACGATTTAAAAATATGAAGACAATATTTGAACTGGGAACCCCAAAAACCAAACTTTGAATGCACCACAACACTGGCAAAATTAAACTATGAAATTAATTTTTTCTTATACTGAACAAAGAGAAAAGACATCAGAGCACATTTCCCAGAGCAGACATATTTCAGTTAATAAATTCAAAATAAAATACTTTTTTTTCTGCCTTTTGTTGTTTGGGCATTTTATTTTTCAGTCGCAATTGCCCTAGTCTCTCTCTTCTGCATTCTTAATGTCTTCTGATAACACTCCATTGTCTGCTGCCCATGTCCTTTCTTCTCTTCTCCTATTTTTTTTCCATTTTCTGTTTACATCTACCTCTGACATACTGATCTATTGCTTTTTGTTCTTTTCTCCATTTCTTTCTTTACTCATTCATCCACTCAATTTCAACCCTCTGTCCTCAATCCCCTTTTGATTTTTCACCTAGCAACTTTCCATCTACTCTTCTAACCTCCAGGCCAGCTCCCCATTTCTCATCTCACTTCTTAGTTAGTAGGGTGTGTCAATTTTGAAGATGTCATAATTTTAAAAAAGCACTAGTGAAAAAATGATATTATTTCATGTGGCACATTAACAACTAGCTTTAAATTTTGTGTAATATGTTACTTCCCTACCTGAAAGTTCTAGGACATTATGCAACAATACACATATTCCTGAAATATGTTTAAGTGCCCTGATGATATTTTTATGTGTTTGCATTGGATATTAATGCCCTTTGTGCCTCAATTAACAATTTATCTTACTTATTTACTCATATTGACACTAACACATTAGTCTCATTTTCTCATTCACAGGTTTTCAACATAGCATCGTCATGGCAAAAATATTATATCGAATATGTCCAATAGGAAAACAAGACTGCAAATTTGGGGTCAATTACATCATTTGGTGGGATCAGGCACAGAACTACCTATAGCTGAACTACCCACTGTCAGGGATCTCATTAGATATGGGTTGTATTTGAGAGACCTCAGTGATCAAAACAGACAAAATTACCGCACTGATAAACTGGTCAATGACCTATGGACTGGATTACTTGCTCAGTGATATATAGCAAATCCACAATTTAGTGGTCCTGTTATAAACAGTCACATTAGGATTAAAGCAAAGTTAAAATCCATGTGGGAACAAGCCAGCAAAGTTTCTGTGGGCAGAGCAAAACTGGAGGAGAAAGACAGATTTATGGAGAAGCTTGACAGACTGATGGGCATACCTGCAAATGTGAAATAAAGGATTGTACTGATGTGGGATGACATTTTGCCTGTGTCAGTGGAATACACATACTTTGTGACTGCAGCAGAGAGAAGAAGATTCCTGTGATTGAGCTGGCCTTTATAAAAGATCAAAGAGAGACATTTGGGAGTGTTGGACCTCATCAGACTGGACCATTCAACCTCCCTGAGACCAGAAGGCAAGAACTACAGAAGGAAAGAGAGGCAAAAAGGAAGGAGAATGAAGAAAAGTGGAGAATGAATAGTGAAAAAAGAAAAGCAGAAGACTCAAGAGATGATGGAGATATCTGTGCTTGAAGTAGAATAAGGAGATTTGGAAGCTCCTGTTGCTCTAGAGAAAGCTAGGAAGAGGCTAAAATATAATACTGAGGATATAACCAACATAGCCCTTGACAGTTTAAGACACCATACTGGACTGAGAGAGACAGCAGAGATTGCTTCTGCTGCCTGGATTGATGCAGGACTCATCACTCCCTTGGACATTGCTTTAGTTACTGATCACAACAAGGTGAAGAGGGCTCAGGCGAGATTCATGAAAACACTGGAGGTACAGTTAGAGGAGGAAATGCAGCAGAATGGCATCAGTCGCATTTTCTTTTATGTTCGTCATGATGATACCAGGCTCATGTTAAAAGCAGAAGAGAATGGAAAAATGTATCCAGGTATGTGAAAGAGGAATATTGCATAGTTTGTATGGAGCGAGGAGGCAGATATCTGTGGCATTTTGTTCCTGCAAGAGCAACTAAATAGATGATTCATGCAGAAATAATTGCTTTTAAGTGGTTGCATGGCTGAGAGAAAGAGGAGCAGACAAAACTCTTCAAGCTATTGGAGGTGATTCCTGTAATGTAAATACTGGTTGGGAGGGAGGAGTGATGCATTATATTGAGGAGAAGCTACAAAGGAAGCTGGTGTGGATTGTCTGTAACCTGCACACAGGCGAACTACCATTGAGGCCCTTGGTAATTGCTTTAGATGGCAAGACGTTAAGCAACAACAAATGGGCAGGTCCCATAGAACATATGCTGGTTGCTGCTACTGAACCGGAAATAAATCCTGATTTTACTAAGATATCTGTTAACCCTGATCTTCCTTAGCTCAGCGATGAAGTGATCAAAGACTTAAGCACAGATCAAAGCTATGGCTATAGAATTTTGTAACTGCCATTAGAACAAGTGTCTTGCCAAAGGACCTGGCTCTATTGGAAATAAGGCCTGTGTCACATAGCAGATGGCTTACAACAGCTCTTAGGTTCATGAGAATATGGATTTCCAAGCATAATCTGAGAGGAAAGAATCTGAAAAACTTAAGAATGATTGTAGAGTTCTGTGTTGGAGTGTGAAGAGGTAAGGTAGATAGTCATACCCACAGTGAGAAGGTCAGCTTGGTATGGTTACAGTGAGTCTGTTCTGCAAGTTATGTTGTACAGTGAAGAGGAACAGGAGAGAGGAGATGCAGTGGAGAAGATATTGAAGATCAGAAATGAAAGAGATGAGAAGACTCAGCTTGGAGACAGCAGTGTGAGACCCAGGAAAACACCATCCATCAACACTGAGGCAACTACACTCACCCACTTACTTGACTGGAGCTCCAGAGTCTCTGAGCCTCCTCTGACCTGTATCATGACAAAAGAGATCAAGGTATTTCTGAGTAAGCCCATGGTGGTTCCAGACTGGCCATCACACACCCAGTCCATAGAAAGTTGTGTAAAAATGACAACTGAGGCTGCTGGTCATGTGTATAATTAGGAGAGGAGGGAACATTATATTAGGGGTCAGATGGTCAGCAGAGAGCTCATGAGCTGAAACAGAAGCAAACAAGATATGGCTTCTTTGCTGGATTTCGTTAGATAACATTAGATAAACTGCATAAATGGCCAGCAGAAGAAAGGAGGCGATAGTGCCTCTGTATAAGTCTTTGGTGTGACCTCATTTGGAGTATTGTGTGCAATTCTGGAGACAGCACCTTCAAAAGGATATAAACGGGTTGGAGTCAGTGCAGAGGGTGGCTACTAAAATGGTTAGTGGTCTTCATTATAAAGCATATGAGGAGAGACTTAAAGATCTTAATATGTATATTTTAGAGGAAATACGGGATAGGGAAGATATGATAGAGATGTTTAAATACCTACATGGCATAAATGCACAGGAGGAGAGTCTCTTTCAATTGAAAGCAGGTTTAGCTACGAGGGGACATGGGATGAGGGTGAAGGGGGATAGATTCAGGAGTGATATGCGGAAATATTTCTTTACAGAAAGAGTGATAGATGCATGGAATATTCTCTCGGTGGAGGATGTAGAGATGAAGACACTATGGGGCTTGTTTACAAAGCCGCGGTAGTGGTTCGCGATCGCGATCGCAGCCGCGGCCCCATTGAAATCAATGGGGCTGCGGCTCCGATTACGATCGCAAACCGCTACCGCGGCTTTGTAAACAAGCCCCTATATGAATTCAAGAAAGCATGGGACAAACACAGAGGATCTCTAAAGGAAAAAGGGGACTATAGTAGCTGATATGGGAGGGCAAACTAGATAGGCCATGTGGTCTTTTTCTGATGTCATATTTCTATGTTTCTAATTGTCTTTAAAATATCATTCCTCTCCCTATGCACCCAAGCATCCTTCTAGCTTTCCCCATCACATTTTCTACCTGTTTAGCTACTTTAAGATTGCCAGAAACAATCACACCCAGGTCCCGCTCTTCTTTTGTGGACAAAAGTACTTCATCCCCTATACTGTACCTTGGATTGTTGCAGCCCAAATGTATGACCATTTTTTAGCATTAAATCTCAGCTGCCAAATTATAAAATATTCTTCAAGCTTAGCTAGATCCCTCCTCATGTTCTCTACACCTTCCTGGGTGTTTTCTCTATTGCAGATTTTGGTATCATCTGCACAGATGCAAACCTTACCTGACAGCTGTTCCGCAATATCACTAATAAAGATGTTAAAAAGAATCAGACCAAGAACAGATCCCTGCGGCACCCCACTGGTAACCTCCTTCACCTCAGAGCAATCTCCATTAACCCGTACCCTTTCTCGCTTCCCACTCAAACCAATTTCTAACCCAAGAAGTAACTTTAGGGTCCATCCCTAGGATGCTCAATTTGTTTATAAGCCGCCTGTGTGGAAATCTAAGTACACCACATCTAGGGCTCTCCTTTGGTCCAACTCTCTGGTCACCCAGTCAAAGAAATCAATCAGATATGTCTGACAAGACCTACCTCTGGTAAATCCATGCTGCCTCGGATCCGGCAATCCATTGGACTCTAGAAACCTCACTATTTTCTCTTTCAGCAGCATTTCCAATAATTTACTCACCACCGAGGTTAAGCTAACTGGCCTGTAGTTTTCAACCACATCCTTGTTTCCACTTTTGTGTAAAGGGACCACATGTGCCTCTCTCCAGTCCTCTGGCAGTACTCCAGACTCCAAAGAAACATTGAAAAGGTCAGTCAGCAGAGCTGGTAGAATGTCCCCAAGTTCCTTCAGTATTCTCGAATATATCCCATCTGGTTCCATCACTTTGTCTACTTTTAGTTTAGCTAGTTCCTCATAAACACAATATTCTGAAAATCGTTTGAGATCCCCCTTGCTTCTGTTCCTGTTTGTGGGTGTTTTCTGAGGACCTGCTTCCAGCACTTCATCTGTGAACACAGAACAGAAATACTTGTTAAACAATTCCACTTTATCCTCATCAAATTCTACATATTCCTCCCCTTCACCCTTGAATCTGACAATACCACTTTTGCCCTGCCTCCTGAAAAATGTCTCCCCCCTTTTTTATTGCATTGACTATTTCTTCTTCTTTTTGTATCTTTGCTTTCTTGACTACTTTGCTAGTCTATGTTTTTCCAGATATAGATGCCTGTCTTCCTCTCTTTCTGATCTCTTGTATTTCATGAAGGCCTCCCTCTTTTTCTTCACCTTTTCAGCTACTTCTTTTGAGAACCATAGCGGTCTCCTTTTTCTTTTACCTTTATTTACCATTCTAACAAAAAGGTTGCTTGCCCTTAAAATATCCCCTTTGAGTTTTGCCCACTGTTTTTCTACATCCCCCAGCTGTTCCCATTCCACTAATGACTCTCTGAGGTATTAGCCCATCTTGGCAAAGTTAGTTTTCCTAAAGTCTAAGACCCTCATTTTTGAATGGATTTTGTCAATCCTAGTCCTAATACTGAACCACACCATCTGGTGATCACTGGATGTAAAATGACCTCCCACTATAACATCAGAAATACTTTCACCA
Source organism: Ichthyophis bannanicus (assembly GCA_033557465.1). Classification (NCBI taxonomy): domain Eukaryota; kingdom Metazoa; phylum Chordata; class Amphibia; order Gymnophiona; family Ichthyophiidae; genus Ichthyophis; species Ichthyophis bannanicus. Next base: position 744,725,576 of record CM066034.1, on the reverse strand, counting down.
TTGGTAAGTACCAAATCCAATATGGCCCCTTCAAGTGTGGGTTCTGTTACCAGTTGCCTGAATAGTTCTCCCCGTAAAGAATCCAGGATGTCCTTACTTCCAGATGATACTGCAGCAGGGATGTGCCAATCAACATCCGGCAAATTGAAATCCCCTATTAGTAGCACATCCCCTTTCCTGGCAATGCTGCGTATGTCTTCTATTAAATCTCTGTCCACTTCTTCTCCATGTGAAGGAGATCTATATATGACACCAAGACAAATGGATTTCCCTTTCCTTCTTTCTAGTTTAACCCACAGTGCCTCCTCGCTCCTTTTTAAGCCCTGTAATTCTATAGCTTTAATATTTTTTACATATAATGCCACTCCTCCTCCCCTTCTTCCTACTTTGTCCTTCCTGAATAAAGTATAGCCTGGTATAATAATATTCCTATCATGTTGTCTGTGAACCATGGCTCTGTAACCGCCAGTAAATCCAAGTCTGCCCCTTCCATTAAAGCCTCAACATCTGGGATTTTATTTTCCATGCTACGGCATTTATACACTTTGCTTTTCAGATGTTGCCCCTTTTACCCATTTCTATAAAGTATTTAATGTTTCACTTACCTGAGGGCTTTCTTCACCCATCCCCAACCAATCTAGTTTAAAACTCTCTTAAATAGGTCAGCCAGTCTGCTCCTGAAGACAAGTTGACCCTTCTTGGACAGATGGACGCCATCTCTGCTACCTTGCAATCCCAAGCTCCCCATCCCCCAGCATCAGCCCATTTTCAGTCCTAGTCCCCCAGTATCAGTATTCCTCCTATTCCAGTCCCTCCATCCTCCAATATTAGCCTATTTCCCATTCTAACCCTGGTAGCAGTCTCAGTGCCAGTGGCTCCTGCTCCCCCCTTCCCCCTTACTCACACACTCACACATATAACACATGGCCCCACACCTCGGGGGGCCCCGCGCCGGCCTGGCTGGTGAAGGAGATCCGTGAGGACCGAAGCCTGGCTCCCTAACTCACTTCTGCACAGCCACAGCAGTAAAGACCTGCGGGAGCAGTTTCTTTTTTCTCCTGCATCTGTGTTAAGTTGTTTTGCTACCAGCGTGGGTCACTACGTAGAGGTTAAACAGGGGCATTTCCTGTCTCAGACTGGCAGCAAACAACAAAACCATGGGAGAAAAAAGAAACCGCTCTGGCAGGTCTTTATTACCGCGGCTGTGCAGAAGTGAGTTGAGCTCCTCCTCAAGCCAGCCAGGCCAGCGCGGGGCCCCCGGGGTACGGGACCATGTGCAGGCAACATTCCCATGCATGCCTTGGGCTGGCCCTGCCACTTCTGCTAGCTCTGTTCTCCACTGGTTCGTGTTCATGTTTCCTATGCCTGATTCCTTGTTCCTGCTCATGTTTGCTCTGATGAGGCTCTGCTCTGGCTCCTCTTTCCATGAGTTCCTATTGCCTTGTTTCCTTGGTCCTTTTCATTTCTGATCTTGCCTGCTTTATTTTGGACTGACACTGTAAGGTATAGTGAAGAAAAAAACTATCCTTGTTCAGTTCCCATTTCTCATTCGTAGTCTGTTTGTAGCAGGCGTCTGCCAGCATATGAGCTCCAGGGATCCCATTCATATAGGTTGTCCGTCCCAACCATATTAGATATTAGACCCAGTCTAGCAGTGGAAGATGTGAGGAGCACAGCAGGTGGGGAGCTCAGGCCCTGCCTGGGGCCATAGAAGATGTGATGGGGAGAAACATAGGCCCCATCTACTGAATAAGTGGAAAAGCCATGGGAGATGTGAGGAGCACAGCAGATACAGAATCTGGGTCCTGTCTGCCGAACAAGCGAGAGGCTGCAGGAAATGTGTGTGCACTGTAAGTGGGGGGCCTGGGACCCACCTGCTGAAAAAGTGGAGAGGTGGAAGATGTGAGCATTGCCACAGGCTTCACCTGTCTAATGAATAAAGGAGATACAGATAAAGGAAGGGGAAGAGAAAGGAAAGAAATGTCCCCCAGCACTCAAAGCATATCTCCAGTCACCCTCCTCACATTCACTCATAGTTCCTGCCAGTGTTTGTTTAGCTTCCCTTGTGCTCACAAGACACCCCCCCCCCCCCCGTCTATGCAGTTATCAACTCAGCTCCTCCACTATTTATAACCCCTCATACACTCACTTGCTCAGCTCCCTGACATTTATAATCTCCCTCCCCTCACTCACGCAGCTCTTCTGCTATTCATAATCTGTACATTCACTCAGTCGGTCCCCTCCCACTGATCACCTCATCATTCACTAGCTCAGACCCACCACCCATTATTAACCCCCTAATCCACTCAATTACTTAGCCCCATCCCCACTCATAACCTTCCCATCCTCTCAGTGTCCCTGCCAGTGTTAAATGCTACATCCTCTGACTCTCCTCTCTCTTACACCCATGTACATATCCAGCTATCCACTTCTAGCATGCACGTTTCAAATTGCTTTCTTCATTGTGATTGAAACACTATAATTTTTGTATTATCAGTTCTGTACAATTGAAACAATTTTGAGCAATTTTTATTTGCCTACAGATTTAATGCAATCCCAGTGATAAAAGAGTTTGCTTAAAAAACCTAGAAAGCTGGCAACAATTTCCTTTATTTAAAAAAAAAAGATTCATTCAAGTATGACAAATTACAGTATACCCTAGAGGTTACATAAATAATTCCATTTCTCAGCTGAAAGATTTGAAATACACTTCCAAAATATGCCTGCACATTTAACGTTTTTGCTGAGGTAGGGAAGATCGGAACTTACAAAATTTTAACGAACCATACAAAAGAGAGCAGTGCATTGCTTTTATATTGCACATCCACACCCCTGTACTCTATCAGAAACAGGAATGCATATTCTTATGAATAAAGGAAGCAATTGTTAGAGGAAAACAAGGTTAGCTTGTTGAAGATTATTAAAAGAAAACTAACCGTCATTCAGTTATCAGTCCTGTCTAATTTAAATGGTTTTCCACAGAATTTTATTGTGTGACGTCTCAGTTCACTTCTCACATGAGCAACTGAAAAATCAATAATCTCATGTGCGGCTTGGCTCGTGAACCAGTGATTGGATGCTTGGAGATCCATGAAGACTTGTAAGCTGTTTCATTGACCAGGACCACTTGACTCAGAAAAGCAGCCTGCTTTCACAAAAGGTTTTAAAATCTGTTCTGAAGTTTGGCTAAGGAGTGTGTGCAAATGTATACTACTTCACTAGCTAAAAATAAAATAAATCACATTAAAGATTATACTAATCACCCTCTCTACCAAACAAGCATATGGTGAATTTCAGTTAATTTAATTAACGCATCACTTTCTTTGTTTTATCACTTAGGTATGCTAACAAGACTTTCTTTAGCTTAATACCCCTCCTCTCTGCAGTTTACCTTGTGTTTTCTCAGCCAAAGACAGGGTATACTGTCATCCAGTCTCATATCTCTTCCTGTACATGTCTTCCTGAAACATGGAATGCCTTCAAAGAGACAGCCAAGACAGGTTAATGAACCTCATTCGTACTTGATCCCCAGTCTGTCCCTGCTGATATGGATAGGTCTTGTTTCACTTAGATAATTATCTAAGTTATTATAATTTAAGTATCATGTCGCCCCTTAGTGCGGGGACAAAAGTTTACCATTCGGCAGTTTGAATCTCAGTCTGATAGGCTTCCTTTAGGAGCCAACATTTCTCCATGTTGCTGTGGTAACCCAGCCATAAACCAGGAATTTATTGGCTGAAGTCTTATGTCTTTTGGAAAAGCTTTGTAACTAAATGTTAGATTTCTGTACTCTCAGATAGGCACTCCAACAGTTCAGTATTTAGATAATTGTTGTAAATACTTACATATTTAACAGGTTTTTTATACCACTTTTATCATTTCATCAAAGCAGTTTACATTGTAACTTAAACTTTGTAATGTACATTGATAACTTGGATTTTTCTGAGGCAAAGGAGGGTTAAGTGACTTGCCCAAGGCCACAAGGAATACTAGAGTGAATTGAACCCTGGTCTTTTGGTTCCCAAGCCAGTGTGCTAACCATTAGGCCATTCCTCCACTCTACATAGTGCTACATAGCTACTAAAATTAACTTTGCAGCATAGAACGCTGAAGTCCACTTCTATTCATTCCACATTCCAACAGAGAGAAGGCAGTTTCTCCATACGAAAACAAATATGTATCACAATTTAGGGAGTCATTTGAACTCCACTATCATTGTACCTGAAATTATTAGTTAAATAAATGCTTGACTGTCAGGATTTATTTAAAACCTTCTCTGAATTCTTGATTTTGTTTAGAATGTAAAACATATCTGGACAAAGCAACTGTTGCATTCAAAATTGATTCTATGTTCATAACTTTAGATTTAGTCAGTATAGACCTGGAAATTACATAATGTTGAGGGAGCTGAGATCCAGTCGAGGTAGTCATTCTCAGAAACAGCTGAGAGCAGTTTTTAAACTAGATCATGGGAGGTTCCAAGATGGCGGATGAGCTGAACGCTCTGTCGGATGTGATTTAGCTTGCTCCAGTTTTGGCTGTGCAAATGGGGAGGAAGAGAAAGCAACATGCGGAGAAACCCCCTGTAACCTCTACTCCTACCATTGCTTTGTATCAATCGGTGATTCCGGGCTTTTTCCCCCCGACGGTAGCAGTTGTGGCTTCGGCGGATCAGTCGAGGAATTCAACTGATCTGAGCAGTGGGGTTGATTTGAGCCCCCAACAGGACTTGCCGCCGCAACCCGGAAGAGTTTTCGACGCTGGTTTGCCTGTCGGTTTGGCCCCGGAAGCCGGGAGCTTGCCCGCAGTGGGGGGTGCCGCCTCGATCCAGACGGAGAGTTCTCCCGCTGTAACCGGGGGTATCCGGAGGGGCCTCCCCGCACCCTAACCCCTGCCCCCCCCCCCATCTCCGCCTCTGAAGCCCGTACACAAATACACTCTCACAGAGGTTGGCTTAATACTGTTTCTTTATTGGTCGCAGCTACATAACCATAAACACACACCGGCCCAACACGGGCCAATTCAACATTTTAATTCCACATAACAACTCCCCCCCCCCCACTCCAATCCGGATGATGCCCGCCCACCAGCCGTTTAGCAAGGTGGGGCATCATCCACCCCCCGTTCCCCCTTCCGCCCGCCTCGCCGTGCTATAGCAAAGGCCGGCTCCCGTTGCTTCCCTCCGGGCAGAGACCCCCACAGTGATGTCTCTCCCCAACTCGGAGCACCCGCTCCCCTGCAAAGTGGCCTCAGCCGCCACTGCACCGCCGGGTCGGCGAGCGCCAGCTCGCTACCCCGCCTACCCACTCCTATTTCAACACCACTCAACGCCCCACCCAGCTGCGACAACCTACTCCCCAATCCGCTCTCACCCCATGCCCCACAACCGGAGCAAAGGGAGGGTGGGAGGGACGACTACTCCGTCCGCCGGCCACGACAGGAAGAGGGAGATCGCACGCCGGCGATCTCCCACACTTCCTGCACGGCCCGCCCCCACAGAACCCGCCGGACCAATCAGCGCGTCCCACATCACAGCGTGGGCACGATGCCGACGGTCCGGCTTGCGCACATCTGCCCCCCCCTTTCCTCCTGCCACACCAGCGGGCCCGGCCCCCGGGGACCCGGTTACTCCGCCGGCCTCGGGACCGGGCCCAGCGGCGCCGCGCGATTAACCGGGGGTATCCGGAGGGGCCTCCCCACACCCTAACCCCTGCCCCCCCCATCTCCGCCTCTGAAGCCCGTACACAAATACACTCTCACAGAGGTTGGCTTAATACTGTTTCTTTATTGGTCGCAGCTACATAACCATAAACACACACCGGCCCAACACGGGCCAATTCAACATTTTAATTCCACATAACAACTCCCCCCCCCACTCCAATCCGGATGATGCCCGCCCACCAGCCGTTTAGCAAGGTGGGGCATCATCCACCCCCCGTTCCCCCTTCCGCCCGCCTCGCCGTGCTATAGCAAAGGCCGGCTCCCGTTGCTTCCCTCCGGGCAGAGACCCCCACAGTGATGTCTCTCCCCAACTCGGAGCACCCGCTCCCCTGCAAAGTGGCCTCAGCCGCCACTGCACCGCCGGGTCGGCGAGCGCCAGCTCGCTACCCCGCCACCGGCACAAGGTAGCCCCCTATCCTTGTGCCGCCCCCCCCAGAACCAGCTGCGACCAATGCCAACCTTCAAGCACCTCTTGCCAATCGTTCAGCAACAAGTCTTGCCCCACCGGGGCAAGGTGCACACCATCCAGCCTGTAAAGACCTCTGCACTGAACCTCTGCCCAAGGGTGCAACACCTGTAGCCCTCCGGTCTGCATCACCCAACGCCCTACCTGGCGGTTAATCTTCACCAGACCCCGCGACCACCGCCGCTGAAACCAACACGCAGGGCGCGGGATGATGTCAGACCAGATAATAGCAACCCCCGGGAGCAATTCCCGCAAAAAACCAATGTCCGCTTGCACAGCTAGTATAAACTGCCGGCATGGCCAGCTTGACAAGTCATTTCCTCCCAAGTGGATAAGCAGCCCGACCGGCCGCTGACGCAGTTCAATCTTCGCCTGGACACAGGCTATCAGCTGCTGCCATCGCATGCCACGTTGTCCCATCCAGCAAAGCCGAATCCCTGCAGTAGCCAGACCGAGGTGGATGCCCAACGGCCGCACAGCTGCCCTGTGCTCCGCCCAGTAGACGAAGGAATGCCCGATGATCCACCACTCTCTCGAGCACGAACCATCTGAAAGGAAACAAGCCGAACTGCAACCGGCGGCATCGCCTGCAACAAGAAGCAAAGGATGAAAACCCCCCTCATCCCACCCCCCCCTCCACCCCCTCACCATCCTGGCAGAGAAGCTGGCAACCGAGATGCCCCAGCACCTCCCGGGGACAGTCACAGGCGCACATACCCCTTGTACGCATCCGAGCGCCACCTCCCAATGCGTTGAATGATGGGGCCCTCGAGCCCCGCCGCAGCCGCACTTGTGGCAGCGCCAATCCGGAAGGAGTGTGAGGAATAACCCCTCTCATCATAGCCCAGAGAACGAAGCACGAGGCGCAAAACCGCAGTGAACTGGAACTGGGTAACCGGAGCTCCGTCCGCGTGGACAAAAAAGTAGCCCGGGGCCTCCGGTCTCTGCTGCACGTAACTACGCAGGCAGGACACCGGACAGGAAGGCGAAGGGGAAATGGCATTCAGTATCACCCACGCCCCCCTGCCCACCTGGTCCGTTTTGGAACGTGCGACAAGGATGCGGACCCGCGAAGCCTCCACCACCACACACTTGGCATCCAGCCCACCGCCCGCACCCCGCCGCGCAGACCGGGGCACCAACTCACAAACGCGGAAAGCACCGAAAAAGGCCGTTGCAAACAACGCCTGAAACAAAATTGCCTCAAACGGAGAGGTCGCGACTTGCGGCAGCTCCATACAGAGGCCAAGAAGGAGAGTATGCGAAACCGGCAACCGCCAATCCCGCGGCGTGGGGTGCACCCTGGCCCACCCTGCCAGCAGCCGCTTGACCAAAAAGAATGTGCGAGGGTTGCCCCAGCCGGCCGCCTTGCAGAAGAAGGAAAACCCAGCCAAGGCCGCAACAACTGCCGACTGGGCCCATCCGTCCTTTTTTGCACGCAACACAAATTGACTTACGAGCCCGGCGTGCACCCACCCCCCTTTCCATCCACACGCGCCCAAAAAAGCACTCACCTGAGAATAGCCACGCCGATCCTTCGCCCAGGTCCCACGCGTCACCGATGCGGACAACAGCGCCATCACGTCAGGGTCCCAATCCGCCAAAGATGGTCTGGCACCACTGATGCAACTGCGTCCGCCGCTGGAGCCAATAACCTGAACTGCGCCCACTGGAAACGGGACAGAGCATCAGCAATGGAGTTATGTACGCCAGGAACATGCCGCGCTCTGGCAGTGACATTCAAGCGCAAGCAAGCCAAAACGAATACCCGCATCAGCGCTGCCACCTTCGGGCACCGGGGGGAATTGCGATTCATGACCTCGACCACCGCAGCATTGTCACACCAGAATAACACCCTCTTATTCCTTACGCGCTCAGGCCATACCCACAGCGCAACCACTATAGGGAATAACTCCAAAAAGGTAATGTTGCGGGTCAATCCAGATGCCACCCAATCGAAAGGCCAAGCCTCGGCGCACCAAGAGCCTTGACAGTACGCCCCAAAGCCGGAACTGCCCGCAGCGTCAGTAAACAGGTGCAAATCCACATTGGACTGCTCCGGCCACTGGACGACCCTGCAGCCATTGAAGTCGGCCAAAAAGGCGTCCCACATTCGCAAATCTTCCCGCATGCCAGCCGACACACGAATACGATGATGTGGCCGGTGCACTCCCGCCATCGCCAAGGATAACCACCGCGCAAAGGGGCGCCCCATCGGTAGCACCCTGCACGCAAAATTAAGATGACTGACCAGGGACTGAAGAACCTGAAGGGTGACTTTGCCCGCCGCATCCACCACCGCAACCAGTTGCCGAAGCCGCTCCACTTTCTGCGCCGGCAACCTCAGTAACATATTAACGGTGTCAATCTCAATACCCAGGAAAATCAGGCACGTGACCGGGCCTACCGTTTTGCCCGCCGCGATGGGTATACCGAAGTCACGCGCCAAGCCAAGGAAGGCGCCCAATAGCGTAGCACAGGTATCCGCCAGCCCGGGCCTGACGAACAAAAAGTCGTCCAAATAGTGCACAATAGTGGACAGACCAGTCCGCTGTTCCAGGACCCAGTGAAGGAACGTGCTGAAAGCCTCAAAATAAGCACATGACACCGCACAACCCATAGGCATGCACTTATCATAGTAAAACTGTGACTCGAAGCGAAAACCTAACGCCGGAAAAGCCGATGGGTGCACGGGCAAAAGTCGGAACGCGGATTCAATGTCCACTTTCGCGAGCAAGGCCCCTGGCCCACATTGCCTCACTAAGGCCACCGCCGCATCAAAAGACGCATAGCGCACCGAACAGTGCTCCCGAGGAATGTGATCATTAACAGAATCCCCGGGGGGGCAAGACAAGTTGTGAATTAACTGGTATTTACCCGGCTCCTTCTTGGGAACCACCGCCAGCGGCGAGACAACGAACAGAGAAAAAGGGGGGTCCGGAAACGGACCGGCGACACGCCCCAGCGCACACTCATCGCTGATCTTTCGGCGCACGACCTCCGCCAGGGCTGTAGCCGAACTAGCGTTCCTTGAACAAGCCCCGCGGGGAACGCCCCGCAACGGAATGCGAAACCCTTCAAGGAAACCCGACAAAATCAGTCCCCCCGCCGCGCCCCCGCGGGTCCCCCCGTACAAATGCAGCCAGGGCCGCATAACGTTGACCCGCACAGGAGTGGGGGCCAAAACCTCAGACACTGCCTCACTTGCCCCCCCCCCGGAGCTCCTGCCACCCCCTTGCGGCTACACTTCGCAGCGGCATGACCCGCTCCACACAAGGAACAGGCATGCTTGAACTTGCAGTCGGGGAAGGGGCACGACGACTTATTGAAACGCCAACAGACGTCGCCTCCCAGCCCGCCCGCTCTGGACTGCACAGCAACTGGCCCCGGTGCCCGAAAGGACCGCACCCCCGAAGGCAGAGCCGCAACCCCAACTTTGCCCCCGCCGGCCCCAGCACCACCCGCCTTACTCTTGGCAGACATCTGCGTGAGCCACAGATTGATGTCCTTCGTACCCCACGACAGCCGACCGTTTTCCTCCATCATATCGCGAAACTCCTCGTCGTAATTTAACCAGGCCCACCCATCGTGCGCCTGGGACGCCGCCAAGATCGCGTCCGCGTAAGCCAGCAAAGCGCCGTACTGATCAGGATAATAATGGCCCCATACACTGGCCAAGCGCAAAAAGGCCCTGGTCCAATTGAGAGTATTACGGGAAACCTTCCTCACCCTGCCCGCTTTCTCGTCCTCCTTGCGCTTGCGTCTGCTGTCGCCCGAGCGTTTTCTGCCCTCCAACAAGCGAAAAATGTCGATATACCGCCTCCGCTTAATCCGATGCCGCAATTTTTTGGGCACCCCTTCCCACAATTCCGAGCAGTGCACCACCGTGGTACCCACCGTGTCGCCCCTATCTCCCTTATCCAGCGTGGAGTCGCACGAAGACTGCGCCAACGAAGACGAAGAGGACGACGAGGAAGAGTCACGCCGCCACCGCCTGCCGCGCTTGCGCTTCGCCTTCCTGCCGTCAGCGCAACTGTTCCCCACAGTAGGTGCACCCGCCAGAGCAGCATCCCCACCCCCCGCATACTCACCGGGCTCCGCTGTGGAAGCCACTGACGGAGGGCCGCAACCGCTCCCACAGCCCGATCCGTCTGCTCCGCTGAAGGTCCAGCCGATGCCGCTCCACTCGCTCGCACGGACATGTTTTGGCGACCCCAGGAACTCTCGGGTACCTGCAGAGGAAAAGACGGAGAGAAGCCAGCAGCAAAGGCCCCGGGCGCCCCAGCCACCCCAGTCCCGGGCCCTGCCCCCCAGCTCCAGGCGGAGGAGCCTTGACCCCCCGGCCTCCCAACCAGCCAGCCCACAACCCACCAGGGCCGGCGCCCCCGACGGCCCAGCACCGTACCAACCACCCCAACCACTCCCCCAGGGACCTGCCGCCCCAGGAGGATGGGCCCCAAAACCCCAGGGCACCGGGGACCCCACCGTACCCCTAGCGAAGCGCCCGTCCAGCATGCCGGACGTATAGACCAGGGTAGAGAAGGGAATCCCCAACAAGCCGCCCCCCGGGTAATCGCCCCCGGGCACCCCAACCGGCGGAGGAGAGAGGCCCACGTCACCAGTGTCCACCCCCGAGACCCCGCAAGGGGCACTAGGCAAGACCGGGGGGACAGCCGCCTCTGCCCCAGCCACCCGCATGTAGGAACCCTGAACCCCCAAACCCTCCCCAGGCGAGTATACAGGGACGCCACCGGGTGGCGACCTCGCAATACCCCGGACCGCAGTCCGCCCCTGCCGCCCTCTGCCACGTGGCTAACGGACCCGCCCACTCCCCCGGGCCCCACCCGAGCCCTCAACGCCAGACCCGCCCGCTCCTGCCAAGGCACTCCCACGCCTGCTGGTTCCGCGCCCACCGGCGCGCACTGCAGCAGGGCCAGACCTCCTCCCACCCCTCGGTCCCTTCTGAGAATGAGCCATGCCGCCCCTAACGCAAAGGCAACCCTCCCCCCGACCACGAGCGTCAGAAAGCAAAGGCAAGCAGGCACAGGGCCCAAGGTAAGGCCTGCACCCGGTGCCTGAAGGCCCCCCTTTCCTTCTTAGAAATGTGGGTCACCGCCCCTTGGCCACCACTACTCCCCCGGCCAAACCGCTGCAGTGAGGGCCTCTGGGGCAAACTCGACTCCTGGTGACCCAAATGCTCCTGGGAGCCCAGACAGGGAGATACCCCCAAAAAGCCCTGTCCAACTAGGACGGAAGAAGAAGAAAATTGAAAAAACCAGGCCCTCCCCCCCCCTCCACTGAGCCCGCTGCCGCTCTACCCTCGTGTGTCTTTTTTCCGTTTTTTTTTTTTTTTTTGTTAGTGCCGGGAAGACACGAAGCCGGCAAACCGTAATTAAAATACAGCCCCCCCCCGCCGACCGACACGCAAACCTGGGGAACCGCAAAGAAGCCACAGCCACCCCGCAGACGACTACTCCGTCCGCCGGCCACGACAGGAAGAGGGAGATCGCACGCCGGCGATCTCCCACGTTTCCTGCACGGCCTGCCCCCACAGAACCCGCCGGACCAATCAGCGCAACCCACGTCACAGCGTGGGCACGATGCCGACGGTCCGGCTTGCGCACATCTGCCCCCCCCCCCTTTCCTCCTGCCACACCAGCGGGCCCGGCCCCCGGGGACCCGGTTACTCCGCCGGCCTCGGGACCGGGCCCAGCGGCGCCGCGCGATTTCTGCCTGTTGGAGGAGGGTTGTTAGAGCAGGCAGTAATTAGCGGTGAGTCAGAGCTCGTAGATTTGGGCTCCTCTTTGCCTCTGGCTTCCTCCGTGTTCCAGGCTTTAGAAAGACCGGCAAGGGTGACAATGGAGAGCTTGTGGGATGCCATATCCTCCCTTCAACAGACCCTTCTTCCTGTTGTGGCTGTTCTTTCAAAGGAATTGTCTCAGTTGAAGCTGCAGAGTGCGACTGAAAGTTCGAGGGTGAATGGACACGAGGTGAGACTCTCGCAATTGGGAACCCAGGTTGAGGAGTTGCGTGACCTGGGGGCTTCCCAGGCTAAAAGCAGTTTGATTATAACACGACGTCTGGAATACCTGGATAATCAAGCGAGGAGGAATAATCTACGCCTGCTGAACTTTCCTAGATCTCCTTTGTTGGACTCAAAGGAGTTGGTTCGCAAGTATCTTACTGAGATTCTTCTTATGCCTTCTGAAAACTTGCCTCCTATTGTCCATGCCCAGTATGTCTCTATTTCTTCTTCAGAAGTGCTTGGTGGGAGAGTCCCAGTGGTGACTGGGGAGCCGCTTCAGATGGACCTCACAGGTTTTTTGGAGAGTTCATTAGATGTGGTAACCAGTAGGGCTACCTTACTTGTGTCCTTTGCTTTCGAATCAGATCGGAATTCTGTTTTGCAGTTGTATTTTCTTAAAATGAATGTTTCCCAATTTATGGGATCTAAGATATTGATATTTCCAGATTTGGCAAGGGATACCCAGAAGAGGAGAAGGGAGTTTCTGGCCTTGCGCCAGCGCTCTCTTGCCTTGGGGGCACAGTTTAAATTGAAATATCCATGTAAATGTTTAATAGTTTACAACTCTAAGCAGTTTCTTTTCTTTGAACCCATGCAATTAAGATTGTTTCTTGAGGGTAAAGAGAGGGTTGGGATGGATCCTGCACCGGCTGCCACACTTAACAACTAAGCTCTGGATGTCCATTTGGGATATCCTTTGGCTATTACTTTATATAATTTATTTCTTTTTTCTGGGAACCTTATAGAGGGTGTTCGTTGTGGTCTATACCAAGTTTTATGATTTCTTTGATGTTATTTGCCTTTGGATGTATTGCCATATTCCCTGTATGCTTAGTTTATTCTTGGTGTATATGATTAAAGTTAATAAAGATAAAATAAAAAAATAAAAAAACTAGATCATGGAGAAACATTGACAGTCCCTCAGAAAGTTTTATGTTTTAATAAACTTGACACACTGCCTTACATAACAATATCAAAATGGTTTACAATAAAATAGAAGAAATCAGCAGGTAGACCAGTGGGACGGAAGAGATCAGGAGTGGAAGTTCCGATTGAAGTTAAGATATTCTGATAGAGCTGCTGCAAAGGCTGAAGGGGCCCAGGTGCAGACAGATATAAAAGATTATAATTTACCCCATCATCTCCCAGGGAGATTGTGTATACAAATGAAAAACATACTTTAAATCATCTATAGGTGAACATAAGATGTGTATAAAATAAGATTGGAGCATTAAAATGTCTGGCACCAAATGAAAATATAAAGGATATCTCAAACCTATATGCTGTGGATGGCATAGAGTCAGATAAGATAAACGTCTGATAAGAAACAAGATGCACTGTGGGATTTTTATGGATTAAAGTTCCATATTGTAATGGAATTTGAGACTGAGGGCATTTTAAGAGCTGAGATTTTAGGAGTTGAGTGGCAGTTGTAAAATAAAGAATTTTTGCCAGCTAATGAGCTTCAGGTGGGTGGGGCTCTCAGAGCAGAAGGGGTGGAGTCTGTTGCTTTATATAGCAAACCCAGACCACAAGAGAGTCATTTGCTGCCTGGACAAATGAAGGAAAAGCTGTGCTTAGATGGGAACACATCCATGGTTTGGAAGAGGCAGAAGCCATTGGTGCAAGAGGTAATGGCGTTTGGGCTGCTTGGCAATAATGCTTGTTAACTCAATCAAATCTGACATATTCATTGAAGGGCTAACATTAAGGAATATTACAGCAGTATCATTTAATTTCATAAAGGAAGACTATAATAAAATGAGGAAATTAGAAAGAAACTACAAGGAACTATAGAAAAGGTTAAAAGTTTGCATGTGGCATGGACTGATGCGGAAGACATTTAAATGTGGAGCCAAAACACAGAAGCTGGACTGCAGAAGCAGGCAAACAGAGGCTCCAGAGGATGTATCCCAGGAGTCTGCTGCCCCAGCTAAGGTGTCTCTCTTTTCTTGTATACTGTCCAATGAGGCTTTCAGAGGATGTATCTAATGCCCTAGCAACCAGAGGATAAATATCCCTTGGTCTTTCCATGACTTTGGGTGCCATCAGGTTTCTGGACTCTGTTTTCTAGGATCACTGACTTAAGTCCTTAGCACCACTAACCACAAAGCTGCTTTGCCACTCTATGTTGCTATGGAAGGCAAAGCAGTTTAAGTTTTCATTCTTTTATATATATGTATATATTCATTTATTTAATATAGGCTTATGTCTCCATGAAAGGAAGAAACCCTTGCCCTCAGTCCGTTACAATAGAAGCATAAAACAAATGGAAATAATACACAAAACAAAGTAAATGAATCTAAAGCTAAATTAAAAACTTCACCTTAACTAAAAGCGTCTCTGAAAAGCAAAGCCTTAGCATTCTTATGAAGTGAATGAAAATTTGTCACCTCTCAAATCCTTTAGAAGCATAGGGTGGGGGAAACACAAGAAGAGCAAAACCCCTCACAGCAAACCAGGAGAAATACGAGTGGTATGTGGAGGTCACAGGTGCTTTATTAATTCAAGAGAAACCCCAACACGTTTCGGCTGTAGCCTTCCTCAGGGGGCATGAAACTACAAACAAATATAATTTATTATCATTACTATTTATAACATAATTAAAAATATGACATCAAATAAAATGAAAATATTAATAAAGACAAAAGTAAATGGTAGAAAAAACAACTGGTTAAAAACATACATTGATAAAATCAGTATAAATAGCAAGGGAAGACACACCATAAATACAAAGAAACATTAATATACATTAAACATATAAAATCGTACACATCAAACCAAGAGGGAAAAGGAGGAGGAGTAGATGAGGAAGAACAGAAGGCAAAATAAACTAGCATATATAATAATGTGCAGATACTCACAGTAACACACTATGCATATTAAATTCCAAGATGTAAATCATGTCTGCAGTAATAAAAAAACATTTTAAAAGCACAATTTATGAACAGAAACAATGTTAAAAACAAATTAAAAAACAAAATAAAACTGCAAGTGAAAATAACTGTAAAATGTGAGCATAAGAATAACGGGAAGCCCATAATGCGAATGTGGTGGACGGTACTGTTCTCTAGCAATGCCAAACACACAGTCTGAAGTCTAAGTTAAAAAACGTTTTTGTGAAATTCCAAGCACACAGTATAAAAACCGAATTAAAAAAATAAATAAAACAAAACAAAACTTTAGACTCAGAGGATACAAGGAAATGGTAAGATCACTATTCTATCGAAAATAATAT
The DNA here is from genome assembly GCA_033557465.1 of Ichthyophis bannanicus. Taxonomy (NCBI): domain Eukaryota; kingdom Metazoa; phylum Chordata; class Amphibia; order Gymnophiona; family Ichthyophiidae; genus Ichthyophis; species Ichthyophis bannanicus. Next base: position 744,710,126 of record CM066034.1, on the reverse strand, counting down.
CACAGCGTCAATGATTAGTATAATGATAATGTCGGTCTGCAGAGTGAGAAAAATCTTAGACTGCCCCATGCAACATATCGAATAAAAGAAAAACAGTACGATATAAGCATCCAAAGAGCACATCCCATGTGAATACAAAAAGTCAGTTACTGTATAAATAAAAGATATTGCGGTATTGTGACAATATGGTGCAAGTGAGAGACGATAACAAAGATGGAAAAATCACTGAAGCATGTAGGTTTTACATCTTACCTATAAAATACAGAATCTCATTGAAGGAAGATGAAGTGTGGGTAAACCAGAGCACTGGCAACCTGAAAGGACCCGTGGTTTCATGCCTTTTAAAAGGTCAGAGGGATAAAATGTTTCATATTCATGAGTAAACAAAGTCATTCACTCGCAGCAGGTGTTATCTGTGGATAGCAAGTTAACCAGCTCACCTCCCCTTGGAGTTGTTCAGCTAAGCTTTTTTAAGCGACTAAGGTACTCAGATACAGTGGAAGCAGGTGGAACAGGCGCACATGTGCAGTGGATTTCCTAAAAGCTTCTAGAAAGAGCTGAGGAAGTTCCCATGTGAGTTCCATCAGTGATGCCACACTTATATGAGAACTTATCCTGCTGTCCATGAAGAACACCGGCTACAGCTGAGTAACTATTTTCTCTAAGGGACTGGAAAGCAATATGTGAATTGGTATTGTGTATGTGTTATATTGTGTATGTGTTATATCTGAGTGAGAGAAAATGCAGTGTAACAGTAGGACATAATGTAACAAGACATTACAAATAGGGACACACATGAAAATTTTTTTTTTTTATTAGTAAAATGCTGAGTCTGATATTAATTAATCTGATCGGCAGGGGCACTAAGAGCAGCACAGGCCCTAGGACAGACAACCTTTCCAGTCCTTCATACTACTAGCCACCCACTGAGCCCAGGCTTCAAACAAATAAAACAGCTGAGGTACCGTGGCTTGCAATCCTCTCCCAGAATCCTGATGCCGATAATCATAAGCATAGGCCACATCTTTCTCCTCAGTACTGCCCAGTACTGCCTGCAAAATTTGGACCACAACACTCTACAGTCTCTTGCATAGTTTTATGTTCTGCAGTCAGTGCTGGGCATCAGAGGAACAAAACACCACCAATGCACAACTGCTCTCCTCCTCCACTACTACTTATGATAATCAGCACTGCACTGAGGGTGCTGCAGGGCATGTGTGTGTGCGTGTGTATGCACAGAAGTTCCATGGAGGGGAGGGGAGTAAGAGGGCAGCTTGGGGGATGTGAGAGAGCTGGATGTGTGCACAATCAGTCAATGCCAATTATAACTTCAGTTCTCATGGATCTCTGCACCTGGCTCTGCAGTGTGGCTAAGCTGTGGTCCTCCAACCTTTGGAACAAACTTTCCTCTTCTCAGCAATCCCTTTCCTAGTGCCAAGGACGAAGGACCAATTCAGTTCCTTGGGGCAAAATTACTGGCTCTGCCAGCAGACTTAGACCAAGGTCTCTTTCTTTCTATCATTTCATTTTTTACTAATTTCCTCACATGGCTCAGAGGGCAAAACGCTCCTAACCCATCAGTGGCTTATAGCTCCATTTCAAGACCTGCTAGCAGTCAGTCCTGACATAGTCCATAGTGTACATATCCTTTGCTTCCAGTGGCTCCCCTCTATATCCCAATAAGTTTTGGGGTCCTTTGGAAGTGCTCAGAAGATCCCGGTGGGGAGATTCATTCCCTGTTGCTTGCTCCCAGAAGTAAGATGTGAAGATCCCCAAGTCATTTGCTTGCATATCTGCGTTTGTTGTTTCTGGGAGCATGCCCAACAATATCTAGTCACATTGGTTAATCTCATTAACTATTTCCACAAAGTTTTTTTCCTGCATTTTCATCAATTCTGTGTATGTTCTTTTACACATTCTATACATATTTATCCTTTGGCTGGACATTCATGCATCTTATCTGTCCTTCTGCAACTACCAAAATTTCCACAAATCTTTCATTGCACTTGCAGGCTTTAAGTATTCTGTTGCTTTAAGTTTCGATGTTTGTCCCCAAACAGTGTGTGCCTTATCCAGTTCATGTAATTTTGTGTTTGTGGCCATTGCTTTGTACCTTTTTGTGCATGATAAAGGAAACAATGGGTCTTGACAAATAAAAGCAAAATGGAGGAAGTCTTATTAAAAAATAAATAAAAGAATAAAATCACAAAGAGGGAGAAGATCTTATTAAAAAAAACCTCCTGTTATCATAAAAGGAGTGAAAACTGTGGATCATTAAAGGCACGGATAGTACAAGAGGAAGCTTGTATCGCGTGTTGTAAAGGTAAAAGAACTAAATAAGACACTAATGAAGCCTCACATAGGTCATTATAAGTTAAGAATTCGAAAGCAAAGGGGGGCATACTTAATAAAACTTGGACATGTTAAATAGAGTCTATAAAATGACCATGTGGTCAGAGAACCTAAAAAAATGTATCGGAGGAGAAATTTAAATAGCTGATTGAGGATTGTGAAATTAACATGCATGAAAAAGTAGGGGAAGGGAAATGATGATAAAATACAATGAAAATAAAAAGAATATAAAATATATTGTATAATAGACAATGAAGAAAATATACTATACAATATATTATGTGATGGATAAAAAATAATAAATAAATAAATATAATAAAAAATAAATAATAGATATTAAATAATAATAAATAATAAAAATACAAATATAAAAAAAGGATAAAAGTTAAAATAAAGGAGAAGGGGGAAGGGAAAAGGGGGAGGGAAATAGAGGGGACGAAAGAGAGAAAGAGAGAGAGAAGGGGAAAGGAAAGGGGGAGGAGGGGGAAAGGAAAGGGGGAGGAGGGGGGAAAGGGGGGAGGGGGAAGGGAGAGGGAAGGGAAGGAGGAAGGAAGAGGAGGAAGGGAGGGGAAGAGAAGGAAAAGGGGAGAGAGAGAAAAGGGGAGGGGAAAAGGGAGGAAGGAAGGGAAGGGGAAGGGAAAGAGGAAAGGGGGAGGGAAGGACCCTCATAATTTTTTTTTATGAAAAGACAGCAAGATTAATTTCTTGATTCAAAGTAAATTAATCTGAAGCTTAATTAAAAATGTCAACTTAACTAAAAGCTTCTCTGAAAAGCAAAGCCTTAGCATTCTTATGAAATGATAGGAGATCTGTCATCTCTCAAATCCTGTAGAAGCATAGGGTAGGGCCTGCCATAGAGAAGGAATGGGCTCAAGTGGAAGCCAATTTGACTTCAGGAAAAGAGAGAACCAGCAATGACTTTCTACCCTCCCCCTCCCCCCCCCCTATTATAATGCATGCATATGACTTTATTAACTCTTTAGGATAAGGTGGTGCCTCTCTATATATTACACAAAACATCAAAAGCAAGATTTTAAATTTTATGATATATCATAAGCAGCCAACGAAGGGCCTGGAAATGAGGCAGACATGCTAATGGCAGCAGCAACCAGTTAAGACATGATCTAGAGTTCTGTATTAACTACATGATTTCGAAAGTCCTAAAAGGATGCCTTTACAGTAATCCAAACCAATAAAACCATTGCCCGAACCACCATATGTAAATCATTAAGAATAAGGTCATATTGCATCCTCTGAAGAACCCTCAAAAAAGTTAGATGGACTACCTTCCTAATATATGCCTTTAAAGATAAAGCCAGATCTAACACCACTTTGAGGTTTCCAAGTTCCTGATTTAGGACCCAATTTTTCTGATCTTGAGTTTCAGAGGCAAAGTAATAAAGCATAAAACATTTGCAAACTGCTGTAACTTAAGTCTTAGAAACACATTTAGGTAGAACCAATCCTGTCTTAACCAGATAGATATTGAACAACGCGTGGAGACAATGCAGAACCCTGGGAATTCCTCAAGTCACTGGACATCACACCAAGGTCTCTTTACCACTTATCATCTGTTGCCACCAGTTCTGAGAAAGGGAGGTAAAACAGTCCAGAACCTTTCTACCACGGCCAATGGCCTGAATTTGCTTTGAAAAGAATCTTATGACTCAAGGTATCAAATGATGAGTAAACATCTAATGAAAGCAATTAATTTATTTATTTATTACATTCTCTTATATACCATGCTATTCTGGATCAGTGTGGTTTACATTGAACAAACTGATATTACATTGAACAGGGCATTATAACTTGGAGATAACTATTTTACAGGGAACATGGGCTATGGAGGGTTAAGTGGCTTGCCCAAGACCACAAGGAGCACCTGTGGGACTAGAAACCCCAGTCCTTCTGGCCCAAGGTTGCTGTCCTCTAGTGGGATTTGAACCCCTGACCTTCCAGCCTGAAGTACCTTGCCCCAACCACTAGGCCACTCCAATATGTTTGTCATGCATCCACACCACAATGCAATGTATAACAAAGAATACCAGCATCACCTGGAGAGTGGAGGAGTAGCCTAGTGGGTAGGGCAGCAGCCTATAGCTAGAAAAACTAGGGTTTAAATCCCACTGACACTCTTTGTGGCATTGGGCAACTTACTTAATCCTCCATTGCCTCAAGTACAAATTTAGATTGCAAGCCTGCTGGGGAAAGGGAAATAACTACTGTACCTGAATATAATTTGCTTTGAACCTTTACTGGAAAAAGCGTGAGCTAAATACTAATAAATAAATAAATAAAACCTAAATGCTCCTGCAATGGACTTGAAACTAACAATTCCACTAACTCAAAAAGCCATCAGTATATACTTTCACCTAGATGAAGGTTGGGCAATTTTCCATGTGATCATTTTATTAAGTATTTAGTATCATTACAAACATCACTTAACAAGTATCAAACTACACATAACATTTATGTATCAAACTTCCCACAACATTTGTATTTATTAACAATTATATATTCCCTGTAAAATATATTCCCTGTAACAATTATATGTTCCCTGTAAAATAGTTATCTCCAAGTTATAATGCCCTGTTCAATGTAATTTCAGTTTGTTCAATGTAAACCGCACTGATGCAGAATAGCGCGGTATATAAGAAAATGTAAATACATAAAATAAAATAAATAAATAAAATTCTATTTATTAATTAACATAATATTACTCTAAATACTCTTTATATCATTCCCTTTCTAACCATCCTCTCCCACCCTCCCCCGCTCATCCATCCTCATCCATTATTGAATTAATATCCTCTCTCCTTTCACCCAATCATTATCTTTCCAGTAAAATTTTGTTTAAATTTTGTATAAAATCCCTCTCATATTTTCTCGAGCACTCCCACTCATTCTTCCTTCCATTTTCCAAACACTTACACACACTCTTCCATTGTTCCACAACTTTCTCACCTGTCCCCCGCCTCATCTCCGTCAATCTATGCGTCAAACACATCTCTGCCACTCTTTTCACAAGTCCTGCCTTATGTGGCATGGATGTCCCCTGCCATTGTTGTGCTATTTCATTTCTAGCAGCTACTATACAATGATCTATCACTCCACTAACTCTCTTTGGAATGTCTACATCTAATTGATGTAGTAAACAAATCTCTGCCTTTCTTTGTATTCAATATCCTGTCATGTTATATATCAACTCCAAAATCTCAATCCAAAAGGCTTGTATCCACTTACAATTCCACCACATATGCAACCAGTTCCCTTTCTCATTGCATCCCCTCCAACATTGATCAATAATCCCCCTTCCAGCTCTTCTTTTATGTACTGGAGTCCAATACCATCTGAACAACAATTTATAAGCATTCTCTTTTACCCTTGTGGCTATGGATATACTTGCCACTGTTCGTATTATCTTATCTCATTCCTCCTCAGACCATCTTATCTCCAAATCTTCTTCCCATTTTATCATGTATCTCAATTTGTTATTTCCCCCTCCATTATACCTTTATAAAGTTTGGACAAAACTCCTTTCTGCCCCAAAGCAATGGATATAATGCAAAGAACCAAAGGAGAGGGAGGGTTAGGTGTGCCTAACTTTAGGAAATATTATGAGGCAGCACAATTATAAATGATTTATGAGTGGCATCAAGGAACACAGAAACACTGGGTTCAAATGGAGGAAGTTTTTTAAGGGGAGAAAATCTAATCAAAGTAGTTTGGAGAGGTAGACGTAATTTAGAAAATAAAATTCAAAATCCTCTAATAGTGCATAGTTTACAAGTTTGGAAACAAAATAGAAAACGATTAATACAAAATAAGAGGTACTCACAGTGTATGCCTCTAGAAGCCTGTTTTGAAAGCGGACAGGGACCAGAGATGGTCATTTTGAATAGGTGGGATAAGGCGGGGTTAAAATATATCTCACAAATAGTGAGTAAAGAGGGCATTTTTGAATTTGAAAATATTAAGGATCTATATAGATTAGGAGATAGAGATTATTATGCTTATCTACAAGTGAGTCACATTTTGAAACAATTGAAGGTGTGGCATGATCTCTGGGAAAATAAGGATGGGCAATTTTCAAATTGCTTTCATGGGGCGTAATTTAATAACAGAGCACTTATCTGAAATATCCAAAAAGGTGCCCATTTTATAAATGTCTATTTTAATCAGAATGAGGAACCAACCTATTAGCTTACACCAGAAAATGTGTAACTAAGGCTGGAATTTATTAAGATGCAAAAATGGAGGAAAACGATCTCAGAACTTACACCAATCTATACATGTATGTTATAGAACCATCTCATATCATGGTGTGATTTCTCACTCATTGGTATACTGTAAAAAAAAAAAACCTCCATTAAATAACATTAATTTTCATGAATCTAAATATCTTAAATCGTATACATTTTTATCAAAATATCATGTCAGAAAGGCTTTTCTTATCTTTATTCAAACACATGTGTGAGAAACTCCCCCATGTAAATACAAATCCTCATTAAAAGATAGCATAGAAAGGTGAAGATAGGGAAACATCTGGTGAGCTGCATATAGTAATACCCACAAAATATGAAATAAAGTTTAAAATTTAGAGGCTGCAATGGAATAGTCATGGAACCATCATGGAGACATGGTACACAGAAAATAATGACTGGGATGTAGTTATGCCAGACTACAATCTATTCAGGAAAAACAGGGTAGGAAGAAAGGGAGAAAGAATGGCATTATATGTAAAAAAATAAAATTAAAGCCACAGAACCTCAGAGTATATGAGGGAAGGAGAAGGTGCTATGGATTTGTTTAGAAAGAGGGAATGGACTTCCGGTCTAGCCACGGAGGAGAGCAGACGTGTGTGAGTGAGCTCTCTGCTGCCCCGGCAATCTTCGGGTAGATACAGCCCCTACCTGCACCGAGAGCATGCCGAAGGTGCTCAAGACTAGACCGCCGAATCCGATTAAGGATATGTATGCGGCGAAAGTGGGAGCCGGGAAGGCGGTGGGGACCGGCCCACGGGCGCAGCCAGCGCCATCGTCCCCCAGTGGATCCGAGGGCCTGGAAGTGGGAGAGAACGAGGATGCCCCCCCTTCTGAGCTGGAGGCCGTGTTGCGAGAGATTCGGGACTCAAAGGACGAGATTGTGGAGAGAGTTTCGCAGAAGCTGGAGGAAAAATTTGAGGCTCTGGGGCATCGGTTAGAGGAAGTTGAAGCCCGGGTGAGTTTGACGGAGGATTCCCAGGCGGAGATGCAGCGCACGATGGGATCATTGCAGCAGCAGCTTAGCTGGCTACACGCTAAGACTGAGGAGATGGAGAATCGGGACAGGAGATCTAATTTGCGCATCTTTGGTGTGCCGGAGGGGGCGGAAGGCGGAGACCCTCTTGGATTTGTGGGGGAGATGCTGGTGACTTGTTTTCCCGGGGCCCCGTCTACTCCTGCGTATGAGTTGGAAAGAGCGCATAGAGAGTTGCGGCCTAAGCCTGGGGAGTCGGCCCCGCCACGTGCGTTTATTGTGAAGCTCCTCCTCCGCTTCCAAGACAGAGAGCATGTGATTCGGGCCGCCCGCAAATCTAAATTTGTGACTTTTAAGGAATGGAAGGTCTATGTGTTTCCAGACCTGGCTTCTGAGACTGTTAAACGCCGGAAAGATCTGATTAAATGGAAAGAAAGCTTGGCCAGGAGAGGCGTGCAGGTGGCAATCTGGTACCCAGCAAAGATTACCATGCTGGTGAATGGAGTGCGACATTTTTTTACCTCGAAGGAAGTCTTGGAGAAGTTCCTGATAACTCAGAAGGGGAGCCTGACTGGAGAGCGGGAGCTGTTGCCGCGGAATAGTCCTGCGGTGGGGCCGGAGGAGGCGGTCCAAAGGGGATCGCCGTGAGAGGATCACTGGACTGGACAGCGGAGCTTTGCTGTGGGGGTTTTGTCTGAGGGAGTAGGTTGGTGAGGATGGGGGGTGGAGGCGGTGGGATGGATTGCTGTTGGAGGGGTGGGCGGTGGGGGGGGGGAGGATCCCCTGGGCCTGGCGACCCGGGTAGAGGAGATGGGAGGCGGGGAGCGTGGTTCAGTGGATACGGGTCGCGGGGGGAGGGAGGGGGACAGCGGAGGGGGGAAAGATGAGTGGACTGGTGGAGGTCAGTAATGACAAAATATTGTGGCGTGAGAGGGAGTACGAGTTGTGTGTTATGTAGTGGTTGTTGGGTTAAGTTTGATTGTTTGTGTTGTGTGTGGGTGGTCCCTGTGCCCCGGTCCGCGGGCCAAGCAGGCTTGGAGAATGGATGATGGGTAGGTCGGGGGTGGGGGGCTTAAAAGTTGCCTCCTACAATGTCCGCGGGTTTAATAGCCCGATTAAAAGGAAACGGGTTCTTGCTCAGCTAAATAGGCAGCGTGTGGATGTGGCATTAATTCAGGAGACACACCTGATGCTGGTTGAGCAGGCGAAGCTCAAGACCCAAGGTTTTGAACAGGTGTTTGGTTCCTCCTATAATTCAAAGAAACGAGGGGTGGTGATCTTGGTACATAAGAGAGTTAGATTTATCCCTTATGAAAGTGGGGGAGATGAGGAGGGACGGGTGGTTTGGGTGGTGGGGAGGGTGGATTTGCGGGAGGTCTCCTTCCTAAATATCTATGCTCCCAACGGGCGAAAGGGGACCTTTTTCGCAGATACGCTCCGGGTGTTTCAGAGTACGGCTAAGGGGGATTGGATTGTGGGGGGAGATATGAACTGTGTGGTAGGGGAAAGGGACAGGTCCAACTATTGCCGCAGCCAGCACGGGAAGGAGGGTAAGGAGCTGAAGAGGTGCCAGTTGGAGTTTGCCCTAGTAGATCTCTGGCGCTGGGAGAACCCGGGGGGGGGGGGGGGCGGGAATTCACCTGCTACTCTGCAAAACAGGAGGCCTACTCTCGGCTGGACCTTCTTCTTGGGCGACAAGACCAACTGGGGGTGTTGCTGAATATTCAGATCCTCCCAATTACTCTATCTGACCATGGGATGGTGGTGGGGGAGTGGGTGGGGAGGGGAAGGGGAGGGGGAGGGGGGTAATGTGTCCCTGTATCAGTCCAAGGAAGGGCAATCTACCCTTTGGAAGGCGTGGCAGGATTATATGAAGTGGAATGACTGTGGAGATGTGGCAGATGCCACGCTCTGGGATGCAGGGAAGGCATATATGCGGGGGATTATGATTCAACTCGGGAGTCAAAAGAAAAAGGAGCGGGAAGTGCAACGCCAGCAGCTCATGCAAGAGCTGGGGCAACTGCAGGCGGAACATAGTGGGGGGGGGTCTAAAGAGGTGAGACAGCGGTTGGTGGGGCTTAGAGCAAAACTTAACTTTTTGGATTCGGAGGAGGTGGAGCGGATGATGCGGGCTACTCAGCGGAATTTTATGGAGGGGGGGAACAGGGCCGGGAAACTGTTGGCCCGCCAATTGCAATGGAAACGGGAGAGCCGGATTGTGCGAGAGATTGTGGGGGGGGCGGGGGAGCGAGCCGTCGCTAGTCGAGATATCTGTGTGGCCTTTCGGAGGTTTTATGAGGAGTTATATACGCGGCAGGATGGGATATGTGTGGAGAAGATAGAGGAGTATCTGAGGGATATAGAGTTCCCTAGGGTGGCGGAGGACACGGCGAATTGGCTGGGGAGGCCAATCGCCGTGCAGGAGGTGTTGGATGGAATTAAGAAACTGCCTAAGGGTAAGGCGGCTGGGGAGGATGGTTTTCAGGCAGAATACTACCACATGATGCGGGAGGAGGTGTCCCCGTTTTTGGCGTGCTTGTTTTCCGGTCTGTTGAAGGGGGACGGTCTCCCGGAGTCGATGGCACAGGCCAATATAGTGGTTCTGCCTAAGGAGGGTCGCCCTCCGGAGAAATGTGAGAACTACCGCCCCATTGCTCTTCTGAATAGCGATGCTAAATTATATGCTAAGATATTAGCGACTAGATTGGAGAATAGTTTGCCGGGTTTAATCCACCCGGATCAAACGGGGTTTATCAAGGGTAGGCGGATAGCGGATAATGTGCGGAGGGCAGTGGGGTTGCTCCATGTTGTTCGGAGTCGCAAGTCCCCGGCGCTTTGTGGCGTTGGACGCGGAGAAAGCGTTCGATAGGGTGGAGTGGGGGGTTTTGTTTCAGGTTATGGGACGGATGGGGCTGGGGGTGGGCTTTATTCAGGGGGTGAGAGCGCTGTATCAGCGGCCGGCGGCGCGCATATGGGTGAATGATCAGGTGTCGGATCGGTTTTATCTGCAGAGGGGCACGCGGCAAGGCTGCCCCCTTTCGCCCCTGTTATTTGCTATCGTGATTGAGGCCCTGGCGTTAAAGATCCGGGCCCAGCATCAGATACGGCCGGTTGTGGTAGGTGCGGCGTCCCATAAGATCCTACTTTATGCGGACGATACGCTGATTTTTATGACCCATCCGGAAGAGTCGTTGCCAGTGTTGTTGCAGGAGTTAGAGAGCTTTGGGGCGGTCTCGGGCTTTAAGGTGAATTTGTCCAAGACAGAGGCTATGGCCTTGGGAGGGTTGCGGAGGGAGGATTTCCCCGCTTTCCCATTCCGGTGGGCGGCGGGCAGTATTAAATACTTGGGGGTGCGCATCGCTGCGGACCCTGCGCAGTTGTTTGAGTTGAATTATCGGCCGTTGATGGGGCGGATCTCCTCGTTGTTGGACGGGTGGGCTTCCCTACAACTTAGTTGGTGGGGAAGGGTGGAAGTGTTTAAAATGACAGTGGTACCGAAATTTTTGTTCTTATTCTCGCAGTTGCCTCTTCGGTCCCGGGGACTATGTTGAAGCAGTGGGAGAGCCGACTGTTGAGATTTGTGTGGGGGGGGGAAGAAGGCAAAGATACGGCGAGGAAGTCTCCTTCCGTCTAAAGGCCAGGGTGGGGTACGGTTTCCCTCGTTGCGGTGGTATCACCAGGCCTGCATTTTGCGGGCATGGCGCGATCACGCAGGGGGGGAAGGGGCAGTGACTTGGGTGGAGCTGGAGAGGACGGTGTTGGGTGCCTTCTCCTGGGCGAAATGGCTGGTAGATGGGGAGGAGGGGAGTGGTAGGCAAGGTAAATCGGGGCACCCCTTTCTGGATGCTATGATCGAGGTTTCTGTGTTGGGTAGGCGGCGGGGGTGGTTCCCTAGCCTCTTCTCACCCTGGTCTGATATTGGGGAGTTCCTCCCTCTGGGAAAGGTGGGATGGGTACAAAAAGGGCGCCATTTGTTGGAGGGGCGGTTGGACAAACTACGGGATTTTGTGGAGGGTGGTGTTATTCGGTCTCTTCAGGATTTAGAGGGCGCGGTGCAGGAAAATATCCCCTTCTATCAATATTTTCAGCTGCGCCACCTCCTCCGGAGCGGGGACGTTCTGGCTCAGATTTCTAGAGAGAGTACGCCACTGGAGCAGGAGTTGTTTCAGGGGACGGGGGTCAAGGGGCTTATTGCCCGGATCTACCGTGTCTTGATGGAGGAGGGGGCCGGGAGTGGTCCGCCCTTACATCAGGTACGGTGGCATCGGTGGCTGGGGGTGGAGTTAGGAGAGGAGGTTTGGGACAGGATTTATGCGGGGCTGTACCACGGTACCTGGGTGTCCTCATGGCGGCAGACCCAGCTGCAGCTATTGCATGGGGCCTATTGTACTCCCAGGAGATTGTTCTTGGCAGGGGGGGCGGTCCTCAGATACCTGCTGGAGAGGCTGTGGTGGGAGTGGGGGCTTCCTTCATATGTGGTGGGATTGCCCGGTGATTCGGAACTTCTGGGAGAAGGTGGAGGGGCGAATGGGGGAGGTGATTGGGGATGGCGGGCCAGGTGTACACCGTGACAGCACGGTCTGGCTATTGGGTTCCCCGGAAGGGTTGCGGAGAGGGAAGTGGCGAGAGTTGTTAGCTGAGAAGCTGCGCTTGGCTGCACGAGTGGCGATTGCGGGGAAGTGGAAGAGCATGAGTGGCCCTTCGGAGGCGGACTGGGAGGGCAAGGTGGAAGCAGCGGTACGTTTTGACTGGTTGACCTACCGCCTGCGGGGGCAAGAGTGGCGGTTTCATAAGATTTGGGATGCCTACTTGGAGAGGGGAAGGGGATAAGGGGGATACTGGCATCCCTGGGGAGGTGGGGGCTACCGTGCACACACACACACATAGTTGTTTTAAGAGTTTATGTGTTGTTTTCAGTTGTAGATTTTAATTGGGGTGCGATATGCAGGTTGATTTGTGGGGAGGGTTAATTGTTATGTTTCGTTACATTATGTACCTGACTACAGAGTGTACGGGGGACAGAACATTGTGGGAATTCATTCTTCTGTGTATGGGGCTTTGTTGATGTATTGCACCTGGTGGTATTTTTTTTTTCCTGTATGTCACAATGCCAATAAAATATGTTTTAAAAAAAAAAGAAAGAGGGAATGGAAAATCTGTTTACATTTGTGTGATATACAGACCTCCTTAACAGGCAGAAGAAATATAAGAGATTTATTTGAAGACATTCACAATATTGCTATGAAAGAGGAAGTACTATTGGTAGGAGAGGTTTGAGATACACTGTACCTGCTGTGGTGTCACCTAGAAGTAGGGAGATCCTGGATTCTCTACAGGGATAACTGCTCCAGCAACTGGTAATGGAACACATGCAGGGGGTGGGGGGGGGGGGGCAATACTGGACTTTGTACTTTCAAATGGGGAGAGTGTTTTTAATGTTGTAGTGGGTGATCATCTGGCGGGCAGTGATCACCGCATGTTGAACTTCAATATTAGAACACAAATGGAGATGGTTCATCCAAAAGTGAGGGTCTTAGATTTCAGGAAAACTAACTTCGCAAAGATGGGGGAATACCTCAAGAAGTCATTAGCTGGATGGGAACACCTGAGGAACAAGAACAACAATGGGCAAAACTGAAAGGAAATATTTGAAGGGCAACAGACCTTCTTGTTAGGAAATTAAATAAAAGTAAGAAGAAAAGGAGGCTACTATGGTTTCCAAAAGAAGTAGCTGAAAAGGTAAGGAAAGAGGTTAGCCTTCATAAATTAAAAGAGATTGCAGGAAGAGGATAACAAACAGCAATTTCTGGAGAAGCTAAGGGAAGCAGATAAATAGCCAGGAAAGCATCGGTGACTTATAAATAAACTAAGTGCCCTTGGGATAGGCTCTAAATAGACTGACTGGGTAAGAACCTGGTTAAGTGAGAGGTGCCAGAGGGTAATAGTAAGTGAGTTTACTCTGAAGATAGGGGCATTACCAGAGACATACCTCAGGGATTGGTCCTTGGTCCTGTTCTTTTTAACATTTTTGTAAGTGATATTACAGAAGGTCTGTTAGGAAAGATATGCCTCTTTGCAGGTGATACCAAAATCTGCAACAGGGTAGACACCCTGGAAGGTGTGAATAGCATGAGTAGAGATCTAGCAAAGCTTGAAGAATGGTCGAAAATTTGGCAGCTAAACTTTAGGGCTAAGAAATGCAAGGCCATTAATTTGGGCTTCAAAAACACAAGGGAGTGGTACAGTATAGGAGGTGAAGTACTTCATCACATGAAAGAACAGGGTGATCATATCAGATGATCTTAAAGTGGCTGATCAAAAAGGAATAGCCTAGTGGTTAGGGCAGCAGCCTAGACCCAAAAAGAGTAGGTTTCAAATCCCACAGGCACTCCTTGTGGCCTTGGATAAGCCACTTAACCCTTCATTGCCTCAGTTACAAACTTAGATTGTAAGCCCTTTGGGGACAGGGAAATGCATACTGTACCTGAATGTAACTCATCTTGATCTTCTCCTGGAAAGGCATGAGCTAAATACTAAAATTAAAAAAAAAAATACAACAGCAAAAGCCAGAAGAATGCTTGAGTGCATAAGGAGAGGAATAGCCAGCACGAAAAAGGCGGTAATAGTGCCTTTGTTCAAGTCTCTAATGAGATGTTATTTAGAGTACTGTGTACAGTTCTGGAGACCACATCTTCAAAAAGATAAAAACAACATGGAGTTGGTTCAGAGAGCAGCTACTGAAATGATGAGTGCAGGGACATCTCATCAGCCTTTGACACTGTAAACCACCATATCCTACAGCAACGTCTCCGATCCAATGGAATCCAAGGCACGGTCCTGCAATGGTTCATATCCTACCCGACCAATAGACATCAGCAAATAAAGAAAAGTCATAACACCTCCATCTCATACATCAGACACAAGGAGTCCCCCAGGGATCCGCCCTCCCCGCACTCCTTTTCAACCTTTATCTTCAACCCCTCTGTACACTCATTAGATCACACAACTTCAACTTCCACATATACGCCGATGATATCATGATCTATGGTACATATAACACAAAGCCTGCCCCAGCTCCAGCAGCCCTCAAAATGGCACAGGTAACACCACTTGCTTGTCTCGCGGTGTTACAGCTAGGGGTCACAAGACTAGAATGTGGTGTTACTTGTGTCATTTTGAGAGCTGCTGGAGCTGAGGCAGGAATGGAGGAGGACCACTCCTGCCCTATTCACCAGGGAGACCACCAGGGAGCACCCGGGTATGACCCTGGATAGCCGACAGGATAGGGGGAGGATCTGGGTGGGCCTTGGAGGAGGGGATCTGCTTCTGGGTTGCTGGGCCTTGCTTCAGGACCTCCATATTTGGAATACTTTCTGGCATTAGAGGTCCTGAATGGAGATTCTTGATTGGGTGGGGGCAGATGGACATGGGAGGGCTGTAATTGGGGAGATCAGATTGCCGGGGGAGCCTGATTGCAGGTGGTGGCAATCTGTTTAGTTTAGTTTATTCGCATTTGATATACCGCCCTATGTTACATCAGGGTGGATCACAATTATGTAAACAGTCAAAGAAAGGCACAAGGCCAGAAAAGGGAAAACAGAACTACAATTTTTGACAGAAAAGGAGAAAATGATAAAGAACATAGAGAGAAGACATAGTGAGATTTGGACAAAACATAAATAATCCAGGTCACATTTGAGAAGCTGGGAGATTATAGGCTGTGCTGAAGAGATGGGTTTTCAACTGTGACTTAAAGGATGAATAGTTTGTTTCAAGGTGGAGTGAGCTGGGTAGGGAGTTCCATAGGGCTGGGCCATGAAAGAAGAAAGCAGAGTGTCAGGCAGATTGAAGGTGAGCACGTACAGGTGAGGGGGAGATGAAGGCGATCGAATCCTCCGGTCTAAGAAATTGTCTGAAGGGAAGACCCTTCTTCAGAGACATTAATCATCGCTCATCGCTACAAGAGGTGGAACAAGTAGTATACCATTTGGCCACATGAATGTAATTTGAATTAGGCACCCGCCAATTCTGACCATCAATAGATTGAGAACAAGTTTTATTCCTTGTTATAATGTAATTTCAATCAGTCTTCTCTGATCTGAAAACTTTTTGTTAAATGTAAACCGCACTGATAACAAATAGTGCGGTATATAAGAATTGTTAAATAAATAAATAAATAAATAAATAAACATTGGATGTCTCTGAAGAAGGGTCTTCCCTTCGAACAATTTCTTAGACTACGGAGGATTTGTTCCAGTTCTGAAGAGTTTTTGAAACATGCACGTGAATTGTTTTGCCGTTTGGCACAAAGGGGTTATCGCATAAAAATCATTGGACAAGCATATTTGAGGGCTAAATACATCCATCGTGAATAGTTGTTTCCTTTGACTGATGTTATACAAACTAATAGTCCTCATTCGTCTTCTAAATCTGAGGCATTTGTGGGCATTCTACCATATATGTCGCATGTTCATGTTTTTATTTATTTATTTATTACAGGCTCTTATATACCGCTCTATTCAGAATCAGCGCGGTTCACACTATAACAACATACCATAACAACAAACTGTTAGGTTTTACAGAGAACAAGGTCAGAGAACTTGGATAAAACATGGGACGTCATTACTGCAACTATTTACAAGAGTATTTACAAGAGTATTTACAAGTATACATAACAGGATTTGTTCTTAGTTTGGGTAGTGATTAAGATTGGTTAGTTGGTCAAGTAATATTGGGGGAAGAGGTGGGATTTGAGTGCCTTTCTGAAAAGGGATAGATCAGTGATAGCACGAATCTCTGGGGGTAGAGCGTTCCAGTACTTAGGGGCATAGAATCTGAAGGCCCTGTTAGATGTCACTGATAGGCATTTTGTCGCTGCTTTAGGGATGATTAGAGTATTTGTTGATATCGTTCTCCTGGATCTGTTGGGTGGGACGGCCTGAATGAGGTCTATTAGAGAGGAGGAGGTGATGCTTTTAGTGGCCTTGAAAGTTAGTAGTAATGTTTTGAACAATATTCTGCCATGTATGGGGAGCCAGTGGAGTTGCTCTAGGATGGGTATCAAGGATGTTATCAAGAAGATTCTTTTTCGTCACTGGCACATTTTACAATTACATCTTTGTTTCCAGAAAAGATTGCAGATAACCCACACGAGAGGTTCCAATCTTCGTGATTTGGTGGGTGCTACTGCCTCTCCTTCTGACAGATTGATAATGCGACAACATTCTATTTCCAATCCTGGTCATTTTGCATGTACCACTTGCAATTATTGTTCTCAATCTATTGATGGTCAGAATTGGCGGGTGCCTAATTCAAATTACATTCATGTGGCCAAATGGTATACTACTTGTTCCACCTCTTTTGTGGTTTATGTTTTAATTTGCCCTTGTGATCTTCTATATATAAGTAGGACCATTCGTCCTATAAGAACTCGATTTAGCGAGCATGCTTCCCGAATTAGTAATAAGATCATTTCTGCACCTGTTGTTCAACATTGTCTTGATCATCATCACGCATTTCAACATCTGTTTTGGAGGATTTTGGATTTTGTGCCTGAAGCCCCTCGGGGGGAGATCGTGAGCAGAGTCTTCAGACGCTAGAACAATCATGGATATTTAAACTTTCCACAGTCGAACCAGTAGGGCTTAATAAAGAATTGGATTGGATTAGTGTCATGTGACATGTAACCGGGTAGCCGGACCCGGCGCACCCTCTCACCTTGCCCCAACCCTTCTTTGATCACCCCCACCCCATACCCCGATCTGCCCCCGAATAACAACACATACCACCATTATTGGATAAGAACTGGTCGCAGCTTTATTTAAACAACTCATTAACCATAAACAGATATTTATTCAACACCCCCCCAGCAGATTGATGGCCGCCAGCCATGCAACTAGCAAGGCAGCCACGCCTCCGCTCAAGCCGTGGTACCCACCAACAGCCAAATTCTGCCCCCCCTCTCAGACTTTGCCATGTTACTAGCAAAAGTCTTCCAGGGGTTGTCCGGGTTGAGGGCACCCCGCCCCCTCCCCCAGTGGCCATGGCTCCGGACCCCGGACCTCCGGGATTCCGCCACCGGCACAGGGATAATTTACCTGTGCCGCCCCCCCAGAGCCCCAAGCTGCGACCAGCGTGACCTGTCCTGTACAACCTTCTCCAGTGCCTCCTGCCAATCGTTCAGGAGCAGATCCGTACCCACTGGAGATAAGTGCACCCCATCATCCCTGTACAACCCAGAGCAGGTCACCTCCACCCACTGATGCTGAACCTGCAAGCCACCCTGCTCACAGACCCATCTCCCAATTTGCCTGTTGATCTTGGTCAAACCACGAGACCAGCGCCGCTGACCCCAGCACGCCGGCCTCGGGATAATGTCTGACCATACTAACAATACCCCAGGGAACAGACGGAATATTACAGAAAAGTCTCTCTTGGCAGCCCTAATAAGCTGCTTACAAGTCCAATCAGCCAAATCATTGCCCCCCAAATGCACCAGCAAAATCGCCGGCTGGCCCCTGATGCGCCCATGGTGACGAAGCAAAGGCAGGAGCTGCGTCCACCGCAGCCCCCGCTCTCCCAGCCATGACACCGCCACCGTCGCATGGTCAAGACCAAGGTTCGCTCCGCAAGGTCGGTGCGCCGCCCGCTGGCCAGCCCAATGGACGAATGAGTGCCCCAGCATCCAACAGCCCTGCAAACATATACCCCCATCTGTAAGAAAAAGAACACCGCATTAGTGCACCCCCCAGCCCCCCAGCCCGAAGAGTCACAACCGAACATAGCCCTCGAAGGCCCTCGAGCGCCATCTACCTATACGCCGTATCATCTCTCCCGACAATCCCACCGCCGCCGCACTGGTCGCCGCTCCAATCCGAAACGAGTGCGAGGAAAAAAGACGAGGGTTCTCCCCAAGCTGCCGCAAAACCAAGCGCAATACCACCGTGACTTGGAAACGCGTAAGCGGGGAGGCATCCCCATGGACAAATAAACTGCTTACTCCATCGGGGCGAATGGCCAAGAACTCCCGCATTGCTGCAAGCGGGCACGTAATTCCCCCCGTCGCCCGAAGCACCACCCACAACCCTTTACCCCTCGGGTCCGTTTTGGACTTAGCCAGCAAAATTCGCAGACGCCCGTGGTCCATCCACACATGCTGCCGACGCAAACTAAGCCCACTATCCGCTCTTCCCGACGCCTCCGCCAACTCACTGACCCGGAAAGCCCCGAAAAAGGCCAAACAGAATACCGCCCGAAACAACACACACTCGTAGGGGGCACTCGCTACCCGCTCTAACTCCTGACACACCCTCACTAGCAAATCATGCGTTATAGGGCGACGGCTATCCCGCGGGGCAGGCTGTGACCGCGCCCAGCCTTGGAGCAACCGTCGAGCCAACCTACCTCGGTCTCCGAAATCCCACCCGACCGCCTTGGCAAAGAAACCAAAGCCCGCCAGATGACTGCGCACCACCGACCGCGTGAGCCCGTGCTCTTTCGCCCACACTACGTACCGCCCGAGCAACGCGTCCGGTACCCCCCCTTTAACCATCCCCTCTCATGCAAAAAATGCTGCACCCGTGCGCAACCCCGCTGATACGCATCCCATGTGGTAGCAGCAACTGAGCTCTTCAATAGGTGCCTCATCGTTGCAGGCCAGCGCTCCACAAACTCAAGGGGACCCCACGCCCCACCTCGTCCGCCTCCGGTGCCAACTTCCGAAAACGCTCCATCTGTGAACGGGAAAGAGCATCAGCAATTTCATTAACCTGCCCAGGAATATGCCTCGCTTTCAAGTCGATGTTCAAACGCATACATGTCAGTACCACCCGCCTCATCAGCGACGCCACCCGAGCACATCGTGGCGAATAACGATTGACTACATGGACCACCGCCTCGTTATCACACCACCACAGAACCCTGCGGTTAACCAGCCTCTCCGGCCACAACTCCAACACGACCAATATTGGGAAGAGCTCCAAGAAAGTGATGTTACTCAACAACCCATCATCAGCCCACTCTTGCGGCCATTTCTCAGCGCACCATGCCCCCCCGAAATAGATTCCGAAACACCCCCCCCCCCCGCCGCATCAGTGTAGAGTTGCAAGTCACTGCTGGATATCTCTGCTTCCCGCAATACAGACGTTCCGTTAAAGTCCCTCAAAAAGGCATCCCAGACTCGCAGATCATCCCGCATAACCCGAGACACCCGAATGCGATGATGCGGCCGTTGCACCCCCGCCGTTGCTGCCGCTAAGCGCCTGCTGAACACCCGCCCCATCGGAATGACTTTACAGGCGAAGTTAAGCGACCCCAACAACGCCTGAATCACTTTTAAGGTCACTCTCCACGAGGCCAGGACATTGGCCACCAAAACCCTAAACTTCACCACCTTGTCTTGCGGCAGCCGCGCCACCATGCTCCGCAAATCCAGTTCCACGCCTAAAAATGTCAGCTGCGTGGTCGGGCCCACCGTCTTGCCTTCCGCCAATGGTACCCCCAGCTCCTCCGCCATCCCCGTGAAACCGTCCAACAGTGCTCTGCACACCGCCGACCCCGCCCCCCCCCACAAACAGAAAATCATCGAGATAATGCACCACCTCCGAGACGCCCACTCTCTGCACCAACATCCAATGCAGGAAGCTACTAAACATCTCGAAATAGGCGCAAGAGATCGCACAACCCATTGGCAGACATTTATCATAGTAATAGGCACCTTCGAACTGAAAACCCAGCACCCGAAACGCCGACGGATGTACTGGTAGCAATCGAAAGGCTGACTCTATATCCACTTTCGCCATGAACGCCCCGGTCCCCGCCCGTGTGACCAACTCCACGGCCCTATCGAAAGAGGCATATCTCACCGTACAACACTCGCGTGGGATAGAATCATTCATGGAAGACCCGAGGGGCGAAGACAAATTGTGGATTAGCCGAAATTTACCCGGCTCCTTCTTGGGGATAACTCCAAGGGGGGAAGTAATAAAATTCGGGAACGGCTGTTGACTGAATGGCCCCGCTATCCTCCCCAATCGCAACTCCGCCGCCAACTTTTCCCGGGCCACATCCGCCCAATGCCGAACGCTCGGAGAGTTCCTAACCCGTCCCGTGACTATCTCGCCTTGAAGAGGAATAACAAAACCGCACTTAAAACTGAACTGCAACGCTACCCTATCTTTCTTTTTGGGATACCGACTAAGCCAGCCACAAAGCACCCTAACCCGAATAGGCGAAGGAGCCAACTCCCGAAGCGCCACCTCACTTGGCTCCCGAAGCCGTGGTAGGCACGACTCCTTTTTTAACACATTTCGCCGCCGAGTGGGAGCCCCCGCAAACCGAGCAGGCATGCCGGAACTTACAGTCCGGGAAGGGGCAGGTGGCTCTGTTGTATCTCCAACACAGATCGGCCCCAGCTCCGAGGACCGGCTTCTGCTGCCCCGCGGGGGGCCCACCTCGAAAGGAACGATTCGCTCCACCTGACGCCCCCTGACCCAACCTAACCCCACCTGCTCCCCCCTTGGCTGACATCTGTGTCAACCACAGATTAATGTCCTGTGTCCCCCAATTTAAGAGCGTGTTCTCCTCCATCTTGTCCCGAAACTTTTCGTCATAATTAAGCCACGACCATCCGTCGTGCGCTTGTGAGGCTCCCAAAATAGAGTCAGCATATGCCAGCAAGCTACCATACTGCTCGGGAAAATGATGACCCCAAACACTCGCCAGTCTCAGGAACGATCTGACCCAATTAACAACGTTGCGCGAGACCGCACGAATCCGCCCGGCCTTCTCATCCTCCCTCCTTTTTTTCTTGCTATCCCCCGAGCGCTTCCGACCCTCAAGTAAACGGAAAATATCAATGTATTTGCGTTTGATAATCTTCCGCCATAACTTCCTCGGAACGCTTTCCCACAATTCAGCCACGGCGGCTAAAGAAGCCGAGCCTGCCGCTACCAACCCAGCCGCTCCCCCAACCGCCGCCGCCGCCCTCCCCCGTGCATCCTCTGCCGACGAATCCGAACCACCCGAAGAGGACGAGGAGGAGGAGTCGGAGCTATGCCTCCGCCTACAGGCATGCCTCCTCTTCCTACGCGCCTTCCCTGAGAGCCCCGCCCGCGCCCCCCCACCCCCACCCTCCCCCAGACCCTGGCCCGATGACTCACCAGCTGCTCCGCCCCCCACAGCAGTGTCGGCCGCCGCTACCGGCTCTACGCGCTGGTCAGCCACTCGCCGTTGCACGCTGGCGACCTGCTCTCGCTCCATCGTGTCCACCGCAGGTTCGACCACTCCGCTTCCGGATTCCCTAGGCCTGGTACGCTCCGAGTCTTCCGCAGGCGGCACCCCGCACGGGGCCGCAAAAATTGGTCCCTGTGGAGATAGAAAAGGGGGACACAGAGGGGAGAAAACCGAGGGCCAGGACGGCTGCCATGCCCCCGCCCAATCCATCCTTGACGAACCTTGCCCGCCAGCCCGCCACCTATCCTGAGCAGAATGCTGCGCTTGCTGACCCCAACCCCCTGGCGGTGGCGCAAACCCCCTGTGAAATTCCCCGCTGCTACTCCCCCCGCGTGCCGGGCTGGCCCAGCAGTTGCTCCAATCCCACTGCCCCAAGGTACCTGCTGCCACACTCCCCTCGCTATTCCCAGGGTGCCAACCACCGGCACCCGAGGTGCTCATATCCGAATTCTCAGCAACCCCCCGTTCAGCATTAGCCTGCTCTGGCCTCCCCATAGCCCGTGCCCTCCGAGGCCTCGCTGAGCGCCCTCTGCTAGCCCTACTCCCTACCCCTGGGGTTACTGCAGGCCCCCTCTCACTGCTTTGCGCTCCCTTTGCAGCGTGACCCGCTGCTGCCCCCTCCCCCTGCTAGCGACCCCCCTCACCCGCCGCCCGCCATTCCTCCCTACCACAGAGGCTCTTCCCCCCACCCGGCTCGCCCCAGCCCTCTTTGGCCCCATCATGCAACTCCCTTACTGCCACAAGCCCCAAGCACTTAAAAGAAACAAGCAGCCCCAAGGTGAGGCAAAGCAGGCTCCCAGCCTAGCCCCCGCACTGCAAGAGTGCTTAGTTTGCCCTAACAGCACCCTTACCGGCGATCCTGCCCTCCCCCTTTTGCCCCCACCCGCTGGAACCCGGCCCCGCTCCGTTTATATTTTATTTATTTATTTATTTTTTAAACCTGCACCGCGAACCGCGTCGCTATCAGCCCGCCGTACTCCGGCCTGTCTCCCGGGTCTCAGCACGCTCGTTAGATCTCGCTGCCACCGGACACGCTGAAGCTCCGCTCCCAGCTCCGCTCCTGCCTGTCGGGCGCCCACTCACATGTGCTCCGTGCAAGCCCAGAGCCACGGAGCACATGTCCACTAACCCCTCCTGATTGGCTCCGCTCCTTACGCCTCGAGCGGAGCCAATCAGTTTAAATGATGCCCTGCGTGCTGACGCCGCCGCGCACCCCCGACACCTCCCGATGAGCAGGGTCCCGCGCCGGGCCGCGCACCCGGTTACAGGCGGGCCCCGGGACCCTGCCTGCGCCCTGGAATTTATCATAACATTATCATTGGTTTTCCAATTTCATGATGTCATTGTTTGTGATTGGTCAGTTTTTGACATTTATTCTTGGAGTCTTCGCAGTGGCTTTAAACAGTCAATGAGCATGTGCCGGTGTCTCTGGAAGAGGGAGAAGCCGACATTTCGCCAGCAGTGGAATTGAGCGTTGAAGCAGGGCATTTAAAACTTTTTTGCCCGAAACGCAGTGCTGTGTCCTCTCGGAAGAACTGCTGTTATACTCCTGTGTTTTCGGATTACTGGTTACCGATTCCAGGGAGTGAGTTGTGGGTTGTCAATCATTTTGACCCAGTAACATTGGGATGAACAGATAAGTGATTTTTTCATAGAAAATCTTTTCTGTTTTCAATTATGTCAATTTCAGAAAGTTTGATTTTAACATATGTTGGTGTAGGTTTCACTTGTTTGTGGTGATTTTGCCTACGTTTTAAAAGCTTTTTTTGAGGCTTTTCAAATGAGAAAAATGGAAGTTTAAGCCTTAAGAGGTCGTTTGGTCCTCACGGCGTAACTTCTGACATTAACATTTCACACACAAGGTTGCTCATTGTTTAGGTTTACTCTATTTTGTTTTGGGTCTATTATTGGTAGAGGAATAATTATGTCCTGTCAATGTCCCAGCTTTTATACTATTTCCTTTTTTAATTGGTCCTGTTTTATTTTATTCTTTTCTGTGTCAAGTATGTGTGTATTATAGTCCAAAGTTATTTCATAGGCCACTTTTTTTTTTTTTTTAGGACATATTGGACATTAAGGGTTTGAACTGCAAAGGTGCCAAAGCTTATTTTGAAAGCTGGCATTGCAGCAACTATTCCACTTCTGAATGCAGGCACTTCTTGTAAGAGTGGATGAAAGACACCAGAGTTCCCTGTTAGTGATGTACATTCATTTTGAAACAGCATAAAAATACAACAAAACAGACATAGTTCATTCCAAAATGAACTAAAAATAAAACTTGCAATGAAATGTATTGTTCTGTTTAATTTTTAGTTTTAATTGTAAATAATGCACACTAAAAATTTCAGAAAACACAAAATGACCCCCCCCCCAAACAAAATGACATTCATACCTCTCCTCACCTGAAAAGGAAAACAACTGGTGTGCATACTCCTATTCACTCTCACTAGTTAGCTGTGGGTAATATATAAGGGTGTAGTTCATGGGAGGAGGGGGGATTGTAATTGTTATTACAAAATAGAATGTATGTATGTGCATGCTTCTCAGTGCAAATAGTCTAAGAAAATATGTCTACAGTCTTTCTTCTTATATCCTGCTACTT
Organism: Ichthyophis bannanicus; assembly: GCA_033557465.1. Classification (NCBI taxonomy): domain Eukaryota; kingdom Metazoa; phylum Chordata; class Amphibia; order Gymnophiona; family Ichthyophiidae; genus Ichthyophis; species Ichthyophis bannanicus. Next base: position 744,685,702 of record CM066034.1, on the reverse strand, counting down.
GCTGTTAGCAGCCTATTATAACACAGCAAGCAGCAAACAGAACATTAGCATTGCTAAAGTCAGAAGCCCTGTAAGTACTAACTGTGCAGCAACAACACAGAGCAGCGTAAGACAAAGCATGGAATTTGTGGGTTTGCATTTGCCCAGCATTAACTGAGCAAGCATAAATCTTCAAGAGAATAGAAGACGTTTAAACAACATTCTCAGCTCCTTCTAAGAAACCATCTTAGATTAAAAGAGAAGGAAAGCATTGTTACCTGCTTATATGAATCAGAGAAACAGAAAGGGACTTTTACAACATACGGAGATACATCTTGACTAAGGAAAATAAATAATTGTCTATGAAAACAGGATGAGGATTTCTACCCTAAAGACTAATCCAATATTTTGCAAAACATATATTTCATAACAGGGAACAAGGCACAGCTTAACCTACAGAACAGCTTGTGACAGTGTGAGCCAGAGTTCCCTAAAATGGCTAAAATGATCTGTGACGGGCTAGCATTCAGGGCTAATTTTCCAGAAATGTCAAAGAAACTGTTAAATCAGAGTGTTACTCTCATCCTACATAAAGGACTGATATTGTAAGAATGCACAAAAAGGTACAAAGCAATGGCCACAAACACAAAATTACATGAACTGGATAAGGCACACACTGTTTGGGGACAAACATTGAAACTCAAAGCGACAGAATACTTAAAGCCTGCAAGTGCAGTGAAAGATTTGTGAAAATTGTGGAATATGCAGAAGGACAGATAAGATGCATGAATGTCCAGCCAAAGGATAAATATGTATAGAATGTGTAAAAGAACATACACAGAATTGATGAAAATGCAGGAAAAAAATTTGTGGAAATAGTTAATGAGATTAACCAATGTGACTAGATATTGTTGGGCATGCTCCCAGAAACAACAAACGCAGATATGCAAGCAAATGACTTGGGGATCTTCACATCTTACTTCTGGGAGCAAGCAACAGGGAATGAATCTCCCCACCGGGATCTTCTGAGCACTTCCAAAGGACCCCAAAACATATTGGGATATAGAGGGGAGCCACTGGAAGCAAAGGATATGTACACTATGGACTATGTCAGGACTGACTGCTAGCAGGTCTTGAAATGGAGCTATAAGCCACTGATGGGTTAGAAGCGTTTTGCCCTCTGAGCCATGTGAGGAAATTAGTAAAAAATGAAATGATAGAACGAAAGAGACCTTGGTCTAAGTCTGCTGGCAGAGCCAGTAATTTTGCCCCAAGGAACTGAATTGGTCCTTGGGACTAGGAAAGGGATTGCTGAGTAGAGGAAAGTTTGTTCCAAATGTTGGAGGACCACAGCTTAGCCACACTGCAGAGCCAGGTGCAGAGATCCATGAGAACTGAAGTTATAATTGGCATTGACTGATTGTGCACACATCCAGCTCTCTCACATCCCCCAAGCTGCCCTCCTACTCTCTTCCCCACCCCCTCCATGGAACCTCTGTGCATACACACACACACACACACACACACACATACATATGCCCTGCAGCACCCTCAGTGCAGTGCTGATTATCATAAGTAGTAGTGGAGGAGGGGAGCAGTTGTGCATTGGTGGTGTTTTGTTCCTCTGATGCCCAGCACTGACTGCAGAACATAAAACTATGCAAGAGACTGTAGAGTGTTGTGGTCCAAATTTTGCAAGCAGTACTGGGCAGTAGAGGAGGAGAAAGATGTGGCCTATGCTTATGATTATCGGCATCAGGATTCTGGGAGAGGATTGCAAGCCACAGTACCTCAGCTGTTTTATTTGTTTGAAGCCTGGGCTCAGTGGGTGGCTAGCAGTATGGAGGACTGGAAAGGTTGTCTGTCCTAGGGGCTGTGCTGCTCTTAGTGCCCCTGACAATCAGAATAATTAATATCAGACTCAGCATTTTACTAATAAAAAAAAATAAAATTTCATGTGTGTCCCTACTTGTAATGTCTTGCTACATTATGTCCCACTGTTACACTGCATTTTCTCTCACTCAAATATAACACATACACAATATAACACATACACAATACCAATTCACATATTGCTTTCCAGTCCCTTAGAGAAAATAGTTACTCAGCTGTAGCCGGTGTTCTTCATGGACAGCAGGATAAGTTCTCATATAAGTGTGGCATCACTGATGGAACATAAGTGTGGCATCACTGATGGAACTCACATGGGAACTTCCTCAGCTCTTTCTAGAAGCTTTTAGGAAATCCACTGCACATGTGCGCCTGTTCCACCTGCTTCCACTCTGTCTGAGTACCTTAGTCACTTAAAAAAGCTTAGCTGAACAACTCCAAGGGGAGGTGAGCTGGTTATCTTGCTATCCACAGATAACACCTGCTGCAAGTGAATGACTTTGTTTTCTCCATGGACAAGCAGCATAAGTCCTCATCTATAGGAATCCCTAGCAAATGGCCGCCCAAGAAAAGAACAGAGTAAAAAGGTGCAGCAACAAGCAGCAGCAACAATTAAAGAATGTAGTGTGTGGTTGGCCTGAAAACAAAAACTGGGCTAGGAGGGAGTGCAGTTGGATTGTAAACCACAAACGGATAGGGAAGGATAGATTTACTGAAAGTGCTGTCATTTATTTATTTATTTAGCTGTACTTATATCCTGCTTTTTACTGGGTCAAAGCAGTTTAACATAAAAAGGAGGGGGGTACAGTAATCAGTGTGACAGAGGGGGGGGGGGGTCCAGCACCAGGGAGGCCAACATTAAGGATCAAGACAGAATGTAACAGTATTAGACTTTAAACGCGAGTCTCTCAGTTGGTAGGGCAGGTCAGTTCAGCTTGAGATGGGAGATTGTCAGAGAGCAGGCAGTTAGTGAGAGATGTCCATACCAGGTCCAAGGTATTCACGAAACAGGAGGGTTTTTAGCTGTTTCCTGAATGTGGGGAGATCTCTGTGTTTCGGATCTGGTTGGGGAGGGAGTTCCAGAGGGAAGGCGCATACAGTTCAAATGCCCTGTTGCAGGCTTGTTGATTGAACTTCGTTCGTTCGTGAGGGATAGTGAGGGTGTTATTGGTGGCCTGGCGGGTTGGTCTGTTGTGGGTAGGTTGAGGGAGTAGAGTCCGGAGCTGGGAGGTCTGTACTTGATGGAGGGCTCTGTGGATAAGTAACAGAGATTTGTATTTAATCCTTGCTTCCAGAGGCAGAGTGTGGAGCTCTCTCAAGGCTGAGGTGATGCGATCATGTTTCTTGATCCTTTGGATGATTCTTACGGTGATGTTGAGGGCAGTTTGTAGAGGGTTTTTGTGGGTGGCCGGGAGTCTGTGATAGATTGCATTGCAGTAGTCCAGGTGGGGGAGCGTCATAGCCTGCATGACTATTCTGAAGTCTTGTGTGTCAATGAGTGGTCTTAGTCATTGTACCATCTTTTCTTTGAGATATATTGTTCTAGCTGTAAAGTGTATATTTCTTTATGGCTGTCATGTCGGGAATCCCTTTCCAAACATTAGTGAGATTTGAATATATGGGCCGAGGTCTAAGTCACAGCTTTGCATATCTCTTCCATGGAAGCTGAGCTCAAGTAGGCCACCGACAATGCTATGGCTTGGACATTATGAGCCATGACATGACCCTCAAGCATCAGACCTGCCTGGGCAGAAGCAAAAGAGGTGCAATCTGTAGCCAAATCGAAAGTGTATATTTCTTTATGGCAGTTCCAACTCTAATGAAGTCAATAAACCAAAAAGTTAGGTGAACTTTCTATGGGCTTTGGTCCGGTCTAGATAGAAGCTGAAGACTATCTTGCCGTGTACAGGTGCACTTTCACTTTTGTGGGTATGGGATCCTGGGAAAACGTTGGCAGGATAATTGCTTAAGATAGAAGTCCAATAACACTTTCAGAAGGAATTTAGGATGAGTACATAATACCATCCTATTATGAAAGAACTTAGTGTAGAATGGATCTGCTACTAGAGCCTGGAGCTCACTAGCTTTGTATGCTGAAGTAACAGCCACCAAAAATAGGATCTTTCAGGACATGATCTTCAGTCCACAGGTATCTAGAGACTCAAAAGAACCAAAAAGAACATAAGATATGTCATACTGTATCAGATCAAAGGTCCATCGAGCTCAGTATCCTGTTTCCAACAGTGGCCAATCCAGGTCACAAGTACCTGGTAGGATCCCAAACGTTACAGAGATTCCATGCTACTTATCACAGGGGTAAGCAGTGGATCTCATAGTCCACTTTAATATTGGTTTATGGATTTTTCCTCTATGAACGTGTCCATATCTCTTTTAAGCTACTGTACATCCTCCTGCAACAAATTCCAGAGTTTGATTACATGTTGAAAGAAAAAATACTTTCTCTGCTTTGTCTTAAAAGTGCTACATTTTAGCTTCATTGCGTGTCTCCTAGTCTTTCTACTTTTTGAAGGAGTAAACAACCGATCTATGCTTATGCATTCCACTCCACTCATTATTTTATAGACCTCTATCATAACTCCCTTCGGCCATCTCCTTTCTAAGCTGAAGAGCCCTAACCTTTTAAGTCTTTCCTTATAGGGGTATCCTTCCATCATAAAGAATTATTTTGAATCAAATGGACTTTCAGCAGGAAGCAGTGCAAAATAACATTTGACAAAACAAAGCAATTGTTTCCAAATGCTCACACTTTAGCACAGCACAACATAAGAAAGGAACCATTAGGATGGATGCTTTTAAAAGAGAACTTAGATTATAATGCAATAAGGAAAACCAGTCATTTATTCATCTAAGGAAATGTATGCTATTGTGTTTGGCTGAGAATGGTTTCATCAGTATGTGTGTGGGAGAAAAGTGACTGTGGAAACAGACCACAAGTCCCTGGAAGTAATAATGAAGAAAAGCTGTGCTGGCAGTAGCCAGACTGCAAAGAATGATGCTGTCATTACAAAAATACAATATTCAGGTAAAATACAAACCCAGGAAAGAAATTCCAGTTTCTGACACTCAGCTGGATGCTTCTGAAAGAACAGAGGATTCATCTGAGGCACATATAGAGACTTGTTCTTAAAGTTTAATAACATTTTGCATGGACTAAAAATAGCATACTATGCAATGATGGCTTAGTAGGATTGCTATACTAATACAAAATAGAATCAGCATGTATGAGATAAAATTAGCATTGTGGTGCATCTAACTGAAGGAATGCTGGGGAGGATATTCAGCAGCGGCGGCTGACGTGATTTCAGTGGCTAGCCATTGCCATTGAAACTTGAACCGGATATTCAGTGCCAAGACCATATCCGGCCACTGGTATTGAATATCCGATTCAGCCGGATAGAAAGAAGCAAACCAGGCAGCAGCAATATAGAGCTGCTGCCTGATTAGCTTTGACAGAGAAAGTTAGGCCACCCCTTCAGGTGCCTAACTCGCTGCTTTGCGATAACCGGGCTGCAGCTCAATATCACTGCTGCCCGGTTATTGCTGGATGTTGCCCCCTGAACGCCACAATGCTAGCCGGATCCCACCTATATTCAGCAGCACTAACCATGTTAGGGATGCTGGAAATCCCAGTTAGCGTGATTAACGCAGTTAGCTGGTCTGCCCACCACATTAATCGCTTTGAATATCCCCCCATAGCCCCCCCCCTTAACCAAGAGTTGCAGAGCAGTTTATAATTTAAAAATTAAGAATCCAGTAGGAAAGGATGACAATAAAAGATAAGATGGGATAGTCATGGCAGAATAAAATGTAAAACAAAGAGAACAAAATACACTTTTATAAAAGAAAACAGATAAATAATCATCAAACATGACAAAATAAACAGAGCAACACAAACAACAGCTGCACAGCCATCTTGATATAATTCAATGAGAATGTGGGAAGGTAAGGAATTCCAAAGTGAAGGGGCTAAAAAATAGAAGACAGTTTTCTGAGTAGACTTTAGTCTATCATAAGAGGTATAACCAGAAGATTAGAGTTGGGATCAAAGGGAATATAGTAGTGTGCTTTTGAGTCAATGCTGATTCCTGGTTTTCTTGGCAGTGTGACTGGAAGTAGAGTGCCAGTCCTTTCTTCTAAGGTTATAGATGGTTAAGTAACTTGCCCAAGGCCACAAGGAGTGCCAGTGGGTATCAAATGCTGGCTCTTGGTTCCCAAGCCAGTGCGCTAACCACTAGGCTACTCCTCCACTTGATATAGCAGTAGTAATGTTAAAACAGACCCTTGCCCGGCTTTTTGGATCAAGGAGCTACGCAAGGAATTCAGTCCATTCATCGCAAAACTGACAAAACATTCATTTACTACTGGTTCCTTCCCCACAACCCTCAAACAAACCTCAATCAGGCCTTTATTGAAGAACCCTAAACTTGAGCCACAACAGGCCGATTCGTATAGACCAATAGCTAGTATTCCCCTACTAGCAAAGATATTGGAGAAAGAGGTCCAAAGGCAAATTCAGGATCATATAGATTCCACAGCTCCCTTAGATCATTGCCAACACGGGTTCAGAGAGTACCATGGAGTAGAAACACTTCTCTCCTTCTTATTCAATAACATATTCACAGGCATTGACAACATCCGACAAGGCTTTGTGCTCATCTTTTTAGACATCGCTGCAGCCTTTGACTCGGTTCATCATGAGATCCTCCTCGGGCGACTGAAAGAAAAGGGAATTTGCAATACCGCGCTCGATTGGTGCAGTTCCTATCTAAATGGCCGATGGCAATATGTTAAATCCGGAGCAGAAGAGTCGAAACAATTCCATCAAACACAAGGTGTGCCACAAGGATCCTCATTGTCATCTCTACTATTCAATATATACATGCAGCCCATCTGCAACATCATTAGATCATTTAACGTGAGCTGTCTGATATATGCGGATGACATCCTCCTATAAATGCCTTTTTCGACCGTTCAAATGGACCTTACACCACTTATAGAATGTTTCAATACCATATCGGATTGGCTACAATCACAAAACCTCCGCATCCAGCACAAGAAAACAGAGGTACTGTTCATCGCTAGAGACCCAGACTTTACCCCACCAACACATATAAAGGTCAAGGAAGCGGAATTACAAACCAAAGATACAATAAAATACCTGGGAGTCACCTTAGACCAACATCTGGACATGAAATGTCATATAAGCAACATTGTCAAAGCGGTCTATTTTAAAATCCGTTCACTTAGGCATCTGCGCTCCCTACTGGAGCCAGATGACTTCCGGACCATATTCCAAGCACTGATCCTACCACACTTTGACTTTGCCAATTCCATCTTACAAGGTCTCCCGCAATCCACACTAAACCCATTACAACTGGCCATGAATGCTGCAGCAAGGGTACTCCATGGAGCCGCCAGAAGTGACCATGTGACTCCGATTTTAAAACAGCTTCATTGGCTACCTATACACGGAAGGATTATCTTCAAAACACTAATCCTCTCATTCAAGGCCATCAAGCGCATATCCTCCACTGCGCTTACTGAGCTCATCCATACAGTGCCCCCCAACAGAGCCAGGAGGTCAACAGCCCTAAATCTACTAACAACCCTGAAAACCTTGACTAAATGCAATAACACAACAGCAAATAGGGCCTTCAGTCTTTACATCCCCAAATGTTGGAATGCGCTCCCACCAGACATTCGAGCTATTGCAGACCTGACCCAATTCAGGAAGGCAATCAAATTTCACCTCTTCCTCCAGCCAGCGATGAATCTAGATAGCATCACCTAAGAAACACCGCCTTTTCGCAGTCCATACTCAAAATGTCTCAAATATTCATGGTACTACATATAGCGCAATGGACTCATTATTTATCGTACAGTTCAACCCTATTATAAGAATTTTAATTCATGTATATAGCCTATCTCATGTATATAGTGCATGTATATAGTTCAACCCTGTTATCCAAGTTTGTACCCCTGTTCAATGTAAAACCAAACAGACTATGTGTTTTGGTCACTTTGTTATACTGTAAACCGCGCTGATGCCGAATAGTGCGGTATATAAGCAACTGTAATAAATAAATTTAAAAAAAAGATAGATTGCAACATCTGTATAAAAAGCTTTATGAACTAACAGCAAGAGCTTAAAGTAAAAACAAGAGGCCCAATATTTAAAGGGATTAACAGAGCAGACCTGCTAACTGTGTTCGGAGTCGAGTATTAGCCTAATGGTTAGAACACTGGCTTAGTCACCAAGAGCAAACCAACCAAAGAAGCAAGTAACAAACTAAGGACTTTATAAAACCTGATCAGTGCAGGACAAACAAAGCCCAACACAGCCGTGTTTCAGCGAGGCCTTCTTCAAGGGCTATGGTCTGAGGCTGACGTAAGTCATGCGTCTCATGCCTTTAATCAGGAGATGCAGCAGGAACAAAGAATAAACATCAGAGGGAGCCATGGGAGCACCCCATAATCCTGACTCTAATACGCCTGCACTGATCAGGTTTAATAAAGTCCTCGGTTTGCAACTTACTTCTTTGGTTGATTTGCTCTGGGACTTGTGAGTACTTGTGCCTCTTGTTGTGGACTGCATTGATAACCATGAGGCCAAGGTTTGAATCCCACTAGCACTCCTTGTGGCCTCAGTCAAGTCAATTAACCCCAGGGCGTGCCGTAGGCATGTATGGGAATGTTGCTTCCACAAGGTCCTGTGCTGCGCCAACTGCTTTGAAAAAAAACATTCTCCAGATTCCAGTCACTGCTGCTGCTATAAGATTGATTCAGCAGCAGCAGTGCCATATCAGCCAAGCCGCTTCAACCCCTTATGGGGGCTCAGAGCAAACATTTCCAGCAGGGGAAGGGATTTAAGCGGACCAGGCTGCTGTAGCACTGCTGCAGCTGAATTGATCATGTAGTAGCAGCAGTGTCTGGAAAGGGAGAGCAATAGTCAGGGTGGAAGGAGCAGGGCCACTGTTACCCATGGGCAGTGGGGCAGTTGGGCTCCCATTGTGCAGGGACCTGAGGCAGCTGTCCCTTTTGCCCATAGGTAAAAGCTGCCCTGGTGGCGGCAGTATGTTCAGCACAGCGTGGGCCTCCAGAGCACTAGTTCACAGCTGGAGAGATGGAAGCTGTGGTGATGGAACAAGAGGGGCAGCACTCTTGTGCTTAGCTTCCGCAGCCAGGCCAGCACCCCTGGGAGATGAGAAGGAGGAGCTGGCAGCCAGGGACGCCCCAAGGGGGGTGCGGGGCCATGTGCGGAGACTCGGTGCGGGGCCTCATTTTCATAAGTGGCATTATTTGCATAAATATTTGCATAATGTTACCATACACTAACTTTTAGTAAACATGTCTCTTAATGAGTGTATGGATAAAGAAAGACTAAAAGATTTCTACATTACTATAATCCAGTGCCAACCGCCAGGCACATTAGGAACTACTACAAACGCTGACCATTTAGAACCCATAGCAAACCCGCCGTATCCTGACAGCATTACCAGGACTCACAAAGCACCATACCCTACCTATCAAAAGGTAGCACTGCAAATATTAAACCAATACATTTCAGAGAATACTGGGGAAAGAGAACAAGTGGCAATGTCAAATAGGAATTACATAAACAGAATACCTCAGCTCAGTTACACATGCAGAACATAGACCATCACCAAACAAGGAATCACAATTTAGAAACAGGAAGGCAATAATTAAACTGGGAACCCCAAAAGCCAAACTTGGAATGTACAACAACACTGTAGAAATAAAACTATAAATTATAATGCCTCTATACCGTTCCATGGTGAGACCGCACCTTGAATATTGTTTGCAGTTCTGGTCGCCGTATCTTAAAAAGGATATAGCGTTATTAGAAAAGATTCAGAGAAGAGCCACCAAAATGGTAAAGGGGATGGAAGGATACTCTTATGAAGAAAGGCTAAAAAGGTTAGGGCTCTTTAACCTGGAAAAGAGACGACTGAGGGGAGATATGATAGAAGTCTATAAATTAATGAACGCGGTGGAACGGGTAAACGTAGATCGACTGTTTATGTTATCAGAATATAGAAAGACTAGGGGCAATGAAGCTACAGGGCAAACTATTTAAGACAGACTAAACTCTGGAATTTGTTACCGGAAGCTGTAGTAAAGGCTGTTAGTGTAGCTGGTTTTAAAAAAGGTTTGGACAAGTTACTGGAGGAAAGGTCCATAAACCATTATTAAGAAGGGACCCAGGATATCAGTGCTTGACCTAGTACAAGCATTGCAGAACCTGTGTCTTTTGGGGAAACTGCTAGGTACGTATGACCTAGATTGGCCACTGTTGGAAACAGGATACTGGGCTTGATGGACCTTGGTCTGACTCAGTATGGCATATCTTATGTTCTTATGTTCTCATTAGCATGATGACACCAGATGGCACATGATACAAGGGGGGGAGTGCACATGGCACCCACCCCCACTACACATGCAGAACTATGTGCTGTCGTATCCTAATATTAAGGGGCACATGGAATCTCATTGTGGATGTGCCATCAACCCCCAGGGGGCTTGTTGTGTATTCTGTTACCCACCTTCCGCATCATGCTTTGCAGAGACAGTATGAGCCCGCAGTTCTGCAAGGATGATATCCATGCTGGTGTGATGGGTGCCTGCTGTTCCTGGTGCCTGCATCGTGTGGGGACTCTCCTCCATCTCTGCGTCCTCCACAGCCCGTGTGCTGCTGTCACTGGCCCCCACTTGTGCATTGTCGTCCTCCGCCCAGTCCTTTGCCTCGGGCAGCACAACGTTTCCTGGGGTCTCGGCACCAGTGCTGTCCGCGTCCCCGGACTCGGCAGCCTCTGGCCCCTCAGCATCCCCTGGCGCCGGCATATCCCCCTCCTCATATGCCCCCATGGCCTGGATGTCACCTGGGGGGGTAGAAGAAGGTACACAGCAAGGATGAGTTAGCGCAGGTAACATAACTACACCTGTGCAGTGCTGTAAAACATCCAGGACTGTGGCTGTCGTGCAAGCAGCCCCAGGTACCTGTCACACCCACACTGTTCTTACACAGCCATGTTTTTTTCAATATGTGGACCCCAGTTGCCTGTGTTAGGGCACACGTGTTCTCAGGACATAGCCCCCGCCCCAACTTCCTGTCCATGGCAGGCATATTCTGGGCCGTGTGGTTTACATGTGTAGCATAGCTCTGACCTACCTGCCTGTGGATGGGTGGTGTCCAGCGCTTCCGGCAGTCCTCGCAAGTAGATGGGGCCCAGACGGTCTGCCAGTTCCTGCTCCAGGGGTGTCAGAGTTGGTGCAAATGGACCACCCCCTCCGGTGCCCATGGCATGCTGCCTCTCTGCCACCATGTGGGCATGGACACCCCGCTTTATATCATTAAACCTTTTCCTAAGGCTATCAAGGTCCCTGGACGGCCCCCTGCCTGGGCTATGGCCTCCTGGATCTCCCCCCACACTTGTATCCATGTGCCCACAGTGGTGCTTGTGCTCTGGCGGCCATACAGCACATCATACCTCTCCAGAACACTGGCCAGCAGGATGTGGTTCTCCTGCTGGCTGAACCTAACAGCCCTCCTCCTTTCTTCAGATGGCACAGGTATGCGCCTTCGTTTGGCGCTGGGTTGCCCCTGTGTGGGCTGGGACACACCCAATGGGCCTGCAGCCACCACCACAGACCCAACACTCCCTGCCAGCTCTGGGTCCTGCTGAACAGGTGCCCCCCCCCCTCCTCCACTCCTGCCATGTCCTGTCTCTCCATCTCTCTGCCCCCTGTGCCCTCTCCCTCCCTGTCATACATACCTGCTCCTTTGCCCCTCAGCTCTACCTCACACCTGCTTCTGGCCCCACCCCTCCTCTCCCTGTTGTCTGCTCCTCAGCTCAGCTTGTGTCTCTCTCACCTTTTCCTCGCCTCACCCCCCTCACTCTCTCCCCTGCTTAGCCACACACCTCTCCACAACAAACCCCCTTCTGACACTCTCCATCACCACTCACGGACCAATACACTCTCCACAACACACCTGCTTCTGACTCTTTCCTTGCTTCTCTGACAACACACGCCTTCTCTCCTTCACCTACATAAGCCCCTCAATGTGATCCAGGTGTGCAGGTGTATTTATAGGGTTTCTTTACATTGCGCACGTTGCGCATGCACAGCAGCACTAGCGCAGCATCTGCGTGCATTGCGCATGCACCGCAGAGGCGCAGAAGGTACGTGCACGGGACTCCATTACACACGCACTGTGCGTGCGCGTGAGGCACGGCGCATGTGTGTAACAGGACGCAGCACATGCGCATGTCTCATGCTCATGCACAGCGCACTCCGCACATACCACATTTACCACATATCTGTGGCACATGCGCAATGTGCGCTGGTGCTGCTGCACATGCGCAACGCGCGCAACGTAGGAAAACCCTATAACTACACCTGCACACCTGGATCACGTTGAGGGGTTTGTGTAGGCGAAGGAGAGAAGGCGTATGTTGTCGGAGAAGCAAGGAGAGTCAGAAGCAGGTGTATCGTGGAGTGTGGCTGAGTTTGTGAGTGGTGGTTGTATTGTGTGGCTGGGTTTGTGTGTGGTGGGAAAGGTGTGTGGCTTGGTTAGTGAGGTGAGTGTCTGTGTGTGAGTAAGTTAAAGGTGTTGGTTGGATGGAGTTAATGGCGGCCTTTCTGTCTGATGCATTTGCGGTGGGAGGTGAGCAGGGGCTGCAGTTGCCTGACGGGGGATATGGTGTCCATGGGGCTGATGCACAGGGCATGGGTGTAGTCCCGCTGCAACACAGACCTACAGCTGTGGGGGCAGGCCAGGCAGGGACTGTGTGGTCACAGCGCAGGAGACGTGCAGAGGTGCAGGCTCGCCAGCCTCGCCTCTACAGGCCCAGGGCCCAGCTCCAGGGCATGCGTGAGGACCAGGTCATCTCCCTCTACCGCCTGAGCATGGGGGCTATTAGGGAGCTCTATGAGGATCTAAGACCTGACCTCGAGCCCCTGACTGGTCGGTCACATGCCATACCGGGTTTGGTCAAGCTCCTTGGTGCTCTACATTTCTTTGCCTCTGGCTGTTTCCAGTCATCTGTGGCCGAAGTGAGTGGTATGAGCCGCCCCACCTTCTCAAGCTGTCTCCACCAGGTACTGCGTGCCACGATCAGCCGGGTGGTAATTACATTGCCATTCCCAACACTAGGCAACAGTGGGGGACCCTGAACCAGGCCTTTGAGGCATTAGCCGGGATACCACACGTGATTGGAGCTATTGATTGCACACATGTTGCCCTGGTTCCGCCTAGAGACAGGGAGATAGTGTTCCGCAACCGCAAACACTATCATTCCCTGAATGTTCAGGTTGTATGTGATGCAAATATGCATATTCTGAATGTGGTCCCTAGGTTTGCAAGGTCCACCCATGACTCCTATATCCTGCATCACTCGACACTATTTACACAATTCGAGGCTGGACAGTATGAGGACCGTATATTGCTGGGTGTGTATTTCTCATCTCTGACATGTGTGTGTGTCTCATCTGTCTGTGTGTGATCTGACATTAGGGGGCGTTTTTTTCGACTTTGGTAGTCAGTTGATTGTGAATGAGACGAATGCAGCATTAAGGGAGGTATGATCCCTGGAAGATATATAAACAGATGAAGACTTATCCCCTGACGAAACTTAAGAAAGTGAAATGCGATGAGGCGCTGATAAACGGCATTGGGAAAAGAACATGATATAAATTCAGATAAGCATCTTCTTATATGGGATTCAATTGGACTAGAATTGATGAGATTATTTACACTTGATTCCATAAGAGTGGATTGGTCATTGATGCGAACAAGCACTATGAGTCCTGGTTTATAGGACGTTGACAGTACTAGTGCTAGAAAGTCTGAGACCATTTCCAATCTCTTGCGAGTGAAGTAGAGTTTTTATATATTGAAATCTATTTTTTAAGGGGAGTGATAATTGTAGAGTGAATCTGTTATTTGAGACAGTATACCACACTCTGGAAAATAGCCCACTTAGACTGCGTTTGATTACGATAATGGATGGACTGCTACTTTGGGCATAACAGGCCTGTCCAAAACACCGTTGCTGCTGTGCTCTGGCTGGGTGTCGTGTTCATCGCAGGAGACACACATGACCTTTCCAGTACTGATGCATATTGGGATGTCACACTTGACTTTGCATGCCCAGGGTTTCAAGGACAGTCGTATCATGACTTGTTGGAGCGTAGACACCCTTTGCACTTTGGACACTATGTACTGATCCCCACGTTTGCAGCAGGGACTGACATTGTCACTGTATGTTGTACATCCTTCTGACATTGTGTTGTTGTGTTTTGTCCATGTGTGTCACATGGAACGCAAGATATGCTCATCTGTTTGGTTTGACACGTGCATACAGCCATGTGTGTGGCACAGGGGGAACACTGGAGAGGTCCTCTTGTCCATGTCCACCTAGCCTCCACTTGGACATGACACAGTATTTGCCATGACACCACTTTACTGCACACCAGCATCTTGGATTGCTGTTTGCAATCACCAAGGGTGTTACAGTGCATGTGTGGCATTACTGTATCAATTTTCAACGTACACGGTGCATGTGCATGTGACTGACTATGTTGGTGCAACAAAGCAGGTTGCAGTATGGCTTCTGTGTGGGTTAATGTAACATGTTTGACCTTTCTTTCCATCTCTATATGCAGGTTATTGCGTCTGCTTACTGTACAGACGTGACGCTCTGCATTGATTTTCACACCTAGCATTGCATGTCTGTGCAGTCCTAGTTATCCCCTGAGGTAACGACACTCACATTGCCCCATTATATTTGGAGTGTGGCAGTGTGAGTGTCCATTTTCTTCCTTCATTTGTGCATTCCATGTACCGTGATATATGGGTAAGGACACTGTATCCACACCAACCAGTGCAGGGGACCTTCTGCATAGTGTTATCTCTGCCTGTTTTTACAGATAGTTTCTTTTGAATTCTCTGTGTTCATGTGCCTCTGATACCTGTTAGCATATCCTCATTGTGCATTTGACAATTGTTTAGGGTGACATTGTTGCAGCTTTGATTGGAGTGGAGGAGTAGCCTAGTGGTTGGGGCAAGGTACTTCAGGCCGGACGGTCAGGGGTTCAAATCCCACTAGAGGACAGCAACCTTGGGCCGGAAGGACTGGGGTTTCTAGTCCCACAGGTGCTCCTTGTGGTCTTGGGCAAGCCACTTAACCCTCCATAGCCCATGTTCCCTGTAAAATAGTTCTCTGTGTGCTGTGCTTTCCTGTCTAATCAGTGTGTTTATACCTCAAAAAATTTCCTGTCATGATTTGACAATTTCCAATCTGTAATCAAACCGCTGCTGATCGCTGGAAGTAGCGGTATACGAAATAAAAAATAAATATCAAGCATTATGTAACAGCTGTAACATAAATTTCGATATGTGTTTTTAAACTTTCAAAATTTTAACAACATATGCTTTTTCATTTGTGTGCCTCCTGTGTTGCCAGATAGATATGTTTTAAGGAACAGATCATGATTGATGTGTGTTGGGCCCTCATCATGCACCGCCTCCTGTCTACATGCACACATATGTAACTAACACATTTGGGGCATGCAGCAGCATGTGGGGGGTGGGGGCCTCATGCATACTGCACACCATGCACCTGATGCACATTATCTCTCCTGCCCATCATTTGTAGACGGGCCAGTGACCTTTCTGTAAGATGTGGGTTGCTGCCCTGCAAAATGTGTTTTCCGTCTTTCACCTGGGATCCACTCACCTTGATATTATGATGGTGGTATCTACACTATCTGTGATGATTAGCCAAAATAAAAATATGTGTTTGACGTACATTTGTCTCTGTTGCTGCTTGATCACACTGACACTTATAAGAACATAAGAACATAAGATATGCCATACTGGGTCAGACCAAGGTCCATCAAGCCCAGTATTCTGTTTCCAACAGTGGCCAATCTAGGTCATATGTACCTAGCAGTTTCCCCAAGAGACACAAGTTCCACAATGCTTGTACTGGGTCAAGCATTGATATCTTCGGTCACTTCTTAATAACGGTTTATGGACCTTTCCTCCAGGAACTTGTCCAAACCTTTTTTAAACCCAGCTACACTAACAGCCTTTACTACATCCTCCGGTAACAAATTCCAGAGTTTGATTACATGTTGAGTGAAAAAATATTTTCTTTTATTAGTCTTAAATAGTTTACCCTGTAGCTTCATTGCATGTCCCCTAGTCTTTCTATATTCTGATAACGTAAACAATCGATCTACGTTTACCCGTTCCACTCCGTTCATTAATTTATAGACTTCTATCATATCTCCCCTCAGCCATCTCTTTTCCAGGTTAAAGAGCCCTAACCTTTTTAGCCTTGTATTTAATGATTTCCTGGTCATGTACATGGTCCACCTGTGCTCACATCCTTGTACGGTGCCAGCTGTCTATCTGCCAGCAGTTTGCCACATCACTGGGTGTTACAGGTTCCCATACACACCTTCCTTTTGTGGTACTATTTTTGCATTGTGCTCATTATGGTTGTTTGGGATAGTGGTTACAGACATGTGTTATAACACCATAGGTTGCAGGTTTGATCCCCCACATGGGGTTTACTTTTTTTTTTCTGTTGTGCTAACATGACCATTAGGTACCTGCAGGTTCATCACCTATGCACACACACTTCCATCTCTTCACTGTACACCAAAGTGTGCCCTCTGTGCTGCCTATCCATCACATATTAGCTGTTACATGTCTCTTTCTTTATGGTGTTTACATGGCAGTCTGCTTGGGTGATTGGCATTGCTGCAGTTCAGCTGGTCTGTGGCACACCTGTTTGCAGGTTCAATTCTCTCTTGTTCTGTTCCATATTTTGCCCTGCTCCACAGAGCATCCCCTGCCGCCCTTTGGGTTTAGGATCTTTCCTCTTTTGCATGCTGTATCCACTGGATAACTGTAATCTGATCTGTACACACCAGATCTGCATGTACATTTCATCATGGTTACTGTTGGAGGTTTGCCTATCCTGGCAGCCAGCAGGCTTCTTGTGTGATGCCCTGCAGTATTCTTGTATGCAGCCTTTGCTAATGACCTATCGGTTTGTGCATTGACACTTGTGCTAATGGTCATAGGTTTGATTCCTCTCTGTTCTCTTTCATTTGTATGCCTGTCCTGCACAGCTACTTTTCATTCCTGTGACGGTCATATCTGTGCAGATCTGTGCTGTTAACACATTGTACCCTTATCACAGTTGTCAACCATCCTTCTGTCCATCTATGTGTGTCTGCCAGCTGTGTGCCGTCCTACCCTGATGTGCATGCCGCTACGCCACGTCCTGCACTGCTACACATTTCTGCATTGCAGCTCTCCCTGGTTGCCTCTCCTGTGTGTGCTCTGCATGGCACTGCTACTCCACTGTCCTCCTGTCATTACGCCTATCCTGCCACTTCTACCTCCTCTGCTGGACACGTATTCCCATCCTCTGCCACACACTGTCATTGTTGCATGGTATATTACCATCACCCTGTGCATCGCTACAGCTGCAACTGATATGCTTGTCCATTTTTCCAGCTGCCACATGGGCTGGACGCAGATTTGTCTGGTCCATCAGCTCAGATCTACTTCCTTCCATTACTTGTGCATTGTTTTTCCTTGTTGCTCTGTGCAGTGTTAGGGTTACATCTGTGTTTGGCCCATACCTCTCTTGCTTTTCAACTTGGGGGACCTTACTGCCCTAAGCCAACATTTTTGGGGTCACCTATACATCCTTGGGCCATCTTAAGCCACACCTTAGCTTCAGCCAGCTTATGGGGTGCCTACTATGGTGCCTTGGGAGTTGGCAACCTTTCAACATGGCCTCTGGGGCACATTATAAACCACCTTGGCTGACGTTGTGATTTAGGATGTGCCTTCTGGTGCGCCCTAAAAGGTGCATTAGTTTATGGCACTGGGGTGCGGGAACTTTTTGCTGGCAACACAGATTGTTGTACTGTTTCAAGCAGGAAAAGGAACTGCCTTGGCCAACCTTATTCATGTGGCCCACTGGGGGATTGAACTCATGACCCTTATTTCAGCAGGCATTGTAATAACCAATGTGCTACACCTCTATTGCTGTGATTGCAGGTCAGCACAAGAAGTTAAGGTTAATGCGTGGTAACGTGCGCAGCTCCCTCTATCGCGCAAAAATGAGCGCAGCGCACTTCATTGCGTAATAACCCGCAATTGCTACCTTAAGACCGGAACGCCCACTCCTTTTATGGCATTCTTCACATTATCGCTGGAGCTAATGCCGGTAACTTTAAGACGGATTAGTAAACATACCCCTTAATCTACAGACGTCATTCATAAGTGCTGCCACAAGTCTTTACTCAACTATACCCTGAGGAGTAATAGGAAGATGAGAACTGACAAAGGCAGCCAGTTCAGAGGGGTCAAAGAAAATTAAATTTTCAGATTGTAGCCTGACAAGGCATTTACATGAAAATTTTAGAAAAAATAACCTCTACAACTGGGCCACCACCAGTTTGAGAAGGAAGAATTCCTTTCATCTCCTTTGGATTTTGTGGGCCAAATCTGGATAAATACGAACTAACAGCCCTCTGAAGGACATGGAGCGCTTCCTAAAATAAAGTTTAAAAAGTCATTCATGATCGGATGGCAATTCTAAAGTTATTAACATGGCGGCGGCAACAACAGATTCTGAATCAGTATATTTGATATATTTAAAATATCTGCATGTTCTGGCTCAGAAAGAGGGCTGCTGAAATCCAGCAGGACCTTTCTTTCAAGGTGGAACATAGTAAATTTTAGATAATGGAGATTGGGATTCAGGCGGCACACCAAGTACTTCTACCAAATATTGTTTAAGCATGTCTCTTGCCGAAATTAAAGGTAAACATAGAAAATCAACCAAATGAAGATTCATAGCGTGAACTTGATTCTCCAGAGGTTCCGCTTTAAATTTCATAGCAAAAAAGTCTTTCATTATGAAAGAATAATACGTTTCATGCTTTTGAACCTCTATTTGTAATTTTGCTACAGTCTCTTTCACACCAGCCAGTTCATTGCATTAGTCTGAAATACCGAGGTATTAGACTGAACCTGCAAAGCAATTTTATTTATTTATTTATTTAATATACATTTATATACCGTGTTTTCCCAAGTATCAAACACGGTTTACAAGGAACAACAATATGAATTGTACAAACAAGTACTTAATACACTTACATTATAACTATTGGAACTATTTACATTAAACTGTTGGGTTTACAATATGAATTGTGCAAACATGTACTCAATCCACTTACATTAAAGCTATTTACATTAATTTTGGATACTCAATTTACTTACATTAAAGCTGTTGGAACTATTTACAATAAGCTGTTGGAAAAACTGTTGTATGCTTGTGAGATCATATGCCATCAGGCTGATGGAGAGATTAGCTGCTCAGGCAGACTGTTGTGGGATTGAGAGGTGTTGTTTTCTGTTCTTTTGTGAAAGAGTGTTTGTGGGCTTAAAGTGTAGCGTAAATAGATGCATTTTAAGGCTTTTGCGGAACGTTTTGATGTCATTGACCTCTCTGAGTTCGGCTGGTAACTCATTCCAGAGTGTCAGTGCAAAGTCCGAGTATGCTTTACTGTTTTATTAGTCTGTTGCACCGTTACTTCACCGAGTGTGGAGATTGCAGTCCAAATCAATTCCAGGGAAGAAGTTGCAGGGCGCTCTAATGAAAACAAAAAGGGGAAATCCGGTCTAGACTCCTCCATGTCGCCCAAAGAAGCCTGCAGTCCTCCAGTCACACCAGCTTGTGAAACCTTCATTGCCTCACCCTCCATATCCTCCTGGTTTTGCTCACCTCCTGAAGCTGAAGCAGAGATCACAATCGCCGGCATAAGTGCCGGGCCAACCCCGGAAGTACTACCTCCTGCTGTGACAGCATCACAACCCAAAGTGGAGTTGGCTGGCCAGGAGATGACCGGGCAATGCAATCCAGCAGACAAGATGGGAGAGAGTCACAGCACCGGCAAAAGATCACATCCGGAGGAAGATGCTGAGCTCTCCAGCCCTGGTGTCAACACAATCGGAGAAATGCTGGTATGTTCCTATAGACTCCCCAGACAAGCAAGAAAACATCCATGGGACCTATTGTTGAGTTAAGCAAACAGGAAGGAGTATTCGCAGGTATAGGAGGCTTCTTGCGAGTCTTTCTCTTCCTTTTCGGTATGATAAAAACAGCGCGTCTGGGGACACAGTTGCATAAGCGGCCTACTATCTCCTTTTAAAGGTCAATGCCAGAGACATGGTTCCACCCCAGTTAAGGTGGAGCCCACCCTTTTGGAAAGGCTCCCCTCCTCTTTCAGAATGTTGCCCAGTTTCTGACAAATCCAAAACCGGCTTGATGGACCATTGAGACTCTGGAGCTCTGCCTGCCTTTTGGGTCCTGCGCATGGAACAGGAATATTTCTGAGAATGCTATTCTGGTAGTTCTGGATTTCAACTTCCTACTTAAAAGTCTAAATTTGGCTTCCAGAACCTCCCTCACACACTTTCCTATGTCATTGCTACCAACATGTACCAAGAGAGCAGGCTTCTTCCCAGTATAAGAAGATAAGAAATGCCTTACTGGGTCAGACCAAGGTCCATCAAGCCCAGTTTCCTGTTTCCAACAGTGGCCAATCCAGGCAACAAGGACCTGGTAGGTTCCCAAAGAGGCACACAGGTTTCACAATGATTGTCCCAGAGCAAGCAGTTGATTTCCCGGGTCCTCTTTAATAACAGTTTAAGGACTTTTCCTCCAGGAACTTGTCCAAACATTTTTTAAACCCAGCTACACTAACAGCTTTTACTACATTCTCTGGTAATGAATTCCAGAGTTTGATTATGCATTGAGTAAAACAATATTTTCTCTTATTAGTTTTAAATGGGTTGCATTGTAGCTTCATTGTGTGTCCTCTAGTCTTTCTACTTTTTGATGGCATAAACTGTTCTACTCCATCATTAATTTATAGACCTCTATCATATCCCCCCTCAGCCGCCTCTTTTCCAAGTTGAAGAGCCCCAGTCTTTTAAGCCTCTCCTCATAGAGGTATCCTTCCATTCCCTTTACCATTTTTGTCGCTCTTCTTTGTAGCTTTTCTAAATCAGCTATGTCCTTTTTAAGATATGATAACCAGAATTGCACACAATTTTCAATGTGCAATCACACCATGGAACGATACAGAGGCATTATAATATCCTTTCTTTTATTCTCCATTCCTTTCCTAATGATTCCTATCATTCTATTTGCTTTCTTGGCCGACGCTGCACACTGAGTCGAGGGTTTCAATGTATTATCCACAACGATGCCTAAATCTTTTTCCTGGGTGGTGGTTTCTCAGATGGTACCTTGCATTGTGTAACCATTGTTTGGATTGTTCTTTCCTAGGTGCATAATTTTGCACTTGTCTACATTAAATTTCATCTGCCATTTGGACATCCAGTCTTCCAATGTATCATGGTCCTCTTGAAATTTCTCACAATCCTCTTACATTTTAACAACTTTGAATAGTTTTGTGTCATCTGCAAATTTGATCACCTCACTCATTGTTCCTATTTCCAGGTCATTTATGAATATGTTAAAAAGCACAATACTACACTGCCTCCAATCCCATGACTTTTTAATTTTGCCAAGTCTCTCATGAGGGACCTTGTCAAAAGCTTTCTGAAAATCTAGATACACTATGGGCCTGATTCTGAGGGGTGAGCCGTCCTGCCCGTATTCCCCCACAGACTCTCCCCGCATGACCAGAGCAGTAGTACAGGGAGAGTTGGTGGGGGACAGGAGGCGGTGGAGTGAGGGTGGAGTGGGGGCAGGCCGAGGCAGCAAAATGTACAGGTCTGATTCAGGTCACGGCCCTGTATGTTCTGCTGGTCAGGGGTGCACGTGGTGCATATTCAGCCTCAGAGGTGGAATAAGCAGCTGGAAGAGCAGCGATCGGGACAGGTACCAGATGGGTCCCCACTGCCAGATCTGGGCCCTGGCTGCTCAGCCTAGGATTGGGCAGCAGGATAATAGGGGGTTGGCACTGCGTGGGCACACCGGCATGTGAAGACGACATCCCTGCGTATATGCAGGGGCATGTTAGGCTGTCTCAGGGCCTGATCCTGCACCTACGAGAACATCTGGTTCTAGCGGTGCAGAATCGGGTCCTACCAGTCCCGTCCTGCTCAGGGACGCCCAGATGGCTCAGACATGCCCCTTCGGGGATTGGGCTCCACATCAGCAGACTCATTTTTGTCTACCTCTTTATTCACACCTTCAAAAAATACATCAGATTAGTAAAACAAGACTTTCCTTGGCTAAATCCATGTTGGCTTTCTCTCATTAAATCATGGATATCTACATGTTCAGTAATTTTATTCTTTATAATGGTTTCTACCATTTTGCCTGGTACATCCGTCAGCCGGTAGTTTTCCGGAAGCCTTTTTAAAAATTGGAATTACATTGGCCAGTCTCCAGTCCTCAGGTACTATAGAGGATTTTAATGATAGTTCACAGATTATTAATAGTAGGTCTGCAATCTCATATTTCAGTTCTTTCAACACCTTTGGATGTATACTCTCCGGTCCAGGTGATTTGCTACTCTTCAGTTTATCAAACAGTTGGAATACGTCTTCCCGGTTTATCTATATTTCTTTCAATTCTTCTGCTATATCACCTTTATATACCTTTTCAGTAATTGGTAACTTCCCTATATCTTCTTCAGTAAAGACCTAAGCAAAGAATTCACTCAGTCTCTTTGCTATGTCCTCCCTTAGTGCCCCTTTTACCCCTCTATCATCCTATGGTCCAACTGACTCTCACAGGTTTTTTGCTACAAATGTACTGGAAAAAGTTTTTATAATGCATTTCTGCTTCCACAGCAAGCTTCTTTTCAAATTCTCTCTTTGCTTGCCTTATCAATTCCTTGTATCTAACTTGCCAATGCTTATGTTGTTTCCGGTGTTTGTCATTAGGCTCCTTTTTCCATTTCCTGAAGGATGCTTTTTTGGTAACAACAGCCTCTCTGATCTCACCTTTAAACCAGTCTGGCAATTTTTTAGCCTTCCTTCCACTTTTCTTAAAGCGTGGCATACATTTGGTCTGGGCTTCCTAGAAAGTACTTTTAAACAACCTCCATGCTTGATGTAAATCTTTAACTTTTGCAGCTGCTCCTTTTAATTTTTTTCTTAACTATTTTCCTTATTTTATCATAGTCTCCCTTTTGAAAGTTAAAAGTTACTACTGTGGATTTCCTTGTTGTCCTTCCTCTGTTTATTAAATCTAACACGATCATGCTATGATCACTATTGCCAAGTAGCCCCAACACCCTTATCTCTTGCACCAGATCTGGTGTTCAACTAAGGACTAGGTCCAGAATAGCTTCCCCTCTTTTTGGTTCATGAACCAGCTGCTCCAAGAAGCAGTCATTTATTTCATCTTGAAACTTTATCTCTCCTGCATGTCCTGCTGTAACATTGACCCAGTCGATAACGGAGTAATTGAAATTACCCATTATTACTGTGTTGTAACTTTTATTAGCTTCCGTGATTTCTTTTAGCATTTCATCATTCATCTATTCATTCTGGCCAGGCGTCGGTAGTACACCCCCACTGTCTTCGCCTTCCGCTTTTTACATGGAACTTCTATCCATAGAGATTCTACAATGTATTTTGTTTCCTGCAAAACTTTAATCCTATGTGATGGAATGCCTTCTCTAACATAGAGCTCAACCCCTCCACCAATTTGATCTACTCTATCATTGCGATGTAGTTTGTACCCAGGTATCACAGTGTCCCATTGGTTGTCCTCCTTTCACCAGGTATCTAAAATGCCAATCATATCTAATCTTTCATTTTATGCTATATATTCTAGATCTCTCATCTTATTTTTTAGAGTTCTAGCATTTGTATGCAGGCATTTTAGAGGTTGCATTTTATTCATATTAAATTTGTTATCAGTTGATAAGAGTAATTTAGAATCTTTTGACTTTGTACTGAAGGATATCTGAGTTACTTTTATCTTCGTTGGAACCTCTCTGTCGGCATGCTCTAACTTCCCTGTTTTGCTAGTATCGTTCAAGGATACATCCTTCTGAACCATGCGTTCCTGGGAGACTGTCAGCTTTCCCCTACTATCTAGTTTAAAAGCTGCTCTTTTTCCTTTTAAAAAGTTAATGCCTAAAGCCTAGCTCCATCCCAGTTAAGGTGGAGTCCATCCCTTCGGAAGAGTCACTCCCTTCCCCAGAATGTTGCCCAGTTCCTAACAAATCCAAAACCCTTTCTTTGCACCATCCATGCATTGAGACTCCAGAGCTCTGCCTGCCTTTTGGGTCCTGCATATGAAACAGGAAGCATTTCAGAGAATGCTACCCTGGAAGTTCTGGATTTCAACTTCCTACCTAAAAGCCTAAATTTGGCCTCCAGAACATCCCTTCCACACTTTTCTATGTCATTGTTGCCAACATGTACCAGACTCCTCCCCAGCACTATCTAAAACCTTTTCTAGGTGGTGCATGAGGCCCACTACCTTTGCACCAGGCAGGCATATTATCAGGCGGTCCTCACATCCATCTGTCACCCAGCTATCTAGATGCCTAATGATTGAATCACCAACTATAACTCCTTGTGGCCTTGGGCAAGTCACTTAACCCCTCACTGCCTCAGAAGAATCCAAATTATCAATGTCCCTGTTTAATGTATATTAGCAAGTTTAAGTTACAATGTAAACTGCTTTGACTAAAATAATAAAGCGGTATAAAAAGCCTGTTAAATAAAAAGTTTGGGAAGCACTGCATTAAAGTTTATAGCTCCAGTCATTATACAAGGAAAGCCCCTCTTATGAGAACATTCATTAAGCACAAGTGAGTGAGATGCCCCATTACTTTAAGAAAAAGAGATACAGTAAGAATTGGAAGTGTGAAAAGATTCCTTACAAATGCTTGAACAGCTCCATATTCCACATATCTACATCTCTACGTCTCTTAATGCAGTCACAGAGAGATTTCTGTTTTCTCAGATGCATTTGAAAATAGCTGAAGTGGCCTCCTTGAAGGTAACAAATGCAGAAGGCATGCCCCACAGGGGAGTCTTTTTTGGCAAAGCTAAGTTAGCATTATAGTCTAGCCACACCATTTCAGGACTAGAATTGTGTGGAGAAATATTGGCAGCAGAGGTAGCAGAGCTGTAACTAAGTGAAATGGACATTGAACCAGATATGGTTGAGTTCTACACAGACAGCAAGAGGGCTGGGCTAGAAAGTTCTACATATATGTAAGCAACAGTGCTGAACATATCTGGAAGCAATGCAACCAGAATAGTGGCATTATATACACATTGACTAGAATGCAGAAGACCCTGCTACAAGAGACATTCCAGTATCACACCTGATACAGACAACATGGTTGACAAACCAGATTTCCTTGAAAAACCCAATGATGCAATCTTAGTATTGGAGAACTATTTTGAGCTTGTGGATCCTGAATCTGACTCAGGAGTCCATCCAGAAATAACTGCTCTTGCTGCTAGCATTCTTGTTAAAGGTAACCTAGGAGAATGTCATTTCAACCACTTCTCAAGATGGGCAAAAAGCATACCTCATCTACACTGTGCTTTCCTTCCATCAGATATTGAATAGGAGATCAAAAACTTGTCATCACTAGCACCTCTGCATAAAGCCCCCCACTAAGCTCTTGGGAGAGAATACCATCCAACACTGCCCACAAAAAGAAACAGATGTTAAAGAATTCAAGTGCATAAACATAAGGGAAAACATACCCAAAGATAGCTGCCTTTGAAAGTTGAACCCGTTTGTTGACAGTGATGGCCTGCTGAGAATTTGTGGTCGACTTCCCTATGCTGAACCAGATAAGAGTGAGAGGAACCCCCTTATTTATCTTGAGCTGGCACCACATCTCTACTTTGCTTGTGTGCTACTACCATGAGCAAGTTAAACACAAGGCCAACATTTCACGGAAAGAGCTGAGCTGTAGGCTATGTATTGTTGGTGCAAACAATGCACCACTACAGTGATTCATAAATGTGTTAAATTTCACAAACAAATTTCACAAACTATGTGGCAAATATCAAGACAAAAAGATGACCGACCTGACAACCGACTGGCTTAGCATTAAACTACCATTCAGCACATACTGGTCTTTATCTGCCGTCATTTACTATGTTACTATGATATCTTCAGACCATAGTTGATCATCTCTTGCTTTTATGTTTGCTGAGCAGTATCATGGGGCACAATTCTCTCTGATCCCACATGCAGGCAACACTGCCTCTCCCCATGGTCTGCCCCTTCCCTCAGTCCCAATGATTCTTGTTCAGCACTCCACCTAATCAGCAACATTGCTGCTTTTAAGCAAGTGACACTGAGATTGACATGGGGGAAGACTATGGGGAGAGGCTATGCTGCCTGCATGTGGGATCAGAGAGGCCCGTGCATCTTATGCTACTGCTCAGCAAAGGTGAGGTAAAGTGTCACCTGCCTCCTCTATTTCTTGTATTACACTGCATACAGAGCCTGGCTTGTTTGGGTTTCAATTTAATCATCTACATATTTCTACTTTGAGTTTATTATAATTTATTCTGTACTTGATGAGTGTCTAACTATGTTTTGCCTGTAAGATTAAGGCCCAGTATTCTATGTAGGATCTGTAGTAATCTGGCTTGCTCAGTTTTCCAAATAGGTGAAAGGATGTTCGAAGGCCCAGTGCAATATTTATGGTGCTACTCTTTTCTGGGTAGGATCCTTATTGTGTTAATTTTAGAAGCTGGTGTCATTATGGTATGGTAGATTTGCATTTTAGGTCTTTGTGAACTAACACAAAACCCTATAAAAGTCACCAATCTGCCAGGTACTGGAGAAGCTGTTAATGAGATGACATCGGAATCCGATTTTTTTTTCTTGCATGTTGGGTTTGATGGTGAAAGGTCCTAATTCTGCTCTGCACATACTGATGGAGGAGGGGTTTCATTGGATGCAAAATAGATGTTCAAAGAGAAAAAGAGAGAACCATAGCACATCTTCTAATGCCAAAATAAAATTAGTTATAATTTAATGTATTTTGGTGTTAGAAACTGCGCTGTGGTGCTCTTTTTCTTCTTGTCCCTTGGCATTGATTCCCTTCCAGAACATCTAGAAAGCATTAATGACCTGGCCACTTTTCATAAAGAAATTAAAACTCACCTTTTTTGAGAACACTTTAGGAGTCATTCTGAGGCACAAATAGAGGGGATGGCTGTCCTGTTGGGCCTTTCCCAACCCCGTCTACCTTCTCCATGCATTGTACAGGAAAGATAGACGGGGCGGGAAAGAGGCAGATTGGGAGTGGCATTAGGGTGGGCAGTGGGCAGTTGTCGGCGCCGGAAGTACAGGGCTGATTCTAATGTCGGCCCTGTACATCCGGAGCTGGTGGCTTGCACGGGGAACCTATTCCACCTCAAAGGTGGAATAAGTTCCCCAGTTGGCAGGGATTGGCAGGCCCATGACTGAGAGGCGGTGGGAGGGGGCAGAGGAGATTCCCCTCAGCCCGACCCTGGCCTTAGGAGGGCAGATCGGGGGATGGGCTGCAGGGAAAGCACCTTTGTGACCAGCAGCCCGGGGATCGTGACTTTTCAATGGCCACGGTGCCATGGCTCCATTGAACTGCCCTGACTGAGTTAGCCAGGGAAGGCCTGTTCGTGCAGGCTGGACAAAATCGGGGTCCCAGCCTGCACGTACAGGCCTGTTTGCTATTCTGATTCCACAGGGCTAGATGTGCCTCGTGGGATCAGAATCATGACTCCCTTTGTGCATCCGGTTCCGCACACAGAGGGCTGGAACATGCAAATCAGAATTGGGCCCTTTGGGAATACACTCCAAAATTTTCAGATTTACCCATCCTAAACAGTCTCCCTCTTTTTCATTGCAATATTCCCATCTCCTAACTACCCGATGCAGACGTTCGACTTCATATACCACTTAATTCCTCACAAATTATTAGACCACTAGGAGGCATACTCAACTTGTTATTAGTCCATCTATATATCCAGGAATCATACACTAATTGTATATACAGCAGTTACTCATGGTCATGTTAAATTTCGCACACAACATATCACACTTGACAGATTAGTTACACTCCTTTTTACTATTCTATATTTAAGTACATTGTTGACTAATCTTGCACACTGTGAATATATTATATGTAAATAGTTTGTGTTGTTACTCTACATTTTATCCTAGTTTGCTTCACTATGTATTACTTGACATGTTACCCAACTGTTTTATATAACTGTTTGATTCTGTTCATTGTAAACCGTTTTGATTTCTAGAGAAAGCGGTGTAGAAAAAACTGTTAAATAAATAAATAAATATAAATAAATGTAACTTAGGCGAAATTGGCACTACCACTATCAAAAGATACCTGTGTGACCATAAATGCACATGGGTATTTAATCCTCCTCATTCTTCAAATTTAGAAGGGATTTAGGGACACATGATTGGGATTGTTTGTCACATTGTAGATTCCATGCTGTGAGACTGGGACTACTCAAATCACTCATGAAGGTCTAACTATCCCCCTTGCAAAGGTCTTGGCCATTATCAATGCAAGACCTTTTGGTTCAAGTATCCACAGGTCCTGAGTCACTGTTGATCCTGATACCAGCTATGCTTCTGACACAAAAGATAAAAACTTAAGAAGGAAACTGAGACTTTCAATTGTGAGTGCTACAATAAATATAATTAACAGATGGTTGAGGGCACAACACTATCTGTTAGGAGTAGCAGAATTGAACTTCGAAGAGGAGCTAAAGGTTATTAATGATGCAATTTTAAAGGGCAATGGACTGGTAATGCCAAGATGGCTGAGAGCTGGCTTAGGATAGAAAATCTGTCTGTGACACATAAGAGTCAAAAATTGCAAAATAAATAAGTATGCAACAGTCTGCCTTTTATTTTTTGGCCCCTACTTTGTGGAATTCGCTTTCTCTTTATATTCAGCAAGAGAATTCCATTAAGTCTTTTAAAAAGTACCTTGAGACCTAATGTTTTTAGCAAGCCTATGGTGGCCTGTAATAGTGTGGGTCCCTGCGCCGTTGATTCGACTTGCATGGTATTTGTCTGTATTTTGTTTTCATTTTTTGTTTTATTTATATTTATATATTTTGTTTGTTTATAAATTGATTTGTATTGTTTGTAATTGCTTTGCTTTGTTTGTAAACTGCTTTGGTGCTTAGGGCTAAAAGTGGTATATCAAGTATTGAATAAACAATAAACAAATAAAAAAAACAGAGCTAATCACTTGCCATATTGGCTAGGTGTGAACACTAAAATTGAGGGTTAATTTTGGATCTTGATCCCATTAGTCTCCTGTTCAGCTTCTATGTGTTTCTTTACTATCATGCTTCAAATTCAGAAGAATCCATGATTTCACATAAAATTTTGTCTTTCCCATGAGAAAAGCTTGGCTCAGGTTTTGATACAGGACAATGAAAACTACACGTTGGTTGTGTATTATTATATCCACTACTTTCAGCTAGATAGGCTGAGATACACATTGATGTCTACTGCTATCAACTAGCAGAAAGCAGGGGCGGCCCTAGGCATGTGCAGGCATGTTGTCCACACATGGCCCACGCTGCTACAAGCCCTGTGCAGCCTGCAAGCATAGCTAAAATAACTATCTACAATCCGGGCTTCTTCCAGCTGCCGCCACTGCTGCATTTACTCAGCTGCAACAGCAGCGCTGCTGCAACAGTAACAGCACACAGCAGGGCCTCGTTTGCTGTTTTGGAGCTGCAGCTCTGAGAGAGCAGTGAGGGCTTAGAATGATGAGCCAGGCAGAGAAGATCATACAGCATCGGCACTATCTCTGGCCACGGCAGCTGCAAGATCGTGCAGCCCAAGCTCAAGTAACAAGATCACCCAGCCACCTTGACAGAAAAATCACGTGGACCCCAGCTTAATTGATCCTTTTTAGGACATGCCCTGCTAAAATAATCAAATGCAGGCTGGAACATGGGCAGCGCAAAGTAAGGCGGTCACCTCACTTCAAATCCAGCCCGCATCCCCTTCCCTGCTGCCAGTAATCAAGGTACAGGCGCAAAGTCTTTCCAACCTAGACGCTCCTTGAAGGACCTCCACATCCCACCCCCTCTGGCACATGCTTGTCACATCAGAGAGGGGCAGGACCAGCAGGCCTGGAAGGAACATACAGGCTCACACACGCACAACTGTATCAGAAAGTTTACGTGCCTCTGCTATTATTGATTACTGGTGGCGGGGAAGGGGAGAAGGGCTGGATTTGGAAAGAAAATGCTGGTAAGTAGATCCGGGGGGGGGGGGGGCATTGGAGGATCAATGCAGAAGAAAGAGAAACATGAGATCCAAGACGTGGGGGGTACATAGGGAGACAAGGGTGATGCTGGACATGGGGCAGGAAGGGCCAAGGGAAATAGAGAAAAAGAGAAGGGAGATGCTAGAAATAGGGATTAGGAGAGTGGGAGAGATGTTGGATGTGAGGGAGAGAGAGAAGGGGAAGATGCTGGACAGGGGTGGTTAGAGAGGAGGGAGACACTGGGCAGACTGGGGGGGAGAGGGAAGGGTAAAGACACCGGGCAGAGAGGGTAGTAGTGGTAGTTAGGAAAGACCGGGGAATAAGCGGTGGAGGAAGGAGAGAGATGGAGGATGGGAGGATAGGATGAGGGTTAGAGAGAGTTATAGATAGATGCAGTAAAAAAGTGGGAGATTAATGCCTGGACAGTAAGGAGGAAATAAGAACGCAATCTCAGTGGACAGAGTGAGAAAAATATAAATGGAAGAAAGTTGAAAAAAAAAAGATCAATGTCAGAGTTGGATGTAAGGTAGAAAGTGAAGGAGACAGGAGGGGAGAAAAGTGGCAAGTGGATTGCAGCCTCAGGAAAAGAGTAAAGAGAGTCAGAAGATGCAGAAACCAGACACCACAACAAGGCAATTAGAAAAATAAAATAGCTAGACAACAAAGGTAAACAATTTATTTTTAATTACTGTAATGCCTTTATTCCAAAGTATATATATTGAGATATTGAAATTTGTCCCCATATGACCATTTTGGTAGCCACCCCTTGTACCAACTCCATCCTGTTTATATTCCGTTGAAGGTGTGGTCTCCAGAATTTCACATAATACTCCAAATGAAGTCTCACCAAAGACTTATACAGAGGCACTATCACCTCCTTCTTTCTGCTGGCCATTCCTCTCCCTATGCACTCATGCATCCTTCTGGCTTTTGTTGTCACCTTTTCTACCTGTAAAGCTTAATGTTAATATAATGTAGATTAGGGAGGTAGAGATGAGATGCTTGATATAGAGAGGGTCATAGGAAGATAGAGCGAAGATGCTGGACATAGGAAGGGGTGAGAGGGTGAGGAGATGCTGGGCACGGTTCATATATAAATGGAAGGGAGATGCTAAACATGAGAGGAAATAAGGACTATTAAAGAGAGATTTTGGATACAGTGCAGGGATATGGAGCCAAAGATAGGTGGAGATGCTGGACAGGGAGAGAGAAGAGGCACATATATTGTATGGGGAGATGCTAGACACAGCAGGGATGAGAGAAATGGGAGAATTAGTGACAGACTGGGGGAAAAGAGAGAGAGATCAGAGATGTATGTAAAGGCAAGAAGTAGCAGATGGACTTGAAACCCTGAAAAGAATTAAGAAAAGATGCAGAAAAGCAGAAACCAGAGACTGGAACTAAGATGAGTAGAAAAATAAAATGGCCAGACAACAAAGGTAGATAAAAGTATTTTATTTTCAATTTAATGATTGGAATATATCCGTTCCGAAATATGATACACATGCTTTCTTTATATGCATCTTTCACCTTTGGTGTTAGCTCTACAGTACATGCAGTCTGGTTTCTCAAGGTTCCAGTTTAATTTTTGCCAATATTTTTCTATTTTTAGTTTGTGGTCACTTATTCTGTACTTGGTGAGGATCTATGTTCATAGTGTGTGACTGAGGCCATGTAGTCTGTTAGTATGGAGTTTCCAAGGAGGAATCTGACTTGTTCAGTTTTCCCAGTAGATGTATGGATGTTCTAGGTTCCACTGCAGTATTTATGGTGCCGCCCTTTTCTGGGTATGCTCCTTGTTGTGTGAGTTTTGGAAGTTGGGGTGCTGTTATGGAATTGTAAATTAGGGGGCAGATTTGCTCTATAGGTCCTGTATTGTGCGTTCTTGGTGTGGAATCAGCTATAGGGTGTTGGTTGTTGGTACTGCAATATGGATTGTCTTTGAGATTTGCAATATTGTGCTCTTGATGCTGCCAGTCTGACATTTAAAATATTTTCTAAATTGAACCAACATATTTATTACAATCCACAATGTAACATTCAGCCTTTATTTAGCTGCATTTATGTCCCACTTTTTCACTGGGTCAAAGTGGTTGGGGGATACATTTAACATGAGAGGATGTGAGACACATACACTAATACTTACAGGGAACATGGGCAATGGAGGGTTAAGTGGCTTGCCCGAGACCACAAGGAGCACCTGTGGGACTAGAAACCCCAGTCCTTCTGGCCCAAGGATGCTGTTCTCTAGTGGGATTTGAGCCACTGACCTTCTGGCCTGTGGTACCTTGCCCCAACAACTAGGCCACTCCTCCCTAAGCCTTAAAGAGGCCCTTATACTTTAAATAATGCTTAAATAATTGGTACTAACTATACGGCTAGAAAATCAACATCAGTTTATGCAATTTTATAATTTTGATATTTTCTTTTATTCCATTTTCTCTTTACTTTATTATATCATATAATTTCTACATATATAATTATAATAATCTCTATTTCCATACACATTCAACCTTGCTGTCAAATTACTAATCCTTAAAACAACTTTCACATCAATTAGTATTTCAACTAACACATATTAAACACATTTGAATTCACCCATCCACTGGTTCACTCAGGTCCTTTAACATCAGGGCATACAGCGGTGGTATCCGGAAATATTCAGCAGCATAGAAATATAGGAACATGAAGGCAGAAAAAGACCACATGGTCTATCTGGACAGCCCTTCCATATCAACTACAATAGTCCCCTTTTTTTCTTAAGAGATCTTCTGTGTTTGCCCCATGCTTTTTTGAATTCAGATACTGTCCCCATTTCTACTACCTCCACTGGGAGACTATTCCATTCATCTACCACTCTTTCCGTAAAGAAATATTTCCTCATAAAACTTCTGAGTCTATCCTCTTACACACTTATCCTATGTCCCTTCATAGCAGAGTTTGCTTTCAATCGAAAGAGGCTCTCCTCTTGTGTATTTATGCCACGGAGGTATTTAAACATAATAATGGATGATTTCAATTACTCTGGTATCAACTGAATCAATGTCACAGCAGGGCATGATAGAGAAATAAATGACTGCTTCTTGGAGCAATTGGTTTATAAACCGACAAGAAGAGAAGCTATTTTGGACCTAGTCCTTAGTGGAATACAGGATCTGGTGCAAGAGATAAGGGTTTTGGGGTCACTTGGCAATAGTGATCATAGCATGATCACATTTGATTTAATAAATGGAAGAAGGACGGCAAGGAAATCCACAGTACTTTCAAAAGGGAGACTATGATAAAATGAAGAAAATAGTTAAGAAAAAACTAAAAGGAGCAACTGTAAAGATTGAAAGCCCAAACCAGATATATTCCATGCTTTAAGAAAAATGGAAGGAAGGCTAAAAAACTGCCAGCATGGTTTAAAGGCAAGGTCAGAGAGGCTGTTGTTGCCAAAAAAGCATCCTTTAGGAAATGGAAAAAGGAGCCTAATGATGAACACTAGAAAGAATATAAGCATTGGCAAGTTAGATACAAGGCATTGATAAGGCAGGCAAAGAGAGAATTTGAAAAGAAGCTTGTCGTTGAAGCAAAAAAACTAAAAATAATAAAAAACGTTTTCAAATACATTCATAGCAAAAAACCTGTGCGAGAGTCAGTTGGATCACTGGATGACAGAAGGGTAAAAGGGGCGCTAAAGGAGGACAAGGCCCATAGAGGAGAGACTGAATGAATTCTTTGCTTCGGTCTTTGCTGAAGAAGATGTAGAGAAGTTAACCATGCTTGAAAAGGTTTAGAAAGGTGATATAGCAGAAGAATTGAAAGAAATAGTGATAAACTGGGAAAATGTATTAAACTGAAAAGTAGCAAATCACCTGGACTGGATGGTATACATCCAAGGGTGTTGAAAGAACTGAAATATGAGATTGCAGACCTACTATTAGTAATCTGTGAACTATCATAAAATCATCTGTAGTACCTGAGGATTGGAGAGTGGCTAATGTAACTCCAATTTTTAAAAAGGGTTCCAGGGGTGATCTAGGAAACTACAGACCAATGAGTCTGACATCAGTACCGAGCAAAATGGTAGAAATTATTATAAAGAGCAAAATTACTGAACAAGTAGATAGTCATGACTTAATGAGAGAAAGCCAACATGGATTTAGCCAAGGAAAGTCTTGTCTTACTAATCTGTTATATTTTTTGAAGATGTGAATATAGAGGTATGCAAAAGCAAGCTAGTTGATATAGGTCCTGATTTTGTCCCGGACTTAGATCTCCTTTGTATGTCCAGGTTGAGCCAGACATACAAAGGAGATCGTGATTCTGATCCCACGGGGCACGTCTAGCCCCGTGGGATCAGAATCGCAAACAGGCATGTTCGTGCAGGCCAGGACTGTGATTCCGTCCCGGCCTGCATGTATATGCCCTGCCCGACTAACTCAGTCATGGCATTTAAATGGAGCCACGGCTCCATGGAGTCATATTGCCATGGCACCGCGGCTCCATTAAAAGCTGCGATGCCGGCCACCACAGGCAAAGGTTTATTCCCCACAGCCTGACCCCTGATCTGGCCTCCTATGGCCAGGGTCAGGCTGCGGGAAATAAACCCTGGCCCCTCCTGCCCCTTCTGCGCCCTGGGCCGTTAGAAAAAACACATCCACCTTGGAGGTGGAATAACTTCCCCGGCATTTCGCCGGTGCTGGACGTACAGGGTTGACATTAGAATCAGCCCTGTATATTCAGGGCCAGTAACCGCCCACTGCCCACCTACTCTCTGCCCCTGGACTGCCTCTTCCCTGCCCCCAACTAACTTCCTCGCACAACCGGTGGGGAATTTAGTCGGGAGCTGCAGCCTGCACAAATAGCGGGGATGGATGGAAGTTAGAGAGTAGGGCTAAATGACCAATTTTCTCAATGGAGATAGGTGAATAGTGGAATACCCCAGGAATCTGTGCTGAGCCGGCTCTTCTTTTGTGGACAGAAGTACTTCACCCCCTACACCGTACCACGCCCTTGGATTGTTGCAAGCCAAATGCATGACTCTGCATTTTTTAGAATTAAATTTCAGCTGCCAAATTGTAGACCATTCTTCAAGCTTAGCTAGATCCCTCCTCATTTGATCTACTCTTTCCTGAGTGTCTACTCTATTGCAGATTTTGGTATCATCTGCAAAGAGGCAAAACTGACCCGACAGCCGTTCTGCAATATTACTACAAAGATGTTAAAAAGAACCAGACCAAGGACAGACCAATGCGGCATACCACTAGTAACTTCCTTCTCCTCAGAGTGAGCTCCATTTACCTGTACCCTTTGTCGCCTCCCACTCAACCAATTTCTAACCTAGTTAGTCACTTTAGGGTCCATCCCTAGAGTGCTCAGTTTGTTTATAAGCTGTGCAGAAATCTAAGTAAATCACATCTAGGGCTCTCCCTTGGTCCAACTCCCTGTTTGGCCAGTGAAAGACATCAATCAGATTTGTCTGATAGGACCTGCCTCTGGTCCTTTCAGACAAATCCTGCAATCCATTGAACTTCACAAACCTCACTATTCTCTCATTTAACAACCTTTCCAAAGATTTACTCACCACAGATGTTAGCCTGTAGTTTTCAACTTCATCCTTACTTCCTCTTTTGTATAAAGGGACCACATATGCCTCTCTCCAGTCTATTGGCACCACTCCCGACTCCAATGAGGCATTGAAAAGGTCAGTCAGTGGAGCTGCTAAAACGTCCCCAAGTTCCCTCAATATTCTAGGGTGTACCCCATCCAGTCCCATTATTTTGTCTACTTTAAGTTTAGCTAGTTTCTCACAAACAGAGTCTTCTGAAAATTGTTCAAGATGCCTCTCACTTCTGTTCCTATTTGCAGGTGTTTTCTGAGGTCCTGTCCTAGCTCTTCATCTGTGAACACAAAACAGAAATATTTGTTAAGCAATTATGCTTTATCCTCATCAGTTTCTACATATTCCTCCCTTTCACCCTCCAGTCTGACAATACCACTTCCTCCTCTCACTAACATATCTGAAAATGTCTTATCCCCGCATTTTACTGCATTGGCTATTTCTTCTTCATTTTATACCTTTGCTTTCCTGACTACTTTGCTAATTTCTCTAAGTTTTTCCAAATTTAGATGCTTGTCTTCCTGTGATTTCTTGTATTTTATGAAGGCCTCCCTCTTCTTCTTCACCTTTTCAGCTACTTCTTTCGAGAACCATAGTGGCCTCCTTTTCCTTTTACATTTATTTACCTGTCTAACAAAAAGGTTTGTTGCATTTAAAATATCCCCTTTCGGGTTTTTTTATTTTATATGTAATTAAATTTTACAATAAACCAAGAACCTTGGATAGAGAATATCATAATCCATCATGCACATGCAAAAAATAAGCACAAAAGAACATAAAGCAACCAATAAAGTGACAGTATGCTAGCAGGCCACAATAGAACAATAAAAGAAAAGGGAGGATTGAAGAACAGTAAAGTAGGATGTAAAGCGAATACAACTTATAAAGCCCACAATACTACCATAAGGTGAATTGCTTAGCATCTAAGAAAAAACGAAGTTGAGATGGCTCAAAGAAATGAAAAATCTTATTCTGATACCCAAGTACACATTTACAAGGAAATCTCAACTGGAAATTCGCACTTAATTTTTTCCTCCTAGATTGAGTCAATCTGGACATATCTGGCAATATCTGTACCCTACCCCCCAAGAAAGAAACATCAGATTTTTTAAAAAATACATTCATAATAACACTTCTTTATCCTGAAGAAATACAAAAGATACCAACAAAGTAGCCTGGACTTCAACTACCTTGGTAGACTGCTCTAACAACTCAGACAGGTTCCCCAAGTCCAAGGAGTCAGAAGGCACCTCTACCTCAAAGGTATCAACTTTCTGCAAAGTGTCCTTACCAATCATTGAGGGGAGGAAATACATCTTTTGAAGAGGAGGGATCCCAGACTCGGGATAGTTAAACAGTCCTAGGGGAGCACAAAGAAAGCTATGGAAAATTCAGTAAACGAAGATTTAAGTTTCTCTGTTGATTTTCCAAGTTTTCAATTTTACGCTGGAAAACCAAACCATCCTTAGCCAGGACCCCTTGCTGATCCTGCAAAGGTTGTATTTTGACCTCAAGTCAAAACAATTGTGCTTGCTGTTGGAGCACCTTCGCCTCCACCCCCTCCAATCTAGGAACAAAGGGAACAGAAGCCTGAAATACCCCAGCACAAAGCCAATAAAGTGACTACACTGCATCCCAAATGGAGTCCAAGGTCACCTCCTTTGGTCTCACAAGTGGAGGAAGATCCTGGATCATCACATTCTCCTGAACAGGGGGTAAATCCCCTATCTGGGGGAAGTTGAACCTATTACCAGTAGCCACCGGCACAACCAATGCTAAGGCCAAGGACTGCTGAGTAGCCGCATCTGAAACCATACCAGGTGCCCTACCCTCAGCCCCTCCAGAGGCAGGAGGAGTGGAAGGGCCGAGCGGGCTCAGCAAAACATCGCTGCCCAAATCGGGGATCTCCCTAACCCCGATAACGGGTTCGCCCAAATACTTCGCCTGTACAAAATCATCCATGGCACGTTGCCCCACTGGTATAGCAACAGGAGTGGAGGAAATATCTCCCCTACCTTTACCTGTCCATTTAGGCACCCAGAAAAACTAAACCAATGGAAGCAAAGGCCAGTACAAAGTACTCCAACATGAACTTAAATCCTCCTAAAGAAGAACCGCTGCCAAAAGATATTAAACACCAAGCTCACCGCCTTGTGCCCCACCTGCTTAAGCATGTCAACACAGCAGTTCTCCCTGTGCCTTAAGCACATTTGACTTTTAAAGCCAGCTGATGGAACAAGGCAGGGAGGAGCTTGCTCCCACTCCCAACAGCACAGCAGTTCTCCATCCCCTTTCAGTTTTGCCCGTTGCTTTTCTACATCCCTCGCGGTTCCCATCCTGCTGACGACTCCTTGAGGTATTGTCCCATCTTGGCAAAGTTAGTTTTCCTAAAGTCTAAGACCCTCACTTTTGAATGGATTTTATCTGCCCTAGTCCTAATACTGAATCACACCATCTGGTGATCACTGGATGTGAGATGATCTTCCACTATGACATCAGAAACACTTTCTCCATTGGTAAGCACCAAGTCCAATAGGTCCCCTTCACGTGTGGGTTCTGTTACCAGTTGCCAGAATAGTTCTCCCTGTAGACAATCTAGAATCTCCTTACTTCTAGATGATACCGCAGCAGGGATGTGCCAATCAACATCCGGAATATTGAAATTACCTATCAGTAGCACTTCTCCTTTCATGGCAATTCTGCATATGTCTTCTAATGAATCTCCATCCACTTCTCCCAGGGCATTTTCTCCAAATGGACTAATTTTGCGGATAGCATGACAGTCATGAACCTCACTTCTAAGCCAGGGTATGTAGAGTATGATCTTAGTCTCTCAAATTTACTGCTAATGCTTGGTGTAATACTTATGTTTTATGTTTATGTTTATGTTTATTATTTGATAAAAACCGCCTTTCTACAGAACCAAGGCGGTGTACAATAAAATAAAATCCATTAAAAGATGGCTGGAAGCCGATAAAAAAGGAAAGGAAATGTACAATATATTATAGGACAGATGAATGACAAAGAGAACAGACAGACGAAACACAAAAGTGAAAGAGGCCTAAGAGAAAACAAAAGGAAAGGGAAGGTAGGAGTCATACAAAAGGAGAGGGGACATCAAAGGCCAAAGTAAACAGATGGGTTTTTAGGTCTTGCTTGAAGGTAGAGTGTTGGGGTTCTAAACGGAGGGAGGAGGGAAGGGCATTCCAAAGGGCAGGTCCAGCAAAGAAGAATGCAGTAGAGCGGGTGGACTGGAGGTGAGCACGGGAGGGGGAAGGGAGGGTAAGACGATTAAGATGAAATGAACGGGGAGTATGCCTGGGGGAGTGAAAAAAGAGGAGATCCGTGAGATATTGTGGAGTGCTATCATGGAAAGCTTTGTGAACCAAGGTCAGTAATTTGAACATAGCGTGGAAAGGAACTGGCAACCAATGGAGGTGAAATAACAGAGGAGTTATATGGTCTCGGTGGGAGGAGTGGGTGACAAGGCGTGCGGCAGTGTTTTGAATACGCTGGAGACGGGAAAGTTGATTCTTAGGAAGACCAATGAAAAGGGAATTGGCGAAATCAACGCGGGATAAGACCAGAGAAAGTACTAGAGTGACAAGAGCCGAAGGGGAAAGAAAGGGACGAACAGAGCGAACCCGTCGTAGAAAGAAAAAAAAGGTTTTAGTAACCTGAGAGATATGAGAATGGAAGGATAAGTTGGAATCAAAGTGCACCCCCAGGTAGCGAAAAGTGGAGACCAGAGGTACAGGAGTGCCAGAGAAAGAGGGGGCTAGTGATGGAGGGGGACTACCATACGAGAACCAAATAGCCACAGTCTTGGTGAGATTCAAGTGGAAACAATTGAGTGTCAGCCAATCAGCCACAGCTGCAAGGCAGGAGTTAAGGGGCGCGAGATCCGGACATAAAGGAGAAGTGTGATAAAGTAAAAGAATATCATCAGCGTAGAGAAACGTGAAGACACCAAATTGCTGGATCAAAGAAGGGAGAGGGGCCAGGAAAAGATTAAAAAGAAGGGGGGCAAGAACCGAACCTTGGGGAACCCCACAGGGAAGGGGGTGAGAGTCCGAGGGAGAGGAGAACGGGAGAGAGGAGGTAACCGCACAAGAACGAGAAGAAAGGAAAGAATGGAACCAGTGATGTACTGTACTACAGAGACGTGCATCCCGCAGACGGCGAAGAAGAAGAGAGTGGTCTACCAAGTCGAAAGCAGCCGAAAGGTCCAAAGCAACCGCCACCGAGATATCACCACTTTCGTGTGCCACATGCAACGCGTTCGTGAAAGCCAAGAGAATTGTCTCAACACTTGCATCATGCCAAAAGAGAGCTTCCTTCTGGAGTTCATAAAATGTAACAGACATGCGTAGTTTGTCAAGATGTGTTTGGAAATTCTTCTTCATCAAGCCTGTCGCTCCCAGTACAATGGGAAAGATTTCTGTATCTTTCTGACACATTTTCTTTGTCTCTGACTGCATTT
Source organism: Ichthyophis bannanicus (assembly GCA_033557465.1). NCBI lineage: Eukaryota > Metazoa > Chordata > Amphibia > Gymnophiona > Ichthyophiidae > Ichthyophis > Ichthyophis bannanicus. Next base: position 744,645,389 of record CM066034.1, on the reverse strand, counting down.
CCTGGTACTTCAGGATCTTCTGCCTCTCCACACAATTCACAGAATAATCACTCAGTACCGACACTTTTATTATCAATGTCGTTCTGGTATTCTTCTCCCTTACCACTATGTCAGGTTTCCTGGCATCCAATTTCTTATCTGTCGGAATGGGAATGTCCCAGGTGATCATAACCTCTTCATTTTCTGTTAGGGTCATGATCCAGTGGAGGAGGCATGCTAATTTGTTGTGCTTTTCTGTATAGAAATTTTCTGCCATCAGAACTTCACAGCCTGCTGTAAGGTGAGTCACTTTTTCCAGTTGTTTCTTACAGAATCAACATATGTTTGTTTTGCCAGTTTTTTCAATACTCGCTGTAAACCATCTCATCCTGGTCTGCAGCTATCAATCTTTCATCCTTCGGTTTCAGTTTACCTCTCCTTAACCATTCATGTGTCCGTTCTTGATTGACAAAAGGTTCTTGTCACTCTGTATTTTCAACTGTATTTGTGCATTTGCCACTTGTTTTACCTCGCTTGCTGATCTAATTCTTTGAAGAGTTTTTTTCTGTTCCTTTGCAAATTCTGTTATTTTCTTTCCCGTGCATGACTGTGGATTCTCACTCATTCCTTCTAATCGGAACGCTTCTCCCTGTGAGGGGGATCTGTATATCACTCCAATGCATAGGGATTTCTCTTTCCCTCTTTCTAATTTAACTCACAATGCCTCCTCACTCCCTTTTCAGCCCTGTAATTCTATAGCTTTAATATTATTTTTTACAAATAATGCCACTCCTCCTCCCCTTCTTTCTACCCTGTTCTTCCTGAATAAAATACAGCCTGGTATAATTACATCCCATTCATGGTTGTCCTTGAACCATGTCTCCATAACCACCACTAAATCCAAGTCATCCTCTTCCATTAAAACCTTAACATCTGGGATCTTATTTCCCATGCTATGGGTATTTATACACACCGCTTTTCAGATGTTGCCCTTTTTATCCATTTCTACAGAGGTATTTCATCTTTCACTTACCTGACGGGTTTCTTCACCCATCCCCAGTGAATCTAGTTTAAAGCCCTCTTCAGTAGGTTAGCCAGGCTGCTACGGAAAACATTTCGACTTTTCTTGGACAGATGGACACCATCTCTGCTCTGTAGCCCTTAGAACAGCGATGGCGAACCTATGGCACGCGTGCCAGCTGTGGCACGCGAAGGCCTTGCAGCTGGCACGCGGGAAGGTCCGCATTTAAAAGGTCCAAAATTTAAAAAAAAAAACAACCAAACAAACCGGCTGCTTCTGCCGCGGCAGCCTCAAGAGCTCTGCCGCGGGGCCCCGCCCCCCCGCCCGGCAGAGCCTCCCTGCATCATCTACCTTCAAGTCGCAAAACGCGGGCTTCTTTCAGAGCCGCGAGAGTTTCCTTTCTCGCGGCTCTCCCGCGAGAAAGGAAACTCTCGCGGCTCTGAAAGAAGCCCGCGTTTTGCGACTTGAAGGTAGATGATGCAGGGAGGCTCTGCCGGGCAGGGGGGGGGCCCCGCGGCAGAGCTCTTGAGGCTGCCGCGGCAGTGCTCTTGTGGCTGCCGCGGCAGAAGCCGCCGCTTTGTTTGGGTTTTTTTTTTTAATTTGGGATGATAGGGGGGAAGGGGGTTTAGGACTGGTAATGGGCTATGGTGGGGAGGCTAAGACTGGAAATGGGCTGATGGGGGGGGGTTAGGACTGGTAATTGGCCATGGGGGGGGCTAAGACTGGAAATGGGCTGAAGTGGGGGGGTTAGGACTGGTAATTGGCCATGGGGGGGGGCTAAGACTGGAAAGGGGCTGATGGGGGGGTTAGGACTGGTAATTGGCCGGGGGGGGGTAGGACTGGTAATTGGCAGGGGGGGGGTAGGACTGGTAATTGGCCAGGGGGGGGGGGTAGGTCTGGTACTTGGCCATGGGGGGGGCTAAGACTGGAAAGGGGCTGATGGGGGGGGGTTAGGACTGGTAATTGGCCAGGGGGGGGGTAGGACTGGTAATTGGCCAGGGGGGGGGGTAGGACTGGTAATTGGCCGGGGGGGGGGTAGGACTGGTAATTGGCCAGGGGGGGGGGGTTAGGACTGGTAATTGGCCGGGGTTAGGACTGGTAATTGGCCATGGGGGGGGCTAAGACTGGAAATGGGCTGATGGGGGGGGGTTAGGACTAGTAATGGGCCAGGGGGGGTGCTAAGGCTGGAAGTGGGCTGGTGATGGTGATGGTGATTTGGGGGGGGTAGGACTAGTAATGGGCTATGGGGGGGGCTAAGACTGGAAATGGGCTGATGGGGGGGTTAGGACTGGTAATGGGCTGATGGGGGGGTTAGGACTGGTAATGGGCTATGGGGGGGCTAAGACTGGAAATGGGCTGAGTGGAAGGAGGGCTTGAACTGCAAATAGCTGATGGGATTGGGGCTTGGAATGGAAATGGGTTGTGAGGGGGAGGGAGCTAGGACTGGAAATGGGTGAGGGGGGGCTAGGACAGGAAATGGGCTGATGGAGGGGCTAGAATAGGACTGGAAATTGGCTGTTGGGGGGGTGCTAAGATTGGAAATGGGCTGTGGTGGGGGTTTGGATTGAAATGGACTCATGAAGGGGCTAGAACTGGAAGTAGGCTCATGGGGGGCTTGGATTGGAAATGGGCTGAGTGGAGGGGAGCTAGGATTTGACATGGGCTGATGGTGGGGCTAGGAAAGGACTAGAAATGGGCTCATGGGGGGCTGGGTTTGGAAATGAGCTGATGGAGGGACTCGGATGGGACTGCAAATAGATGGGGGAGCTAGGACTGGAAATGGGCTTATGGGGGGTTAGGACTGGAAGTGGGTTGATGAGGGGGGGCTAGGACTGGTATTGGGTTGGGAGGTTGCTAGGACTGGAAATGGGTTGGGGGGCTGCTAGGACTGGAAATGGGCTGATGCAGGGACTAGAAGGGAATGGATGCTGGGTGAGGCTGGAACTAGAAGGGAGCTGGTGTTGGGGAGGATTAGAATGGGATGGGGCTGGGAGAGTAAAATGGAGAGGGGAAAAATATTTTGTGTGGGAGGGATAAAAAATCTACAATTGGCCGGGTATTGGGAGAATAAGTGGGGATTGAGGATGGAGGGGTAAATTTTGAGTAGATGAAATAGGAATGAGGAAAGAGCAAAAGGAGAAAGATTAGTATGTTAAAGCAGATGTAGAGAGAGAATGGAAAAAAAAAAACCAAGAAGACAGAAGAAAGGACAAATGGACAGCAGATGGAGAGTTAGGAGAAGACACGAAGAAACCAGAAGAAAGTGGCTGGAGCAATTGCAACTGAAAAAAAATGCACAAAAGGTAGAAAAATATCTCTTTATTTTGAATTTATTAACTGGAATATGTCAGCTCTGGGAAATGTGCATCATTAATTTTTGCGCTTTGTTTAGTACAAGAGGAAATTAATTTATAGTTTTATTTCTACAGTGTTGTTGTATATTCCAAGTTTGGCTTTTGGGGTTCCCAGTTTAATTATTGTCTTCCTGTTTTTAAATTGTGATTCCTTGTTTGGTGATGGTCTGTTCTGCATGTGTAACTGAGCTGAGGTATTCTGTTTATATAATTCCTATTTGACATTGCCACTTGTTCTTTCCCCAGTAGGTCATGTATTGTTGTTCTCTGAAATGTATTGGTTTAATATTTGCAGTGTTGCCTTTTGATAGTTAGGGTATGGTGCTTTGTGAGTCCTGGTAGTACTGTTAGGATACGGCGGGTTTGCTATGGGTTCTAAATGGGCAGCGTTTGTAGTAGTTCCTAATGTGCCTGGCGGTTGGTACTGGATTATAGTAATGTAGAAACCTTTTAGTCTTTCTTTATCCATATACTCATTAAGAGGCATGTTTACTAAAAGTTAGTGTATGGTAACATTATGCAAATATTTATGCAAATGAGGCACCTTATGCAAATGAGGCTTTAATGGACGTGCTGGCACTTTGAGGAAATTCTTTGGTTTTGTGCGGCAGTTTGGGCACTCGGGCTCAAAAAGGTTAGCCATCACTGCCTTAGAACATCATCCCATGATCCAGGCAATCAAAATACTCTCAATGACACCATCCATGCAGTCATGCATTCATCTCCAGGATGCAAGCTTTTCTGCCTCGGCCTTTACCCTCAACAGGGAGGATTGAAGAGAACACCACCTGTGTACCTTTTTGCTTCACCCTCTGTCCCAGAGTCATGAAGTCACTTTTGATACGCTCAGAAGTAGTAGTATCATTTGTGCCAACATAGGCGAGCAACATCGGATAATAGTTAGTAGGCTTGATGAGTCTTGGCAAACTCTTCATAACATCTCAGATTTTGGCACCTGGTGGACAGCACACCTCTCTAAACATCAAGTCTGATGGCAGATGGACACCTCAGTACTCCTCAGAAGAGAGTCACCAACCACCACTACCCTTCGCTTCCTTGTGGTCACTGATTCTGTAACATTGGGGTGCTTCAGCTCTGGTTCTTCCCTTTGATGGTATGCATAATGGTTCTTCATTTCATGGACTGGAGGAATTTGATCGTTGATTCTGCAGGCTCTGGTGACTCATGTCCAACTGTCTTCATTCTGTAGTCACCTCTGTTGGAGAGCTTGGATGTTTCAAGAAGCATTCCATCAATATACTTCTCACTGTCTTCAATGCTTCTCAGCCTTGCTACCTCTTCTCTGAGCTCCTCCATTTGTTTCATGAAAACTTCAGCTTGCAGGCATCCTGTACATGGAACCAGTCTTTCAACTGGCATCAGGCTCTCTGTCTGGACTGTGTTAGTGCTGCTGAATATCCCACTTAGAGGCAGTTACACAGTTTACAGAATATTGGCCCCTTAGTTTCTCTGAATCTCATTTCAATCAAATTTTAAAAGCTGTTCTGTTGGATCTGACCCTAGAGGCTGTATCATAATGGTGCCAAAAACAATTGTAAATGAAGATTTGACTCATTCCAGCCTTACCTTGTTTGGGTTATTTAAAGATATAAATATCAAAAATGGCTTGTTATGTTTTACCGTTCATCCCAAAACAAATTCACATCCATATTGTTCATTTTACTGATGTGGATTCCTGGGCCTGGATAGTGGTGTTGGCTCATAGCACATAAAAACTTCAGATGATAAATGAAGGCAGATGGCATATGTAAGACCTGTAAAGGTATAGGCAAAAGACCTCACACTAGATATAGGTAATGTACCGTCAGGAACTAGCTGGGCTGTAGACAATGATAGGTAAACAACCTTAATGAATAAGGCATACCTGAGACAGTGATGCAGAATCTCAAATAGATGCAGAGTTTGATGTCAGTGCTGAGCAGTTAGTCAGGAGACAAATCAACAAGCTTACGAGTAAAGTCAAGAGACCTATCCAAAGTCTAAGCCAAAAGATTAGTCCAGGGGGTACTTAGAATGGGAAAAAAAGAGCAAGACCAGATCAGGGCTCCCAGAAGCAGGTATACAAAATTCACTGCATCAGCAAGGAGCAACAGCTGCAGAGAGTTTAAATAGGACAGCCAATCAGGGTTAGTCCTTTCTGAACCAATGAGCTAATGACTGGATGCCTCAGTATTAAAGAGCCATCAGAGAGGGTATGTCACTAGGAAGGCCTGAAGCCTGCATTTAATAACATAAGATATGCAGGGCTGCTGCGAGGCTGGAAGTGCCCTAGGCAGGCCCTCCAACCTGCCACCCCCTGTTGCCCCCCTGTGCCCATTGATGCTGCTTCTGCCCCTCTCTGATGCTGGCAGAAGCTGCAATGGCCCCAGTGCTGTGACACAACACATACCCACCTTCTCCAGGGCTGCATTGTGGTTTCTCTCTTGCAAAACCTACCAAACATCAGCACTGGATGGGGGCAGACATGGTAGGTTTTACAAGCAAGAAACCAAGATGCAGCCCCAGAGACTGTTGTGTTGTAGTTTTGGGGCCATTGCTGCCACTGCCAGCTCCAATGGGCAGCAACAGGTGCCCCCAGAGGGCCTGCACTCTAGGCAACCACCTAGTTTACCTAATGGTAGCACTGGCCCTGAAGATATCCCATACTGGGTCAAACCAAAGTTCAATAAAGCCCAGGATCCTGTGTCTAACAGTGGCTAATCCAGGTCACAAGTAACTGTCAAGTCCCAAAAGGTTGATTAATTCCATGCTGCTTATCTCTTTTAAATCCAGCTACACTTTTTCTACGTCCTCCAGGATCGAAATAAGAATAGTGGTTCATTACTGAATTTTCATACCGGCTTCTCTGCTGTTGAACTCTTTCTCTTCACCACAGACCTCCTTTATCTTAGTCCCTTGTTTTCCACCATGTATTGTTGGTTCAAGCCTACCCAGCTTGTGGGATAACTAAAATCATGTGTAGTGGCTGAGCTACGCTACATACATATAGCCCCCTTTTTGGACTGTGCCCCAGAGATGGGCTCAGACAGCTTTTTCTTACTCTCTGGGCTCCCATGAAGGACAACCCTGGGCACTGGCCTTTATACTTTCCTCTAAAAGTGAAGGTGGTTCCTCCTGTCCTTTGAATAACAAAGGAGGCCATCCCCCATTACATCAATTTATACAGAGGTTTACCTAGGAGCCAGGATTCCAGAATGTTCCTCATTTGTGTGATAGAGGGCTCACAATGGGAACCTGCTACACACATAAGCCACAGACACTCCTCCAATACATACATACATACATTCCCATGTGGCTATAGCACATACATACCCAGTAGACCCTCCAAACTGCACCCTCCCAACATACAGCCATTTTTTTACTAGTGGATGCAGTTCACACACACCTCACACACCCAGACACTGTTTCAGAATACAGATCAGCCTGAACTTCAAGGAGGGAGAAGGATTTGATACAATGCACCACCACTCTCCTTTTGCTAGATTAATCATCTGAGATGGGAAAGGGAGAATGAAGAGGCACAAGGATGAGCTGAGGGGGTTGAGAAGGCCCAGGAGGGAAGAAAGAGACATTGTCTTTGGCAGAGTAAGGAAGAGCTGAGAGGATGAAGAGCTGTCAAAAATATCTGCTGGCAGTAAAGAATTTCTAGAAATTTTGGGTACACTATGGAGTACCCTCTTCGAATCTTGTGCCATACACAGTTTTTCTTCAAAATATAAATCTTACCATTGACTCTGTTTTACATACGCTCAAAATAGTGGCAGAAGATCAAATTACGGGCCTCCAAATAACAATTTTGAAAGGGTCCCCAGAGCGGTGGAAGGTACACTTCAGAAGATAAAGGAACAGATGGAAGTGGGCCCCCTTCTTCCTTTGGGCTCCCCTGCATCACAAGGGCTGCCAGTGGCTCAAAATTAATTTCACTGCATCAGTTTTCATTTTAACACAGTAATTTTTCTCTGTTTAATATTCTTTATTTTTAATCCATGATTTATACTTTGTCTTGTGATGATCCCACAGGCTGTTCAAAACATGCACAATTCTTACTCCATATCATTAACTATAAAATGCAATCAAAATATTTCCCCTTGAGGAGAGCAAACAAAGCTCCCACTGGACTTTTGTTTAATAGTTAACGGACCTTTCTTTGGGGTCAGTTGAGTCAAGTTAGCTGTTAACATTTTTCAGGAATGAATGTGTTTAAAGCTAAAATGCCATGCTGGATTTGTATATCTAATAATATATAGCAAACATATCATACCATCATTCATCTGCTACAATAATATATGTATATCACTTATGTAGCACTCTCCCAACGCCTTGCAGCAGAGGGAGGGTCAGGCTGGTGATGCTGAGACCTGACACAATTCATTGCATCCCTGGGTCTCATTCTGAATATTATGGAAGCAATTTTTTAGGACCTTTAGAAACAGCACAGTCAATTACCCCCAAAGAACTCACTGTTCACACTGGAGATGGTATTCCAACAAAAAAATACTTTACTGGCTGTTTCTCAATGGGAATAATTTGACATAAGATACAGTTCTTAGGGAGTAAATCCATATTGTCAAATCTGTACTTACACTGGCATACTCTTACAGGATACTCTTTTGTTTATTTTGCATCAGGTGCTCATCTCAGACATCTCTTGAACTTGTAGTCAAACATTCTGAACTGGTCAAATCTCTTTTCACCCTCTGGCAGTACTGCTGGAACACTCTGTCCTCTAATTTTCTTCTAGTACTCGTTATGTACCCGGTTGATACATTTTCTTCCAAAACACTATCTGGGTGCCACTCAGTCATGCTAGGTGCAATTGAAAGACTTCCAGTTGTTTTCTGACAAACTTCCAGAAACACAAAAATTAACAAAGATCTCCTAATCTCAAAAAACATGTTTTTTTTCTACAAGGGACAAGAACCCTAGATTACAATGTAAAACAGAGATGGGAAACCTTTATTCCATTACAACATTATTGTACTTTTTCAAAAATACGTAGCAGATTAGTGAAACAAGATTTTCCTTGGCTAAATCTATGCTGGCTTTGTCCATGACTATCTATATGAACAAAATTACTGAACGTATAGATAGTGGATAAAGCCAAAATGGATTTAGTCAAGGAAAGTCGTTTCACTAACCTGCTATATTTTTTTGAAAGTGAGAATAAACAGGTAAATAACAGTGAGCTCGTTGATGTGGAGTCCGATTCCGGTAGGGGCACATTCGGGCCATCCAGACGGCCCCAAGCAAGATGAGCCTGTTTGGACCTGATTCTGAACCGTGGGAACAAAACGTTCCCAAGTTAGCCAGAATCAGGTCCGAGGATGGCCCATCGTGCCCTGCCACTTGTGGGGACGTTCTCCCCACAGGCATCCCCAACTCTAGCATCTTCGGCCCCCCTTTTCCCCACCCCCTCGACCAAGGCTAGCTTGGATCAGGAGGCAGGGACTCCTTCCCCCCGCACCCAGCCCCAGGAGGGGATCCCTGGGCCCAATTGTCGAGTTTTCACTTGGTTTGGAATAAGCAGCACATCTCCACAGCACAGCAGAACGTACAGGACCGTGATCTAAATCGGCCCTGTACATCCTGCTGGTCTGGCCCGCCCCCGCTCCGCCCCGATCCCACCCTCTCCCACTCCCCTGCCAGCTCTCCCCGTTCTGATGCACAGGACATACAGGGAGAACCGGAGGGGGAATCGGGCCCTAATGGCTTGCGGGACTGCACATCCCACCAGGACGTGCAGCCCCGCAACCCATGTTTCAGAATTGGGTCCATAGTGTATCTGGATTTTCAGAAAGCCTTTGACAAAGTCCCTCATTAGAAACTCTTGAGAAAGTTAAAAAGTCATGGGATAGGAGGCGGTCTACTATTATGGATTGGAAAATGGTTAAAAGAAAGAAAATAGAGTAGGGATAAATGGCCAATTTTACCAGTAGAGAAGGGTGAATAGTGGAGTACCCTAGGGATCTATGCTGGGCCTGCTGCTTTGTGCTATATTCATAAATGACCTGGAAATAGGAGCAACGAGTGAGGCGATCAGATTTGCAGATACCACAAATTATTCAAAATTGTTAAAACGCAAGAGGATTGTGATAAATTGCAAGAAGACCTTGAGAAATTGGTAGACTGGGCATCTGTAGGGGTTAAGTGCGAGGTTAAGTGTTAGCGGATTACTTTAAGGGTTAAGGGATTATAATGTTCTTGGTTCATAATCACTCAATGGCCTTTATTCTGCTCTAATAAAAATATATATCAACCAGTCTGTCATTACAGTGGGCAAGGAAAAACAGGCCAGCATAAGGATATCATAAGCCTTAGCAAAGTGTATGCATGGATTGGAGAATCCATGCAGAGGCTTTGTGCAGAGAGCATGTACACAGGAAACCATGCAAAGAAGAATATGCTGAGCACATCAGCCCTGAAGAAGAAAGACAGTTGATAGTTGGTAGGTATGGAGTAAGAGCAAACGAAAAGGAACCTGAGTGGGTATCAAAACAGGAACAGAGGGGTCAGAGAGGTCAGCAGCAGGAAACGAAGGGAGGGGGGAGAAAAGACACAGAGAGGCCTCACAGAGGGATGAGTGTGGAGACTACATACACGGAAGCAAAAAACGTATATATGTAACACGACTATTGTACTCAGTGGGAGGAGGGATTCTGATGTCTGATGACTGACAGAAATTCTCCTCTCCTGCCTGTATTGTTCATCAGTAATCTAATAAACAGAGATTCTGATTGCACCTGTACTGACCTTTGGATCTGGACTATACAGGAAATTAGTGATAATTAGTAATCGGTCTCTTGTAAGTAACAGGGCCTTACACATCCAAATGGCAGATGCAATGTAAATTGGACAAGTACAAAGTTATGCATTTAGGGAAGAAAAACAAAGATACAGTTCACGATGCAAAGTTCAACATTATGAATCAAAAACCCAGGAAAAGGATCTGAGCATCATCATGTATAATTTGAAACCCTTTGCCCAATAAGCAGAGGCAGTCAAGAAAGCAAATAGAATGCTAGGTATCATAAAGAAAGGAATGGAGAATAAAACCAAGCACATTATAATGCCTCTGTATTGCTCCATGGTACAACCACACCTCGAATATTGTGTGAAATATGGTCACCATATTTTAAAAAGGATAAAGAGGAATTAGAAAAGCTAAAGTGTAGAACAACCAAACTAATAAAGGGAATGGAAGGATACCTCTACAAGGCTTAAAATGTTAGGGCTTTTCAGTTTGAAAAAGAAATAAATGAGGGGAGATATGATAGAGGTCTATAAAATAATGGATAGCGTGGAAGGGGAAAACGTAGATTAGTTGTTTACTCCTTCAAGAAATAGAAAAACTAGGGGATACAAAATGAAACTACAATGTAGCACATTTAAGACTAATCAGGGAAAATATTTTTTTTCACTCAATATGTATTCAAACTAGAATTCATTGCTGGAGGATGTAGTAAAAGCTGTCAGTGTAGCTGGGTTTAAAAGAGGTTCAGACAAGATTCTGGAGGAAACGTCCATTAACCATTAATAAAGTGGACTGGGGAAATTGACTATTTACCCCTGGGATAACCAGCATAGAATCTGTCTACCTTTTGGGAACCTGAAAGATACTTTTGACCTGGATTAGCCACTTTTGGAAACAGGAAACTGGGTTTGATGGACCTCTGGTCTGATCCAGTATGGCATATCTTATGTTATTATGTAAAGTTACTATACACTGGAGCACTACACAGTACTCAGTCATTTTATTTATTATTTATGCAATTTTACAATATATAATCAGGACAAGCTTGTACAGAAAAGGGGAAAACCAGTCACACTCTTCCAAAAAAAAAAAAGTACAATAGAAAAGTACTTATGGAACCCCAAAAGTCCACTATAGAAGAGACAGGAGAGGAACAACAATGGGGAAACAAAATCTCATCACATTAAAGAAATACATAATCCTGAAAAAGACTGACGCAAAAGGCCCTGAGGTGGAATAAAATACCAACTTGAACGGTTACACAGCTCCTCCCAAATCAGGCACAGATGGAACAGTTGAAACCCTAACATTAATAAATGCAAGTAAATCCTTAGGTTGAAAAAAAATATACCTTTGCAGATTATAAACAACTAAGCATTTACAAGGAAAACATTAAAAAAAAGATGCTCCCAGCTGCACCACAGCCGGTTTAAGAAGCAAAAATTGCCTTCTCTTCTGGGTCTCGCGTGATACATCTGGGAAAATAGAAGCTTTAATCCCACGAAAAAGCATAGAGTTTTTTTGATAATACAGCTTCAAAATCCAATCTCTATTAGAGACTAGGGCGCAGGTTACTAAAAGAGTAGCAACCTGCTGCACAGAATATGAAGTAGACGAAGATAGTAGATCAGAAACATTAAGCATTTGCATATTATTGTCCACAGCAGAAGAACCTGGCTCTCTCTTTCCTTGCGGTAAATAGAACGCCTTTGTAATAGGAGGGACCAATTCTTGCGGCACCAAAAGAATCTCAGTTAAATACTGCTTAAACAAACCTATTGCAGATAACCCGGCAATTCTAGCAAAGTTTAAAACTCTTAAATTCGAAGCATGGGCAGAGCTCTCCAGCAGTTCTATTTTTACTCTTAAAGCTATATTGTCTTTAGTGAGAGCCTCAGTTAAATCAGGCATTGACACCAACGTCTGCACATGTTCATTTACTTTAAGTTGTAAATCATTAGCTACCAACTTACAAGACTCCAAACTAACTGTATTCTGCTCAACCTTGGCTGACAATGCTGCTGTCTGTTTTGAAACCGCTGCAGAGAGGTAAACAATAGCATCTCAGATATATGAAGCGTGATCTTCGGAGAAGCTCAAGCTGCAAGGCAATGGGTGAAGAAGCAGTAGGTTTTTCTCAATGAGCATTTCCCGTGCCAGGGCCACTGGCCTGGGGTATTGCCGACACCAATTCCCCTACAGGAGAGCTAAGATCTTCAGAAGAAAGCACCTCACAGAGAAATGCCGCCAAACCCGGCACTGAGCTCTCCAAATCACTGACTTCCAACGAATGAGGGGCCTGAGGCAGTGAAGCAGAAGCAAGCTCTCCAGAGGTTATGGTGGACACCGTTCCAATTCTAGAGACAGAGTGGCGTCAGAATCCTCAGCACGCTGAGGGCCATCAGAACCTCCGGCAAGCATTCCTGACCTAATCTTCTTTTTGGCCACATCAGGAATGACGACAAAACAGTCCATAGGACCTGGCACCAAAGGCTGAGGCTCAGCTGGGTAAGCCCTAGTTTTCCCTTTTCTTTTCGGCATATAGAAACAAATGCATCCACCCTCAAGCATCCATCTTAATCAAGCCACGCCCCTCAGTCATTTATTTAGCAGAAGATAAGAGTTATACATTCTACACCCAAGCCTTGAAGTTCAGCCTTCCCCTCTATTTGTTGAAGACACCACTGGTGACAAGAAGGATTTGGTGCAACAGCAGGGGATGAAAGACTTAGACTTAGCCTGGTACTGAGTGTACCCTGTTCTGTAAGGATAGTCCTGAGACAGGGGCTACATAAAAATGGCAAGTAACGCAGGGCTCGATTTTTGAAAGGCATTTACATGGTTTGCAGCCCAGTAAACTGTGTAAATGACTTAAATCGGAATATTTGATGGCACTTGCATGGTTAGTGCTGTTGAATATCCCCTTCTAACTCCCCTATGTGCCCCGATGCTATCCAGTTAACATCGGGGCATGATGGGGGTATTACGGGGTGCAGCGGAGGCGGCAATGAGAAGCGATAACCGGGCAGCAGTGATATTGCATGCTGCCCAGTTAGCGATCTGCGCCAAAAAGATAGGCAAGGAAAACCCTCGCCTATCTTTAAGGTGCAGGAGCTAATCGGGCGGCATATAATATCGCTGCTGGTGGGTTAGCTTTGGCGGCTTCCAGTACGGCAATCCCTAGATATCCAATGCCATTGTCGCAGATTGAATGTCTGGGTTAGAAGTCATCAGGAAGGGCTATGCACTAACGAGGCGCATAGCCCTTCGAAAATGAGCCTAGCTCAATATCAGGCCCACAAAACTTAAAATCTTTAGAGACTTTTGTCCAAATATTGGAATAATGGTGACTGTTAGCCAGATATTTCCCTTTGCCACTGCTGCTCATGGACATTCAGCAAGACTATCTGGATAATGTCACTGAATATCCTTAGAGGCCACCCTGGAATTATCCAGAAAGTGCTGGGGGACAATGCGGGCAGAGTGTGGACAAAACAGGAAGTTACCCGAGGGCAACTATCCAGATAACTATAGGACTACAAAAAGGCTCTTGTAAATTTATATGGATAGCTATATGGATAGCAGTCTCAATATCACAGCTATTTGGATAGTGACAGCATTCGCCATTCTGTCCAGATATTCAGCATCAGCCACAATCAGCATACCATGGTTGAACATCCAGATTATATGTAAACACTGTGGCTGGTGTTTAAAAACACCAACAGGCTAGTAATTTGATGTTAAAATCTAAGGGCCTGATATTCAGTGCCGGCACTGAACACTAAACCCGGATACTCAATGCCAGGTTCATATCCGGCCACGGCATTGAATATCTGGGGTCACCGCACAGCCTTGGCCACTGCACAAGCTAATCAGGCAGCAGCGATATTGAGCTCCTGCCCGGTTAGCTGCTACGGGTAAAGATAGGCCAGCTTTGCTGTGGCTATCTTTACCCACGTGTTGCTAACCGGGCAACAGTGCAATATCGCTGCTGCCCGGTTAGTGGCTGGTGCCACCCCCAGAACACCCACGACACGTCCCAACACTATACGGTTAACACTGGGGCATGTAGTGGTGTTCATCGGGGATATTCAGCAGCACTAACCATGTTAGTGCCACTGAATATCCTGCTCAGGTCTGTAAACTGTGTAAATGCCTTTGAATATCGGGCCCTAAAGTGCTGGGTTCCTGAAATCGTGATGCAATTGGAGAAAAAAACATGGAAACATCACTTTAAGGACACAAACTACTCATTTGTATAGCGCTACAAGACGTATGCAGCACTGTACATATAGATGTAAGACACAGTTTCTGCTCATCAGAGCTTATAATCTAATCAAGACAAAACACAACGAAACTGGGGACTAGAGAATGGTAAGATACACATAAGTAGTGGGCAAGAAAGTGAGGAGCATCAGGATCCAACAGCAGCTTCAAAGTGGAGGGTTTTAGCCTGGATATGAATAGGGCTAGAGAAGGAGCCCGATGCACAGACTCAGGTAATTTGTTGCAGGTATATGGAGCAGCAAGATTGAATGAACGAAGTCTGAAGTTGGCAGTGGCAGAGAAGAGCACAGATAAAAGGGATCTGCCAAAGAGCGGAGTTCTCGAGGAAGGGTGTAATGTGAGATAAGAGAGGAAAGGTAGTGAGGAGCCGCACAATGAATGCACTTGTAGGTTAGTTTGAACTGGATGCAGAAACTGATAGGAAACAAGTGAAGTAACTTGAGAAGAAGGGTTATATGAGTAGGATTGCCAGATACCTTTGGTCCAAAATCAGAACATTTTTTCAAAAAATAACAAACTAACGTTTTATTAGGCATCAAACACAATAAAAAATTATTTGCATGTATTTGCTGTTTGACGATATTTGATTTAGCAGATTTTTGTCAGCCAAAATCTTTTTGTACATAACACCACAAGATAATGAATAGTTTATTTTAACTCAAAGCAAGCATTTTACAGTTTTAAAATCCAATCGATTTTGGTCATCCGTTCATTGCTTCTTGCACACTGAAAATATTGGTTCCACTAGTGACATTATGCATAATTGCAAATTAATTTATATTAGTAACATTACTATGATGGCAAAAATTGAAAATTTTTAACAAACAATAAACTATGATCAAGACTTTGTGCTTCTGGAAAATGTTTAGATCTTTTCCCCTCTTTACATATGTCTTAAATTCGCTCTATTTTGTATGTACAATGGAACCCAAACTTTCCCATTTTCGGGAAAGAGCCCAAAATTTTTCCCCTTTTTGAAACAAATGCCAAAAGGAATTTTTAAGGGCAAAAACACTGAGTCACACTCACATGTTGAAAAAGAAAAACTTATAATTAATGTTTCATTTCTCCATTTTATGTACAATAAGCAAATAAAAATAACTTCATTTGTATTATAATGTTTATCTTAAACATCTGTCGAAATTTTACAGAAATTCAGGACAAGTCGGGATAAAACGCCAAAGTTCAGGACAAAACCAGGCCATTTTTCAAATCAGGACAAGCTTCCAAAAATCAGTACAATCCTGATAAAATCAGGACATCTGGCAAGCCTATAACATAAGCATAACGGCACTGGTAGAAGATAAGCCGTGCAGCTGAGTTTTGAACAGATTGAAGGGCAGAGAGATGATTCAGAGGGAGACCAGAGAGGAGCAGGTTACAATAGAGAGAGGAGCAGGTTACAATAGTCAAGGCAAGAGATGACTAGTGAGTGGATAGTAGTGCAAATAGAAAAGAAGGGACAAATTTTACTAATGTTATTGAAAAAGAAATGGAAGGTTTTGGATGTGCTCAGAGAAAGAGAGTAGAGTCAAAGATGACCCCAAGATTGCAAACTGAGGAAACAGAGTATCATCCACAGAAATAGAGAAGGAAGGAAGGGGAGAGGTGGGTTTAGGGGGAAAGATAAGCAGCACAAACTGGTCGTTATTCCCATGCTGGAGCCACAAGGGAGAGGAAAGTGCACAAACAATGAAGAAAGGGGTGGCACATAGTATCTCTGAGTAACCAGTGACCTCACCCCCAGCACACCAATAGAAAGCCCTGAAGGATGACCAATCACAAGGCAGATAGCCCAGAGGGCATGAGACAATGACCACAGAGCAGGATGATGGCCTTATCCTGGCTTTAACTCTAACAGAGCAAAGTTTGAAAGAAGACATTTAGCAGGTGTACTGAGCAGAAGGAGGAATGACAGAAGCCATTTGTGTTTGAAGTTACACAGTACAAAGCAAAGGATTTCAGGTTCCCTGAACCAGGGAACAGACCTAGTGACTAAATTAGTACAAGTGACCTAATCTAGGATGAGAGATAGGTATTGGGTGTTGTGTCAGGTATGAAGAGAGATAGCAAAACCAAACTAAATGCTAATGAAAATCACAATGGCTGTCCCCATTGAAAACCCAGAGCATACAGGCAAACAGACCTAGCTAGGACTGGCACGATGCAGAGAACATGCGAGAAGCCTTGGGAGTAGTGAAGCAACACTAGAAGAGCAGGGAGTCACTTGCTATATAAATAACTGTGTGGATCCAGTACATATAAAGAGCATTTAGATCTGACAAAAGACAATGTGGTCTGCCCATTGAAAAGAACCAGAATCTCTCCTGAATTAGTTATTTCTATGGCAGAGACAGAGGGGACATTGAGCAAATAGCTTAATGTAGACACAGAGGTGAAGGCAGGGTAGCCAGAAGGAGGGTCCCCACCATATTATATTTTACACAGTACCCAGCCTAGTAGTCAGACGGCCCTACCATTAGGCAGACTAGGCATCTGCCTAAGGTGGCAGGATTTTGGGTGCTGTGAAGCCTCACAGCAGCACAAGTGTAGAATATTAGCCACCTCTTCTCTGTGTTGCTGCTACCACTGCTGCCACCCCCTTGTTGCTAGCCTCTTGCCAGGCCAAGCAAGGCTTCAAAAAAAGGAAAGTGCAGAAGCAGGCCTTGCAGCACTAGCACACACTCTAGGCTG
Organism: Ichthyophis bannanicus; assembly: GCA_033557465.1. Classification (NCBI taxonomy): domain Eukaryota; kingdom Metazoa; phylum Chordata; class Amphibia; order Gymnophiona; family Ichthyophiidae; genus Ichthyophis; species Ichthyophis bannanicus. Next base: position 744,628,282 of record CM066034.1, on the reverse strand, counting down.
ACTCTTCCCCCTAGAGTGCATGTAGATACTGCTAGTCTTCCACTGCGCTGTTTCATGTTTTGGAAACCTGGGCCTAGTGGAAGGCTGGTGGTAAAAGCGCAGTAGCGGCAGAGGCAGAGGGAAGAAATGGTTGATACTGCAGACTTGTGCTGCTATCAGGCTTTGCTGTCACCCTCCAAATTCTTCTGGTGATGAATGTACGTTAATGGGGGGAAGAGAATGGAAGGAGATATGCTGGATATGCAGTGGGGAGGGGGAAGTGAAAGGAAGGAGATATGCTGGACCTTAGAAGGGGGGCGAGAAGGGAAGGAGAAATGTTGCACTGTAGGGGAGCATTAGGGAAGGGGAGATGTTGGACTATGGGGGTTGGTGCATAGTTGAAGGTCAACCTAGATGCTAGATACACTTGGGCCACCCTGATAGTAGTGCACCAAATATGTCTGGGTTGAAGTGAGAGATGGGTACTGTTCTGTCAACTTGCACAGAACTATTTGGATCATTATATGTGGAGACTTTTGTGGATGCTTTGTCTCAGATTGAGAGACCTGCAGGAGCTCAGTCTTCAGTAACTACTATACATCCCTCCTTGGAAAGTTGTACACATTTACAGTTGTGGTCAACATTACTGGCACCCTTGCAGTTCTATTTCTTAATGTCCAATATCTCTTTTAAAAAAGTGTCCAGTGAAACGGCTTTGGAGTCTATATGCACATGCATTTGACACATAAAAGAATCAATAAAAAAAGACCAATTAAAAAAAGGAAATAGTAGAAAAATTGGGACATTGCCAGGACATAATTATTCTTAATTGTAAAGCCCGAATAATGTCACCACAATAATATTCCAAAAATAAGGTAAACATTCACTGATCTCCCACATTACAGTCACAATGCTCCAAATTCCAATGAACAGTCTCAATATTTTTTTGTCGGATCACCTACCATGAGAGTGGGAAACCCTCTCTTGAAGTAGGTCCTCCATTTTAATCATTTAATGAAACGGCCAAAACCAGCCTGGATAGAGGAGACAAACACTCACTAGAGCATATATCCAAAGAATTAAATAGTAACAAAAACTCCAAATCCCGGTCAATTCTTCGCCTTCAAAGGAAACGCAGTTGTGCTGTATCAGAAAACCAGACCTCACAAAAAGCCCATTCGACAAAAAACGGTACACAATTTCTGCCACTGCTATAAAAGGCTTGTCAGCTCAAAAAATATAGAATAACACCAATATATTCATCTGATGTCAAATGTGATTGTGGCAGCAAAAAACAGTCCGTTGGGTACTGCAACACAACGCTGTGTTTCAAGCCCGTCTTGTTCCAGCTCTTCTTTAAGCAATATGATCCAAACTTCCTGTTCCAGTATTTATGTTGCAACATCACATGGAGCGGTATGATTATTGGCACCCTTATAAACAATTCAATTCAGCTTGGAGCTGGTGCAAATCGTACCTAACATATAGATGGCAGCAGGTGCGTACAGGCTCCATGACCTCCGAGCCTTTTCAACAAAAACATGGAGTTCCCCAGGGTTCCTCGCTATCTGCCCTATTATTCAATATATATATGCAGCCCATATGTGCAATCATACGCTCATTCAACATCTCCTGCCTGATCTATGCAAATGACGTTCTACTCATCACCCCATTCACTATCAACCAACCAGACTTCTCATCACTAATAAAATGCTTTGATGCCGTCACTGACTGGCTCCACTCACAGAGTCTCAAGATAAACTTCAGCAAGACAGAAGTACTGTTCATCATGAGAAACCATACCTTCTCCCCACCGGCAACATTAAAGATGAGAGACGCTGAGCTCCCGAGTCAATCCACCATCCGCTACCTAGGAGTCACGCTCGACCAGTACCTCAACTTGAAAGTGCACATAGGCAACACCGTCAAGAAAATCTACCACAAGATGAGGACAATTCAACATCTTCGACCCCTGCTACAACCAGACGACTTCCGAATAGTTTTCCAGGCACTAGTAACCCCCCACTTCGACTATGCCAATGTGATCCTTCATGGACTCCCTAAGAACACACTAAACCCACTACAGTTAGCAATGAACGCTGCTGCCCGCTTCCTACATGGGGCCTCTAGAAGGGACCACATTACTCCAACCCTGAAAGACCTGCACTGGCTACCAATCTACTGCTGACTCATCTACAAAGCAGTACTGTTAACATTCAAGGCCATCAACAAAACAACCGCTAGCTCTTTGACGAATCATATCCACCCCATACCTGCAACTAAAGCAAGAATATCCTTCACCACCAACACACTAATAACCCCCAGTGAAGTAACAAAATGCACTCAGGCAACAAAAAACAGAGCCTTCATGTTCTATGCACCTACCTGCTGGAACGAGCTCCCAGTGACTATCCATTCAATCACTCACCTTGCCCAATTCAGAAAGGCACTAAAGCACCACCTTTTTCTCCTACACTACACTCAGGCCAACAGCACGTCCCTACCTGACACAACCCTACAATCTAACTGCAAAAAAACAGAGAACCCAGTAAATAAATCACATCCCTGTACACAGCTCCCAGGGCAAGCCATGTCGTTACAACTGCATAGTGATTTCCTGTCTTGACTGTGAATAGCCTGTATGACTTCCTGTCTAGACTGTAAATACCCTGTATATAGTTACCCTGTTCTAAATCCAAGTTGTTCTACCCGTTCGATGTAAGTGCAGAGCAGGCTCTTTCTACTCTGTACAAAATGGTATCTGTAAACTGCACCGATTTTAAAGAGTGCGGTATATAAAAACATGAAATAAATAAATACATAAAATAAATCAGTCTGAACAAAAGAACTGCATTCCCATTGCAGTAAAATTAAACACACTTGTGATCAACTCTCAGTACTCACATAACTTGAATCAACCAGTGAATGATGGTTGTAATGTTTAAAATGGCCACATTCACTCCCTATTCCATTTTCACAATGGTGAAGACAAGAGAGCTACCTGAGACTGTCATGGCATTATCACCAAACATCAAACTTCAGAAGAGTACAAGGCCATCTCCAAAGACCATGGGATTCTTGTGTCTACAGTTTGCAATGTTATTAAGAAGCTTTCAGCTCATGGAACTATCAAGAACCTCCCAGGATGTGGTGGGAAGAGGAAAAATAATCCAATAACATTTTGAAGGTTAGTATGAACTGTTGGGAAAACACCACCTACAACATCCAAAGAACTTAAGGATGACCTGGAGCACTTCTGGAGTGATGGTTTCAACCCACACAATATGCCGCACACTAAACAAAGAAGGATTTCATGGGCAAAGGCCAAGCAGGACCTCACTTCTTAAAGACAGACATAAAAAGGCACCCCTGATCTTTACCCAAATCCATCTTGATAAACCACAATCCTTCTGGGAAAATGTTCTGTGGGCAGGTGAAACCAAACTTGTCTTTGTAAATGCAAACCAGCAATACATTTACAGGCGAAGAAATGAAGCTTATAAGGAAAAAAATACCCTAACAGTTAAATATGGTAGAGGTTCCATAATGTTGTGGGCTGTTTTGCTGTCTCAGGAACTGGAGGCTTGGAACATATTCAAGGAATCATGAAGTCAGAGGACTACCAAGGTATTTTGGAGCAAAATGTGCTACCTAGTGTCAGAAAACTATGTCTGGGTCAAAGATCATAGGTCCTCCGACAGGACAATGACCCAAAACATACGTCCAAAAGTACAAAAGAATGGTTAAAAAGGAACAAATGGACTGTTTTAAACTGGCCAGTAATGAGTCCTGATCTCAATCCAATAGAGAACCTTTAGAAAGAGCTAAAATCTGCCATTGGTAAAAGGAATCCTGGAAATATTCATGAGCTGGAACAAATTGCAATTGAAGAGTGAGAAAAACTGCCAGCAGACAGCTGTACGAAACTTATAGATGGCTACAAAAATAGCTATCATCACTGTCAATGGTTGTGCAACCAAATATTAAGGAAGGGTGCCATAAATCCTGTCCAGGTCATATTTTATTTTTTTTCTCAGAAATTACTATGTCTAAGTTGCACAGACATTTTTATGTTTTATACCTTTGAATACTAATTTAATAGTATACATTTGACATACAGTTCGAATATTTCCAATTATTTCTCAAGATATTGTACACAACATAGCTAAAATGCAAGGGTGCCAATAATGTTGACCACAACTGTAAGAGTTGAAGAAGAACTGCAGGTGATAAGATGGTCTTGTGAGGGCTGTAGGAGCTACACTGAGCCAGTGGGTGCGACTATTTGTTGCAAAGACTGTGGCAGTAAATATTTTCTCCAGGTTCTTGGGGCAGAACCAGTACCAGCTGGGTAGCCTTAGGCCTAGGGGATAACTCACTCCTTTGCATTCCTCTACAAAGTAGCCCACAGAGCAGGCATTTTTTCCAAACCAGATATGTTTACTGATAAAAATCAGTATCATACACCAGCATGGAAGAAAGAACAATGGGAATAGTCCAACAAAAATAAGCCAATCTGCTAAATGAACAATGTCCAAATCTCAGCAATCAATCACTTCAGTAGAACAATAACATCAAGATGCATGAAGTGATCTGCATGGATCAGGAGTTATGCAGCTGGCCTCAAATCTTTCAGTAGATAGGACGGGGATGCCTGCAGCAGCAGGTCAGTTGCATCAGATTAACAGGTAAATGTGGGTCAGAACATGGAGACAAGGTTAGATAGAGGCTGGTAGGGTCTAGTCTGGTAGGAGAAAAGGAGGAGTGAGCAAGAACTGGAAAGGGCAAGGAAGAAGAAGAGTGCTAGGGTGAGGATGGGTAGGGAGGGTGGCTATCAATATAGAAAAATAAGGGAGCCTATTTAACAAAGTGTATCCAAGGCCCTTTAAGTGCTAAAGGCAACCCAGCTCCCATTATTCTCTTTAAGGGTTTCCTCTATGCTACCCAAGAGCAACTGAAGAAAGTGCTTGAACCTCTTTTCAATATCCCAAGATCAAGCTCCTATCCCTCAAGTGTGTAGGTTCACTGTCCTGGACTCTGCCTCATGGAATATCTCTTGATTTCCTCCAGAAAGCAAACTGGAGACACCCTTCAAGCAAGTAGAAAGAAAGAGCCTCTTCCCCTCCAGTGGTGCATCTCAGAGAGCATTGCTCCCTTGACTGCCTCCCAGTGCTTCCTGCAGTTCCTGATTCCTTTAATGGTCCAAGACCCTTTCCCTGGTTGTAACACCGAGGATTCACTGAATTCCCTCTTTTGTACCCCTGGGATGACCAAAGTTCCCTTTTTTATACATATAGAACACTTAAATACATTGAAAATAATAAGAAATCTTTCATTTTCCTGAAGACATTTTACTTTCACTGTAGATAAGAATATTCAGCATACCTGCCTTTGATAACCCTTGAAGTGACAGGCAAAAATGCCTTGTGGTTATGTTGACAATACTTGATTCCTTGGTTAGTCAAAGCTCCCAATAAAATTAAAAAAAAAAAAAAGCAGTTTCTTCTTCAGGAATGCATTTCACTGTTTCCTGATTGTACCTCTGTGGATTCATGCACTTCACTTCAATGTTATCTTCCTTTTTTCCATCAGCGTTTTGTTTTTCTTTCTTCTGGCTGCTGTGAGTCATTTCCTCGAGTCTCCTTTGATATGGATATTGGAGTTTTGTTTAGCTCGCAAATGCAGATGTTCTTTGCTTTTCCATGTTTTATTTCAGTTCCTCCAAGCAACACAGATATCCTTGGATACTGCCAGCTGCATCTGACTAGACTGAGACTGGGAGTTGGTCATCTAGCAGCAAAGTTTAATACTCAGACTAGCCTCTAACTTCTCTAAACCTGAATTCAGAGCTGTCTAAACAAATCAAAAGTTGTCCATCCATTTGAGTCTATAATCACAGACTCAGTCCCCTGCAGCAGATTTTTTTTAGGATTCCACTGCAAGACTTAGCAAATTCTGTGGCTGATTTTCAAAAATTCCACTTTAATTACTGTATGTGGGATATTTGCAGAATTTTGCACAACTTTCACATCTGTCCCTGTGCAACAAAAGATTTTTACTGGAGCCTGCGTCAGAAAACTTATGAGAAGAGACTTGAGACCTAAGTATGTACTGTACACTCTGGAGGAGAGGAGGGGAAGGGGAGATATGATTCAGACCTTTACATATTTAGATTATTAATAGACAAACAAACCTCTTCCAAAAACGGAGAAGCTGTAAAACTAGAGGGCATAACATGAAGCTGCAAGGGGGTAAACTGAAAGGCAATGTCAGGAAATACTTTTTCACTGAAAGGGTGGTGGATGCTTGGAATGCCCTCCCAATAGAAGTGGTGGGGGCAAACACAGAGACAAAATTCAAAATGGCATGGGGCAGACACAGTGGATCCCTTTATAGCAACAGGATAAAATCAAAATAAACATCACTGTCTCTTATATGTCAACAAATAGGGGTGACCTGCACAGAGCGGCAAGTGCACCTTCTATTGCAGCCTTGCTGGGCAGGCTAGATGGACCATACTGGTCTTTATCTGCCATCAGATACTATGTTACTGAAAATCGTTCACATTGTTTTACGGTAAATATATCACCCCTTCACCTTTTGCACCTCGGAGTCTTACTCACCCACCTCTACAGCTATGTTTCTGTAGGCACACTGCTTTGTGTCTGGGAAAGAGGGAAAATTACTGCTGCTACAGCAGCAACCTTAGCCAATAATACAGAGGTACAGAGAAATAGTCTGAGTAGAAGCATCTTTCTAGTTTTTAGTACTGAGGATTCTCCTCGTGGGCATAGGGTGACTTCCTAAGTTGTTAGTGCACCAGAAAATTTGCTGATGTCAGGTGGTTTAAAAACAACTTAAGTACATAGTAATTATTTATATAAGCAGGATAAGCTTCTAAGCACATATCCTATACATAAAATTGTGTTAACTTCACAGTCACATATTTGTGAGAAAATTAACACAGGAGGGCTATGGTGAGGTAGGAAGAGGCAGTGAAAGGGCTAGGATGTTGACCTTGCATCATAGGCTCAGTGCACTAGCCTCTTAGCAACCCTGGCCCCCTTCCTGTCCAATACAACAAGGCTATTCAGATGTTGATTTCTCACCTTAAATGACAGAACAAGTAAACTTGAATCCAAACTCCCTACCCCCAATCTCTCCCTCAAAACAGCAACAAAGTTGCCTGGAACCTCTGGAAACCCACCTCATCGCTGATCCCTCATACCCCTCTACAGGCAGAAAGAGAGGTGCTTAGACCTGCCATCTTGCACAACACACTCAGAATCATGCTTGATAGCTGGATGTCAGTTAAGTGTGAAGAAGAACTTAGCCAATATATTTTGATAGCAATGGGACAAAAACAAAATGAGCAACTCTTCTCTTGCCAGGGGAAAGGGACTTGTGTCCTGGAGAGATTGAGGGGGCAGGGCCAGCCCAACCACTAGGCAAACTAGGCGGTTGCCTAGAGCAGCAACCTCTGAAAGGCAGCAAAAGCAGACCATTCAAAGCTAAATAATAGACAGCCAGAAGGGGTGTAAAGCTTGAGGTTCGCCTAGAGCTTAAACATTTTGGATCAACTTTAGGGCTGGCCCTGTGAGGGGGTCTGGCTGGTCTTGTTGCAGACAACTCAAGTTAGGATTGTAAATTTCAAGATGAGATGGGAGTGGGCAGGGCTGAATTTGCCTTTCCTAACCCCAGCTCAAGGTAAAGTACGCTTCAGGTACAGTAGCTAGGTCCCTGCTCAAGAGGCTTGCAATCTAAGTTTGTATCTGAGGGAAGTTGATGTGCAGGGCAGGGGCTAACATTAGGTGAACTAGGTGGTCACCTAAAGCACCGGCCCTCCAGGACTGTCCATTGCCACCGCTTTCACCCCTCTTGAGACCTACATAGGCAGCAATGGCCTCACACAGCCCTGAGGTGCTTACTTAAAACTTCAGCACTGTGGGGCTGTTTGCTTCCTACAGACAGGAAGTCAGCATTGGGTGCTGGAGGGTGTGGAAATAAACAGCCCTGTGGCACCAAAGTTTTCAGGTAAGCGCAGCAGGGCTGTTTGCGGCCATTGTCGCTGCTGGAGAGAGGTGGCAGCGATGGCAATGGGCGCCGCAGGGGAGTTGGGGCACAAGGGATGAGGTTTGCCGAGAGTGCCTTATCTCCTTGTGCCAGCACTGGTGATGTGACATGCCCATGGTTACAAAGAGTGATTTGGAGTCTGGATTCTGTGATTCTCAGCATGCTGCTTTAACCATTAAAGATAGTCCCAAAATTACGCTATACTGTATATAATCCCGTCAATACAAAAAGCATTCAAAAAAGCATTTGCTAAATACTGCAGAAAATGGGACAAACAAAAGTAGAGCACTGCAACAAGTTAGTATCAGTTCTTACACCTGAAATATTAAATGGGGTAGTTTCTGTGTTACAGCAATAATGCATTAAATATGACCCTTAACATATATCAAAAGGAATGGAGGAATAGCCTAATGGTTAGAGCACTGGCTTGAGAACCAAGGGACCAGTGTTTGATTCCCACTAGCATTCCTTGTGGTCCTGAGCAGGTTACTTAATCCTCCATTGCCTCAGAAAAATCCAAGCTTTCAATGTCCCTATTTAATGTGCATTACCAAGTATAAGTTACAATGTAGACCACTTTGAGTGAAATGATAAAGCAGTATAAAAAACCTGTTAAGAAAAATAATATGCATTATTTCACTGTGATGCACAAATTGCCTTTGCAATGTATGGTGAATACTGATGAGATGCAAATGCATAAAGAGTACCTCATTAGTATTCAAATGAATAATGTTGCTTGTGCTAATATATTGCTAATGAGAAAAAATAACATCAGCATATTTTTCCACTAGGAGCATTGGCCCTCTAATGCATGGACTGATTATGGTGCTCCCAGCCATAATCTTAAAGAGGCTGGTGCACCAAAGTGCAAAGGCTAGGCCGGGAGTCTAAATATAGTCAGAGATTCCCCCTTTTTAACATACCTCTAAACACACACACACACACATGCCGACATGCCCCTCCCCAAACCACATTCAATCTCCCCTGAATGATTTGCACCCCTCTCAGACCTCGATCCACAATCCCCTCCAAAGGACACCAGGCCTACCTTTTGTGATTGTTGGTGGTGTAGTGGAAGCCAGTCAGGAGCAAACCCCCACTCCTATCTGATTGGGCACCAGGTTCAAAATGGAACCGTGACACCTAGGAGTAGTTTCACGGAACTAATGGTAATAGCTCAAGACTATTGCTAGAGTTCACTAACCCCATTTTGAACCTGGTGCCTGGCCAGATAGGAGCAAGTTACCACATGTTAGTGACTCTTATAGTAAACTGTTGGTGTTGTTAAGTGCCATTGAATCAGTATCAACTTATGGTGATCCTCTGGATAATTGTCCTAAACTGTATTCGGTCTTCAGTCAAGTGGCTCACTGTTGCTGGAGTGGTCACTGAGCAAGAGGATTTTGGAGATGCCATGGCGGTTTCCTGTATTCGTCAAATGGTAAAAGGAGTTAAATGACTAACACAGGAAACAACATAAGCATTGGCAAGTTAGATGCAAGGCATTGATAAGGCAGACAAAGAAAGAGTTTGAAAAGAAGCTTACCATAGAAACAAAAATGCATAATAAAAACCTTCTCAAGTCCATTTGTAGCAAAAAACTGTCAGTTGGATCATTGTATGACAGAGGGGTAAAAGAGGCGCTAAATGATAACAAGGCCATAGCGGAGATACTGAATAAAGGTTTTGCTTTGGTCTTTACTGAAGAAGATGTAGGGAAGTTACCTGTGCCTGAAATGGTATATAAAGATGATGTATCAGAAGAATTAAAAGAAATATCAATAAAGTGGGAAGATGTATTACAACTATTTGATAAACTGAAGAGTAGCAAATCACCTGGACCAGATGGTATACAACCAAGGGTGTTGAAAGAAGAGAAAGATGAGACTGCAGACCTACTATTAGTAATCTGTGAACTATCATTAAAATCATCTGTAGTACCTGAGGATTTGAGAGTGGCCAATATAACTTCAATTTTTAAAAAGGGTTCCAGGGGTGATTTGGGAAACTACAGATCATTAACCCTGACATCAGTACCTGGGAAAATGATAGAAACCATTATAAAGAATAAAATTACTGAACATGTAGATGGTCATGGTTTCATGGGAGAAAGCCAACATGGATTTAGCCAAGGAAAGTCTTGTTGTACTAATCTGTTATATTTTTTGGAAGGTGTGAATAAACAGGAAGACAAAGGTAAGCCAGTTGATACACTGTATCTGGATTTTCAGAAAGCCTTTGACAAGGTTCCTCATGAGAGACTATTGGCAAAATTAAATGTTATCGGATTGGAGGCAGTGTAATTTTGTGGATCAGGAACTGGTTAAAAGATAAAAAGCAGAGAGTAGAGCTAAATGGCCAATTTTCTCAATGGAGAAAGGTGAATAGTGGAGTACCCCAGGGATCTGTGCTGGGCCTGCTGCTTTTTAACATATTCATAAATGACTTGGAAATAGGAATTGCAAGAGGACTTTGATAAATTGGAAGACTGGACATCCAAATGGCAGATGAAATTTAATGTAGACAAGTGCAAAGTTGGGCATCTAGGAAAGAACAACCTAAACTATGGTTACACGATGCAGTGTACCACATTCCTAGGCTTCACCTCCACATCAGCAATACTGGAGAAAATATACACATTTCTCAAGTTGGGCAAGATTCCCCTGAATGACCTAAAGAAAAAAACCAGAGCTTTTCCTAGCTCCATGAGTTTATTAGCATTGCAGCAGGACCCTGTCCCCACAGTCTCTCTGTTCATCAGCTGTTTAGGAAAGCAGGTTAACATCCTGCACAATAGAGAAGCAAAATAAAGGTTATCAGGAGGTTTCCAAAACTAAGGCTAGTAGTATAGCATTCTGCAGAACAGTGCTTCACCAGCAGATATCCCATGGCTCCCCAAGTAAAGTAAAACACTTCTATTCTCTTTTCCTTGCTCAAACGTCTTTATGAACACAAACACAGGAATAGCATGGAAACAATGACACTGCCCCCCCCCCCCCCCCTCAGCAATTCAAAAACAATACCCTGGCAGGCTTCTCATTCTGTGGATCACAGTAGGCTCCCAGCTGTTCTCATAGCCCTGAGAAAGGCTGCAAACCTGTCTCATTCCACCACATAAGAACATCAGAAATGCCATACTTGATCAGACCAAGGTCCATCAAGTCGAGTGTCTTGTTTCCAGCAGTGGCCAATCCAGTTCACAGGTATCTGGCAGGTTCCCAAAAAGGCACACAGGTTCCACAATGCTCATCCCAGGGTAAGCAATGGATTTCCCGGGTCCTCTTTAATAATGGTTAATATCATTAACCATTTTAAACCCAGCTACACTAATAGCTTTTACTACATCCTCCGGTAATGAACTCCAAAGTTTAATTACACGTTGAGTGAAAAAATATTTTATTTTTTTAGTCTTAAATGGGTTACATTGTAGTTTCACTGCATGCCCCCTGGTCTTTCTAATTTTTGATAGTATAAACAACCGATTTATGTTTACCCATTCCATTCCATTTATTAATTTATAGACCTCTATCATATCCTTCCTCAACCATCTCTTTTCCAAGTTGAAGAGCCCTAACCTTTTAAGCCTGTGAAGTGGCATTTTACAAAGGATGTCTCGGAAGAATCTGGGGAGAAACCACAAGGGTGAAGGGCGTATGGAGGTCACAAGTGCCTTTATTTGTAAAACCTCTACGCTTTTGGCTGCTGCCTTCCTCAGGGGGTACACAGCTTTAAAAAAATATAAATAAATAATAAAATAAATGATACAATCAAAAGCATCATATGTGGGTTTCAGATAAGGTGTTAGGTTTGTTATGTGTTCTCACATCTTTCTGCCCTTTGATGATCTTAATGATTCATGATTTTTATGTTTTATGCTTTTTATGTGTTTAATTATATATTTTTATTTAGTTATTCATATATGTTTTTTAATTATTATTTATTCATATATTTAATTAATTTTGATTGCTATGTTCATTCTTATGTTTTTGATTGTATTACCGCATTTATTTTATTATTTATATTATATTTTTTAAGCTGTGCATCCCCTGAGGAAGGCAGCAGCCAAAATGCATAAGGATTTTACAAATAAAGGCACCTGTGACCTCCATATGCCCTTCGCCCCTTGTGGTTTCTCTTCTACGTACTGCAATGGCTTTGCTCTCTTTTTGTGGTTTCTTGGAAGAATCTGAGACATACAAAGCTGAACAAACAAAAAGCGGGGGAATGGCAACAGTGCCTTCTGAAATTGCCATCTCCACCCCGAAAAATGAACATCCCAGTAACTGGTTCTGGAGATGGGCCCTGCGCAAATAGCAAGGCTGGTTATGTGCATGGGCATATGCCATTTTACAAATTTGGATGTTCCTGAAGTGCACACCCACAGAACCAGGTACTTGGATGCCCTGGCCTTGATATATCAGAAGGGAGCATCTATGTTATGAAACTAACACGTCCTGCCCTGACATTTCAAATACGCGGTGGGCCAGTAATATGTTTGAAGTACTGTATATATTTACAGGAAGATTTTTTTGGCCCAGAAATATTAACCACTGAGATATAAGTGCAATTTGCTCTTCCCCATGAAAGCATTGCAGGCATGAAACAAGCACTTGTTTTGCACCTTATTTGTGGTCAGGAGCAAGTATAGGCATGGAAGCATCAATAACCAGGGCCTGCCATGCTTGTGCCATTCTGAAATTACCCTTGATCGGCCCAGGGCACGCCTCCCCCCCTCCTCCTCCCCCTCCCCCATGTTTCCTGGATATTGCCGTGCTGTGGACATCTATATACCTGGATTTCTAAAATGGTTCCAGGGACATCTCTATGATTTGCATGTCTGTGTGCCCATTTTCAAACATCCAACTCACAAATAGAGCTTCTAAAATAGCCTCCTAAGCATGCAAGTATGCACGTAAATTCTGGTATGCTATTTATTTATTTTTTTATTTAGACAGTTTTTTGTATACCGCCTTATCCTTCAATCAAAGCTATAATCAAAACATATCCTTATGAACTCCACTTTTGCTCTGCCTAGACCGTTAGACTGTGGGCAAAGTACATGAATTCCTATTAATGTGTCTTTTACAAGAGATCATATAAATGATAATTACACTTACCTGGTAATTGTAGTTCCTTTAGTGACAACAGTTCAGTCCTCTACCTCTGGTCCTTCCCCGGGGCCCTCTAAGAGGCTGCGACCCCGTGGCTGGTCCCCTTCCGACCAGGGCGCAGAGAACCGTGCTTTTTTGGGACGACAAAATAGATTGAGTATCGACCCATACCGTAATCTGACAAGCTAACTGGAACAATCGCCCCTAGGAGCAAGAGACGGTCGAGGGTATTGCAGATCGCCAAGGCTTTCTGTGAATTTCGGCAAGGAGACATCACGAAGGAATCCGGGACGGGTCTTGCCAATTCCAGTGCATAACCCTCTCGCACAATCTCCAAGACCCACTGGTCAGTCGTTATTCGGGTCCAGGCAGAAAGGAACCGCGGGAGTCTCCCGCCTATCGGTTCCCTTTCTGCCTGGACCCCCAAACCTTCATTGAGATTTGCGGAAGGTCTGGGTGGGAGGCGTCAAGAAGCCTCGACCTGCACCCCGGAACCCTCGAAAGCCCTGAGCTCTGGGTGCAAACTAGCCCCTCTGATAGCTTCCCAGACGGGACCCATGAAACTTCCTACCATCCCTATACGGTCCCCGAAACGCTGGCAAGGACTTTCCCGCCTTATGCTTGTCCTCCGGAAGCCTACCGGAGCCGGTGCCACGCTCCTCCTCCTGCTCCTCCTCCTGCAAATCAATGACATCACTGGATGTATACTGCTGGTGACTCCCATAATCCCCAGTGAACTATTGACAAAGCAGACTCAGAGCAACAAATAAGTAGCCAACAAGGCAATTCAAAAAGCAACAAACTTACTAAACCTCAACCCCAAAACAAAAGCTTGCCCCATACCGCTTCCCTCTGCCTTCTTTAGAAGAAAGTGAGAAAGAGTAGGATAGCGCCAAGAGACAGCCTTCTTTAAAATTGATGCTTACCTGTAATCGCCTCACTCCCTTCATTAAGGATCCACTGACAATGACACTCCCCTGGGTGGGATCGAGGACTGAACTGTCATCACTGAAGGAACTACAATTGCCAGGTAAGTGTAATTATCATTTCCTTATCGTTCCTCCAGTTCAGTCCTCTACCTCTGGGATGTAACAGAGCAGTGATCATAGAGAGGGACCCTTAAGCCCGGCTCGCAGAACTGAGGAAACCGAAACAGGCATCTCTCACTGCCAGCACATCCAGCCAATAGTGCTTACTGAAAGTATGAAGAGACGACCACATCGCCGCCCTACAGATATCCCCTGGCAGAATCAAGCTGTGTTCCGCCCAAGAGGCCGCCTGCGCCCTGGTAGAGTGCGCCCGCAATCCAGCCGGCACTAACCGACCTTGCAAATTATATGCTGATGCAATTGCCTCCCTGATCCATCGGGAAATGGACGCTTTTGCTGCCGCCTCACCCTTGCGAGACCCCCCGAACAGTACAAAAAGACGATCAGTCTTGCGAAAGGATTCGGAGACTTTCAAATACTGGCGCAGCGTCCGCTTGACATCTAAGCAGTGCAACGTACGATCCGACATCGTGCCCTCGCCGGTACACAGTACCGGAAGCGACACCGTCTGATTCAGATGAAAGGGAGAAACGACCTTTGGAAGAAAGGACAGTACCGGCCTCAAGACCACTTTTTCGTTGGAAAACTGAAGAAAGGGCTGTCTACAAGACAAGGCCTGCAGTTCTGAAATCCGTCTTGCCAAGCAGATGGCAACCAGAAACACCGTTTTCAAAGTCAAATCTTTTACTGCAGCTTGGCGTAAAGGTTCGAAGGGCTCTTTTACTAAGGCCCCTTACACTACACGATGGAATGACAACTCGGCGAACCAGCCTAAGCCTGGACACTGCTTTCAAGAAGCGTAAGACATCCGGATGCGACCCCAGGGCCCTACCCTGGATCTTACCCTTGTAGCAGGCCAGATGCAATTTAGACGAACCATCGGCCGCCCAATTCCTCAACCAGAGGGAGCGGCGCACGGCAACCAAGGAAGCCATACTGTTGGCTAGCGCTCGAATCAAGTCATAATGCATGTCTGCTAAATATGCAGTGCCGGACTCTAACCTATCCACGTCTGCTGTCCCCTCAGAGTCCAACTGGGAGGACTGCCGCAAGCGTTGAGACCATCTGAGGCATGCCCTTGCCACCCAGGCCCCGCAAATGGAAGCTTGTAGGGACAATGCATTCACCTCAAACGTCTGTTTTAACAAACTGTCCATTTTCCTATTCTGCGTATCCTTTAACGCCGCGCTGCCTTCTACCGGAATAGTGGTTTTCTTGGTGACCACCGACACCGCTGCGTCGACACGGGGAGAACGAAAGCACTCCTTGTCCTTATCCGCTAAGGGATATAGCCTATTCATTGTTCAAACTCCTCGGAGTCCCAACTCTGGCTGATCCCACTCATCTTGAATCATCTTGTCCACTACCCGGTGGACGGGAAACACTATTTGCACCTGTCGCACCGCTTGGATGACAGGGTCTTCCACACTGTCCTCCTCCGATGCTGGGACGGCCGCCAGATTCAATGTCTGGAGGGACTTTGTGATAAGAGGGATCCTCCCTATCAGCCCTAATGTTTAACATCTACATGCAGCCCATCTGTGACCTCATACGTTCATTTAACATTGAATGCATGATATATGCCGATGACATCCTGCTCTACACACCCTTCAAAACTGACCAGATCGATCTCTCATCACTAACAAACTGTTTCAGTGCAGTGGAAAATTGGCTCCAAAATCAGAATCTCCGGATACAACACAAGAAGACGGAAGTGCTGTTCATTACCAGAAACCCTAACTTTCGCCCACCGGAGATGTAGAACTGCAAACCAAGTCCACAATCCGTTACCAGGGCATAACACTGGACCAAAAACTGGACATGAAGACCCACATCGGCAACATGGTCAAATCAGCATATCTTAAAATCAAAACACTCAGACATCTACGCCCCCTGCTGCAACCTGATGATTTCAGAACAATCTTTCAGGCGCTAACTATTCCACACCTCGACTATGCAAACGCGATTCTGCAAGGGTTACCTCAATCCACCCTAACTCCACTCCAACTCGCCATGAACTCGGCAGACAGAGTTCTAAATGGGGCCTCAAGACGTGACCACATAACACCTATCCTCAAGAGTCTCCACTGGCTCCCAGTCCACGGTAGGATCACCTTCAAGATCTTGCTACTAACATTCAAGGCCATCAACGGGCTCTCCCCCTCATCACTTGCGAGCCTTACCTCCTTGACTCCCGCCACCAGGACCAGACGACACGCAGCAATAAATACTATGGTAATCCCCAAAACAATAACCCATTGTACACAGTCAACCGCAAACAGAGCATTCAGTCTTTGTGCACCTAGAAACTGGAATGCCCTGCCACCCAGCATACGAGCAATCACTGAGATAACCAAATTCAGGAAGGCACTGAAGCATCACCTCTTCCTCAAGTACTACCCGGAAGTAGGTATGCCAAAGTACCCTGTACTCAACACAGATCCTTAACTACCCAGTAACCATTCCACAATATGATATACATAGTGTATATACTTTCTGGTATGCTTTTTGTGTAAATAGTTAACATGTTATTCAAGTTAATCTCCCTGTTATCTGTAATTTATGGTGTAACCCCACCGTAAAACCTCTTTTGATGTTCCATGTAAACCGCACTGATGTCGAATAGCGCGGTATATAAGAGTATTAAATAAATAAATAAAATAAATAAGAGCCGAAAGCTCTTCCCTCCGAAACACCCCTATCATCCTTGCCTGGTCCTCTGGCTCCAGGATCTCCCCTTCTTCCAAGTCAGCCGCTTCCATCTCCAGGTCTGGATCGACTTCGTCCGATCCATTACCCTCTAGGTCGGAAGGGAACCAGACATGGGGTCTCGGCCTCTTAGAGGGCCCCGGGGAAGGACTAGAGGTAGAGGACTGAACTGGAGGAATGATAAGGAAATATGTGTAAACTGCCACATACACATGTCAATGTCTTCATAAAATTACCTCTATAATGACTAGGAGTCTCTATAGAAGGCCAATAAGGGTAAAAGTTACATTCTGAGCTTGGGAATGCAAGTAGAGAGACTCCAAGGGACTAGAGGAAATGGATAACACGCAGTATTCAAAATATGAGGCTAAAGGTTTCATGACCCTTACAAGACACCCAAATTACTCTGGGCAGCACAGGTCACAGAGTATCATATATAGTGGTTAGAGCAGTGACCTAGAAATGAGGAAGACCAGGGTTTGGATCCCACTGACACTCCTTGTGGTCTTGGGCAAGTTACTTAACCCTCCATCGCCTCAAATACAAACTTAGATTTTAAGCCCTCCAGGGACAGGGAAATACCTACTGTACCTGAATGTAACTCACTTTCAACTACTACTGGGAAGGCGTGAGCTAAATATAAATAATTATACTCCCTCATTCTCACCCTTCACAGATAACATGTCGAGTATCCTGAAATGTTTACAGGATAATCACTTATATACAAAAATAGAGAAATGCCTATTTGAGGTCACCAGGATGCTTTCTTGGGATATGTGCTCTCAACTAATGGGCTTGAAAGGGACCCCACCAAGCATAGGCTATAAAAGGTTGGCTTCAGTCACAAAGTCTTAAGGCAATCCAATGCTCCTGGGTTCCACTATAGCAATATCCATTTCTATCTTCACATGCAAAGGGGCTAACCTTCAACAATAGCCCCCTGAGGCAGTCAAGACTTTTCGACCTCAAAGCAACCTTCTTCTTAACTCCTGTTTTATCATACCCCAACACCTGTCTACCTTTTACTGTAGAAGCTGATGCCTCAGAGGTCGGAGGAGGAGCAATTTTATCCTAGTAGGACCCAAGCTTAGCCAAGCTTCATCCCTATGTGTACTTCTAAGAAATTCTCCTCAGCAGAGATTAATTATGACATTGAGAACCTCAAATTAATTGCAATTAAGTGGATGTTTGAGGAATGGTGACACCTCCTGGAAAGGGTGCTGTGGGGTTTTTTTTAGGGTTTCTTCTGAAATCTCTTCTAAGTAAGCACATATAAATTATTAAACAACTTTCTTACTAATAATTATTTTCTCCGCTACATAAAAAAACCTCTCTTACATTTCTAACTTTTCTATTGAGTTCAAAAAGTTCTCTTCTTCTGTTGTAGTAGTTGTAAGTCCTATCTTTGTGAATACTTTTTAATTTAGTGCTCAGATGTAGTTAATATGTTTGATGTGAACACTGCTACCAAAATTTCTCTTTGGATACTATTGCTTTTTACTAAAGTTACCACTGGCCAGAGCATGAGTTTGTGCAAGTGACGTCTTCAGACAGGAGGGGGGGGGGGGGCTGATAAGTCTGGCCTTGTAACGAACCGGAAAGCTACAGGCACGTTTCCGTTCTGGAGGTCGAAATGATCTCTCTGCAGTTTCACTTTCTTTAGTACCAGTTCTCTAGATCAGTATTGGGTCTTTTCCAGTTCTTCTTTTCCTACTATCCTTTCTTAAACAAAAGAAATAAAGAAAAACCCTGTCCCTATTCTAATTTGAAATTCAGCCTTGGTAATGAGCTGTTTCTCTGTGGGGCATGTTTACTAAGGCCCTACATGCAGAGGGGTGGGTACATCCATCCCCCTGCATTAAGAACACTGCACCGTGGTAAAAGCAACTAACACAACCTTATGAGATATTTGCGCCCTTCTCCTGCCCAGTCTCCACCCAGATGTGCATTAACCAGGTAGCATGGGAGTTTTAGCACAGGGGCCGGTGCTACATTTTATCATGGCACCTGAACCGCACACTGTACCTGGTAGTGCATTTTAGTAATCACGCCCCTATATGCCTCTTTTTAAATTGAAATAAAGTATCGTTTTGCTACCCTGATTACTGGAGATCCAAACTCATTCATTCATAACTTTCAGCCAAATGTAATTCTCATTCATACTAACAACTTCTATTCCTCAACAGGATTTAAAATGAGGCAGTTTCTTCTAGCTTTTAAAATATATCTTTTAGGAAGGAAGGATTCTTTATGACCTTTTATAGTAATAGCAATTAACCAATATTTTTCTCATGAAAGGTGTGAATTTCTAACACTTTCGAAGTTTTTCTGATGAAACAGGATATAATTTTTCATAGAAACAGCTCCTCTCAATATTCTTTCACATCTCCAACTCACATATTCCTAGAGCAGTAAAATCTCAATAATTCCCGTTAACACACTCTAACAACCTTTCACACCTTATTTTTTCTGTTTTCCAAAGTTTCTCTCAATATCTGTTCCTTTTACACAACTTTCATGACACACATCTGCTCAGAACATCTCTCACAGTTGATCTCCTCTGTAAACAAAATATGAGCAAAGCTCCACTTCCCATCGAGTGGTTTCTATAATAATTCATGGACACACCGATCAGAAGTTAATGTTTGCCTTGTGATCTCAGCTGTATCATATAGAATGTTAGCTAACTGATAACAATAAGCTCTTTCTAGTGAGTTTTTACCTCATTCATATAGCTCACAGCACTAACCCCATTCATAGTTCCCAAAATGTTCCAAATAACATCCTCTTTATTGCTATTGACCTTTACTTCATACCCCTGCTCTCAAGAGATCTCAGCATCCACACTGGCACCAAAAAACACCCCACTCCATTAAAACATCTTCTATATATGTTGTCTCTGCAATTCAGGCTTCCCATCTGAGGGCAAGCTCCACCCCGCTTACAGTCTTTGAAGGTTCTACTTCCTCCAATCTTAGCACAGCACAACCCCAATATTTTACAGGGCTCTGGTCCTTTAAATTTTCCCGCAGCCAGCTGAGCCACCTGTATCTCAGCAAGCCTCTCTCTCTCTGTCATCAGGACAGGGACATTGCCAACAGGGGGGGCCTGGAAGGGCACAGACTTCTATACTTTGAGCTCAGATCCTTCCCATGCCTCCTTCCAGCACAATCCTCAGATGGTGGTGGTGGCAGCAGCAGCAGAAGACCAGGCCCGGAGGACAAGAAAAGCACAAGGGCAAGAGAAGCAGCCATGCAAAGCCCCAGCATTTTTATGCAATTCAATTTGAGTTGTGCTGCTTCACTGGGTTGAGAGGCGCTTATTATGATTTCATTTCCAGTGTTCCCTACAAACCGGCACTGAAATGATGAGACGTGCTGCATGCTGCTGTGACCTGGCAAAGGAGCTCGACTCTGGTCAAACTGTGGAAAAATGTCAGGGCTTTATGTTAGTGCACCTCCTGCCACATAAGAAGGGGGATGCAGCACTGTTGCAGAAGGATGGGGGCGAGATGAGATGCTGCATTCTTGGTGAGAGGAAGGGGAGAAACTATTGATGGGGGGAGCTGAGAGGGGAGACACTCACCCATTGGGTAGGAAAGGGAAGATACTGACTAAGGGTGGGGAGGAAGGGAGAGAGAGGAGAGATGCTGAATCAGGTCTGGCCCATCCACTAGGAGGGCTAGGCGGCCGCCTAGGGCAGCAGACTTCTATGGAAGGCAAGCCTTGTGCTTTGGCACACATGGCTTGCCACCCTTCCCCCACATGCCCAGCTGTGCCACCCTCCGCCTGTGCTGAACCGCAATGCCACCTTCCTCCCCCCCCCCCCCGCTGCCACTGATTCCAGTGGCGGGTGGCTAGACTCAGCGGCAACTGCCTGCTACTGATGAGTCACCCACTGCAGGAATCAGCGGCTGTTATGGTTGGCAAGTTTGCTATAGGCTCTGAATGAGCTTTGTGCAGAGTTTGGCATTACTTCATCATATAACTGTGGTTTGCACTGGAGAGAAGTCTTGTAGAAATCTGGTATCCTTAATTCAACGCCATTGCATATGTAAAGGATGTCCAGACACTCATGAAATTATTATCGGGACAAAAGAGAAGCTTGTGAAGGGCTTAACTGGCATCCAAGGGGGTGGGGGAGGTGAAGCCCAGTAATTGTTCATACAGGGAAGCAAAAATGGTAGCGTTGGCCCCGGGAAAAGGATTGGTAACTTCTTGAAATAATTAAGTTTTAAAGATCTTAAACTGTCTCCCACGATACTTAACAGCTGTTGCCATCAACTTAGAAATCCATTGTCAGGTAGATGAGAGAATAACTGGCATGGTTCAGAACTGAATACCTTATGGCTCCCCCCCAGGTTAACCTTGGGCCCCCCCCCCCCAAAAAAAAATAACAGTTCTGGCTATGTCACTGCACCAGAGCATTCTGTTAGTGTCCATCTGTACTTCTATCACTCAAGTTCTGCTCCTACCTCAGCAGCCCAGGCCCCTTTAAAACTGCAGCTTCAGCATCTCTATCTCTTGGATACTCTGCCTTGTCTATGCTTTGACACATGTGGCTCATACCTGTGTTTGTTGTGGCTCTTATTGCTGTTTTCAATCAGGCATGCTGCACGCCTCACCCACACAAGCCCTTTTAGCATGCGGCCCCTTACAGCTGTATCTGTTTTAGTTCTCACAACATCCCAGAGCGCCTCTCATTTTGGCCCTGGCTCTGCCTTTAATAATGGCAGCCCTCTCTATCGCAGCTGCCCACATGCAGAATTATCACGAGTGCTTCCCAAAGCTGCTCCCTGATCGAGCTCAATTGAACCAGTGCTGCTTGTCAAACAGACCCTAATCTAGCCCTGATTCCCCACAAAACCCCAGGTAATTAATTTTTCACTTATTTACACTATCAATCCATGCAATGGCTTCCTGGGATACCAAGCAAAGAAATGAAGTGCTTTCCATGAACGTTAGTGGCTGGTGGGTCAAAAAGAAGATAGTGCAGTTAGCATTATTGTTATTGCCTCCCTCCCATTCACTTTCTACACATAAATACTACCATCTTGCACCCCTGTCTACCCTTCTCACTCTCAGTTTAAGTTTAAATTTAAAACACAGAAGAGAACTTTCTGGTTACATTAAATACCCAGCAGAGAGCTTGTAGTTTTAATTTAATAGTCACTCAGGGCCTAGTATCAGCAAGGTACTTTTAGTTCAAATTTAAAAACACAGAAGAGAGCTTTCTGGTTAAATGTGGAACCCAGCAGAGAGCTGTAGTTACATTTAATAGTCACTCAGAGCCTAGTATCAGCAAGGTACTTTTAGTTTAAATTTAAAACACAGAAGAGAGCTTTCTGGTTAAATTTAGAACCCAGCAGAGAGCTTGTAGTTTAAATGTCATAATAAGTTAAAGCCTAGACGCAACAAAGAGCTATAATTTAAATCAAATAAGAATATAGATTAGCACAAAAGGCAAAACAGGGTCAGTACTCTTTGAGCAGCAAATAAAGTCTTCTAGAGACCTTTACAAAGAGGCCTTATACCTAGGGGGCAAGAGACCTGTGAAACTTTTTCAATAGGTGTTAACACCAGGTGGCAGTTCAAAAGGCCATTTTGAAAGACTCCTTCTATCCAAGCAAGGACTGTTAATCATCCAGGAAGTTGGTCACAGCTTACCTCATCAGCACAGGCATAAATAGCTCAACCAGAGCTCTGTGATCCTCAGTCTTGAAAGACTAGAAAAGGGAACTGTTACTTCTGGAGAGAGATCTGCAATTGTGAGTATATATTTCTGGGAATTTTCTGAAAGGAATTCTTTCTATTAAAGCTATTTAATCTGTGAACCCACTATTTTTTGTTAAATCAGTCAGGGCCTAGTAGCAGCAGTTTAAGTTTAAATATAAGCACAGAAGAGAACTTTCTGGTTACATTAAATACCCAGCAGAGAGCATGTAGTTTTAATTTAATAGTCACTCAGGGCCTAGTATCAGCAAGGTACTATTAGTTTAAATTTAAAAACACAGAAGAGAGCTTTCTGGTTAAATTTGGAACCCAGCAGAGAGCTGTAGTTTACATTTAATAGTCACTCAGGGCCTAGCATCAGCAAAGTACTTTTAGTTTAAATTTAAAACACAGAAGAGAGCTTTCTGGTTAAATTTAGAACCCAGCAGAGAGTTTGTAGTTTAAATTTCATAATAAGTTAAAGCCTAGCAGCAGCAAAGAGCTATAATTTAAATCAAATAAGAATATAGCTTACCTCAGCAGCACAGGACAGGGTACTGTGTAGCAGCCCTCTTTTAATAATGCCTCACCTTGACTACGCTAATGCGATATTACACGGCCTACCAAAGAGCATGACCAACCCCTTACAACTTGCAATGAATTCTGCTGCATGAATCCTTCATGGAGCCTCCAGAAGATCCCACATCACTCCAATACTAAAACAGTTGCATTGGCTGCCCATACAAGCCAGGATCTCTTTCAAGATTCTAACTATGACCCATAAAGCCATCAAGAAATACCCGGCTACTGCCATCACTGACCTAGTATCAATCACACCTCCTAACCGGCTAAGGAGATTGAATGCTGCAAACACCCTCATTCTACCTAAAGCAAGCACTAAGGGGGATGTTTACTAAAGTGCGGTAATCGTGATTAACGCACGTAAAGTACGTTTAACAATCGTTAGCACGTCTGAACGCGCGTTCTGACGTGCTAACGATCGCTAAATGTACTTTGCGCGCGTTAACCGCAGTTAACGATTGTAAACCTCCGCGGCGCGTTAAAACAGCGCAGAAGGTGAAGAGTGGGCGGAGAGAAGGGGTCAATGGGCGGAGAGTGGGCGGGGAGAGGCTCCCCTCATACTAACGCGCTGAATTTCGGAGCTCAATTCCAACGCAAATGAAAACCTGTCGTTAAAGGCATATTAAAGGGAAGAGAAACCATTTCCGTCAGCAATGTACAGCAAAACCGGGGAAACCTACAAAACGTGAGCAGTGTGATACATGTGCAAAGACCAAAAGTTCACATAAAACCTTAAGAATGACCACAAGAAACATTGTAAAAAGCATAATTCAGCTGGGCAACAGTGATAGCAATGGGCAACAATGAACAACACTCCCTGGAAAGCACCAAAGAAAGAAATGATGTTTGGAAGGGTCTACGCTCCGTAGACCCTTTCAAAGATCATTTCATTGTGATGGAGCTTTCCTGGGAGTGGTGTGTAATGTTACCCAATGATATCATTGTTGCCCAGCTTGGTTATGAGTGTTTGCCCCTTTTTTTGAGGTCTGTTTTGAGGTTTATGTGCACCTTTGTCTCCATACAAGGTAAATGAGCCCACAGTAAACCTGTGCAGAGCAGGGTTTCTGACTCGTCAGGCCGCTTTAACTAACTCCAGGGACTGCACCATCTCTGTGGCCACAGTGTGGTGCAACAGACACAGCCAGTGCCTGTAAGACCAGAGGGTCACAGGTTCAAATCCCAGCTGGGGCTCCTGCCAACCCAGTCCCCATAGTTTTTACCCACCACTAAACAGTGATAGTAAAGACACCCCTTTATTGCAGAGCACATACGCATGGTTAATACGCCTATATTATACCACACCAAACACAGACATCAGAAACAGGCGCATTACCCAGAGCAGAGTCTCGCAATTGCAGTCCTGGAGGGTCCCACAGCATTCAGGTTCCATGCTGCCTCTAATAAAGATGCCTGTGCTGCATATCTATGCACCACCCCCATGGTATGCAGATGTAGCTCATGCATATTTTTGAGGGACAGCATGAAAACCCGAACAGGTTTGGAACACCAGGACTGGAGTTGGGGAACTCTGCCGTAAAGCAGCAGCCAACAGGGCCAGACACACCCACAGGCCCCATTGGCCAATGCCTCCTGGAGAAGCAGGACATTGGGCCCTGCCTGTATCTCCCAATACTAGCAGTTGCATACCTTAGCAATGCCACCCTACACCTGGGTATATGGTACACAGCTATCAAACGTTTCCTGTGATAACTGGCAGATATCAATTCCTACATTAAGCACAGTTTGCTCAGTGAGCTCCACCATAACAATCATTCTGCTGTCTGTGGTGTGTGCTGCAGGTCTGGACTCTGACAGTGCGTACCACCATGGGGAGTGACCCCCAACAGTCTTGCGTACAATATCCATGCCTGAACTGTGCCCAGGACTGGTGTGGTGGGTATGGCTGCTGAACACCTCTATAGTTGCACAATGCTGGCATAGGTGTGGGGGTGTCTGTCTGTCTATCCAGTGTGTGGTGGCTGCAAACACCTTCCACAGCCCACACTGCCAGCAATGTTGCCAATATTGAGCTGCCAATGTGCATAATGAGGAGCAAGGTACCATGGGTATAGGCTGGACAGGGTGGCCTGGCCAGGGTGCATCTGCACAGGGCATAGGGCAGTGACAGGCACATTTTAGTGCTCGGCCACCACCTACACAGACAGGGTGACCTCAGTATGTCCTGCTGAGAGATCACTCTCACCCTGACTGTGCAGTGACCACAGCATGGCTAGGCACCCCCATAGTGCTATATAGTATTTCTCTCATGTGATAGATATGGGTTTCTTTTTGGGGCCCAGTCACTGATTTATCTGCTTGCTGTGTATGCTGACATCCCAGTTCTGGGTGCATGCATATCCACTGGGCACATGCATTATGGACTAACTAGCAGAATGTTTGCAGCTGGTATGTGTCTTGATGGAGTGGCTTGCAGGGTGCAGTGGCTGATGGCTTGCTGCAGGAGTATATCAGATAGTGGTGGGGTGCAGCTTACCATATCCAGGCCTGATGTCTGTCTGCGTGCAGAGCTGTGGTGCCTGCCCTGTTGGGTGTCTGTTCCCCACCAGAACTGGGGTTGATGTTCCTCTCTACTGCCACCTTTGCAGGGAGGTAGAAGGTGGATCTATTGTTGGGAGGCCCTGTATTGCTGCACGGGGGGGGGGCCCCTGTCCATGGGCCACCTGGGGATCCATGGGGGCTACACCTGACTGCAAGGTGTTTGTGCAGAAACTACCTATCTCGCACATTAACACTGCTTTGGACCTGCGCCATGGCCTCTTTCAGCCATGGATGGTGCTGTGGACCTGGTGCTGGGCGCCTCACTGCACCCTCAGGGTGAGCACAGTACCAGCACAATGTGACGGTGTGTAGCTACTCTGTGCCAGTACAACACACGGTCAGTACCCCCTACCAGGCCGAGGTGCTGTGGGGGTGCACATGGTCACTTCCCCCTACCTGTGGGGGTGCATTCCCCATGGTGTGTATCTGTGGACAGCTGATTTGCATGTGCAGTGCATCATGGGTGTGACTGGCACGATCCAACCCTGGGAGGATCCAGCGCCTGCTCTCAGGCTCTGATAAACCATAGGCCATCACACGTACATCTGTTAGCATAGTGCATAAGTGCAAGACACCCTAAAGTGTCTGGACTATAAGGTGCCCACACTGGTAAAAACACACGTACCCACGCACGATTGTACGCACGTACCAACGCCCATAACAACGCATGCAGCCATGCACGTACCAACGTACATGGCTATGCGCACTGCGAGAGTGTGTTTCACTAACAACTACTAACAACTAAAGAAAAACATGCCTCCTCATTCCCTATGTAATGTACAGGGTGCTGCCTGGGACAGCATTCTGCGTTAGGCACACTGGGGACTTGAACCCATGCTGCCTGTAACAGCGGTGAGTACACTAACCATTGTGCTACAGCTCTGTTTCAATGATTTGTGTCTGTACGCCTTCATATGCTTAACGCGCCACGGTGCCCTGTAACGCTCGTTAGTTTTTGGAACGCGTGTTAGTCGTAACGATGTCCCGCCCATGTCCTTTTTTGGCTTTCCTTTCACTAACGCGGCTCCTAACGCGATTTGCACTAACGCAGTTTAGTAAACATACCCCTAAGTGTTCCCAAGCTACCAGATCTAGAGCCTTTGCCTTCTTTGCACCATCTTGTTGGAACGCTCTACCGGCAGCTATCAGAGCCATTAGTGATCTCTCCCAATTCAAGAAAGCACTGAAGCATCACCTTTTTCTCCTTCTCTATGATGTCTCAGTCTCCCCCTCACACCCACCTTCTTTCACACCTCATGACAGCTCCTCAAGCCCATGCATCTCACACTCTTAGTCTGAATACTCGAAACCACACGTTAGCCTCCTCCCACCTTGAGAAGCTTGTGCTGTTCATATAACCCTTTATATAGTTACATTAAGTGGCCTGTATATATTTATCATGTTCTCCCTGTTAAGAAACGTGTTTAATTGTATACCCAAGTTATTATACCTGTTTATTGTAAGCACAAATCACTAAACTGAGATGTGTATTTTAACGTTCATTGTAAACCGCACTGATCTCAAATAGCGCGGTATAAAAGAAACTGTAATAAATAAATAAACTGAAGAGTAGCAAATCACCTGGGCCGGATGGTATACATCCAAGGGTGTTGAAAGAACTGAAATATGAGATTGCAGACCTGCTATTAGTAATCTGTGAACTATCATTAAAATCATCTCTAATACCTGAAGATTGGAGGATCGCCAATGTAACACCAATTTTTAAAAAGGGTTCGAGGGGTGATCCGGGAAACTACAGACCGGTGAGCCTCACGTCAGTACTGGGAAAAATGGTAGAAACCATCATAAAGAATAAAATTACTCAGCATGTAGATAGTCATGGCCTAATGGGAGACAGCCAACATGGCTTTAGACAAGGAAGATCTTGTCTTACTAATCTGTTATGTTTTTTTGAAAGTGTGAACAAACAGGTGGACAAAGGTGAGTCAGTTGATATAGTGTATCTAGACTTTCAGAAAGCCTTTGACAAGGTCCCTCATCAGAGACTTTTGGCAAAACTAAAGAGTCATGGGATAGGAGGCAGTGTACTACTGTGGATCAGGAACTGGTTAAAAGATAGAAAGCAGAGGGTTGGGCTAAATGGCCAATTTTCCCAATGGAGGAAAGTGAATAGTGGTGTACCCCAGGGATCTGTGCTGGGTCCGCTGCTTTTTGACATATTTATAAATGACCTGGAAAGAGGAATAACGAGTGAGGTTATCAAATTTGCAGATGACACAAAACTATTTAAAGTTGTTAAAACCCAAGAGGATTGTGGAAAATTGCAAGAGGATCTTGATAAATTGGAAGACTGGGCATCAAAATGGCAGATGAAATTAAATGTGGACAAGTGCAAAGTTATGCACCTAGGGAAGAACAACCCAAACTATGGTTACACAATGCAAGGTTCCACATTAGGAACCACCACCCAGGAAAAAGATTTGGGCGTCATTGTGGATAACATGTTAAAACCCTCGGCCCAGTGTGCAGCGGCAGCCAAGAGAGCAAATAGAATGCTAGGTATCATAAGGAAAGGAATGGAAAATAAAACAAAAGATATTATAATGCCTCTATACCGATCCATGGTGAGACCTCACCTTGAATATTGTGTGCAATTCTGGTCGCCGTATCTTAAAAAGGATATAGCGTTATTAGAAAAGGTTCAGAGAAGAGCCACCAAAATGGTAAAGGGGATGGAAGGATACTCCTATGAAGAAAGGCTAAAAAGGTTAGGGCTCTTTAACCTGGAAAAGAGACGGCTGAGGGGAGATATGATAGAAGTCTATAAATTAATGATCAGAGTTGAACGGGTAAATGTAGATCGATTGTTTACGTTATCAGACTATAGAAAGACTAGGGGACATACAATGAAGCTACAGGGTAAACTATTTAAGACTAATAAAAGAAAATATTTTTTACTCAACGTGTAATCAAACTCTGGAATTTGTTACCGGAGGATGTAGTGTAGCTGGGTTTAAAAAAGGTTTGGACAAGTTCCTGGAGGAAAGGTCCATAAACCATTATTAAGAAGGGACCCAGGATATCAATGCTTGACCCAGTACAAGCATTGCAGAACCTTTGTCTTTTGGGGAAACTGCTAGGTACGTATGACCTAGATTGGCCACTGTTGGAAACAGGATACTGGGCTTGATGGACCTTTGGTCTGACCCAGTATGGCATATCTTATGTTCTAACCTTTCCTGTCCCATCAGCTTTATCTTAGCTTGTGATTACATATTGAAGTGATAAAGCAAGCTCCTTCTAGGGGTCCCTATCTAGGGATGATTTTATTGGGCAATGAATCAGTATGAACTACTTATCCCTTGCCCTATACCCCCATTATCTCACAGACTTAGCAACTCAGTGAGCACTGCTGAAGAGTGCACTGCTTGTGGATCTTGTAGATGTGCTTTGTTGTTAAGTGCTGTCAAGTCGGTGTCGACTCCTGGCGACCCTCTGGATAGTCGACCTAAACTTTGTTCGGTCTTCAGCCAAGTGGCTCATTGTTGATAGAAAGGTATCCATAGCTACTATTATTGTATTGATCCATCTCACTGCCATCCTTCCTCTTTTACAGTGACCTTCTACTTTGCCAAGCATTATGTCTTTCTCCAATGATTTCTCTCTTTGCATAATGTGTTCAAAGTATGAAAGTCGAAGTCTTATCATCTGAACTTCTAAGGAAAGCTTAGGTTTGATCTCCTCTAGTACTGACTGGTTTGTTCTTTGGGCAGTCCATGATATACACAGTATTTGTCACCATCACCATAATTCAACGGCATCAATTTTCTTCCTGTCTATCTATTTCATTGTCCAACTTTCGCATCCATATGAGGTTATTGAAAAAACCATGGCCTGGGCAAGTCAAATCTTTGTATGGAGAGAGACATCTCTGCTCTTGAGAATCTTCTCTAGGTCCTTCATAGCCATTCTACCAAGAGCAATACAGCACATCATCGGATTTCTTGACTGCTAGTCCTTTCTTTATTGATCCAAGTAAGTTAAAGTTAACTATTTCAATTTCTTCTCCATCAATGATGAACTTATTGATTTTGCCAGTTGTCAGGATCTTTGTCTTCTATAGTTAAGGTGCAGACCCATTTTAAGACTATATTCCTTGATCTTGAGAAACAAATGTTTCAGATCATCTTCACTTTCAGCTAGTAACATGTTATCTTCAGCATAGCAAAAGTTGTTGTTTTGTGCTAGGAATGTCAAATTTGCTCTTCTTGTAAGATGTTTTTGGTGGTGGTTACCATGACCTGCAACTGATCTTACTGTAAAATGAGTGATGCAATGTGCAACATCATTTCAGACTCATGGCCACAATCACACTCCAGGTTATGCAGGGCTTGACATATCCTGGCACCAAGTCACCATGACACCTCAGTTCTTTTCTATTATCCACCAGCACTGCTGCTGTTGCCAAAGAAAACAGCATTCTCTTCTGCTCCCCCTCAAATGATTTGGCTCATTGTTAGTATAATTGAATCTCATGGCTATCACGGCAATAAAAAGGAACACCAGGAATCATTCAGTTGAGGTGGACCTGAGAATCCTTGGGGTATGTTTACTAAACGGTGCTACAAGATGTTATCACGTGATAATGGCACATTGCCGTGCGAGAACGTCACATATTGTGCGATAATGTCTCCGGCGGCATTAAGGAGCACAGAGGGTGGAGTAAGGCTTCCCAGAGGGCGGAGTAAGGCTCCCCAGGGGCGGAGATAAGGGGTCAATGGGCAGAGAGTGGGCGGGGAGAGGCCCCATGCACACTAATGCCGTGAAATGAAGGTCTGCAAATTAGCGCCAGTGAAAACCTCGCACTAGAGGCACATTTGCAGGGGAGAGAGACCATTTCAGTCAGCAATGTGCAGCAAAGGCAGGGAAACCAAGAAAAGTGATAGTAGTGATACATATACAGCAACATCACAGTGCCCAAGTATGAGAGGGCACTACGGTGAGGCTGCAAATGGGGTACAGGGGGCTGCGGGCGGGACATGCAGTGGGGCAGCTGGGGCACAGGGTGGACTAGGCAGATGCCTAGGTGACACATAGGAACGTAGAAGCGAAAAACCAGCAAGACAGCAACTGACGAAGGGCAAACATGTCCATGAGTGTGTGTCCCACAGTGTCCCAGGGGACAGTACCCAGCAAGTACCCCAAAGGGCACATAACATTGGCAGGCGGTGCCGGGGGGAAGCGTGGATGTCTATTCAGGCACCCCTACCCCAAATCATGCACCATAGGCAGCCACCTACCAGCACACAGGATGGCCTGGGACTGCGCACCACCGGCACAAGGGCATGTCAGAATGGTGGCAGAGGGGTATTGGTGGCAGAGGGGGCAGTGGCATCTGCCCACAGCAGACCATGGCCAAGCCCTGTTTAGGTGGGTGCCATGCACTGCAACAGAGAAGGTCTGTCTGATGAACAGTCATGGTATCCCCAGGGAATGATCTGCCTCTGTGGCAACAGTTTGGTGCAGTACACACAGCCAATGTGTTCAGGGGCAAAAGGTCACAGGTTCAAGTCCCAGCTGTGGCTCCTGTAAACCATGTCCCTATATTTTACCCAGTACAAAACCATGGTAATAAAGACGGAACCTTAATTGCAGATAAAATAAACATGCCATAAATGCCTATATTTTACCCTACAGAACACAGACACCATAAACATGTGCAATCCCTAGAGCAGAGATTCCCAACTGCAGTCCTGGAGGGCCAAACACCATTCAGGTTTCATGCTGTCCCTAATAAATATGCCTGTGCTGCATTTGTATGCACCGCCCCCACTGTACGCAAATGTATCTCATGCATATTCATTAGGGACAGCATGAAAACCTGTACCGTGTTTGGTCCACCAGGACCGGCATTGGGTACCTCTGCCCTAGAGCAGCGATCAAAAGGGGCACAAACACCCACACCCACAGGCTCCACTATCCAAAGCCTCATGGAGAGTCAGGCTGTTGGTCCCTGCGTGGAGTAGCATCTCCCAATACTAGCACCTGCATACCTTAGCAATGCCGTCCTAAACTTGGGAACATGTTCCACATATATCAAAAGGTTGCTATGATTAATGTCAGATAACAAATTCTAAGTTAAACACAATTTGTTGACAAGAGATTCATCATAGCAACCTTTCTGATATCTGTGGAGTGTGTTTCAGGTTTTGTTTCTGACAGTGTTTACCACTCCGGGGAGTGACCCCAACAGTATTGCATACCATAGCAATGCCTGCACTGTGCCCAGGACTGGTGTGGCGGCCAGGGCTGCCAAAAACCTCTATATTTGCACAATGCTGCCATAGGTGTGGGAGTGTGTGTATGTCTATCCAGTGTTTTGTGGCTGCCTACACCTTACTGAGCCCACACTGCTTGTACTGTTTCCAGTGTTAGCCTGCCAATGTGCATACAGATGAGCAAGGTACTGTGCGTATGGCCCGGTCAGGGCGGCCTGGGCAGGATGCATCTGCACAGGGCATAGGGCAATGGCTGGGACATTGTAGTGCCCGACCACCACCTGCACGGACAGGGTGGCCACAGCATGTCATGCTGGGGGGTCACTCTCACCCTGACTGAGCAGTGACCATGGCATGGCTAGGTTCCCCCATAGTGCTATACAGTATTTTGCTCAAGTGATATCTATGAGTTCCTTTTTCTAGGGCCCAATCACTGACATACCTGCTTGGTGTGTGAGCTCACATCCCATTTTTGGGTGCACACAGTTCCTCCAGGAACATGCACTATGTACTAGCTAGCAGACTGTCTGCAGTTAGCATGTGTATGGCTGGAACACCTTGCAGGGTGCAGCGGGTGGAGACTGACTGTGCCCTCTGCTGGTGAATGTCAGATAGTGGTGGGGGGCAGCTGAGCTTTTCCAGGCCTACTACCTGTCTGCCAGTACCCTATGTGATGCGTACAGATCTGCATTGACTGCCCTGTAGGGTGCCTATTCCCCAGCAGGACTGGGGTTGTGGTCCCCTCTACTGCCACCATTGCAGAGATGTAGAATGTGGATCTGTTGGTGGGAGATCCTATCCCCCACCCTGACCCACAGGGGCAGGTTGGGTGGTACTACATAATCCACTTTTGGGTCCAACCACCACCCTTCACTTATAACATGTGACCATGGCAACCACACAGGATATGCACTATTCTGGGTGCATCATAGTCCACAAGGGCTAGACGTGACTGGGAAATACAGATGGATACAGGTGTATCCTAGGTGTGTCTGCAAGGACTACCTATCACACACTGGCAATGATGGGGACCTGCAGCACAGCCTATCTCAGCCAAGCCAGGTGCTGCGGACCTGGTGCTGGGTGCCCCACCTCACCCTCAGGGTGAGCACAGGAACCGCACAATGTCACGGTTTGTAGCTACTCTGTGCCTGTGACACACACGGTCAGTTCCTCCTACCAGGCCGGGGTGCTATAGAGGCGCATACCCCATCTTGTGATCAGATGTGGGCTGCTGATCTGCATGTGCAGTGCTTCCTGGGTATGGGTGGGTATACCCTATTCTGGTAACCACAGCAGACAGTTTGTGTGGTGACCTGCATTCTTTCTGTAGCCTGCCAGAAAGACTGCAGGTCACGAAGGCAGGGGTCATGGGTTTGATCTCACAGTGGTGTTATTTAATGAGGCTGTCTGAGGCTTTTCCTTTTGATTTAAATCAGTGCTGCCAGCAGAAACACCCTCACAGTGCCGTAGCTTATGGTGCCTCATAAGGCACCCTATAAGGCGCTCTATGACGCACCCTATAGAGCGCCCTATAGGACACATTATAAGGTGCCTTGGCAGACAGGGCACTTTATAATGTGCCCTATGGAGTGCCTTCTAGGGCGCCTTATGCGGCACCTTAGGTTATGGCACTGTGAGGGTGTTTTTGCTGGCAGCACTGATTTAAATTGAAAAAGGAAATGCCTCAGACACCTGATTTAAATTAAAAGGGGGAAATCCCTCAGACAGCACTGATTTACATTACAGAAAGGAAATGCCTCAGACAGCCTTCTTACATAACACCACTGTAGGATCAAACCCACGACCTCTGCCTCCACAGTCATTGCAGTAACCAGTGGGCTACATCTTTACAGCTTCTTACATTGTGCTGGCATGAACTTAGGGTTAACGCGCGTTAACGTGCCACGGCGCCCACTATCATGCGATACAGATTCTTGCTACCTTGCCGCCGGACCGCCCACTACCTTATATGGCATTCTTCACATTAACGCTGCAACTAGAGCCGGTAACATTAAGACGGTTTAGTAAACATACCCCCTTGTCGCCATCTGCATAGCAAGCTTTAGCTTCACTTCTGTGATCTTTATGTAGTGACATGAGGTCTATTCTGTGGAACCCACAAAATAAAAGGCCCAGGACTGGAGCCTTTCATTAGGTGCTTTATATTGAAATGATTTAATTTAAGCACTTTTTAAGGACATAAACTTAACAGTTATTTTTCTCAATACCTGTTGTTTAAGTTAGTGACATTATTATCTTCATTAATCAGAAACAGTTGGAAACTGATCAGATAAATGATTCAAGCTTTTGAAAGCTAAACAAAACTTTGAAGAGGCAGAACTTCATCTGTCAAGAAAAACTTAATGCCTTAAATTTATCCCCTAAAATATATGTAAGAATTTGAAATTATTGTATGTTTTATTATTTGAACAAATGTATGCTATAGTACAGGAAATGTCACAGATGTCACACTGCTGGCCCTAATAACTGTATGCTACTTGTGGGGACCTAAGCACATTGTAAGCCCCATTTTGCATTGGTTATCTAAGTCAGGAATGGGACATCCAAGCTGAGATGTCTATAATTTCCTGTTTAGATCAGCTGGAAATACATGGGCAGTAGGGCAAGCATTTTGTTGAAATCCACACTCAAAAAAAGAGAGAGGCATCACTAGGCAGCTGGTATGTGCGAGCACTGGTGCTTACCCATGTAATGACCGACTTTTTGCAACCAACACTTCTAAGCACCATATTTCAGAAAACTACAGGGGAGATGTTCAGCGGCAGTGGCTAGCCATTCAAAAGTGGCTAAACATCTCCACTGAAATTTAAACCGAGCTATTCAATGCCGGGGTCACATCCAACCACGACATTGAACATTCAGATAGCCTGGATTAGCAGGAAGCTAACTGGGCATTGGTGATGTTCAGCCGCTACCCGGTTAGCCTCCACAGCAAAAGTTATACCGGCCTTTGCTGTGAGTTACTTTCACTGCCTTGCCATAACTGGGCAGTGGATTGATATTTCTGCTATCTGGTTATGGCAGGGTGCTGCCACCGGAACACCCTGAATCGAATCGGTTAGCATGGGGATGTGGAGCAGTGCAACCAGGGGATATTCACTGGCACTATCCAGCTTAATGCAGTTGCAGGAGGTCTGCTGGCCGCGTTAATCCCTTTGAATATCCCCCCTACATGTATAACAGCAGCCAGTTAAGAAGTCAAGCTCCTAGTCATAGTTTTACATTTTTAAGGTCATATAAAATATCAGAAGGTTAAGTATAATTGCTCTGTCAAGCATTCCTAGAAAACCCTGGCTGAAATGAGCAGTTTGCTCATACTTACGAATACCTCAAAGAAGGTGCGAAAGACAACATGAACATTTTTAAAAATATATGTGCATTCCCATGTAAAAACTGGGAATATATGTATATCTTTTTTTGGACTGCTCAAATGCACCCAGAATATGCCCCCTTTGAATCTGTGTGTGTGCCTTGGCATGTAGGCATGTCAATAGCGGCACTGTAACATATATATGCTGCTATTTACATGCATCTAATATTTATTTATTTATTTAGACATACTTGTATACCACCTTATCCTACAATCAAAGTGGTTACATCACGTCACAATTGGGTAACATTTAACATGTGGGTGTTTTACAACATTTAACATGAGGGAATTTAACAATATTGAGATAACACAATTTCAGGGTTACATTTATCATGATGGTGTCGTGAGTCTAACTGGATTGGTTAGTTATTGAGCTTGCAGTGGAGTTTACGTTGCAAATCCTCTCTGGTGGGGGCTGTTGTGCATCTGGTTGGGACTGTTGTCTATCTGCTCGTAAGTTTCTGTGAAGAGCAGGGTTTTAAGGGCCTTGCAGAAGTCTGTGATGTCTTCTAATTCCCTTAGGCTTGTTGGGAGGGAGTTCCATAGTGTGGATGCCATTAGTGATGGGGCTCTACTAGACATATTTTGTTTTGTCTTGTGATATTCTGAAGGTGTGCTGATCATGTTGTCATAATTGTTCCTTCTTGGTCTGTTACTGATGTTCCTTGTTACAATTTCTTGTAGTACATCTGCTGAAAGATGGTGGATGATCTTGAAGATGATCAAGATTATATAAATTTTGCTCTGGCTACCATTGGTAGCCAGTGCACTTGCTGTAAGATAGGGGTGATGTGTTCTGATCTTGGAGTGTCAGTGATGATGCATGCTGTAGTGTTTTGCACAATTTGGAGTAGGTGTAAGGTCTGTTGGGGGGGTCCTTGATATAAAGAATTTCCATAATCAAGCAGAGGTGTGATGAGTGCTTGGGATACTGTGCGGAAGTGGTCCTGGCAGAGTAGTAGTTTTATCTTTCTTATGGTCCTCAAACGTTGATAGGCCTTGTTTGCGGTTTTGGCGATATGAGATTTCATGTTTAGAACTCTGTCCATTGTCATGCCCAAGTACCTAACTTCATCTTTGACTATTATCAGTTTGTTTAGAATGCTGATATTCTGTGGTGGAATGAAGCGTGGGTTCCTTGCGACGAACATTGCCTCCGTTTTATCGTAGTTGACCGTCAGGTTATTGTCTGTGAGCCAGACATTCATGTCTTCAAGGCATTTAGTTATTGTTATGGTGTTAAGTGCTAGTAGATTGATTGGAGCATACACCATGATGTCATCAGCATATATGTGATAGTGGAGTTTGTGTCGTCTGATGATGTTGCATATGGGTTGGATGTAAATATTGAACAGCATTGATAATATGACCTATGTATATAAATTAGGAAGATTAGGATGCTATTTGTTCTTTCCTCTTTCATTGATTTTACTATAATCTGCTTGTAGTTTACAGTTTCCAACTTTTATTATACTGGCTTTTCTCTTAGAGTTAAAAAAAAAGTTAGTGGAAGTTACTGATTAAGCAGAGATAAATCTTCTCTCAACCTTGGCAAGCATGAGTGTCTCTGCTTCACAGACCAAGATAGGTTTAATTTGATTTATTTCATTTGTTATTCTGCTTTTAATAAAACAGCTAATGTCAATCGCACAAGTCACTTTCACTTATGAAATAGTGTTTTCTTGTTGTAACATTATGGCGCAGAGGTTGCATGTTTTTGGATGCATTCCTGTTTGTTAGGATGAACATGAATATTGTGCTCTGAAGTTTAAGAACATTTTTGAAAACTCTTTAATTTTAAGTTGCTTGTTACTAGCATTGTGTAGAGTTGTCAGTGTCTGCTTCTTAGCCAGAACATCTTTCACTCAGCATCGACTGCTGCACTACAGCAGGGCTTCTCAACCCAGGACTCCAGACACACTTAGCCAGTTGGGTTTTCTGGATAATTACAATGAATATGCATGTTAGAGATTTGCAAACAATGGAGACAGCGCATGCATGAGTGTTTGCATTTTCATTTTGAGAGTTCAGTATGTTCCCTCTGTATGTGTGCGTATAGACATCTTGTTGTATGTATTTATATTATTTATTTATATAAATAACAACAACACCCCTGATGAAGGCTTTGTTATAGAAACTTGGCTGAGTTGGGTTTCTCTCAATGAAGAAATTGTATAATAATGCCCTGGTCTGCTCCCATTTTCTGTGTGTGCTGTTTGATCTGTGGTGTTCTACCTTCTAGTTTGTTTTGTTTTCAAAAATTAATCAATCTGTTTCAAGGAGATCAATTACAATTTTTTGGCCTAGCATTTTCTACTGTTTAATATTCTCAATTTACTGTAGTCCTGTCGATGTAGCAAGATTCCTCGCTGAGATCATGCATCAGGGCTCCTTCTGGAAACTTTCAATCATGAAACTTAAATCCAGGTCTAGGTGTCACTCTTACGTGATGACCGAGACTATCTCCTACCCCCCGACACCAGCATCAAACACACAAAAAAAACCTGTAAGCATTGCCTCCACAGTAAGCAATGGTGTAAAGACTGCCCAAACAGCCCCTGCAATGCCGAGGGGCCCTCTTGGCCCAGTGCTCCCCAGCCTGCAATGGCAGCAGCAGAGCAGAGCAAAATCATACTTACGCTAAAGATATTTGATGTGCTGCTTTCCACTACTTCTCTGTTTCCAAAGTACTTTACCACAGCAACCCAAGGCCTAGAACAGCTCTTCCCCACTGTGTGGCCAATGTCTAGCGATACCCAAGACTTCAGTTCCATGTGGGCAGATGCTTCTTCTGGGCCTCAGGCTACTATGGTAAAGTATTTGGGAAACAGAGAGGCAGCAGAAGGCAGTGTGGCAAATACCTTTATTATAAGTATGATGCTTTCTGTACTCTTGACTTTTTTTTTTTTTTTTTAGTTTTTCAAGGGGGCGGAAGTGGTGAGGGAAAGGGAGTTCCGACTGTCTTCTCCTGGCTAGGGTTGGCAACTTTTTGAATGAGAAAATCGCACCACCTGTGGCTAGCTATGCTCCGCCCATGCCTGCCCCTGCCCCTCCCACAAAAATTAACTACAGAAGACAAAAGTGCAGGACAATTTTTTTAAAAGAGAAAAACCTGACACCTTCACTCCATGCCTCTCCCTTGCCATGACACTCCCCCTCCCCTGCCACAGCCTCTCTACATTTTACTGTTTTAATCTTGAATTAACACCACCCAATATATGTCAAATATATTTTTGATTTTTTTATTGATTTCTAACACACATACAAAAGCAGAAACACACTGCCATGCTTTGACAGGGAAAGTACAATGCATGTGGTATTCTTATTCTGTGAATCACATATTTTAATGCCAGTGAATTCAGGATAGGTCCTAGAAAAACACATCGTACTCGCAAAAGTAGAAGGAAACACTATGGGGTATGTTTACAAAGCTGTGGTTGCAGCCTCCATGAAATATCGGAGCCGCGGCCCTATTGAATTCATAAGAACATAAGAACATAAGATATGCCATAATGGGTCAGACCAAGGTCCATCAAGCCCAGTATCCTGTTTCCAACAGTGGCCAATCTAGGTCATACATACCTAGCAGTTTCCCCAAAAGACACAGGTTCTGCAATGCTTGTACTAGGTCAAGCATTGATATCCTGGGTCCCTTCTTAATAATGGTTTATGGACCTTTCCTCCAGGAACTTGTCCAAACCTTTTTTAAACCCAGCTACACTAACAGCCTTTACTACATCCTCCGGTAACAAATTCCAGAGTTTGATTACACGTTGAGTGAAAAAATATTTTCTTTTATTAGTCTTAAATAGTTTACCCTGTAGCTTCATTGCATGTCCCCTAGTCTTCCTATATTCTGATAAGGTAAACAGTCGATCTATGTTTACCCGTTCCACTCTGTTTATTAAGTTATAGACTTCTATCATATCTCCACTCAGCCGTCTCTTTTCCAGGTTAAAGAGCCCTAACCTTTTTAGCCTTTCTTCATAGGAGTATCCTTCCATCCCCTTTACCATTTTGGTGGCTCTTCTCTGAACCTTTTCTAATAACGCTATATCCTTTTTAAGATACGGCGACCAGAATTGCACACAATATTCAAGGTGCGGTCTCACCATGGAACGGATATAGAGGCATTGTAATATCTTTTGTTTTATTTTCCATTCCTTTCCTTATGATACCTAGCATTCTATTTGCTCTCTTGGCTGCCGCTGCACAGTGGGCCGAGGGTTTTAACATGTTATCCACAATGACGACTAAATCTTTTTCCTGGGTGGTGGTTCCTAATGTGGAACCTTGCATCGTGTAACCATAGTTTGGGTTGTTCTTCCCTAGGTGCATAACTTTGCACTTGTCCACATTAAATTTCATCTGCCATTTTGATGCCCAGTCTTCCAATTTATCAAGATCCTCTTGCAATTTTCCACAATCCTCTTGGGTTTTAACAACTTTAAATAGTTTTGTGTCATCTGCAAATTTGATAACCTCACTCGTTATTCCACTATCCAGGTCATTTATGAATATGTCAAAAAGCAGCGGACCCAGCACAGATCCCTGGGGTACATCACTATTCACCTTTCTCCATTGGGAAAATTGGCCATTTAGCTCAACCCTCTGCTTTCTATCTTTTAACCAGTTCTTGATCCACAGTAGTACACTGCCTCCTATCCCATGACTCTTTAGTTTTGCCAAATGTCTCTGATGAGGGACCTTGTCAAAGGCTTTCTGAAAGTCCAGATACACTATATCAACCGACTCACCTTTGTGCACCTGTTTATTCACACTTTCAAAAAAACATAACAGATTAGTAAGACAAGATCTTCCTTGTCTAAAGCCATGTTGGCTGTCTCCCATTAGGCCATGACTATCTACATGCTGAGTAATTTTATTCTTTATGATGGTTTCTACCATTTTTCCCGGTACTGACGTGAGGCTCACCGGTCTGTAGTTTCCCGGATCACCCCTCGAACCCTTTTTAAAAATTGGTGTTACATTGGCGATCCGCCAATCTTCAGGTATTAGAGATGATTTTAATGATAGTTCACAGATTACTAATAGCAGGTCTGCAATCTCATATTTCAGTTCTTTCAACACCCTTGGATGTATACCATCTGGCCCAGGTGATTTGCTACTCTTCAGTTTATCTAATAGTTGTAATACATCTTCCCGATGTATCGATATTTCCTTCAATTCTTCCGCACCTTTAAATACCACTTCAGTCATGGGTAACATCCCTACATCTTCCTCAGTAAAGACCGAAGCAAAGAATTCATTCAGTCTCTCCGCTATCGCCTTGTCGCCTCTTAGTGCCCCTTTAACTCCTCTATCATCTCCTCTATCAATAGGGCCGTGGCTCCGATAGCACATGGAGGCCGCTACTGCTGCTTTGTAAACATACACGTAAGAGCGAGCCATGAAGCAAAAGATGCCTTCATCAGGGGGTATCCTCAAAATATAAAAATACAAAATAAAATATAAATCATAACACTTAAACAGCATACAATAAAAATTGAATGTCTATAATAAATATCGTCACCGTAAAATAGTGAATAACTAAAACAATGATACAAATACCTGTTTGTGCAATTTCAAACACAAACACTAATAAGGAAACCAAATTATTCTTTACAATAGACTTTAAAAAATAACACCCAAAGTGTAAGAGATAAAAACTATATATATAAAAAAGCGTATATATAAAAAGACAGACTGATTTTACAACTGTAAAACATGCAACATGCTGCTCATCATGCCAAAATGTGGTATATACATATAGAGATATGTTTACTAAACAGCGGTAGTGGCTTCTGTGTGATATCAGAGCCGCAGCCCCATTCTACGAAGCCCTGCACGGACATCAGAATGGCTGAACCATAGAAGGAAAACACCCCTCCTCTGCACTCCAGCCAACAGCTTTCTAAACTCTGCCAACACACTCACACAAGAACGCTGAAGTTCCTTCCAAAAGCACATTCCACTGTTCTACATGAGTAACCAAGGTGATCGAACAGCTTCACCTGCTATAGCCTAGGCAACCTTAGGCCTGCTAACCCTCAACCATCACTAGTTCATATCTACCACACTTACACAACTCACACTGCATTGCTCATAGTCCCTTACCAACACCAACATGCCTAGACTCCTGGCACACTTTGGCATCCTCATACTTGCCCTACACACTCTAACACACACATTCGCTCTCACCGCTTCTTCCCTCACCACTCCTTCCTTCATCCCCATCATACACCACCTATACAACAGCAGGCTTCAACCCCCCTTCCTCAACCCAAGAAGCAGAAACCACTATAATCTAATTGACATTCCGCCAGTCCCCATTCATACCCTCCCACCCCACCCCACCCCGACCACTCACCTTCCATTCAACCTCTCTAACGTGCTCTCATTAACACACATCTGCAACAAAATCCCCATTCTGGGACATATTAAGGACAGCCACGTTGACAGATTGTGCATCACTGAATCATGGCTAGACGATTCCGATATAGTCCTTCTAAATCAACTGACTCTCCCTTGATATCAACTCTTCAACCACCCTAGGGCATCCAAAAGAGGTGGAGGCATGCTCATATTCACCAAGCAGGACCTCCAGTTCAAAACTACCAGCTTGTCAATCTGCCTCATATACAGATCTCCAACAGCAGGAGACCACAAAAACAAATTGTTCATTCTTCTTGGTGATATCAACTTACCCTCATTATCCAGCAAGCACTCTTCACCTTTCCTATAAGCAATGGAAGCTCTCCAACTCAAGCAAATTATCTCTTAATCAACACACTCAAGAGGAGTGTGTTGAACAATCGAATGTCCAAAAAATCAATCCTCTCCTTATGACGGATTTTGAATCTCGGTTTATCTATCCCTCTCCATGGTTTCATTATATTCGATTATGGACTAGATTTCTTGATGACATTCTTTTCTTTTGGATTGACACAGAAGAGAAATTACAAGAATTTTTTATATGGATTAACACATTATCTTCGGATCTCCAATTTACGCCCACCTTTCATAAGGAGAGGATTGATTTTTTGGACATTCGATTGTTCAAGGAAGGGTCAGAGGTTAGATCTACATTATTTCATAAGGAAGTTCAACGTAATACATTGTTGCACTACCGAAGCTATCATCCGGGCCCCCTGCGGCGGGGGTTACAGGTAGGCCAGTTTATAAGATTACGTCGCCTGTGCTCCACATTGGAGGATTTTAAAGTTCAGTCCTTACAATTGAAGGCACGTCTTTTGGAATGGGGTTACCCTTACGCCATAATAAATCGAGCATATCGGAGAGCTCGTTTTAATTATGGGGAATGGTGGGATGTACCCAGTTCTGTGTCGGCTGGTGAGGACAATCCTCCGTTTGTGGGAGTTTTGCCATACATGCCAGGTACGACGAAGGTGATGCAGATCATCAAAGCTCATTGGCCAATTTTGTCTTTACACTCTAGCTTTGCAAAACCGCTGATGATTGCCTTTCAGAGGGGCAAGAACATAGCAGATTGGGTAGTGCATAACAGGAGTCAAGATCAAAAAAGAGGGGAGGGCCCTGTAGGACATTTTAAATGTTCTGACAGTGATTTTTGTGATTTAACTTTGGAAGGTGAGGTCTGGGAACATCCTTTGAGTCATCAGAAGATATATAGTAAATTTTGTACAACATGTTTAACATCTTTTGTGATATATGTCTTGATTTGTCCATGTAAATTACTTTACATTGGCAAGACCTCTAGAAGTATGAAGAAAAGGCTTCAGGAACATCGATCTCAAGAGGCCTCATTCAGATGTCCAAGAAAACAACCTCCTCAGGCCAAATAATCAGCTATGTCGGGGAAAACTACCAATAGTGACTTTGAACCACCTCCTTGAGCAACAATACAAAATCCTCTTCTCGATTCAGTGACTCAACGTTACATTCATTTCAAGCCATTGACCTTCTTGGCTCTTCTTCAAACTGTGTCGCTCCAAGTTCCACCCAAACACATCCAATTTAAACTTCCTGACCAAATCAGGTGACCGGCTAGCAACCAATAAGCACTGATCTACTCAAACAACTTACGCTTCACACAATACTCCACCATTCCACGGTAGAGTTTAAACCCTGAGGTGCAATGGAGTTCAATTTGTATATCCAAAACTGTTCCCGATAGCTCAAACGAGAATGTCTATCCCCCCCTCTACTACTAAGTGGAATGTGATCTATCACTTGCCACCGTAAATCAGCAAACAAATGTTGATTTTCTTGACAATGCAATGCCAACGGAGCTGTCAAAACTGCACCATTTATACGGGATCGAGACTCTTATCTTTAAACACACATTTCTTTTATATTTGAGCTCAAATATTTCCAAGGACTGGATTTTGATAGGTAACGCACATATAGGTTTAGGGAATTGAGTTCTGTCAGCCAAAAAAGAAAATGAGACTTGTTGTTAAATGTTTATTGTTTCTTTGGTAATTAAACAATATTTGTTCTTAACTCACACCTCAAGCATCAGGCTACTTTTATAGATGGTTATAATACTTACCAAGGGAGGGGTTTCTGGTTTCAGTCTAATGTGAAGAGGCAGCACTGGGCACAGGTCCGGGCTCTGATATTATAAAACCGATATTTCCCCGAGCCCAGAGGGCTGATCAGGAACCTGTACCTCACCACACTATGCCTAAACTCCTGCAGACCCAATCTGATAAGATGGATAAGTTTTCTGGCTCTGAAAAGACTGCAAGATTGTTTAGCTTGGGGGCTAGCTCCAGGTCCAAGATGGCGTCGGCAATAGATCCCGATGAACAGCCCATGGGATGAGCACGCGGGAAGTATGGCGGAAATGCTCCAGGAGATCCGGACATCAAAAACAAATCATTGAAACCGTCTCCACTAGATTTGATGAGTGATTTGACACTCTGGTGACACAGGTCTCAGAGGTCGAGGAGAGAGTGAGTCAGCTGGAGCACCGAGACACGCACATTACCAAAGACCTTACACAAATGCAGAAATTGATTCGTTGGCTGGAGGAAAAGTCAGAAAATCGTGACCGCAGACAGAACCTGCGCATACTCAGTATTCCAGAAGGACTGGAGCTGCCTGATCCCTGAGCATTTGTTAAAACAATTGTTAAAAGTGTGTTTTCCCACTCAAATCGCTGTGTCTGCCTATGAGATTGAGCGGGCATATCGTGACAAATGATCCAAGCCTGGCCCAAAGAAGAGACCTCGAGCTCTCATCGTCTGGCTTCTCCAGTAGAGTGAAAAAGAGCATGTGATCGTAGAGGCATAAAAGATCAGATCTGTGAATTACAAGGACTGGAAAGTGAACATTTACCTGGATGTCAGCACAGAGACAGCCTGAAAAAGGAAAACTCTTTTGCCTTACTGCAGTCTACAGAGGGA
Organism: Ichthyophis bannanicus; assembly: GCA_033557465.1. Lineage (NCBI taxonomy): Eukaryota > Metazoa > Chordata > Amphibia > Gymnophiona > Ichthyophiidae > Ichthyophis > Ichthyophis bannanicus. The sequence continues at coordinate 744,583,481 of CM066034.1, read as the reverse complement.
AGCGTCTGTTCTTGCGCTCCCTCGATGATGTTAACAAACCATTGCAGTGTGTTGAGAATGGCAGCACTACTAGTGAAAGCCCCTGGAAGGATTTCTCGTGCCAAGGGCATCGGAAAGACCCCCAGGTCTTAGTGGGGCCAACAACATTACCCACGTCCTCACATTCTGCAATGCCAGAGGGACTCCAGCCCCTAATGAAACCAGCAGAACCGGGGGATAGGAGAAGCCTCTTTGACAACAGATGTGTCTGCTGAGCTATTGCCTGAAATCGGACACTGAGGACAATATTATAATAAATTCGCTCTGTCCTTTCACTGGTTATGCACTCTGGCCAGACTCATCCGGGGCTGACCGGTGAGCAGCAGACTCAAACATTAAGACTACGTGCCCATCACAGGTGTTTCCTTGGATTTCCTTGTCCTACAAATGTGAAATGCCTCCTTGTTAGAACCTGCTATGGGGTAGTTTTAGTTGGGGGGAAACATTTTTTTTAATCTACCTCGTACTATGTTAAGTGGCTCCCACTTCTTGTGTGGGCAAAGCTTGGGGTTGCTTTATCTAGCAGTTTGAGATTCACTGGGAGAGGGGGAATTCAGCATTAACAGGCTTGCGAGCACAATCAGACTTTGCTGTGTGCTCCAATATTATGAAACCTAAAGTTCATTAAACGAAAATGAGGGATGTTTCTAGCTGTTTGATTGGAAGATTTATTTGTTTTTTGTTAAGGTTTGGAAACGTATGTGCAGTGTGTTCAGAGGCTGGGTTGCGGGATGTGAGAGTCGCGTGTGGGGGGGTGGTTCAGTGGGGGAAACTGGGGGGGGGGGGGGAACCAAGTAATTTTGATCAGACTGTGATGGTTATTTTTGCATTTGTCTGTTATATCCCAGTTGTATTCCACCTAACATTCCATGACTCTTAAGACAATCACTTTAAATGTAGGGGGATTCAACAGTCCATTAAGCAAACAAGGATCCTCTCTTATTTACATAAAGAGCAAGTGGATATCGCCCTCCTACAGGAGGTGCAGCTGATCCACTCTGAGATGGACAAATTGCAGGGTGGGCAGGGTGAGCTGCATACAATTTAAAAAGTGGGGGTTGCCATCCTGATTAGTGAGCGTCTCCCTTTTGTAGTGACATCAATGGGCGGTGACTCCATGGGACGGGTTGTCAGCTGAATTGAGAATTATGATATTTTTCTATTGAACCTCTATGCGCCCAATGATCTCGAAGATTTGGGTTTTTTAAGAGTCCTTCTCCAACTTTATGCAACATGCTTGTGACTCCATCTAGGTGGAGGGAGATATGAATTGTGCCTTGTGGAACATAGATCACTCCGGTCTAGTATAAGACTTATGAGGGGGGTTTCCTTTAGAAGAGCTCTGATGAAAATGGGTTGGATAGACCTCTGGCATACATTCCTTCTGATTGAGTGGGTCTATACACATTGCTCAGCCAGAACTGGAGAGTACTCCCATCTAGACCTCTTCTTTGGAGGGGCGGGAGAACAACACCAGGTGGAAGACATCCATATGCTGATCCCCAGAGTTAGTGACCACGCCATGGTCTGCTTATGTTTGGATGTTAAGAAGAGGCCTGAAGTCCTGAAACCGTGCGTTTGGAGAGCGAACATGCAGCTGTTGAAAGAGCAGCGGTACAGGACAGTATGCAGGTGTGGTGGGCAGAATACTTGAGCCACAATGATCAAGCAGAGGTATCAGCATATTTGACTCCTTTTCGGCTCTACCACTTGGGATTGAGCGCTGATAGCATCTGTTGGAGAGGATGTGGACAGGTGGGCACTATTTTCCATCTTTGGTGGGAGTGCCCTCGGATTCGTACATTCTGGACCAAGCTTACTGGTTCTGTCAATGAAATGCTAGGGGGTAAACTTAAGGTTAAACCCACTCACTGTTTATTAGGCTTCTTCCAAGAGCACTCTGGTGTACCACTGGGGAAAAAGTGCCTAGCGGGACTTCTCTTTATGGGAGCATGGATGATTGTGACACGAAAGTGGAAAGATAAAGATGGCCCTACTTTGATAGATTGGAGGGTGCACGTAAATGTGATGAACATGGACCAACTCACGTGCTTGGTTCAGGGCTGGGCTAAGCAGCACCAAGCATTATGGGGACCATATCAGACATGACTGATGACCTCAGCTGCTTGCTCTCACTTTGTTCATGGAAGGATCCTCTCCCACATGCACTGTGCTCTATATGCCATAGAACTCTCTGCTGCTAAGCAGGAGGACCTGACTTGCTCCCCTTCTCATTTCCTTTTTCCTCCCCTGTTGGCGCCCTAATATTCCTGCTCCCTCCGTAGGGACATACTGCACGGGGGAGGGGGGCGGAGGGGGATAACAAATGTTTTTAAATGTTGTTAGGTTTTCTTCTTTTTCTTCTCTTTCTTACCCTTCCACCAGTAAGGGTATGATTCTATATACAGCGTTGATTTTGTATTGGAATGCTTTTCCTGACAATTTATAACATATTGTAAATGATGTGACCCTCAGACTTTATAAAGAAATTAAGTTACCAAAAAAATACTTACCAAGGTATATTTACCTGGAAATCTAGGTATCATAACACCAGCTGGAGTTCTTCTAAGCTCTTATCCTTTTAATTTTGATTTATTTTTCTGACTGTGTTCCTTTGTGGGTACTCCAATTGAAACTTAGGGGTATGTTTACTAAAACCCCGTTAGGTGCGCGCCGCGCTAGTGTGCGGGATGCCATATAAGGAGTGGGCGTTTCAGTCTGAAAAAAGCAAACCGGGATTAATCATGCGCTAATGTGCGCTGTGCGCTCATGTGCGCCGCGCACATTAGCGCATGAGAAACTTGCGCGTGAAGCATAAGTGGCGCGCTGATGTGCAAGCACAGGACCAGAGCCATAGTACAATGGTTAAGACACTGACCAATGGTGCAGGGATCATGGGTTCAATCCCCCACTGTGCCCAATGAAGAAGGCTGGCTGAGGCATTACTTGTTATAGGTAATATTGCAGTCTGAGGCATATTAATTTTATTATAAGTACTGCTACAAGCAAACGCACTCTGAAAGCTCTGTAACATAAGGCGCTCCATAAGGTAACCCAGAGGGCATATTTTAAAGTGCACTGTCCGCCAAGGCACCCTAGAATGTTGCTTATAGGGCGCTTTATAGGGTGGCGTATGAGGCACCACAAGGTCACAGCACTGTTTTTGATGACAGCACTGTGCAGTGTAAGGAATGAAAACCTTAAGTAGGTGCGCTGACATGCAAGGAGGAGCAGCAGTGTATCACAATGGTTAAGTCTCTGACCAATGATGCAGGAGTCATGGGTTCAATCCCCCACTGTGCCTAATGAAGAAGGCTGGCTGAGGTATTACCTGTTATAGGTAATATTGCTTTAGGAGGCATTTTATTTTTATTTTAATTAGTGCTGCTAGCAAACACACCCTCAAAGTATTGTAACATAAGGTGCTGCATAAGGCGCCTCATAAGGTACCCCAGAGGGCACATTATAAAGTGCACTGTCCACCACGGCACCCTATAATGTCCCCTATAGAGCACCCTATAAGTCACTCCACAGGATAACGTATAGTGCACCTTATATGGACGGTAACCTATAAGGTGCCCTATAAAGCGACCTCTGAGGCACCTTATGGGTACAGTACGCTGAGGGTGTTTTTGCTGGCAGCAATAATGTACATTAAAAAGAGATAATGCTTTGGGCAACCCTATCAAACAACCCCACTGTGGATTTGAACCCATGACCTCTGGCTCCACAGACAGTGAAGTAACCAGTGGGTTACAGCTCTATAGCTGCTAGCAATCCCCTGGCTGGCTGCAGAGGGACTGCACGTCACCACACAGACAGTCTGCTGTGGTCACCAGGATAGGGTTAGCCCACCCGTACCCATGATGCACTGCACATGCAAATCAGCTGTCTACAGATGAACACAAGATGGTGTATGCACCCCCACAGCACCTTGGTCTGGTAGGGGGAACTGACCATGTGTGTTACTGGCACAGAGTAGCTACACACCGTCACATTGTGCGGGTACTGTGCTCACCCTGAGTGTGCGGTGGGGCGCCCAGCACCAGGTCCACAGCATCTTCTATAGCAGAAATAGGCCATGATGCAGGTCCCCAGCAGTGCTAATGTGTGAGATAGGTAGTTTATGCAGACACACCTTGGATATGTCTCAGTCAGGTGTAACCCCTATGGACCCCTAGGAGGATTATGTACCACCACCCTCCTCCAGGGCTGAGGGTGGTAAACGGGGTCTTCCATCAACAGATCCACATTCTACCTCCCTGCAATGGTGGCAGTAGAGGGGACCATCAACCCCGGTCCTGCTGGGGAACAGACATCTACAGGGCAGTCAGTGCAGCTCTGTACACATCCATAACGCAATAGCAGACAGACATTAGGCCTGGATATGCTAAGCTGCACCCCACCACTATCTGATAGTCTCCTGCAGCAAGCCCTCAGCCGCTGCACCCTGCAAGGTGCTCCATCAAAACACATACCAGCTGCAAACAGTCTGCTAGCTAGTCCATAGTGCATGTGCCTGGTGGAAATGCGTGCACCCAGAACTGGGATGTCAGCATACACAACAAGCAGATAAGTCAGTGACTGGGCCCCAAATGGAAACCCATAAATATCACATGACAGAAATACTATATAACACTATGGGTGTGCCTAGCCATGCCGTGGTCACTGCATAGTCAGGGTGAGAGTGATCTCCCAGCAGGACATGCTGTGGCCACCCTGTCTGTGTAGGTGGTGGCCGGGCACTACAATGTCCCAGCCAGTGCCCTATGCCCTGTGCAGATGCATCCTGGCCAGGCCACCCTGTCCAGGCTATACCCATGGTACCTTGCTCCTCAATATGCACATTGGCAGGCCAATACTGGCAACAGTGCTGGCAGTGTGGGCTGTGGAGGGTGTTGGCAGCCACCACACACTGGATAGACAGACACACATTCCCACACCTATGCCAGCATTGTGCTACTATAGAGGAGTTTAGCAGCCCTGGCCACCACACCAGTCCTGGGCACAGTACAGGCATGGCTATGGTACGCAATACTGTTGGGGGTCACTCCCCAGGGTGGTAAACACTGTCAGAGACCAGACCTGAAGCACACACCACAGACATCAGAAAGATTGTTATGATGGAGCTCAAACAGCAAACTGTGCTTAACGTAGGAATTGCTATCTGCCAGTAATCATAGCAAATGTTTGATAGCTGTGTACCGTATACCCAGGTGTAGGGTGGCATATCCTGATAGTCATGGGTGACTGGAACGCAACGTTGGCAACAAAGAAGAAGGCAAAGTAGTTGGAAAATACGGACTTGGCAACAGAAATGAAGCTGGAGAAAGACTGATAGAATTCTGCAAGACCAATGATCTATTCATCTCAAACACCTTCTTCCAGCAACACAAGCGGCGACTGTACACATGGACTTCACCCAATGGATTGTATAAAAATCAAATTGACTACATCTGTGGAAGTCAACGATGGAAAAGCTCTATAACATCAACCAAGACAAAACCTGGAGCTGACTGTGGTACAGATCATCAACTACTAGTATGCAAACTCAAGCTAAAGTTGAAAAAGAGCAAACCGCTCATGAATGCAGCAAAATATGACCTTGAGAATATACCACTGGAATTTAAAGACTGCCTGCAAAATCGATTTGCTGCTTTAGATACAAATGACAGAGCTCCAGAAGAGTTATGGAATGACATCAAGAAGGTTGTGTTGGAAGAAAGCGAGAAGTCTCTACAAAAGGTGAAAAAGCAAAAACGGCCAAAATGGATGATGGAAGAAACTCTGAAAATTGCCCAGAAACGCAGAGAAGCTAAAGCCAGAGGAGAAAGAAAGACAATCACAGAACTCAACAGAGATTTCCAACGTGCAGCAAGACAGGACAAGGAAAAGTACTACAACGACGCATGCAAGGAAATAGAAGCAGAAACTATTAGAGGAAGAACAAGATCGGCTTTCCTAAAGCTACGAGAGTTAAAGAAAAAGTTCCAGCCTCGAATTGGAATGTTACAAGATGCTCAAGGTTCTATGTTGAATGATGCTGAGAAGATCAAGAAAAGGTGGAAGGAATATACAGAGTTTTTATATGATAAAGATCAAGTGGACCAACAGCTGTTTCAACCTGCACCTTATGATCGGAAACCATTGGTGATGAAAGAAGAAGTTGAAGCAGCACACAAGCAGTGTGTTTGGAGACAGAAGGTCACAGGTTCAAGCCCCAGCTGGGGCTCCTGCCAATCCAGTCCCCATATTTTACCCACAACTATATCATGATAGTAAAGACGAACCTTTATTGCAGAGAACATAAGCATGGCTCAAACACCTCTATTTTACCCTACAGAGCACAGACACCAGAAACATGCACATTACCTAGAGCAGATTACCCCAAATGCAGTCCTGGAGGGCCACAAATCCTTCTGGGTTTATGCTGTCTCCAATCTAAGGATGGAGCGGTACTGGTGGTGGAGGTGGCAGCTGCTGGTGGCCACAGCAGACCATGGCCTAGCCCTGTCCAGGTGGGTGCCGTGCACTGCAACAGTCCCTGTCGGATGTACAGTCATAGACTCCCCAGGGAATGCAACATATCTGTGGCAACACGGTGGTGCAGTGCACACAGACAGTGTATACACGAACAGAAAGTCACAGGTTCAAAGCCCAGCTGGGGCTCCTGCCAATCCAGTCCACATATTTTTTCCCCACAACTAAACCGTGATAGTAAGGTCAAGCATTTATTGCAGAGAACATACGCATGGTTAATACGCCTATATTTTACCCCACCGAGCACAGACACCATAAACAGCTGCATTACCTAGAGCAGAGTCTCCCAAATGCAGTCCTGGAGGGCCAAACACCATTCAGGTTCCATGCTGCCTCTAATAAAGATGCCTGTGCTGCATATCTATGCACCACCCCCATGGTATGCAGATGTATCTCATGCATATTCATGAGGGACAGCATGAAAACCCAAACAGTGTTTGGCACACCAGGACTGGAGTTGGGAACCTCTGCCGTAAAGCAGCAGCCAACAGGGGCAGACACACCCACACCCACAGGCCCCATTGGCCAATGCCTCCTGGAGAGGCAGGACATTGGGCTCTGCGTGCATCTCCCAATACTAGCACTTGCATACCTTAGCAATGCCACCCTACACCTGGGTATACGGTACACAGCTATCAAACATTTGCTATGATTACTGGCAGATAGCAGTTCCTACGTTAAGCACAGTTTGCTGATTGAGCTCCATCATAACAACCTTTCTGATGTCTGCGGTGTGTGCTTCAGGTCTGGTCTCTGACAGTGTTTACCACCCTGGGGAGTGATCCCCAACAGTATTGCGTACCATATCCATGCCTGTACTGTGCCCAGGACTGATGTGGCGGCCAGGGCTGCTAAACTCCTTTATAGCAGCACAATGTTGGCATAGGTATGGGTGTGTGTGTCTGTCTATCCAGTGTGTGGTGGCTGCAAACACCCTCCACAGCCCACACTGCCAGCACTGTTGCCAGTATTGGCCTGCCAGTGTGCATAATGAGGAGCAAGGTACCATGGGTATAGCCCGGACAGGGTGGCCTGGCCAGGATGCCTCTGCACAGGGCATAGGGCACTGGCTGGGACATTTTAGTGCCCGGCCACCACCTACAAAGACAGGGTAGCCTCAGCATGTCCGGCTGGGAGATCACTCTCACCCTGACTGTGCAGTGACCACAGCATGGCTAGGCACCCCCATAGTGCTATTCTAGTATTTCTGTCATGTGATATTTGTGGGTTTTCTTTTGGGGCCCAGTCACTGACTTATCTGCTTGTTGTGTATGCTGACATCCTGGTTCTGGGTGCATGCATTTCCACCAGGAACATGCACTATGGACTAGCTAGCAGACTGTTTGCAGCTGGTATGTGTCTTGATGGAGTGCCTTGCAGGGTGTGGTGGCTGAGGGCTTGCTGCAGGAGACTATCAGATAGTGGTGGGGTGCAACTTAGCATATCCAGGCCTAATGTCTGTTTGCTATTGTGTTATGGATGTGTACAGAGCTGCATTGACTGCCCTGTAGGGTGTCTGTTCCCCAGCAGGACTGGGGTTGCTGGTCCCCTCTACTGCCACCATTGTAGGGAGGTAGAATGTGGATCTGTTGATGGGAGACCCTGTTTGCCACCCTCAGCCCTGGAGGAGGAGGAGGGGTGGTGGTGGTACATAATCCTCCTAGGGGCTACACCTGACTGAGACAGACAAATATCCAAGCTGTTTCTGCAGAAACTACCTACCTCACACATTAACACTGCTGGGGACCTGCAGCATGGCCTATTTCTGCCATAGAAGGTGCTGTGGACCTGGTGCTGGGCGCCCCACCGCACACTCAGGGTGAGCACAGTACCTGCACAATGTGACGGTGTGTAGCTACTCTATGCCAGTAACACACACGGTCAGTACCCCCTACCAGGCCGAGGTGCTGTGGGGGTGCACATGGTCAGTTCCCCCTACCAGGCCGAGGTGCTGTGGGGGTGCATACCCCATCTTGTGTTTATCTGTGAACAGCTGATTTGCATGTGCAGTGCATCATGGGTACAGGTGTGCTAACCCTATCCTGGTGACCACAGCAGACTGTCTGTGTGGTGACATGCACTCCCTCTGCAACCAGCCAGGGGCTTGCTAGCAGCTGTAGCCCAATGGTTACTTCACTGCCTGTAAAGCCAGAGGTCATGGGTTCAAACCCACAGTGGGGTTATTTGATAGGGCTGCCCAAACCATTATCTCTTTCTCATGTACATTATTGCTGCCAGCAAATACACTCTCAGCGTACTGTACCCATAAGGTGCCTCTGAAGGTGCCCTATAGGGCACCTTATGTTTACCATCCATATGAGGTGCACTATACGTTATCCTGTGGAGCGACTTATAGGGTGCCCTATAGGGGACATATTAGGGTGCCGTGGCAGACAGTGCACTTTATAATTTGCCCTATGGAGTGCCTTATAGGGTGCCTTATGCGGCACCTTCAATTACAGCACGTGAGGGCATGTTTGCTGGCAGCAATTAATAAAATACAAATAAAGTGCTGCAGGAAACAATACGTACATTGCAAAGCTGATGCCTCAGCCAGCCTTACGTATTAGGCACACTGGGGAGCAAAATCATGACCCCTGTATCAGCAGTCAGTGCCTTAACCATTGTGCTACACTGCTGTCCCTCCTTGCATGTCAGCGCACCTACTTATGATTTTCATTCCTTAAACTGCACAGTGCTGCCATCAAAAACAGTGCTATGACCTTGCTGTGCCTCATAGGGCACCCTATATGGCGCCCTATAGGCCACCCTTTCAGCAACATTGTAGGGTGCCGTGGCGGACAGTGCACTTTAAAATGTGCCCTCTGGGGTACCCTATGAGGCACCTTATGCAGCACCTTATGTTACAATACTTTGAGGGTGTGTTTGCTGGCAGCACTATTTAAAATAAAAATAAAATGCCCCCTACAGCAATATTACCTATAACAGGTAATGCCTCAGCCAGCCTTCTTCATTAGGCACAGTGGGTGGATTGAACCCATGACTCCTGCATCATTGGTCAGTGTCTTAACCATTGTGCTACACTGCTGCTCCTCCCTGCATGTCAGCGCACCTACTTATGATTTTCATTCCTTAAACTGCACAGTGCTGCCATCAAAAACAGTGCTGTGACCTTGCGGTACCTCATACGGCACCCTATAAAGCGCCCTATAAGCAACATTCTAGGGTGCCTTGGCGGAAAGTGCACTTTAAAATGTGCCTTATGGGGCGCCTTATGTTAACACGCTTTGAGAGTGTGTTTGCTAGTAGAGATAATTAAAATAAAAATAAAATGCCTCCTAAAGCAATCTTCCCCATGATAGGTAATGCCTCAGCCAGCCTTCTTCATTGGGCACAGTGGGGGATTGAACCCATGATCCCTGCATCATTGGTTAGTGTCTTAACCATTGTACTGTGGCTCTGTTCCTGTACTTGCACATCAGCGCGACACTTATGCTTCCCGCGCAACTTTCTCATGCACTAATGTGCGGGGCGCACATGAGCGCAGCGCACATTAGCGCATGATTAATCCCGGTTTTGCTTTTTTCTGACTGAAACGCCCACTCCTTATATGGCATCCGCACACTAGCGCACCGCCCACCCTAACGGGGTTTTAGTAAACATACCCCTTATTTTTAATTCAATTCTGTTTTCCCAAATGGGGCACGGCAAAGAACATTCATTGCCACGATTTTGTTTTATACATATTTCTCTTGGATTGCAATAATTGCCCCTGATTCAGGTGTATCGTGCCGAAACATGGCTGTGTACAGCTGAATAAATCTACTCTGTGGCAATTAATTTACTCTGTGGCAATTTTATTAAATCTTTCCCCTTCTTTCTTTAATGAATTCCATTTGGACAGAGCTAAACAATAAAAAGATGACTGTTATGTGTGTTCATAGTGAATTTGTTGGATTAAGGCAACAACTAGTAAGTTACTTGAAAAAGAATGCAATGATCTTGGGCAACACAGAACTAAAAGCTTAGCCAAATAAAGGGGGAGGGGGATTCTAAATACAAAGCTTTGTGAGTCCATAATAACAACTTGTACTCAGTAGCAGCACGAGTATTTCTGCCACCCTAGGCAGAATCTCCATGCCACCGCCCTCACCCAAAAGACTGTGCCTCCGTCCAGTCTGCCATGCCATCCCGGGTGCATGCGTGCTCAGAGCCTGCTGCTCCTGCCTTCCCTCCAATGCAACTTTCTTGGAGGACAGGCAGGAGTGGCAGGCCGGAACTACGTACACATCCATGGGCATTTTAAAGCCTGCTGCAATGCTGAAGCAGCAGTTCAGCTGCCACTTCCTGGGAGGATGGGGTAGTGATACCACCTACCAGACTCTGCTGTCCTAGACGACCGCCTAGTGGACGGGCTGGCCCTGCTTGTCCTTATCCTATAAAAAAATAGGAAACCAATGACCATCTGTTGAAAGAAGTGATACATGATCTATCTACGAGCATTAAAAAGGATGCAAATAGCTGTATTCTGAATGACCTGTAATCTCTTGACTGAAGACAAATTTAAAACCAATAAAGAGAGAATTGCAGTAGCCTAGATGACTAAGTACTAGTGCATGTAATAATGGATTATCCCTTATAGTCTAGGGGTGATATGAGCAGGAGCAGTACTGGATCCAGCAGTCTTCAAAATGGCACCAAGATCACCCTGTGCTAGTCTTGCAGCATCATCACTAGGAGTCATTAGACTAGCACAAGGTGACCCTGGCACCATTTTGAAGACTGCCAGAGCCAAGGCAGAGGTGGAGGGGGACCGCTCCTGTCCCAATCACCCATAGACCACCAGGGATGACCTACTTGGGTATCGGGAAAGTGCTGGGTGAGGGGAAAGGTGCAGGAATGTTTTTGGAGAGGGGGCCTTGCATTCTCTGCAGTTGGTGGGCTCCTTTGCAGGGCCTCCATGGCAGGAAAGCTTTCTGGCCATGGTGGTACTGAAAAGGGGGTCCCAATTGGGAGGAGGGAGATGTTGAGGGAAGAATGTCGTTACTGGGACAGGGATGTGTTGGGGGAGAGTTGATCATGGGGTGGCAGTCATTCGGGGATCTGGTCAGCCCGGGGTCTGCATTCCTGGCCTTGGCAGGGACAGCAAGTGCTCTTGCACTCCCTGCCAGGGCAGGGTCCCCTACACTATTTGGAGCCCTGTGTGCTAAATTCAGGGCACTTCCCCCTGAATTTACCGCACAGCCTTTGCACCTACCATGTAGTGTTTCCTGTGAAATACCTGCAGTATGTGCAAAACCCTACCACATTTTAATAAAAATCCCTCCATAGATAAAAGTTTTAAACTCTGAAAATAGCCATAACCTCTAGCCATCCTTCTGTCTTTCAGACACTAGTCAGTACAGGCTTCTTAGTTCTGCACACATCTGACAGGGCCCCCTTAGATATTTTTGCAGTAGGCATGTACCTAGTTCACCTATACTTTAATCTGACCTTAATTTTATTTGGAAATCTCTGTAGAGAATCTGTCACTGAAAAGCCAGCAAGATCTTGCAAAGTGCTCTTATACGATGTTCATGTGCAAAGCCCTTGGACTGATAACTTCCAATAGAGCACACCACCCCTACCAACTTCCACCTTTAGAAAAGAAAATCCACTCTTGGGCACATTTTTAAAATCTCCAAATTAATTTCATAAAGCCACCAGGTAAGAATGCTCCTTATATAAAGGATATCTGGATACACTGGAATATACCCTTATGGACAACTATCCATTGCCTGGCAATTTATGATGTAGTACCCACATGTGAGCCTATGCATAGAGGCATTCTCTAGGGACAGATGATGTGAATCCCAGACTGTGCAAACATTGCCCTGCTATGGTCTGCTCATGTGTGAAATCCCCCTTAAAAGTGGGTGTTTGAAAATGTGTTGAATAAGGTAGAATCAAAGGTGGTCACTTTACACTACTAAAGATATCAGAAGAGGGACAACACAAAGGGAACAGCCTGCTGTGCTAGCAGAGCTAGAAGGTAAACATTTAGAGGGATATGTAAATTACTGCCTATGCTGTAGGAACAAGGGTAATATTTGTTGAAATGTATATCTATTATTAAGATTTAATTTTAAATCTATAGGGAATAGCGTAGGAGAATAAAGTGCACACACTAGACAGAGGGTAGAGGAGTAAATACTGGGGGCCAGTAGAAACTGCTCACCCTAAGAGAAATGGTATCAGTTGGCAATGGCACCAGCAGCCCTCTACAGAAACAAGCTTGAAGAGTTACCAGGGATTTAGAGGTGTCAGACCTCTTTATCTAAAAATAGCTTAATTCTCATTTAAAAGGGGAGCTCCCTCTACTCTGCAGGTCCTCCTCTTAAAGATGGTGTTGAACATCTCCTGCCAGCAGAGAACCTCCTACAGACCAAGTTGGGTGTAGAAGTAGAGATGGATGGTTTCCTTCCAACCCAGGGAGTTCAAATGACAGTGGAGAGACTAATCCAAGCTTGGGAGTCCAGCAGCAGATCAGCTCAAGAGAGAGTTACAGAGAGCCCATTCTGGACTGGGAGCCAGAAGACACAGGGGGGATTCAGCAGCAGATCAGCTCACTGGAGAATTGCAACAGTTGTTCCTGATTGGACAGGAGTGCAAATCTTCTCCTGATTGGAGGAGAGCTTGGAAGAGGCAGAGCCAAGGCTACACCCTCAGTGATAGGACAGAACTACAAAATCCACTCTCTTCACAAGCAGCCACCAGTCCAGAGCTTCAGCAGTGGGGCTGGTGGGCAAAGGGAAAGGGAGGGGAGTTAGGAGACAGGTTAATAAGGTTTAAATTCATAATCTTTAAAGGTTTACTTAAGTCATTATGTATAAGATTATAGTTGGTTGTTTGAACTGCCTTATCTCTTATCTTTTGTTGCTATTTCACCTTACCTGCTTAAACCACTTATCATAATATGGGTTGTACATAATGCATTATTTTATCACAATACTTGATATATATATTTTGTAAACAAATTGTAAATACTTTTTAAGCCAGCCTTGTTCACAGCATTGATTTTGTGAGGTTTTCCTGGGATGAAAGGAGGGAAATCCTACCTGCTAATACCTTTCTTCCCCAGCTGGAGGCACCAGGTGCCAAACTGGCAAGGACCAATGGAGCCCACTCTCGAGGAGACTCCAGCCAGGATGGTCCCAGATGCGCTACCAAGGGGATGCTACATATGCAAATATAGTTCTAATCTGCTCTGTCAGGATGACCCCCAGAGAACCCAAAAACTGGATAAAAGAACATGCTCCACATAATTTAAACATCGGAGCGCCATTGGGTGCGAAGAAAGCAGCAGGACCAGTGCCACAAGGAAACACCTCCCCCTGACCAGCATCAGGCGAGGGAGCAGGAAGGAGATCCCCTCCCTGCTCACTGGCCCAAGGCCAATCAGGGCCTTTGCAGGACATTTAAACATCGGAGCGCCATCGGGCACGAAGAAAGCAGCAGGACCAGCGCCACAAGGAAACACCTCTCCCTTACCGGCATTGGGCGAGGGAGCGGAAAGGAGATCCCCCTCCCCACTCACCGTCCCAAGGCCAATCAGAGCCTTTGCAGGACATTTAAACATTGGAGCACCATCGGGCGCGAAGAAAGCAGCAGGACCAGCACCACGAGGAAACACCTCCTCCTCACCGGCATCGAGCGAGGGAGCAGGAAGGAGATCCCCTCCCCGCTCACTGGCCAAGGCCAATCAGGGCCTTTGCAGGACATTTAAACATCGGAGTGCCATTGGGCGCGCCTGCGCCTTAGGGCCCGCCTGCGCCTGGCGGGCCCGCGCCCTAGGGCCTCACCAGAGGGCCCTTTGGCGTGGCCCTTAGGTGGTGAACACAGGCAGAGAAGAATATAGAGGCATTGGATACATAAAAGTAATTAGATCCACATTGTAAAATTACATATAAAGCCAACAAATAACATCCAAATCAGAAGGGTTCAAGACCAGCAACATAACAAGAAGAACAATATACTCAATCTTCAATAGAAGGTACGATATACAAACATTATTAAAAGTACAAATCTGTATAACAATAGACGTTATTCAAACATTCAGAGGATTTGCTCAGGCTTATAGCCCTATCAGGTTCATCAAAAAATTCACCAGAGGGGTGTTATATCTAACCATCAGATATATCAACTATCCCTATATCCATCTAAGCTATCACAGGCTACACTAATTTTGATGCCAGAAAATTAACTTTACCTTAAAAAAAAGGAAGTGTCCCCGAAAATGCACTTCCTGAGTACAATACTGGCTATAGGCCTCATAGGAACTTTAGTACTACCATCCATGTCTTATACACTCACACCTGTCATCCACGCAATCCCAGTCATACACTCGCTTCAGAATATAGAATTGAATCGAGAAATTACAAATCGTGGCCATTCAACATGGATAGAAAACAGTGGCTTATTCAGATTAATTTGGGAGACGAAGAACGAGGTGAAGTTATTAGAAAAAAATCCCCGTTTACCCTAAAATGTTCACTAATCAACCCATGATCAATCAGGAATAAGATACCAATAATAAATGACCACATTATAGATAACGTAGACATCCTATTCATAACCAAATCATGGCTCACAGCTAATGACACAGTACTAACAAACCAACTTAAACCTGAAGGATATGAGATATTCAATCATCAAAGACCAAAAAAGAGGGGAGGAGGTGTAACCATAATAACTAAAAGAGATTTACAACTATCAAAAGGAACAAGCAAATTCGACCAAGACATGGACATTATATTCCTAGAGAACAAGAACCTGATCTTATGTCTAATCTACAGATCTCCATCCTCAGTCATTAAGTGGAGTGGAGGAGTGGCCTAGTGGTTGGGGCAAGGTACTTCAGGCTGGCAGGTCGGTGGTTCAAATCCCACTAGAGGACAGCAACCTTGGGCCGGAAGGACTGGGGTTTCTAGTCCCACAGGTGCTCCTTGTGGTCTTGGGCAAGCCACTTAACCCTCCATAGCCCATGTTCCCTGTAAAATAGTTATCTCCAAGTTATAATGCCCTGTTCATTGTAATTTCAGTTTGTTCAATGTAAACTGCACTGATGCAGAATAGCGCGGTATATAAGAGAATGTAAATAAATAAAAATAAATAAAATAAATTAAGGAGCTTACAGATATCCCAGATTATATATGCTGCAATAATAATTCCAACAAACACATAATCGTGTTAGGGGATCTGAACTTACCATTTACCACTCTGCACCAAGCACAAGATTTTCTAGACACAATGGATGCCCTAGCTTTTTGGCAAATAGTACAAGAGCCCACACATATAAAAGGAAATGTACTGGATCTCATTTTCCTCCCATCAGAACTAAAAAAACAGCAACTTAGATCCAGATCTACACATTGAAGAAGTACCTTGGTTGGATCACCACGCAATTTATTTCACCATCCCAAACATATCCAGAGGAATCACTATAAAACAAATTAACAAAGAACCCAGGAAATTCCATAAATTCATTAAAGAAGAGTTCATAAAGGAAATCCTTCCGCAACTACATACAGACATCACAAATACAGATAAGCTCATAAACAACTGGAATTTAGTGATAAACCAGGTGGCCTTAGCCAAAAATGTCCTACCACTACCAAGAAAGTGACAAAGAAGAGTGCAATATGGTACACAAAAGAAATCCGAGACATCAAGAAACAGCTAAAGGAAACTAGAAAGGAGATGGAGGAAATCAAAAAATGAAGCAGAAAAGCTATCCTACTTAAACAAGTTATCAGAATACAGAAACAGCATTAACAGCAATAAGAGAGATTACCACTCTAAACTCATTATGACAGCTCTAAACAAACCAAGAGAGATGTTTGACATTGTCAAATCCCTAATATCGAACCCAAAAGAAGACTCGATTCCCCACTCTCCAAACGTACATGTAATGCAGGGGTGGGGAACCCTGGTCCTGGAGAGCCGCAGACCAGTCAGGTTTTCGGGATATCCCTAATGAATATGCATGAGATATATATGCATTAGAGATATCCTGCCAACCTGACTGGTTTGTGGCCCTCCAGGGCTGGATTTGGAGACCCCTGCCTTACACCTCTGTCATTTAAGATTGTGAGTGGGCAAGGTGCAGATGTCCTAGACATCGAAAGGGTATATAGAATGTGTCACATTCCTCCTCGATTCTCACCACCACCAAAAAGTTGTCTAATAGACAATATAGCGGCATCTTTTCAAAAATGAGTAACACTTGGATGTGGGCAGCATCCGTTGCAGAAGTAAGGATCTCCTGAAGAAAAACTAGTTATTGAAACGCCGTGAAGGTGCCCCATGAGAGCGTCGAGATCCGCTTGATTAAAAGGAATATAGGGGTGAAGATTTTAAAAGAAAGTCCTCTAATAAAGTTGTGATTCTTAAAACATAATGATGTTTTAAGCACTGGGTCATTGATATGATACTGAGAGTTTTTTAGAAGATGAAGAATTATTAAAAGAGAAGATTTTATATATATAGAAAAAGAAGATTAAAAGTTAGAAGACCCATTAAAAGTGTGCTGAAGCATTATTCTGACTTGCTACATATTTCAAATTGAACGATTTAGTAGAAAGTTTATGATCTTACCACACCTAGACTTCTGCAATGGTTTACTAATGGGTCTCCCTAAACAATCTCTTTGCAGACTACAGCTGGCCCAAAACAAAGCAGTGAGAGTAATCACACAAACAACCATCAGAGAACAAATTAGCTGATTTTAAAAGAACTACACTACATTGGTTACCAGTAGCCAGCAGAATAAAGTTTAAAACAATCCGCACAATATTCAAAACTCTACAAAACTAATCATCTTCAAGCCTAAAGACACTAATACATACCAACCCAGAAAACAGATTAAGAAAAAGCAGTAATAAAAACACATTAACAGTTCCCTCGATCTTCAGAAACAGCAAGACGGCAACAACAAAGAGAGCATTCTCCTTATATGCTCCAACACTGTGGAACTCTCTCCCAGACAATATAAGGGTCACTAAGGAACCAGACACTTTTAGTAAGATCATAAAAACCCTTTCTATTCAGAGAGCATTTCGGTGAATCAGTTACTTAAAACAAGCCAGACTCAACCACTCCTCAGTTTTCAAATAAACTCAACCATCACCAGAAACAAGTCACACAGGGCAACAGTTTAATGTAGAAAGAATAAGTAACTTAATTAAACCTAAGGTCAATATTTAGCTCAGAACACACCATGCTCTCTCACAAATTCCTCATGTAAATAGTTGGTTGAAATTCTTTGTTAAATACTATACTAATATTATCATGTATTGTTATTACTTTGGAGCACCCTGTTTTCAAAGTTCTATGTAAGCATGTATATTATAATGCAGTTTTTTAGTTCATAGTAAACCGCTTTGATACAAGAAAGGCGGTATATAAATGCACATAAATAAATAAATAATGTGTGAATACTCAATCCCAAGTGGAATGGATATGTTACACTCCACAAACTTAATGCTACAATATCTCCTGAACCACTGTGGTATGTTTACTAAACTGTGGTAACGTTACATAACGTGCATTACGTAACGTTAACGATCGTAGACGTTCCGCGGCGTGGTAAACACAGCAGAAGGTGGAGAGAGGGCGGAGAGAAGGGGTCAATGGGCGGAGTGTGGGCGGGAGAGGCTCCATTCACACTAACGTGCTGATCTGAAGAGCTGAATCCTAACACGATTGAAAACCTGCCGTTAGATGCACATATGCAGGACAGAGAAACCATTTACATGTCAGCAATGTACAGCCCAGGCAGGGAGCCCAAAAACTGTGATAGTAGTGCTCCATGTACAGCAATACCATAGTGCCAAAGTATGAATGGCCACTATGGCAATGGTGCAAATGGGGCATAGGGGGCCACAGGCGGGACATGTAGCATGGGCAGCTGGGGCACAGGGTGGACCAGGCGGGCGCCTAGGTGGCACATAGGAAAATAGACACCGGAGATCAGCAAGACAGCAGTTAACCAAAGCCAAACACAATCCACCAATATCTACCTGGTCCACCCTAGCCAATAGTCGCTAGGGCACAGACCTGACATCCCCCCAGCCATCCCGCCCCCATGTGGAGGGGACATAATAGTGGTAGGCAGTGATGAGGGGATGTGAGGATGCCCATGTATGCCCCCCCCCCCACCCCGGAACCCGCTCCCTAGGCGGGCGCCTACCTACACAGCGTATGGCCTGAGACTGCGCACTACCAGCACCGACAGCAAATGGCCATGTCAGCTTGGCAGGGGGGCGTGTGCCCATACTGGAGGGGGCAGTGCCACCTCCCTGCAGTGGACCTAGGCCATGCTCTGCATCAGTACGTGGTGTGCAGTGCAACATAAAAGGTCTGGCTGAGGAAAAGTGCAGGTAGCCCCAGGGACTACTATGCATCTGTGGCAACAGTGTGGTGCAGAACACCCAGTCAGTGTGTCCAGGAGCAGAGGGTCACAGGTGCAAGTCCAAGCTGTGGTTCCTGCAGAGCATGTCCCTATATTTTACCCTACAATGCAGATGCAACAGCAACATGTGCAAAACCCAAAGCAGCAGCGAACAGGGGTGCAAACACCCACTCACACAGGCTCCACAATCCAATGATGCATGGAGCGGCAGGCTGTTGGCCCCAGCATTGGGATGATGTTATCACCAGAGCACTACTACTACCCCCTGCACAGTTTAGCAATGTCGGCACTGTGATCAGGACTAGTGTGGCGGGCAGGGCTGCCAACCACCCCTATCTTTGTATAATGCTGCAAAAGGAGTGAGCGTGTTTGTATGTCTATCCATTGTTCTGTGGCTGCCCACACTTCACTGGGCCCAAAATGTCCCACTGTTACTAGCGTTAGCCTGATTAGTTGCATAATGAGGAGCAAAGTATTCTGGGTATGGCCCGGACAGGGCAGATTGGCCAGGATGCATCTTCACAGGGTTTGGGGCAATGGCTAGGACACTGTAGTGCCTGACCACCACCTGCATGGACAGGGTGGCCACAGCATGGCATGCTGGGAGGGCACTCACTCTGAACGAGCAGTGACCATGGCAGGTCTAGGTTCCCACATAGCGCTCTACACTATTTGTCTCTAGTGATATATTTGTGTTCCCCACTGCTGGGGTCCCAATCACTGAGATGCCTGCTTCCTGCACATAGTTCCTGGTGGACTGTCTGCAGTTAGACTGTGCATGGTTGGAACACCTTTAAGGTACAGTCTGACTGTGCTGTCTGCTGGTGACTGGCAGACAGTGGTGTGAGGCACTTGGGGTTTCCAGACCTAACCCCAGCATTGCTACTGGTCTGCCACTGTCCCAGTCATAGGTATGGCTCTGGCCCACCGACCCTAGAGGGTTGTCTCTTACAAACAGGATGGAGGTTGCTTCCCGGGGGGGGCACTGTTCTTTACCTACAAAAGGGTGATGTGGGCCCTTTGGGGTATGTAGTGTATACCACTGTGACCTATACAGCCACTGCTACACACACCTCATGCAATTCTAGGTACCCCTCTGCCCTGATAACACAGCTGCCCATGTCAGCCAGACCCTCACACAGGGTACACACCAATCTGGCTGGTGTCTGGTCCCACAGGGCCACATGTGACTGCAGGATACAGATGGACACCAAATTACCTTCAGCTGCACTGCACGGAACACCTGTCACACACTGGTAGTGATGGGGATGTACAGCAGGACCTATCTCTAGCACCACATGTACTGCGGACCTAGTGCTGGGCACCAATCCTATCCCTCAGGGTGACCACAGAACCTGCACAATGGCATGGTCTTTAGCTACTCTGTGCCAGTATCACACACTGTCAGTTCATCTTTCCCAGCTGAGGTACCGGAGAGGTGCAGACCCCATTTGGTGATCAGCTGTAGACAGCTATTCAGCATGTGCATTGCATCATGGGTACTGCTGTGACATACACCATGGAGGTATAGCCTACTGGTTAATATATTGCCATTCTTGGCAGAGTCCATTGGTTCAGTTCCTCATTGTTTCCTCCTCTCATGCCTGTCCTACTCAAATAGTGTGCATGCCTGTAGAGGTCATATTTTTGCAGATGTGCGCTTCCAGCCCATAATACCCTCGCCACAATTGCCAACATTCCCTTGGTCCATCTATCTGCATCTGTCAGTTGTGTAGAGTCCTGTCTGCCTGTGCAGGCTGCCAGCCCATGTCCTGCACTGCTACCCTTTCCTGCATTGCGCCTCATCGTGCTTGCCTCGCCTGTGCCTGATCTGCATGGCACCACCACTCCTCTGTCCACCCATCATTGTAACTATCCTGCCACCTCCGCCTCCACTGGGGGACATGTATTCCCATCGTCTGCCACCAACTGTTTTTCCAGTACTTTACATTGCCAACACCCTGTGCTGTGGTAGAGATGCCCCACCATGTTTGTCATCAGTACTGGCAGGCACATGGGATGCCCGCAGATATGGCAGGTCCAGCGGCTCCCACTTCTCCCTCCTTCACTCACCTGTTCATTGCCTTTCCTGAGTGCTCTATCTAGTGTTAGGGCTACATCTGTCTCTGTTCCGCACAGGTCATGCATGTCATCCTGAGGCACCTTGCAGTCCCTAGGGCACATTAACCTAGGACACTATAACCTTGTTAGGCCACCTTAACCTATGGTTCCATAGCCCAGGGTGCCACCTGTGGTGACTTGTCCAAGGGTGCCTAATATGGCGCTTAGCTTAGGAGGCCTTATAGGGAGCCTTCTGAGGCACCTTACAGGGCACCTTACTAGGCACCTTACATGGCACCTTACAAGGCACCTTACAAGGTGCCTTGCAAGGCGCTTTACAAGGCGCCTTGTAACGCGCGTTCTCTGTCAGCTTGCTGTAACGATGCACCGCCCATGCCTTTATATGGGCATCTCTACCTTTACCGCGGAACCTACCGCGAATGACTACCGCAGTTTAGCAAACATACCCCATTGTGTAACAATGGGTATCATATAAATTTGCTGAATTATCAATATTCTACAGCCCCTGCACTGGCTCACAAGGTGTTGCAGGTTGACAAAATTTGCACACTTTTAATCATACAACGTGGTTTAAAAAAACATCTTTTTTTAAGTTAATGAAAAGTATGTGAAATCAACAAATCCATATGGAAAAAAGTCTGCACTACGTAATTGATGGAATCCACAATATGGTGTTTTTTAGGGCTGACATTAAGAAATTTAAATTGAAAAAAATTCCTTTGCGATAGGGCAGACTACAAATGAGGAAATGCTTATCCATAGATGCATCTGAATTTAGTCTGTCCTTTATAATGAAATATGATTTTGGGTTTAGCTCAGACTTTTTCAGTAGTAGTTCAAGGTGAATTATATTCAGGTAGGTATTTCCCTCTCTACAGAGAGCTTACGATCTAATTTTTTACCAGAGGTAATGGAGAGTTATGTCACTTGTATAGACACAAGGAATACCATTGAGATTTGAACCCTGGTTCTCAGCCCACTAATCTAACCACTAATTCAATTTAGAATGTATATTCTGTTTAAACAATCACAATTCCAGGTAGCTTTGATTAATCAGTGGATGAGTCCGCTAGTGGCCATCCATCAAAATTTGGGGGATAGGGTGCTTTTGAGTGTATGTTCTGTGGTCAATGACTTGTTTCTGGATCTCAGAAATGCCCTCCAGCCAGGTCCCAAACACTTCTGAATGTGTAGTAGTGAATCTCTCAGATCCATCAGTTGGCAGTATTGAACAATGGTTTATCTTTTTTCTTACCAACACATTCAATATATTTGATACTAAGGCATATCCACAAAGGTTTCTGAGAATTTTATCGCTAAATGTGTTTTTATTTTTCAGCACAGCCAGCAATGGAAGGAAATATCTTTGTGATATCTAGACTGCCTAAAATACATACCTCCTGACTTGATTGACCTCATGTTTTTCACCTTTGGGGACTTAGTTAAAAGGGACTTAATCATAAAATGTAGCACAATTTTACAATAAAGTGCCATAAGTTGGTGTACTTACCGCAAGTCTGGAATGAAAACTAATGCGGGTTAGCTGCAGGTGCAATGGCTGTCTGGGACTTGCTCATTAGGTCCCCCTGCAGTTAAGGCACTGAAAAGTAATAAGCGTGCAGTCACAATTAACTCAGATGCATTTAATGTCCTCCATAGAGGCAGCATTTTAGTGTACCCACACTAACTGCAACCTTGACAATTAAAGTGCGGACATTACCCCCACACTAACTGCAATGTGTAGTCAATGCCCACTCTCCACTCCTGACATGCCCATTACCCACACCATCACACGCTAAACAGTATGGCATGTTTACTGCAGTAGCTGTTTTAGCACACGGTACCAGTTGCCACAATTTTATGGTAACTGCTTAGCATTTACAAAAGCCCCTGGTAAACGTTTCTATTCTTTAGTAAACAGCAAGGTTTTTTGTATTTGCATAAACCTTTTTTAGTATAACATAACAATATTGCTGTGACAATCCCCAAATAAATGTATACATATACACTTTGAGAGCAGCCAACCGTGTACACAGTCACTAGAAACAATATTACAAAACAGAGCCCTCTACTCCAGACAGATCCAAAGATACCATGATGAGACTTCTGCAACCACGATTATTATGGGGTTCACTTATATGCAGACTGAGAAAAAGATTGTATGGTTTCCAAATCTTCTGAAATCCATTCAGGCACAGCTTCACAATGGCGGACACTCTTTGCATCTCATGAATGTGCTATTCCCTTTTATACCATTTCAACAAATGAAGAGACTTTGCATTCTTCCAGCATGTAGCAATAGTTACAAAAAGCAAATGATTAATCAGGCACTTCAGCTCAACACCCATTATAGTCTGGGAGAAAAGCCAAACAGTACTATTCGAGCATCATCTGGAATAGTATAACTGGTAATCTTGTCTACTTCTTTCCTAATCACATTCCTGAAAATTTTAACTTTATCACTGTATGTGGTTATAAGCTACCGGTACTTTCACTGAACAACCCCTCCAACAATACTTGTATTCTAAGTTATTTATTTTAAGTAATTCTACAGCTGTTTGATACCAAGAAATAAAATCCTGCATTGCAACTCAATATGTTTGACATGCTCCATAGGTGAGACCATTGTTCCTCTATCAACCTACCCACAGGTCTTTCTCCCAATGAACTTCATAGGGCCACTTCTTTGTGATCCCTTTTAATCCCATTGCTCTATAAAATTTAGACAAAAGGCCTTTAATGTAGCCCTTTTTATTCATAATAAGCTCAATATCATTTAGCAGAGAGATAAATACCTCCTTAAATTCCCCACAGAAGTGTTGTATCTGTGTCTAAGGGAAAATAGGAATCGTTTCATCAGGGTGGACCCACTCCAATTCCATTCTTGACTTAAAATCCCTAACCTTTATATAGTTAATTATCCTCTCCAATCCCCTCTCCTGAGCCCAATGGAACCTCCTAGCTCTATCATATCCCAGTGGAAAATTAAAATTAATTGAGCAAGGGAGGTAAAGGTGAAAGGGCCCACTGCATACCCTTTCTTAAACATGTTCTTTCCCAAACCTCAAAGCAGAGCCTATTGTTGGACAGTGTGGTACTTCTCCAGTCCAAAAAAAGCAGGGAACCTAAGTAAATATGTGAAACTACCCCATTTTCTAGCACTATCCAGTGCTTATCAGAGCAACTTTACACCCATGTTTTAGTTATGCATGATTGCCCTGCAAAACAGTACTTCTGTAGATTTGATAATGAAAGTTCATGCTGTTTCCAAATGTGGGTATTTTGGTTTGATCAGGCTAATCTAGGCTTTCTCCTATTCCATATACAATTTGATATTATTATATTTAAATGTTGAAAAACCTCCTCTAGAATCAAGCAAGGCATCTGGGGAGAAATATTAATTTTTATAATGCTAATCCTAGTAAGTAAAAAGATAGACAAAAATCTCTATTCAAATCATCTTTAATTTTCTTCAAAATGGGGGGATAATGCATGTTATATATTCTATCTAGATCCTCCAAAACTGTAACACCTAGGTAACTAAAATCTTCCTAGGTCCTTTGAAAAGGATAATATCATGGATTACCCAAGAAAACCCTACTTCCCCTCCAGCTGGTCCAAAACACATCTGCAAGAGTTATAACTGGAACTGCTAAATAAAGCCATATAACCCCTACTCTCCATCAACTACACTGGCTCCCTGTCAATTCACACACCAAATACAAGATCATCATAATCATCTTCAAGATATTAAACAACCTATCCCCACCGGCCCTTCAACCATTGATAATGAAAGCACATCCAAACAGAGCAAGAAGAGGAGCAGACAACACCATCCTGGAAACTCCACCAAGCTTCTGAACAGCAAAACAATCCACATTTAATAGAGCCTTCTCCATTTACGCCCCCCAACTTCGGAATAATCTTCCCACCACAATACGTGCAATTAAAGACCTAATGGTCTTTAGGAAAGCCATAAAAATCCACCTCTGATGTGAATACTATGGTCCCACCTTAGAACAGCTACGGCCTGACACAGATACAACTTCTTGATCTCTGTTAGGCAACCTTGCTATATCTTGCACTACTACAATGCACCTATATGTAGTTAAATGTATTAATTGCCCCATGTAATCTTCCAAGTTGCAATACCTGTTCCATGTAAAAGCATGTTGCTATGTTGTTCTATATAAACTGCTTTGAATTAATGATAAGGCAGTATTAAAAAACCTGTTACATAAATAAATATGATCTACATGCATCCTCCGAGGAACTTGAGAAGTTAATAGGTAATATAACTGTTTTTGATTCATTTAGAGGGGAATTTTAGAAGGAATGTCCAAGTGCAATCTAGGACATCTAAGCCAGAATGTTAGAAAAAAATGCAGGCATGTCCAGGTGCAGACACGACTTCACAAACGTAGACATACTGTGATGAAGCAGAAGCCAGTAAACCCATGGAGGTAGATGAAAACACTGATCTCTTTAAAGGAAATGATATACATAAAGTGCAGTTAGTGAGAAATGCAGCTAGAGGGATCATGCACGGAGATTCAGAAGGTAGGCTGACACGCCCAGGTTGGGATGATGCAAGAACTAATTCAAAGCATAATCAGATACACCTGGTCAGAGGGACAGAATCCTTACCTAAGAAACAGCTTTATAAGCAAAGCATAGACCAGGCAGAGGAGAGAGGAGCGGCACGAGCCGCAGCAGCTGCTGATAGAGAAGAAAGAGAAAGGAGACGGCTCCAAAGAGAGGAGAAAAGGCAGTTGAACTTGCAGCCCTTACAGGAAAGGAACAAGTTCCAGGAGAGCCAGTTTCAGGCTGGGAAGCTCCAGAAGGAAATCTTCAGGAAGGACAGAAGGAGAACCGGGAGAGTGCCTGGTAGGGAGAATACCAGAGACAGACCCAAGAGTTCAGAAGTACCTTCATGCTTCTTCCCCATATGTGAGCCCCAAGGAGTTCAGAGGTGGGTGAACCAGACTCAGCCCAGGAGTCTAAGAGACACAGATCTGAACCAGGAACTGAGGCCAGGTCACAGAAAGGCCTGGAAGCCAGGGAGCCATAAGAGCAGCCAAGGCAGCTGGAGAAAGGTTTGGGAACCTATAGAAAGAGTGCTTACCAAAAATCCTGTTGCATATTTGCCAGACCGGGTACAGCCAGGCTGGAAAGCCTTAGGAAGAAATTCTGAAGTAAAACCAAGAATATATGGGGAAAGCTCAGGGGCCACAGATATCTCAGCAGAACAAGAGGCTATGCAGATAGACCCTGCTGAACCTGACCCTTTGCTAACTGAATGCCCTATGGACTGTACGTTTTGTTGTACTGGGAGTTTAGAATTCTTGAGAGAAATATAGCATGCAGGATATACTTTCGAAACACAGTTTTGTTTGACAAGCTGAAAGAAGAAGCATTGCTTTTGTTTGTATAACCTGTTTTGTTTGAACCCTGCATAACTAACAAAGACTGTGAAGCATATCCAAGTTTTTGACCTCTGTAAATACCTTATGTGAAAATCCTGAACAAGGTGGAAATCCTGTTGTCTTCGTTTGAACCTTTTGTGCATTAAGGGAATAAAACCCTATACTTTATCATTCACATAG
The DNA here is from genome assembly GCA_033557465.1 of Ichthyophis bannanicus. Lineage (NCBI taxonomy): Eukaryota > Metazoa > Chordata > Amphibia > Gymnophiona > Ichthyophiidae > Ichthyophis > Ichthyophis bannanicus. Next base: position 744,556,802 of record CM066034.1, on the reverse strand, counting down.
CTTACACAACTATTCATTACGAAGAAAGGGACTACTAGTACCAGAAGGCTTCTGGGCTAACAAACGTTTCTACCTTCAATACAACAATAATGTCCACCCTGACCTTTAAGCACGTGGCTAAAGGGATGGGGTTGTGACAATACCCAATATGGACATCTGCAAAGATGTCTACATAGACATCCCCAGAATTGTATTTTAGAACCAGGACATCTAGAATACTCTAATGGCTAGCATTGTGGGCTAGGAACAGGACAGCCAGGTTCAAATCCCACTGCTGCTGTCGTTGACATTGTACCAAGTACTGGGAATGATGCAGTGCCTTCTTCTCCAAACCCTCTGAATATTTTTCAGCCAACATGAGCATTTTTCAGATGCCTGTTCATGCCTGGAGCAGGTCTAAACTTAGATGCAGTGCCGGATGTCTATGATGTTTCTGAAATCAGGAGGGAACATCCAGATTCCTGGGAATTCCCTGGCCATTCCTCTACAATGCCCCCATTCAGACTTGGATGTCCTCTTGCTGGGGACATCTCCAGAGCCATCATCTAAAATGGCACTGCAGACATCTCTGTGCTTTGGACATTTATGGACATTTATGTCCATTTTCAGATACCCTAAGCACAAATAGGGCTTCTAAAAGTACCCCTTTAGCTTATATCCTGAAATGTCACTATATATGGCATATATTCTACATAAATATTAGTAAAGAGGTTAAAAAATGTTCTCTAAAAAGCAATGTGCCATCAGCATATAGAAATATTTTAAGGGGTTCCTCTTCCACTCTTTTCCATAGATATCCAATGTAACCCTTATCACTTATGCAAACAGCTCTAAGGCCAGTGAGAATAGTAAAGGGGAAAGCGGGCATTCCTGCCTAGTACCCCTGTGCACTGGAAAATGTTTTGAAGGAGAATCATTTATTCTTGGCTGGGCCACTGGAGAATATTATAACACACCGACAGCATTAATAAACCCCTCTCCAAAGTTCAAATAATGGAGAATTTCGAACAATTAAGACCATTCAACCCAGTCAAAAGCTTTCTTGCATTAGATGGAGTGGAAATGGAGAAAAAAAGAACAATTATGAGTTAAGAAGACAAGAAAGGAATATTATACCCAGAGAATACAAACAGCCCTATCTAAACCAGATGAGTTCTTTACAATTGTGAGATTAGTAAATATGCCCTCACCATAACAAGTTTTAGGTCCTACTGCCAATCATTTAGTGCAGTATTTTTGTGACAAAGTGAAATTGATAAACATAGCATTAAGAGTGATTCATTGCTCAATGTATGTTATAGACCAGCCATTTGTCAAGTACAATTGTGGTCAACATTATTGGCACCATTGCATTTTAGGTATATTGTGTACAGTATCTTGAAAAATAATTGGAAATATTCCAGCTGTGTGTCATCATAATATTTTAATAGTATGCTCAAAGGTATACAACAAAAAAAAGATGTCTCTGCAACTTAGACAGCAATTTCTGAGAAAAAAACTAAATATGATCTGGGCAGGATTAATGGCACCCTTCACTAATATTTGGTTGCAGAACCCTTAGCAGTGATGACAGCTTCCAAATGTTTCTTGTAGCCATCTATAAGTTTTGTACATCGGTCTGCTGGTTGTTTCTCCCACTTTCCAAATGTGATTTGTTCCCACTCATTAATGTTTCCAGGATTCCTTTTATCACAGGCAGATTTCAGGTCTTTCAAAAGGTTTAAAACAGTCCATTTGTTCCTTTTTATCATTCTTTTGTACCTTTGGATGTATATTTTGGGTCATTTTTCTGACACCAGGTAGCACATTTTACTCCAAAATATCTTGGTAGTCCTCTAACTTCATGATTCCTTTAATACGTTCCAGGTCTCCAGTTCCTGAAGTAGCACAATAGCGCCACAACATTATGGAACCTCTACCATAATTTAACAGTAGGAAGGGTATTTTTTCCCTTATAAGCTTAATTGCTGCCTGTAAATTTATCACAGGTCTGCATGGCCAAAGAGCTTAAGTGTGGTTTCATCTGTCCGCAGAACATTTTCCCAGAAGGATTGTGGTTTCTCAAGGTGGGTTCTGGGAAAGATCAAGCATGCCTTTTTATGGCTGTCTCTGAGCAGGAGGGTCCTCCTTGGCCTTTGCCCATGAAGTCCTTCTTTGTTTAGTGCTCAGTATAAGGTGCAGGTTGAAACCACCACTTCAGATTGCTCCAGGTCAGCCTTAAGCTCTTTGCATGTTGTACGTGGTGTTTTTCTAACAGTTCGCACTAACCTTCGAAGACTTCTTGGATTAATTTTCCACCTCCCACCATGTTCTGGGAGGTTCTTGACAGTTCCATGAGCAGAAAACTTCTTGTTTGTTTTTTTTTTAATTATATATTTAAGAGTTTTACAATGTATCAAGAATAAACTTGTACAGAAAAGGCTTCACATCCACAAATCATCCAGAAAGAAAAAATTCAAGAAAATGCTAGACAACATTAATGCCTAAAGTCCACCATAATAGGTGCATGGCAACTACCTAAGGAAAAAACAGAAAGGCCAGAGAAGCCCATCTGCAACATTACAATGAATAAATCATGAAGGAAACAGATTGCTAGAGAGGGCCAAAGCATATCAATAAATGCACGGTTACTTATCCCCACCACCCTTGTCAACAGGAGAAGATGTAATGGGCAATCTGGCACTAACAAACAGAGATAAATCAGCAGGTTGGAAAAAATATATCTTTGTGCCTTACATACAATTAAATATTTGCACAGGAAGTGTAGTTGGAAAGTGGCTACTAGCTGCAGGACACCAGGGGGCATGTTTACTAAGATCCCGGTAAAGTGCGGGCCGCGGTAGAGTGCGGGTGCCATATAAGGAGTGGGCGTTTCGCGCTGAAGAAGGAAATGCGTGATTTGCATATGCGGTAAGGTGCGGGCCGCCCATATGCGCCCTGCACATTAGCACATGAAGTGGCTGCACGGGAGGAATACGTGGCATGCTGATGTGCAATCATGAGAGCAAAGCTACAGCACAATGTTTAGCCCACTAACCACTGGTGTAGGGTTCAGTGTTTCAATCCCCCACAGTGCACAATGAAGATAGCTGTCTGAGGCGTAAGTTTTGGAGGCAGATAAATAATGGGTGGCGGAAGGCGGAGCGCTGCTGGGCCTAAAGCGGCGCGCGATTGTATTTGGAGGCCTGTGAATCCTGGAAGGTATAAGTGGCACATTGATATGAAAGCAGAAGAAATGAGCCACAGCACAATGGTAAAAACACTGCCCAAAGGTGCAGGGAGCATGGGTTCAATCCCCCCCCAGTGCTCAGCAAAGGAAGCTGGCTGTGGCATTATTTTAGAAGGTACACCAAGTATGGGCGGCCTAAGGCGTTGCGCTGCTGGGCCTAAAGCGGCGCGCGAATGTGTTTGGAGGCCTGTGAATCCCGGGAGGTATAAGTGGCACAGTGATATGAAAGCAGAAGAGATGAGCCACAGCACAATGGTTAGAACACTGCCCAAAGGTGCAGGGAGCATGGGTTCGATCCCCCACAGTGCTCACCGAAGGAAGCTGGCTGTGGCGTTATTTTAGAAGGTACACCAAGTATGGGCGGCCTAAGGCGTTGCGCTGCTGGGCCTAAAGCGGCGCGCGAATGTGTTTGGAGGCCTGTGAATCCCGGGAGGTATAAGTGGCACAGTGATATGAAAGCAGAAGAGATGAGCCACAGCACAATGGTTAGAACACTGCCCAAAGGTGCAGGGAGCATGGGTTCGATCCCCCACAGTGCTCACCGAAGGAAGCTGGCTGTGGTGTTATTTTAGAAGGTACACCAAGTATGGGCGGCCTAAGGCGTTGCGCTGCTGGGCCTAAAGCGGCGCGCGAATGTGTTTGGAGGCCTGTGAATCCCGGGAGGTATAAGTGGCACAGTGATATGAAAGCAGAAGAGATGAGCCACAGCACAATGGTTAGAACACTGACCAAAGGTGCAGGGAGCATGGGTTCGATACCCCACAGTGCACACTGAAGGAAACTGGCTGTGGTGTTCTTTTACAAAGTATGTGTGGCATAAGGCGTTGTGCTGCTGGGCATAAGGGTGTGTGCTAATAGTTTGGAAGCATAATAATGTTGGTAAGCCATATGGTGGTGCGCTGATGTGCAAGCCCAGAAAAAGAATCACATCGCAATGGTTAGGGGTGCAATCCCCAACAATGGCAAATGAACATGGCTTGCTGAGTGCGTACCTGGTAGGGTTAATATTGCATTAGGAGGCACATCTCGTATATCTGTGCAATAGCTTATTCAAGCACATGTACTGTCACAGCACTGTAACATAACATGCCCCTGAGGTTACCTCAAATGACACATTTGTAAATGGATTGTCCGCCATGGCACTGTACAATGTTGTTGAAAGCGTGGCCGATGGGGCGCCATGTAGGGTGCCCTATGAGGCAGGTAAAGGTCACAGCACTGTTTCTGATGGCAGCACTGTGCATTGTGATGTATGGAAATGGTAAGTAGGTGTGCTGACCCTGGTCTGACTTCCTTGTTTTAGTAGTGAGGGGCTGTAGCCAGCCCCTGGTGACTGATATTAACAGGGGTGCCGAGTGAATGTCATTGTAAGCAGTCGCCTGGGTCTGTCTGCAGCCCCTCCCCCCCTCCTTGCGAAATCATCAATGGCAGACCTGCATCTGCCATTACTGATTTAGCTAGGAGGTGCTGCAAACAGGCCCCGGGGACAGATATGAACAGGGGATCAGAGTCACTATTATCGGGGAAAATGCCCTATTCCCTTTGCATATTGAAATCCCAAAACTAGCATAGGCCCATTACATACAAGGTATGGTGAAAAACAACATACCCCTATGTAATGTATGCTCACAACTGTTGAAGACAGTCAATGATGTTGCAGGGGTCATGGTATACTATTTTCTGGACAGCAGGTTAGCTGAGTTATGTTCCATGTCTGTGTGAAAGTGTACAGAAATCCGTGCGTCCATCTAAAGAGAACTACACCCTTGTGCCATATATTATTGGCCAGATTACGGTGCATCAGATGGAACATCCTCTACATATCCCGTTAGCAAAGCAAACCATTAATATCTACCTGAGGCCATGTTTAAAGTCTGCCAACTCCCAAGGCACTATCGTAGGCACCCCATAAGCTGTGTGAATCCAAGGTGTGGCAGAAGATGCCCTAAGGATGTATAGGTGAAATCAGCAATGTTAGGCAACAACAGCAACATTGCACAATTTGAATGTTAAAAGACGTATGTGCCAAACACACATGTAACATGAACACTGCACAGAGCAGGGAACATAGACAATATTAAACTAAAAGAACGACGTAGATAAGTTGATGGAATGCAGATATCAGCTTCAGTCCATGTGACAGCCATAAAAATGGACAAACATGTTGTGGCCAACGAGATCCATGCACAGAGTGATGGAAATGTGCCATGCTGTAATGACTGTGTGTGACAGAGGATGGGAAGATGTGGCCAGCAGAGGTGGCTGCAATGGCAGGATAACTGAAATATCAGGATGACTGTGGAGTACAGGTGCTAGGCTGAGCACACACAGGGGAGGCAAGCAGGGTGAGCTGCAATGCATGAATATGATGGAGTTCACGATGTGGGGAAGCAGCATGCACATCTGGGTAAGATGGCGCACAGCTGGCAGACAGAGGATGGACACAAGGATGTATCACAACTCAGATGAGGGTACTATGTGGTCATACCACATATCACCACAGATATGACACACAGACAAATGAAACGCACCAATGCAGGACAAGCATACAAATCCAAGACAGCAGACAGGGAGCACACCGATTACCCCCACCACAAATGGCCATGCCTAAAACGGTAGGCCAAACCGCCAATTTGAGCACATTAGCAAAAGCTGCATACAAAAACACTGCATATCAGTACCCCAAACGCCTGCTGGGTGTCAGAACAAGCAAACCACCAAAATAAATAATGAGCAAATGCACATGCATATCTGCCATGTACATATTTATGTCCACTCTGTATGTGGCATCGGGGACAACTGCACCAATACAAGGGAATGTTTTGTAGTGAATACAGCATGTAAAATCCATAACAAAGGAAAACCATGGCATCCCATGACGCTCTGTGGATCAGGTGACTAATGATGATTGTGGCGTGATAAAGATCAACATGCAATAAGGTGCACCACACACACCACCATAATCACAGCCAAACAAAATCACTACGTGCATTGGCATGTGTAAACCATAAAGTAAGAGACCTATGTAACAACGAATATGTTAAGGGGATGAAGCACACAGGATGCACCCTGTTGTACAGTGCAAAGAGGGAAGGGTGTGTGTAGAGGTGAGGAACCTGTTGGTACCTAATGGTGCATTTAAGCCAGTGTGCCAAAGAACCAAACAAGCGGAAGATAAACCCCAAACTACAGAGTTCAAACACATTACTGTACACAATCCCACAAACTGCAAAATGAGCACACTGTAACACAAATACCCCAAAGGGTGTGTGTGTATGTCAACCATTCATTCACAGTGATGTGCCATATGGCTGCCACATACACAGCTGGCACTGTGCAAGGATGTGAGCACATGTGCACCATGTACATGACCAGTAAAGGACCCCAAAAAGGGACAGTATGATCAAATAGTCTAGAAGTAACATGGGGAATAGAAAAGTGGCTTTGCCCCCAAACAACCAGTGAGAAAGTCACATTAGCACTCCCTGTGTCATAGGGCAAGTCTGGGAACCCCCCATTTACGTTGAAAATTGTCACAGGGTGGACCTAGGGCAGCATGAGAAAATGCACGGCAGTGTGAATGATCAAGGAAAAAGTGACAGGATGAATGGAAGAATGCTTGACAGTTGCCAGGGACAACAAAAGCACACGTGCCCAGAGCCTGGAGAGACACACCCCGGGAGTAAGGCACGGGACTCTGCTTCACCTAATGAAGCGCAGCTGAAGGAAGGTGGAGTCAGAATATACATGGATAAAACGGACTACCAAACATTCAGTGGGAGGCTGCCTGGTAGGGAGAGGCAAGCTTGTAGTGAGAGGCAACCTTGGAGAGAGAGACTACCTTGGAGTGAGAGATTACCTTGGAGTGAGAGGCTATCTTGGAGTGACAGGCAATCTTGGAGAGAGAGGCTACCTTCGAGTGGGAAGCAAGCTTGGAGAGAGAGGCAAGCTTGGAGAGAGAAACAGCCTTGGAGAGAGAGGCGTTCTCACAGGCAATCCTGGAGAGAGGAGCCGAGTAGACAATCCTGGAGAGAGGAAATATGGAAAGAGGCCAGGGACCTGTGTGGCTCTGAGAGAAGGCAAGTGAAATATAAGAAAACTACAACAGCAGATTCAGGGGAAAAGAAGGGATATAAGGGATATCTGCCTTCTAAAAGAGAACAGTCTTGGAGGCAGACAAATACCCTTACAAAGCCTAGGCATTCAGAGGCTGATAGCACGTTTTCTCCTGTTTATAAATGTATTAAAAGAAGGGGGTTTCACCTACCGAGAGAAGCAGAGGAAATCCCTTATTACAGTGAACTCTTATCTCCAAGAGAAACGCCGTTACACAGTTTGCAATCGGGTACAGCTGAATCGGGAGAGCTGAGGCAGACCCAGCAGGGAGCGTATCCCAATTACTCAGCTAGCAAGCTAAGCAGAGACCTAAGCTATCCACTGAAGCACCAGCGGGGGCAGGGTTCTAGAAAACAGCATACAGAGTTTGGTGACCTTCCCCAGGGAAGCAGTGCTATTCAGAGGAAGAGGAACATCCTAAGTAAAGAGGCAAATCTGCCATACTTTTATTCCACATTAGACGTGGGCAATGCAGATTCCTCCGGACCAGAGTTGATGGAATATGACGATTCTGGTACATTAGAAGATACTGAATTAATGGAATGTTCTCTTACTATAAAAGAACCTGAGTACCCCTTAAGGTAAAGGTTCGTGTAACCTTAATTCTATGTGCAGGTAGCAAAGGCTACAAACTCTCTCTCTCTCTCTCCCTAGCCAAACAGACAAAGTAGGCTGTTTGTTCTTTTGTTGTGTTTGACGTTATATGCTGAAGAAAGCTATTTGTGTTATCCAGTTACTTTATGTTATAAGCCAAGTTAGGCTATTACTTTCTGTTGTAAAAGAAGAAAACCTCAAAGGGACGGGGAATAAAACCCTAACAGAAGATGAAGTCTTATGTGTGCTTTGTATAGATACAAGCACGGCACAACTACCACCCTCATGAGCCAAAACATACCAGCAGTCAAGGCTGGGGCGGATGAGGTGTGACAGTACATATGCAAGTTGTCCTGTGCATATCGTGTCAGCACAGTCTGTGAGCTGTACTGGCACAGTGTGCACACACATCCATGTCCAAACAGGGGAACTATGTTCGACATTGCCTGTGTCGTTGCCCTATGCATCAAGGTGTCCAACCCCTCATACACGACTATTTTGTGGCATATGTGTAACCCTTGCCGTGCCTAGTTTAATGACCACATTCCCTACACCCCACCATGTTGCTGCATGTGACAGTGGCAGAGCTTCACAACAAATATCATTCATTTGTTGACATATGTTGACATATGTGGTTCATGTATTCGCTAACGTGTGAGTTGTGTGACTCTGGGACAGGTGCTACAGTGTAACATCTGACACAAGAACCTCTTATCAGACACCTACACACATGGTCACCCCCCAAATGTACTGTGGAGACAGTGGAGTTATCGCTAGCATGTTTACCCCTCGAAAACATATATGTCTACACAAACATCACATGCTGACATCCATAGTCCTAGGCTGCATGAGGCACACAAGCATTACATGGTGTGTTGAACATATGTTTAATAACAACAAATCCAAACAGGGGTAGCTATGTACATTTGTAAGACGGGGGATAATACCATGACCCGCCCCCCCTAAACTCACCCTCCCCACCCCTTTCCCCCACACGCCCTGAACAATGTCCCATCCACAATCCCGCAACCCGACATGCCCCCCACCCTCCCTCCACATGCCCAGTGATGGAAGACAGGGCAACACAGGGCACATATGTGGACGTCACTAGCACCATTACTGACGCCAGTGACGCCATTGAGAGGGTGGTTGGCGACATGGTAGCCGGACCACCTCGGCTACCACCCTCTCAATAACTCCCGCCAGCCACTGCTGTGAGTGGCTCAGCTGGTGGAGCCGTTGCTCCATCGCATGCATGGCCCCAGACAGGTTTTCCACGCATCTGCCACCACACACACACATTGTGCCAGGTGTTTGTGTGGTGGCATCTGCGTAGACCCTGGGTGGGGCCCTGCATGGTTGAGGCAACCTTTGTGGCTGAGGGGAGCCCACAGTGCCCTGTGATGCCCTGTCTTCGACATCACTCTCCCACACCCCCTCTGGCACCCTCTCCCCCCCTGAGCCCTCCACAACGTCCCCCTCCCCCTCCACATCCCCAACACCCTGTCTCCCCCCTGGCACCCCCCCAATCAGCCGTTCCAGATGGCCATCTGGCCCCTGGTGGGGGACATCTGATGCAGGTGGATGTGTCTGCGCCTCCACCACCACCTCCTCCTCATCCTCATCCTCCTCCTCCTCCTCCTCATCTTCCTCCTCCTCTTCCCCCTCCTCCGATGTGATGAGGACCACCACCTCGTCTGCATGTGGTGTGGGGGGACGTCTCAGGAGGGGTGCGGAGGTTGTGGGCAGATCCTCTGGGACATCACCATCTGTGGAGGTCGACAAGCATAGGGACTCTGTTAGGTCTCACATACAGCACGTCTACATATGCAGTGGCCACACAGGTATTTCTGGCAACTGCAACATCTGTTACTGATGTGACACTTTGAGAACACTCAGATGCAACCTTTGGGGAGCTCTCACCCTGGATTCGCTGCAGGTAGCCGGCATGGTGGTGGCGCAGCTCCCTGCCCTTCTTCCGGAGATCCTCAACCTGTTGATGGTAATTGAAAGGTTGGGTGCATTAGTGACATATCAACCTTCTGCTGGGTCACCCATAACAACACACAGCCGTGTGGGCAATGTTTTGCTGCTACAGCCACACTGTTGTGTGTGTGTCTCATGTATAGCATAGTTCATCACATGTCATTGGGGATCGCCATGGGCAACAGACATATGTCCTCACATGTGCATAATGTGGGTGGGGGGTGGGATTGACCCTGTATGAGCAATGGAAGATTGCTATCTTTGTAGGCCGTAGCCCTGCTGTGCAGACCACATGTGTGTTTACAACACCATAGACATGGGCAATATCACCATAACATCTGTGAACAACAGTGGTCATGTGTAGTTCTATGTATGTGTTGGTCAACCACACCTGCTGAGTTGATCATTGGAAGAACATCACTGATGTCCATGTGTGTCATAGGTTTGGCTTTCTATTATGTGTATAAATGCTGAAACAACATTTGCATGATGGTGTGGGGACATAGATCTGTTGCAGGTGTTTGTTAGCTTCTGACATGTTTCATGGGGATGGGGTGCTGTTACACACATAAACATCGTCCCCTACCATATCATCTGCAGACATCGGAGACATGTGTGATGATATATTGACCTCCAAAACTATGGGGTACGTACAACCTCTGTGCCATGAACAAACACAATATCTTTCTAACATACCCACCATTGCATGCCGGTATTTGGCCCCCTGGGGGTGGTGTATCCGAACACACATCATCAGCTCCATACACCATAGCAAGTGGGTGACTAACAGGACACATTACCATAGTCACTGGAATCCTGGGGATATTGGGAATGCATATAACTTGTTAGTCACACAACCATATCTCTATGGTGCCAGATGACCCAGTGTGATGGGCTGCCTGGACCCACGGGATAGGGGAACACAGCAAACTGTTAAAGCACACACAACCATATCTCCAGGGTGATAGATGACCCAGTGTGATGGGCTCCGTGCACTCCAGGGGATAGGGAGGGTAAAGCAAACTGTTGTAGCACACACAACCATATCTCCATGGTGCCAGATGACCCAGTGTGATGGGCTGCCTGGACCCACGGGATAGGGGGAACACAGCAAACTGTTAAAGCACACACAACCATATCTCCAGGGTGATAGATGACCCAGTGTGATGGGCTCCGTGCACTCCAGGGGATAGGGAGGGTAAAGCAAACTGTTGTAGCACACACAACCATATCTCCATGGTGCCAGATGACCCAGTGTGATGGGCTGCCTGGACCCACGGGATAGGGGGAACACAGCAAACTGTTAAAGCACACACAACCATATCTCCAGGGTGATAGATGACCCAGTGTGATGGGCTCCGTGCACTCCAGGGGATAGGGAGAACAAAGGAAGCTGTGAGAACACACACAACCATATCTCCAGGGTGATTGTTACGCCACTGTGATGACCTCACAGTACACCTGTGGATAACGAGACGTTTTGGACCTTTTACATTACACTACCCAATACCACGATGTGAACAGGGAACCCACTGTGATGGGCTCTGTATTCTCCTGGGGATAGGGTGGATGTACTATATTGTGTTGCCACACACAACCATATCCACAGGGTGACCAATAGAGCACTGTGATGACCTCTCAGCACCCCTGATGATAGGGAGTATGTTCTTCAACTTTACATTACACACAACAATATCTCCAGGATGACTGGGAACACACTGTGATTGCCTATGTAGTCTGCTAATGATGGGGTCGATGTATGAACTTGCCTAGGCACACAGATCATATAGTAAGGGTGACTGATAGCCCACTGTGATGAACTCTCCACACCCCTGGGGATACGGAGACTGGTTTGACCTGTTACATTCCACACAGCAATATCACCATGATGAATGGGAACACAGTGTGATGGCCTCTCTGTTCCCCTGGTGTTAGGGTGGATGTATGACATTGTCTGGTCACACAGACCATATCTTACGGGTGACTGATACACCACTGTGATGAGCTGTACACACCCCTTGGGATATGGATTACGTTCTGACCTTTTAAATGACACACACTGATGTCACCAGGATGAATGGGAACACACTGTGAGGGGCTGTCTGGTCTGCTGCTGATAGGGTGGATGTATGAAATTGTCGGGGCACACAGACCATATATGACGTTTGCGTAAATGTTCACGATGATGCGATCTCTGCACCGCAGGGGATAGGGAGAATGTTTACCACCTTTACAGTAAACAGACCAAGATCACCAGGATGAGTGGTAACACACAGTGGTGCCCTCGTGGGGATGGGGAGGCTAATGCAAACTGTTTCACCACACACAACCATATCCCTTGGATGACAGGTGACCCACTGTCATGGGCTCTGTCTTCTCCTGGGGATAGGGTGGCTAATGCAAACTGTTTCAGCACACATCAACATCTAGCCAGGGTGACAGGTAACCCACTGTGATGGGCTCTGTCTTCTCCTGGGGATAGGGTGGCTAATGCACACTGTTTCAGCACACATCAACATCTAGCCAGGGTGACAGGTAACCCACTGTGATGGGCTCTGTCTTCTCCTGGGGATAGGGTGGCTAATGCAAACTCTTTCAGCACACACAACCATATCCCCTGGATGACAGGCGACCCACTGTGATGGGCTCTGTGTTCTCCTGGGGATAGGGTGGCTCATTCAAACTGTTTCATCACACACAACCATATCCCCTGGATGACAGGCGACCCACTGTGATGGGCTCTGTCTTCTCCTGGGGATAGGGTGGCTAATGCAAAGTGTTTCAGCACACAACAACATCTAGCCAGGATAACAGGTGACCCACTGTGATGGGCTCTGTCTTCTCCTGGGGATAGGGTGGCTAATGCAAACTGTTTCAGCACACACAACCATATCCCCTGGATGACAGGCGACCCACTGTGATGGGCTCTGTGTTCTCCTGGGGATAGGGTGGCTCATTCAACCTGTTTCATCACACACAACCATATCCCCTGGATGACAGGCGACCCACTGTGATGGGCTCTGTCTTCTCCTGGGGATAGGGTGGCTAATGCAAAGTGTTTCAGCACACAACAACATCTAGCCAGGATAACAGGTGACCCACTGTGATGGGCTCTGTCTTCTCCTGGGGATAGGGTGGCTAATGCAAACTGTTTCAGCACACACAACCATATCCCCTGGATGACAGGTGACCCACTGTGATGGGCTCTGTCTTCTCCTGGGGATAGGGTGGCTCATGCAAACTGTTTCAGCACACACAACCATATCCCCTGGATGACAGGCGACCCACTGTGATGGGCTCTGTCTTCTCCTGGGGATAGGGTGGCTAATGCAAAGTGTTTCAGCACACAACAACATCTAGCCAGGATAACAGGTGACCCACTGTGATGGGCTCTGTCTTCTCCTGGGGATAGGGTGGCTAATGCAAACTGTTTCAGCACACACAACCATATCCCCTGGATGACAGGCGACCCACTGTGATGGGCTCTGTGTTCTCCTGGGGATAGGGTGGCTCATTCAACCTGTTTCATCACACACAACCATATCCCCTGGATGACAGGCGACCCACTGTGATGGGCTCTGTCTTCTCCTGGGGATAGGGTGGCTAATGCAAAGTGTTTCAGCACACAACAACATCTAGCCAGGATGACACGTGACCCACTGTGATGGGCTCTGTCTTCTCCTGGGGATAGGGTGGCTCATGCAAACTGTTTCAGCACACACAACCATATCCCCTGGATGACAGGCGACCCACTGTGATGGGCTCTGTCTTCTCCTGGGGATAGGGTGGCTAATGCAAACTGTTTCAGCACACAACAACATCTAGCCAGGTTGACAGGTGACCCACTGTGATGGGCTCTGTCTTCTCCTGGGGATAGGGTGGCTAATGCAAACTGTTTCAGCACACACACCCATATCCCCTGGATGACAGGTGACCCACTGTGATGGGCTCTGTCTTCTCCTGGGGATAGGGTGGCTAATGCAAACTGTTTCAGCACACACAACCATATCCCCTGGATGACAGGTGACCCACTGTGATGGGCTCTGTCTTCTCCTGGGGATAGGGTGGCTAATGCAAACTGTTTCAGCACACACAACCATATCCCGTGGATGACAGGTGACCCACTGTGATGGGCTCTGTCTTCTCCTGGGGATAGGGTGGCTAATGCAAAGTGTTTCAGCACACAACAACATCTAGCCAGGATGACAGGTGACCCACTGTGATGGGCTCTGTCTTCTCCTGGGGATAGGGTGGCTAATGCAAACTGTTTCAGCACACACAACCATATCCCCTGGATGACAGGTGACCCACTGTGATGGGCTCTGTCTTCTCCTGGGGATAGGGTGGCTAATGCAAAGTGTTTCAGCACAACAACATCTAGCCAGGATGACAGGTGACCCACTGTGATGGGCTCTGTCTTCTCCTGGGGATAGGGTGGCTAATGCAAACTGTTTCAGCACACAACAACATCTAGCCAGGGTGACAGGTGACCCACTGTGATGGGCTCTGTCTTCTCCTGGGGATAGGGTGGGTAATGCAAAGTGTTACAGCACACAACAACATCTAGCCAGGATGACACGTGACCCACTGTGATGGGCTCTGTCTTCTCCTGGGGATAGGGTGGCTCATGCAAACTGTTTCAGCACACACAACCATATCCCCTGGATGACAGACGACCCACTGTGATGGGCTCTGTCTTCTCCTGGGGATAGGGTGGCTAATGCAAACTGTTTCAGCACACAACAACATCTAGCCAGGGTGACAGGTGACCCACTGTGATGGGCTCTGTCTTCTCCTGGGGATAGGGTGGCTAATGCAAACTGTTTCAGCACACACAACCATATCCCCTGGATGACAGGTGACCCACTGTGATGGGCTCTGTCTTCTCCTGGGGATAGGGTGGCTAATGCAAACTGTTTCAGCACACACAACCATATCCCCTGGATGACAGGTGACCCACTGTGATGGGCTCTGTCTTCTCCTGGGGATAGGGTGGCTAATGCAAACTGTTTCAGCACACACAACCATATCCCCTGGATGACAGGTGACCCACTGTGATGGGCTCTGTCTTCTCCTGGGGATAGGGTGGCTAATGCAAAGTGTTTCAGCACACAACAACATCTAGCCAGGATGACAGGTGACCCACTGTGATGGGCTCTGTCTTCTCCTGGGGATAGGGTGGCTAATGCAAACTGTTTCAGCACACACAACCATATCCCCTGGATGACAGGTGACCCACTGTGATGGGCTCTGTCTTCTCCTGGGGATAGGGTGGCTAATGCAAAGTGTTTCAGCACACAACAACATCTAGCCAGGATGACAGGTGACCCACTGTGATGGGCTCTGTCTTCTCCTGGGGATAGGGTGGCTAATGCAAACTGTTTCAGCACACAACAACATCTAGCCAGGGTGACAGGTGACCCACTGTGATGGGCTCTGTCTTCTCCTGGGGATAGGGTGGCTAATGCAAAGTGTTTCAGCACACAACAACATCTAGCCAGGATGACACGTGACCCACTGTGATGGGCTCTGTCTTCTCCTGGGGATAGGGTGGCTCATGCAAACTGTTTCAGCACACACAACCATATCCCCTGGATGACAGGCGACCCACTGTGATGGGCTCTGTCTTCTCCTGGGGATAGGGTGGCTAATGCAAACTGTTTCAGCACACAACAACATCTAGCCAGGGTGACAGGTGACCCACTGTGATGGGCTCTGTCTTCTCCTGGGGATAGGGTGGCTAATGCAAAGTGTTTCAGCACACAACAACATCTAGCCAGGATGACAGGTGACCCACTGTGATGGGCTCTGTCTTCTCCTGGGGATAGGGTGGCTAATGCAAACTGTTTCAGCACACAACAACATCTAACCAGGATGACAGGTGACTCACTGTGATGGTCTCAGTAGTCTTATGGGGATAGGATGGATATATCTTCAATTGTCTACACACACAGAACCATATCTCAAGGGTGATGGATAGGCCACTGTGATGAGCTCTCAGGACCCCTGGGGATTGGGGGGGGGGCCTATTCAACAACATTTGTTTAGTAACCCATATCACCGGGTGGACTTACATACCAGTAATGCTACATGTCACATGGCCTATTGCTGTACACAAGGTGTTTGGATCCAGATCCACATCCCACCATATCCATATGATGTGGTATTGATGGATTGAGGGTGATTTATGGGCGTACATTCCTCATGTATGTTGTTGCAGGGCCACAGCAGCAGATTCCATAGCATCAGAACCTCTGTGACCATTACCAGCAACACCAGGGTACAGGACAAAGCAGTCACATATGATACACAGACATTATGTGATTTCTGGTCATCTGCTGGATATTCCTGACTCACAAAACCTTATATTACCAGCATGGACATCTGCAATGGACACAGGCTACATATCTGATTCCAATGAGTTGCCCCCATACACTTACCTCCCTTGGGTATTCAGCGAGGCGATTAAATCTTCTCTGTAGCCGCTCCCATGCCCTGCGGACCTTGGAGCTGTCCCTTTGCCTGCTGGGCCCGGGGAACAGCTTCTCTTGCCTGTTGGCAATCAGCCGGGCCAGGGAGCGCAGCTCGCGTGGAGTAAAGGAGGGCTTCCTTTGTCTGGGCGCCATTTTCCGATACTGTCATGTGCTTGCACGCAGCGTTATTCACGCGCATGCGCGCCGCAACTGGCGCATGCGCGCCGCAACTGGCGCAGATTAGTGACGTCTTACGTACAACTGTGCCCCGCAAATGGCGCGGTTTAGCGATGTCAAACGTCCATCTGCGTCCCGAAACGCAACGTATAGCAACCTATGATGTCCATCTGCGCAACGACCATAGTTTAACAACGTCATACGTGTGACTGCGCACCGCAGCTGGCCCATTTTTCAACTGGTTTACAGTCATGTACGCCACGCAACTGGCGCTGCTGCGTGACGTATTATGTACATATGCGCACCGCAAATACGCATTTCAGCGCATAGACATATGCACATTCGCAGCACAATTTGCATATACACTGGTGAGTGACACCTATTTTAGACACATAAGATAGTTTGTGATCATATCGTGTCTACACATTTTGGACTTGAAGTAATCAACACTTCCACAATGTTTCTTAGGCTTTCGTATGACGTGATGTACTATGGCTTTGACATTGCAATGAGTGACACTACAAATGCAAACACAACAAGGTGTCATTGAGACCCATCAAAGTGCGCTATACGTCAACCGTGAAATATGTTTGTGTGTGCTTGCACCGTTTAATACAGCCTCCCTATCCCCATGCGTCATGGAGGCCATCACAGTGGCATATCAGTCACCATGGTGATATGGTTGTGTGTGCTTAAGGTAGACCACAAACACTCCCTATCCACAGGAGACCACACAGCACAACAGAGTGGTCTAACAGTCATCCTGGTGATGTGGAGCTATGAGTCCCAATATATCATGTTCAGTAGTTCATCTCAATGTGCGGCCAGCAATGATGTTCGGGATGGCATAAGGGGGGGGGAGGGGCTGGGGGCCGTTTCTATCTGGACAGTCTACATACACATTAGGTTGCGTAACACACATACTGAGCTGATGGAGTTTGCCATGAGACAGACAAGCACGTTGATTTTAAGTAGGTGTTCTGACATACAGACATTCTGGCTGACGTGTGCCACATTATTTGCCAATTCTCCTTATGGTACAGACCTACTGTTTCCCTTTACACAGTCTGCCTAATCAATATGACTTGCTGGGACATTACTCTCTAATATCAGCAGTGGTTTGTGTGTCCTTGGGTTATGGTTTTTCTTCTGACAGCAAACACACTGTGACATTGCAATAATCTTGGATGGCACATCTGATCCTCTATGAGCCACTCCAGAGAGTGCATTATGAGTTGCAGTCTCCGCCACAGCACCTTCTCATGTTCCAGTTCTGCCACCGTATAGGGTGCGTTTGATGAAGGTTCAGGCTACAGCACTGAGGGTGTTGTTGGCAGTAGCAAATGACGTAATATATGACACAAGCCTCAGATACACATGTCACATTACTCAACTGTGGGATCAGATGCATGACTTTTGCCTCAAGACACTGTGAGATCACAGGTGACCCACCTCTCCATAGCTCTGCGGTTGTGGAGCAGTCCTCCTTGAACCCCTTGGTCTGTCTGGTAATCTGGATAGGCCTAATGACTACACATGAGATCGCTATGCATCAGAGCTATCCTGCAACCTGAGTGTTTTGTGGCTCGATAGGTCTGGCTCTGAGGACACCTGCCTTACACCTCTGTCATTTAGGCGTGTGAGTGTGCAAAGCACAGATGACATAGACATGGAAGGCATAGATAGACTGTGTCACATACTTTGTAATTTCTCACCACCACCATGCAGTTGTATACTGAAAAACTATGTTGTTGGTGGTGACAGGCAAAGATGCATGCTACACATTCTATCTGACCTTTTTGATGTCTTAAACATCAGCACCTTGGCCACTTACAATGGTTGATGACAGAGGTGTTGTCCAGGAGTGTTGACAAGCAGTCCTGGAGGGCCACACACCACTCAGCTTGACAAAAGATCGCGATTACTTATATATATCTTGCATCTTAATTTGTGCGATCATAAACACCCATCTTGCCTAGGCTTTCAGGGAGGACTGGGTCAGAACCACTGCCATAGCTGCTAATACACCCCTGGCTGCCTGCAGGTGGACTACAGGCCAACACATGACCTGTTGGCTTTCTTTACCAAGATGGGGTTAACCACACATACCCATGATGCACTGCACATGTAAATCATCCGTCTACAAATAACAGCAAGATGATTTATGCAGCCAGATACCCACCTCAACCTGTATATAATTACTGAACGTGTAGGTTGATGACACAGAGTTGCTATTGACTGTTACATTGTGTGGGTCACGTGCTCACCCTGAGATTGAGAGTGGACACACAGCACCATGTCCTCAGCACCTAGCTTAGGTGGGATAGGCTATGGTGTAGGTCCACATCAGTGACACTGTGTGATGGGTAGTTGTTGTAGATGCACTGCCAAATACACTTGTGGCCATCTGATATTTCTCTGTGACGTTTACACCTTCAGCAATTTGCAGCACCCACATTGGTCTTATGCTGTGTGGTGCCAATGCCCACATATGTTATGTAATTGGGGGGAGGGGGTGGAAGGTGGGTTGGACAGATAGACGGCTTCAGTAACAACCCATACATTAACCACTGTAACGCATAATCACCCAACAACACATCCACAATACTGCAATGGCGCTGCTGGTGGGAAATGATAAACTGGGTCCAGCTGAGAGAAGATAAACATAAA
This sequence comes from Ichthyophis bannanicus, assembly GCA_033557465.1. Lineage (NCBI taxonomy): Eukaryota > Metazoa > Chordata > Amphibia > Gymnophiona > Ichthyophiidae > Ichthyophis > Ichthyophis bannanicus. The sequence continues at coordinate 744,537,557 of CM066034.1, read as the reverse complement.
ACCAAACATAAACGTGGTGCATGGATTTCTATGCACATCCATAAGGTGACAGCAGACAAATGGCAGGCCTAAAAATGATCAGCAGCACACCACCACTATCTGACATTGTCCTCCAGCAAATAGTGGAACACTGCAGCCGATGCACCCCTGAAGGTGTGGCAACCTTACACATACTAGATGCATTCGGTCTGCTAGCTAGCCCATAGTGCATACTACTGGAGGAAATGTGCGCACCCAAAACTGGGATGTCTGCACAATCACCAAGCAGTTTAGCAAGTGATTCGGCACCAAAAGGAAACCCATACATATCACTTACAAGAGATGCTGTTGGCACTATGGCTGCCCTAGCCACGCCATGGTAACTGCTTAGTCAGGGTGAGAGTGACCTTCCAGGAGGACATGCAGGGGCTACCTTGTCCATGCTGCTGATGACCACACACTACGATGTCTGCTACATTGCCCTATGTTCTGCGCTCATGCATCCAGCCCAGGCCAGCCTGTCGGGGGTATACCCACAATACCTAGCTCCTCATTATGCACATTGGCAAGCTAATACTGGACACAGTACAAACATTGTGGGCTGAGTAAGGTCTTGCAGACATCACACACTGGATGTACAGACACACAATCCCACAGCTAGGCCATCACTGTGCTACTATAGATAGCTTTTGCAGTCTAGGCCAACTCAGCAGTCCTGGACACAGTGCAGGCATAGCTATGGTATGCAATACTGTTGCTGTCACACCCCAATGTGGGACACATTGTCGAACACCAGACGTGAGACACACTCCACAAACATCAAACATATTGGTGTCATAACACTCAATCACCATATTGTGCTTTACCTAGAAATTGATATCTGCTACTAATCTGTTCAACATGTTGCTATATGTGTATTGAATTACCAGGTTTATGGTGACAGCGCTAAGGTGCACACTTACTACTTGTGTGAGATGTACGCAAGGCCCAATATCATGTATATCCAATAGGCTTTGGATCATGGAGCCTGTGGGTCTATTCATTTATTCTCCTGATGGCCAGTACTGTCCGGCAGAGGTACCCAAATACAGTCCTGTTGAGTCAGACACTGTTCATTTTTCCCAAGTGTGCCTACGGAATATGCATGAGATATATCTGCATACCATGGACCAACACATTACATTGAACAACACCATCTTTATTTGACACATCATAAGATGTGCATGATTTGAGGCACTTCAGGACTGCATTTGAGTGAAACTGCTCTATGTGATGCACATGTTTCTCATATATGTACACTTTCTCAGAAAAAATACATGTATTGGCCATCTTTGCATTACCTGCACTACAGATTATTTTATGTTTCTTAAAATTGTGCGATGTCACAATCGTGGGGGCTTTTTGGCCAGGGACGACACACAGGATTTGAACTTGTGACCTTCACCTCCTGAGGGCAATGGCTGTGTGCTTTGCACCACCGTCTTGCAACAGAGACAGTGCATTCCCAGGGATATGCATGGGTGTTTGTCACACTGACCCTGTCTGTTGCACTCCACACCACCCACTTAAAAAGGAGTATGCCATGGTGTGCTGTCGACAGCTGCCACCAATTGCTCTGCCGTCAACATGCTCACATGGCCTTATATTGGAGACTGCATAAAACTTAACTAACAATTGACACTCCAGGACTGCATTTGGTTGACTCTGCTGTAGGTGATGCACATGCTTATGTGGTGGCTACTGTTGAAGGAAAACTACACATATGGGATACGATCTTAGGTTCTCATCAGCAAATAGCCACTCTTTACTGGCTTGTTTTAGAGGGGTACAATTATGTGACCTAGTTGGCCAGGAGCCACATACAGGATTTGAACCTGTGACCTTCTGTTATTGCACACACTGTCTGTATCCACTGCACCAACGTTTTGCAACATATATGCTGCATTCCCAGGGGAGTCCATGACTGTACATCCAACAGAGCATGTCTGTTGTGGTGGACGGTGCCAGACTGCACACGCCTACTGTACTGTCTGCTGTGTCTTTCAGCCAATGCCCCCTCCACCACCTGTACCCCTCAGCCAACATGCAGACATGTCCTTATCTGGAAAACCCATTTCACAGAGTTCCCCAAATCCAGTCTTGGTGTTCCACACACTGTTCTGGTTTTCATGCTATCCCTCATACATATGCATGAGCTACATCTGCATACCATGGGGGTGGTGCATAGCTATGCAGCACAGGCATCTTTGTTAGAGGCAGCATGGAACCTGAATGGTGTGGGGCCCTCCAGGACTGCATTTGGGAGACTCTGCTCCAGATAATGCGCCTGTTTATGGTGTCTGTGAGTGCTGTGGTAAAATATAGGTGTATTAATCATGCATATGTTCCTAGCTATACAGTTTTGTCCTTACTATCACGGTTTAGTTGTAGGAAAAATATGTGGACTGGATTGGCAGTAGCCCCAGCTGGGCTTTGAACCTGTGACCATCTGTTCCTGCACACACTGTCTGTGTGCACTGCACCACCGTGTTGCCACAGATATGTTGTGTTCCCTGGGGAGTACATGACTGTACATCCGACAGAGCCTGTCTGTTGCGGTGGACGGTGCCAGCCTGCACAGGCCTAGGCCACTGTCTGCTGTGGTTTGCAGCCACTGCCCCCTCCGCCACCTGTACCCCTTCCGCAAACATGCAGACATGTTCCTATCTGGGAAAAACATATGACCTGAGTGAGTTGTAGCACACCAGGACTGACTTTGGGGGACTTGGCTGTAGGCAATGCCCATTGTTATGGTTTGTGTGCGGTGTAGGGTAAAATATAGGTGTTGGGACCATGCTTATGTTCTCTGCAATAAAGAGTGTCTGTATTCTCACTGTTTAGTGGTGGGTAACATGATGGGGACTGGGTTGGCAGGAGCCCCAGCTGGGTTTTGAACCTGTGGTTCTCTGGTCCTACAGGTACTGGCTGTGTCCGCTGCACCACACTGTGGCCACAGAAACAGTGCAGTCTCTGGAGATGTGATACCTGGCCGCACGAGTCAGACACCCTGCTCTTCACAATTTTACTGTGGGCTCGTTGACCTTGTATGGGAACAAAGGTGCAAATAAACCTCACAAATGCCCTCCAAAAAAGGGGAGGGAAACCATAACCAAGCTGCGCAACAGTGATATCAATGGGCAACCTAGAAAACACTCCCAGGAAAGCTCCATTAAAATGCAGTGCTTTTGAATGAGTCTACGGAGCGTAGACCCTTCCAAAAATCATTTCTTTTTTTTGGAGCTTTCCTGGGAGTGTTTTGTATGGTTGCCCATTAATATCACTGTTGCTCAGCTGGATTATAATTTTCTTTGAATTTATTGTGGTCATTTTCATATCATGTTTGCTATTTTGTTCTGTGCACATGTATCACACTGCTCACGTCTTTTAGGTTTCCCCGATTTTGCTGTACATTGCTGACGGAAATGGTTTCTCTTCCCTTTAAATGCGCTCTATTTTTTCCTTGTAAATTCGGGCACGCTCCTGTGCGGGGAGTCTCTCCCCTCCCACATTCCACCCATTGACCCCGTCTCTCCGCCCCTCGGGGGCCTTCCTCCGCCCTCATTTCGCCTTTCCACGCCTCTATCGCACATGAGCGCCCCGCAAACGTGCGCGTTTTCGGCGCACGTGTGCGGGGCCCGTTAATGTGACCCGCACGTGTACGGGGCGTTTAAGAGCACTTAAATGCATCATTTTAGGGCGCTCAGGTGCGCCCCGCACAGGTGCGCCGTTTAGTAAACATGCCCCCTAGTTATTATCAAGACATCTGTTTTCTTGTAGTTGATGTTTAAACCAGCATCTTTAAGCCAGGTGGCTATTTCCCTAACGCAGAAAATTATGGGGTCACAGTTGGGTGTGATTATGTTGAAGGACATGCAAATCATTATATCATCGGCATAGATGGCATAATCAATCATGCATTTTTTTATGATTTGGCAAACTGGCTGAATGTAGATATTGAATAACAGGACTGAAAGTGCTGATCCTTGTGGAAGGCCTGTAGTTTGGTAGTAAGAATTGGAGCTGATGTGTCCCATGCAGACTTGTTGAGACCAGTCAGAGAGATACAAGATAAACCACTTGAGCATTAGGTTGCTTAGACCTATTTGTCTTAGGGGTATGTTTACTAAACCGCGCAATTGTGCGGGGCGCACTTGAGCATGCGCTAAGGTGCCTTAGTGCACGCTAATAGTGCATTTTTGTGCCCCGCACATATGCGCGCTGCACTAACGGGCCCGCACAAGTGCGCGGCGCGCTGAAGTGCGATAGAGGCGTGGAAAGGCATTCCGAGGGTGGAGGAAGGCTCCCGAGGGGCGGGGGGACGGGGTCAATGGGTGGAGAGTGGGAGGGGAGAGGCTCCCCGCACAGGAGCGGGGCTGAAATTAGATCAAAAAAATACCGCGAGTGAAAACCTTGCGTTAGAGCCGATTTAAAGGGAAGAGAAACCATTTCCGTCAGCAATGTACAGCAAAACCGGGGAAACCTACAAACGTGAGCAGTGTGATACATGTGCACAGAACAAAATAGCAAATAAAAAGTGAAAATGACCACAACAAAATTCTAAAAAATTATAATCCAGCTGGGCAACATTGATATCAATGGGCAACAATAAAAAACACTCCCAGGAAAGCTAAAAAAAAGAAGAAATGATTTTTGCAAGGGTCTACGCTCCGTAGACCCTTCCAAAAATCATTTCTTTTTTTTGGAGCTTTCCTGGGAGTGTTTTTAATGTTGCCCATTGATATCACTGTTGCCCAGCTTGGTTATGTGTTTTTTCCCCTTTTTGAGAGGTCATTTTTGAGGTTTATTTGCCCTTTTGTCTCCATACAAGGTGAATGAATCCACAGTAAAATTGTGCAGAGCAGGGTTTCTGACCCGTTCAGTCAGGTTTCCTATCTCCAAGGACTGCACTGCCTCTGTGGCCACAGTGTGGTGCAGTGGACACAGCCAGTGCCTATAAAACCAGCAAGTCACAGGTCCAAATCCCAGCCAGGGCTCCTGACAACAGAATCCCCATATTTTACCCACCACTAAACAGAGATAGTAAGGACACTCATTTATTGCAGAGAACATAAGCATGTTTCAAACACCTATATTTTACCCTACACCACATACACACCCTAACAATGGGCATTACCTACAGCCGAGTCACCCAAACGCAGTCCTGGAGTGCCACAACTCAATCAGGTCATATGTTGTTTCCAAGATAAGGACATGTCAGCATGTTGGCGGAAGGGTACAGGTGGTGGAGTGGGCAGTGGCTGCTAGCCACAGCAGACAGCGGCCTAGCCCTGTCCAGGCTGGCACCGTCCACTGCAACAGATAGGCTCTGTCGGATGTACAGTCATGGACTCCCCAGGGAATACAGCTTGTCTGTGGCAACACCGTGGTGCAGTGCACACAGACAGTGTGTGCAAGAACAGAAAGTCACAGGTTCAAAACCCAGCTGGAGCTACTGCTAATCCAGTCTACATATTTTTCCCACAACTAAACCGTGATAGCAAGGACAAACCTTTATTGCTGAGAACATACGCATGGTTAATACGCCTATATTTTACCCCACCAAGCACAGACACCATAAACAGGCGCATTACCTAGAGCAGAGTCTCCCAAATGCAGTCCTGGAGGGCTACACACCATTCAGGTTCCATGCTGCCTCTAATAAAGATGCCTGTGCTGCATATCTATGCACCACCCCATGGTATGCAGATGTAGCTCATGCATATTCATGAGGGACAGCATGAAAACCCGAACAGTGTTTGGCACACCAGGACTGGAGTTGGGAACCTCTGCCATAAAGCAGCAGCCAACAGGGGCAGACACACCCACACCCACACCCACAGGCCCCATTGGCCAATGCCTCCTGGAGAGGCAGGACATTGGGCCCTGCGTGCATCTCCCAATACTAGCACTTGCATACCTTAGCAATGCAACCATACACCTGGGTATACGGTACACAGCTCTCAAATGTTTGATATGAGTACTGGCAGATAGAAATTCCTACGTTAAGCACAGTTTGCTGATTGAGCTCCATCATAACAATCATTCTGATGTTTGCGGTGTGTGCTTCAGGTCTGGTCTCTGACAGTGTTTACCACCCCGGGGAGTGACCCCCAACAGTATTGCGTACCATATCCATGCCTGTACTGTGCCCAGGACTGGTGTGGTGGCATGGCTGCTGAACTCCTCTATAGAAGCACAATGCTGGCATAGGTGTCAGAGTGTGTGTCTGTCTATACCAGAGCTACTCAATTCCAGTCCTGGTGGCCCGCAACCCTGCAGGTTTTTGGGATATCCCTAATGATATACATGAGATATATATGCATTAGAGATAGCCTGCCAACCTGACTGGTGTTTGGCCCTCCAGGGCTGGATTTGGAGACCCCTGCCTTACACCTCTGTCATTTAAGATTGTAAGTGGGCAAGGTGCAGATGTCCAAGACATCAAAAAGGTTAGAATTTGTCACATTCCTCCTTGCTTCTCACCACCACCAAAATATTGTCTATTAGACAACTTTTTGGTGGTCTTGAGAATCTAGGAGGAATGTGACACATTCTATCTACCCTTTTGATGTCTAGAACATCTGTACCTTGCCCACTCACAATCTTAAATGACAGAGGTTTAAGGCAGGAGTCTCCAAATCCAGCCTTGGAGGGCCACAAACTAGTCAGGTTGGCAGGCTATCTCTAATGCATATATATCTCATGCATATCATTAGGGATATCCCAAAAACCTGCAGGGTTGCGGGCCACCAGGACTGGAATTGAGTAGCTCTGGTCTATACAGTGTGTGGTGGCTGCAAACACCTTCCACAGCCCACACTGCCAGCACTGTTGCCAGTATTGGCCTGCCAATGTGCATAATGAGGAGCAAGGTACCATGGGTATAGCCCGGACAGGGTGGCCTGGCCAGGGTGCATCTGCACAGGGCATAGGGCACTGACTGGGACATTTTAGTGCCCAGCCACTACCTACACAGACAGGGTGACCTCAGTATGTCCTGCTGGGAGATCACTCTCACCCTGACTGTGCAGTGAAGACAGCATGGCTAGGCACCCCCATAGTGCTTTATACTATTTTTCTCATGTGATATTTATGGGTTTCCTTTTGGGGTCCAGTCACTGACTTATCTGCTTGTTGTGTGTGCTGCCATCCCAGTTCTGGGTGCATGCATTTCCACCAGGAGCATGCACTATGGACTAACTAGCAGACTGTTTGCAGCTGGTGTGTGTTTTGATGGAGTGCCTTGCATGGTGCAGTGGCTGAAGGCTTGCTGCAGGAGAATATCAGATAGTGGTGGGGTGCAGCTTAGCATATACAGGCCTAATGTCTGTCTGCTATTGTGTTATGGTTATGTACAGAGCTGCATTGACTGCCCTGAAGAGTGTCTTTTCCCCAGCAGGTCTGGGGTTGATGGTCCCCTCTACTGCCACCATTGCAGGGAGGTAGAATGTGGATCTGTTGATGGGAGACCCTGTTTGCCACCCCTTGAGGAGGAGGGTGGTAATCCTCCTAGGGTTCCATAGGGGCTACACCTGACTGAGACAGACAGATACATCCAAAGATTTTCTGTAGAAACTACCTATCTCACACATTAACACTGCTTTGTACCTGCATCATAGCCTCTTTCAGCCATGGAAGGGTGAGCACAGTATCCGCACAATGTGACGGTGTGTAGCTACTCTGTGCCAGTAAAACACACGGTCTGTACCCCCTACCAGGCCGAGGTGCTGTGGGGGTGCACATGGTCACTTCCCCCTACCAGGCCGAGGTGCTGTGGGGGTGCATACCCCATCTTGTGTTTATCTGTGGACAGCTGTTTTGCATGTGCAGTGCATCATGGGTATGGGTGGGCTAGCCCTATCCTGGTGACCACAGCAGACTGTCTGTGTGGTGACATGCAGGCTCTCTGCAGCCAGCCAGGGGCTTGTTAGTAGCTATAGAGCTGTAGCCCAATGGTTACTTCACTCCCTGTGAAGCCAGAGGTCATGGGTTCAAACCCACAGTGGGGTTGTTTGATAGGGCTGCCCAAAGCATTATCTCTTTTTAATGTACATTTTTGCTGCCAGCAAAAACACCCTCAGCGTACTGTACTCATAAGGTGCCTCTGAGGGCACTTTATAGGGCGCCCTATAGGGCACCTTATGGTTCCCATCCATATAAGGTGCACTATACATTATCCTGTGACACAACTTATAGGGTGCCCTATAGGGGACATTTTAGGGTGCCGGGGCGGACAGTGCACTTTATAATGTGCCCTTTGGAGTGCCTTATAGGGTGCCTTATACGACATTTTCAATTACGGCACGTGAGGGCATGTTTGCTGACAGCAATTAATAAAATAAAAATAAAGTGCTGCAGGAAACAAAATGTACATTGCAAAGCTGATGCCTCAGCCAGCCTTACATATTAGGCACCCTGGGGAACAAACTCATGACCCCTGTATCAGCAGTCAGTGCCTTAACCATTGTGCTCCACTGCTGCTCCTCCTTGCATGTCAGTGCACCTACTTATGCTTTTCATTCCTTACACTGCACAGTGCTGCCATCAAAAACAGTACTCTGACCTTGCGGTACCTCATACGGCACCCTATAAAGTGCCCTATAAGCAACATTCTAGGGTGCCTTGGCGGACAGTGCACTTTAAAATGTGCCTTATGGGGCGCCTTATGTTAACACGCTTTGAGAGCTCGTTTGCTAGTAGTGATAATTAAAATAAAAATAAAATGCCTCCTAAAGCAATCTTCTCCATAATACCTCAGCCAGCCTTGTTCATTGGGCACTGTGGGGGATTGAACCCTGATTCCTGCACCATTGGTCAGTGTCTTCACCATTGTGCTGTGGTTCTGTTCTGTTCTTCTGCTTACACATCAGCATGCCGCCTTATGCCTCCCAATATTAAAATGCCTCCTAAAGCAATAGCACACCACCTTATGCCCATCAGCGCGCCACCTTATGCTGCCCAATATTAAACTGGCTCCTAAAGTAATGCCTCAGCCTGCTGTTTTCTTTGGGCACTGTGGGGGATTGAACCCCTGATCCCTGCACCATTGGTCAGTGTCTTCACCATTGTGCTGTGGCTCTGTTCCTGTGCTTGCACATCAGCGCGCCGCCTTATGCCTCCCAATATTAAAATGCCTCCTAAAGCATCAGCGTGCCGCCTTATGCCGACTAATATTAAACTGGCTCCTAAAGTAATGCCTCAGCCAGCCGTCTTCTTTGGGCACTGTGGGGGATTGAACCCCTGATCCCTGCACCATTGGTCAGTGTCTTCACCATTGTGCTGTGGCTCTGTTCCTGTGCTTGCACATCAGCGCGCCGCCTTATGCCTCCCAATATTAAAATGCCTCCTAAAGCATCAGCGTGCCGCCTTATGCCGACTAATATTAAACTGGCTCCTAAAGTAATGCCTCAGCCAGCCGTCTTCTTTGGGCACTGTGGGGGATTGAACCCCTGATCCCTGCACCATTGGTCAGTGTCTTCACCATTGTGCTGTGGCTTTGCTTTTCTGCTTGCACATCAGCGCGCCACTTATGCCTCCCGCGCAGCTTTCTCATGCGCTAATGTGCGGGGTGCACATGGGCGCCGCGCACCTTAGCGCATATGTAAATCCCGTTTTTTCTTTTTCAGAAAGAAATGCCCACTCCTTATATGGCACCCGCACACTAGCATGGCCCGCACATTAGCGGGGTTTTAGTAAACATACCCCTTAGTCTTTGTATTAGAAGTGTGTGTATGACCAAGTCAAATGCAGCGGCTATATCTAGGAATAATAGTATGCAGGCCTGGTTGATGTTATTAATTCCGTTGATGATTTTATTGCATAGGCCCAGCATTAATGTCTCAACACTGTGGTATGGCCTGAATCCAAATTGGTTATCATCCAGTGGGGCATAGATGTCGATGTGTTCTCGCAGTTGCAAGTAAACATTTTTTTCTATAAGTTTGGCAAGGAAAGGGAGACTAGAGATGGGTCTATAGGAAGCTGAGTTTGTTTTATCTAAGGCTTTGTTTTATAGTAATGGACGAATGATAGCTCTTTTAAGTTCACAAGGCATGTCACCCTTGAGAAAGTGATTTGTTGACAATATCTAGTATGAAGGGGTCTAATTTGGAAATTGAATCCTTGATCCATTTAACTGGGCAAGGGTCAGTATTGGAGGTTGTAGTGTTCATATTTGCAATTACCTTTTTAAGAGGTTCTGGATATATTGGATGGAACGTTTCCCAGGCTTTGGTGGGTGTTAATGTGCTAATTGTGCATGGACTGATAGAGTGTGTTGGGGAATTTATTTTAGACATGTAAAAGTCTGCGAGAGTTTGGGTGATGATATTACAGCGGAGGTGCTTGGATGTGTTGTGAGGGATTTAACAATAGAGAACAGATCTTTTGGCTTATTAATTGATTTCATAAGTAGCTTAGTATGATAGTCCTTTTTAGCTAGGTTAATGTGGTGCCGATATCTGGAGAGCATATCTGGAACCATAGTATTTGTCTCTATTGTCTGAAGTTTTCATGACCCTCCAGGATTATTCTAGCTTTCTCAGTTCTTTTTTCATTAATCTCAGCTCGCGGGAGAACCATTGTTTGGAAGGGTTTTTAGAGAATTTTGGGGAGTTCTGAGGCTTAGTAGCTGTGTTGTTAATGGAAGTGTTCCACTTGTTTACTAGAGTGTCCAGATCAGTTGTATTTAAGTCTAAGGACCTGAGGAGCTCATCCGTGAAGGATTTTTGTCAAAACGATGGAAAAAAGAAAACAATACCATGCAGATATTCTAAAGCGATCGCTTAACAAACCCCATGATCTGTTCAGCATAGTTAAGTCCCTAACAGGTGACCCAGCTCCTGCCCAAACAACTATGCCTCACCCACAAGATTATGCAAACTACCTACAATCAAAGATAATCCAAGCCAACAAGTTATCAACCTGCACAATCTCCTCTACTACATGTAAAACCCCTCTACTCAAATTTTGCGAAGTATCCAATAAAGAAATACAAGATATTATCACATCCATTAATCTTACCACTGCCCCTAGTGACCCATGTCCAGCTAGTTGGATCAAAGAATTACGCCAAGAACTTAGTCCCGCTATAAGCAGAATCACAAACCAATCCCTCTCCATAGGATCTTTCCCACAAAGCCTGAAATTTACTTCAATCCGCCCATTATTAAAAAACAACAATCTTGATTCCTCCAAAGTTGAATCCTTTCGCCCAATATCAAGCATCCCCCTACTCGCCAAAATCATTGAAAAGGTAGTTCAAAGACAAATCCAACAACATATTGACGATGTAGTTCCACTGGATCCATCTCAACATGGCTTCAGAGAAGCTCATGGTGTCGACACCATCCTCACAACTCTCTTCAATGATCTAGTTACAGGACTTGATAACATCCGCCAGGGATTTGTCCTCATTTTCATGGATATTGCTGCAGCCTTTGATTCAGTCAACCATGAAACTCTGATACTCCGTCTTGTGGAGAAAGGAATACAAGGCTCAGCTATAGCATGGTGCAAGTCCTACCTATCCAACAGATGGCAACAAGTCAGAACAGGTCCCATGACTTCTGACCCATTCCCTCTCAATCAAGGTGTACCTCAGGGTTCATCCCTATCTGCATTAATGTTCAACATATATATGCAACCAATTTGTACCCTAATCCGCTCCTTCAACATCCAGTGCCTAGTCTACGCAGATGACGTCCTAATCTACTCACCATTCCTGATTGATCAACCTGACTTTTCACCTATATCAAGCTGCTTCGAAGCTGTATCACAATGGCTTACAACACAAAATTTAAGGATCAACCATAGTAAAACAGATGTCTTATTCCTCACCAAGAATCAGATGTTCTCCCCACTCCCCACATTAAAAGTAAACAATATTGAGTTGATAGCAAAATCAACTATCTGCTATCTCGGCATCACGCTTGACCAACGACTCGACATGTTTACACATGTGAAGAACATCACAAAAGCAATTTACCATAAGGTCCGGATACTACGTCACCTGCGCCCCCTATTGGACTTTAATGACTACCGAACTATCTTCCAAGCCTTGGTGCTCCCACATCTAAACTTTGCAAATATTATCCTTCATGGCCTCCCTCAGTCAACACTAGGACCTCTTTGCCTTGTAATGAATGCTGCAGCAAGGGTACTTGCAGGTACATCAAGAGCTAAACATATAACCCCAGTCATGATGGATCTCCACTGGCTTCCACTTCAGGCTAGAATCCAGTATAAGTCCCTAGTACTAACATTCAAAGCCCTAAGGAACCAGATCACCTCACCCATCAGCAAACTCATTCAAAGACGGCCGTTCAACAGGATCAGGAGATCTAATCAAGTAAACACTCTAGAGATCCCCAACATTCTAACTAAGTGCAAAAAGGCTACTGCCAATAGAGCCTTCTCCCTATTTGCACCCATGACCTGGAATGCCCTCCCCACTGAGCTCTGTTCCACCCCAGACCTATTGTCATTTAGAAAAGCCCTCAAATAACACCTTTTCCTCATCCATTACCCAGAATCCAATCCCAGAAACAACCACCCATCCTCACATCCTACACCCTACTCCACCCCACCCAAAATCCAACACCATAAAGAAAATGACTAGCTCTACCACCATATCCCCTCTCTTATTTATTATTGGTACTGATCACACATCTTATTGATTAAACCTCTTATAAATATGTTGAAACCAAGCTATACTATATGTATAATTTCTCACCATACTATATGTATAATTTCTCATCATACTCCATGAATAATTACTCTGTAATTAGTTACCCCTGTTACCTTCAGGTTATCTCGTCCATGTTCAATGTAAAAACTCAATTGTGGTGTGACATTGCAGTATGTTTTTTGTTCAATTGTAAACCGCACTGATTTTAATAGCGCGGTATATAAGAGAAGTAAATAAAATAAATAATAAAATAAATAAATAAAATGTTTGAATTTAGAATATATTTTGGTGTGACTTAGGGGCATGTTTACTAAAGTCCGCAAATCTGCGCGCCGCAAAATAGCGCACGGCAGCGCGGCATTTAAACGTGCAGAAACGCGTTTAAACGCCCCGCACACGTGCGTGTCACCACCGCACAGGTACGCGGCACACTAACGGGCCCCGTACAAGTGCGGGCCCGCAAATGTCCGATAGAGGCGTGGAACGGCTAAAAGAGGGCGGAGGAAGGCTCCGGAGGGGCGGAGGGACGGGGTCAATGGGTGGAGAGTGGGAGGGGAGAGGCTCCCCGCACAGTATCGGGCCCGAATTTCCATGTAAAAATTAGCGCGAGTGAAACCCTCGCGGTAGAGGGCATTTAAAGGGAAGAGAAACCATTTCCGTCAGCAATGTACAGGAACACCGGGGAAACCTAAACAACGTGAGCAGTGTGATATATGTGCACAGAACAAAATTGCAAATAGAACCTGAAAATGACCACAACAAAACTATTATAAATAGTAATCCAGCTGGGGAACAGTTATAGTGATGGGCAAATATACAAAACACACCCAGCAAAGCTCCAGAAAAAAGAGATGAATATTGGAAGGGTCTACGGAGCGGAGACTCTTCCGAAAAACATTTCCGTTTTTGGAGCTTTCCTCGGAGTGTTTGCTATGGTTGCCCATTAATACCACTGTCGCCCAGCGTGGTGATATTTTGTCCCCCATTTTCCCGTGGTCATTTCTGGTGCACGTTTGTCACCAGACAGGGTGCATATGCCCACAGTAAAAATGAGTAGAGCAGGGTTTGTGACTCCATCCTGCCAGGCTTACTGCCTCCAGGGGCTGCACTGTCTCTGTGGCCAAAGTGTGGTACAGCAGACAGAGTCATTACCTCTAGGACCAGAGGGCAGAGGTTCAAAACCCAGCTGGGGCACCTGCCAGCCCAGTCCCTATATTTTACCCACCACTAAATAAAGATAGCGCAGACACCCCTGTAGTGCAGGGAACATAAGCATGGGGAAAACACCCATATTTTACCCAACACCGCACACACACCACAACAATGGGCATTACCTACAGCCAAGTCCCCCAAATGCAGTCCCGTACTGCCACATTGCAATCAGGTCAACTGCTTTTTCTGAGAGAAGTTCATGCCAGCATGTTGGCGGACAAGTACATGTGGTGCAGGGGGCAGTGGCTGTTAACCACAGAAGACAGAGGCCTAGCCATGTGCAGGCTGGCACAGTCCACTGCAACAGACAGGCCCTGCCGGATCCACAGTCATGGACAGTCCAGGGAATCCAACCAATCTGTGGCTACACAGTGGTGCAGTGCACACAGACAATGCATGCAAGAACAGAAGGTCACAGGTTCAAAGCCCAGCTGGGGCTACTGCCAATCCTGCCCACATATTTTTCCCACAACTAAACAGTGATAGTAAGGACACACCTTTCATGGCGGGGACATATGCAATGGTAAGACATCTATCTTTTACCCCACTGAGCACAGACACCATGAACAGGGGCAGTACCTAGAGCAGAATCACCCAAATGCAGTCCTGGTGGGCCACACACCAGTCAGGTTCCATGCTGACACTCATACAAATGCCTGTGCTGTATATCTATGCACCACCCCCATGGCATGTAGATGTAGCCCATGCATATTCATGAGGAATAGCAGGAAAACCCGAACAGTGTGATGCAAACCTGGACTGGAGTTGGGAATCTGTGCCGTAAAGCAGCAGCCATCAAGGGCAGACACACCCACACCCACAGGCCCCATTGGCCAATGTCTCCTGGAAAGGCAGAACATTGGACCGTGCATGCAGCACCCAAAACGAGCACTTGCATAACTTACCAATGTCACCCTACACCTGAGGTATACGGTACACAGCTCTGAGACGTTTGCTAGGAGCACAGGCAGGCAGATATCCATACGTTACGTACATACTGCTAGTTGACCCCATCCAAACAATCTGTTAGGTGTTTGCGGGGCATGCTCCAGGCCTGGCCTCTGACGGTGTTTACCACCCTGGGGAGTGACCACCAGCTGTAATGCGTACCATATCCATGCCTTGCCGTGCTCAGGACCGGTTTGGTGGGCAAGGCTACTTACCCCCTCAATCGTAGCACCATGATGGCAGAGGTGTGGAAGTGTGTGTCTGTCTATACAGTGGGTGTTGGCTGCAAGCCCCTTCAACAGCCCACACTGCCAGCACTGTTGCCAGTATTGGCCAGCCAATGTGCATAATGAGGTGCAAGGTACCATGGGTATAGCCAGGGCAGGGTGGCGTGGCCAGGATGCATCTGCACTGGTCATAGGGCCCTAGCAGGGACATTGGCTGGGATATTGTAGTGTCCGGCCACCACCTACACAGACAGGATGGCCAAAGCATGTCCTTCTGGGGGATCATGCTCACCCTGACTGTGCAGTGACCACAGCATGGCTAGGCCTCCCCCATAGTGCTGTATAGTAGTTTTCTCATGTGATAGATATGGGTTTCTCTTTGGGGCCCAGTCACTGATCTATCTGCTTGCTGTGTATGCAGACAGCCCAGTTCTGGGTGCATGCATCTCCATTGGGAACATGTACTATGGACTAACCAGCAGACTGTTTGTAGCTGGTAAATGTCTTGCTATAATGGCTTGAAGGGTGCAGTGGCTGTTGGCTTGCTGCAGGGGAATATCTGGTGGTGGAGTGCAGCTTACCATACCCTGGGCTTATGTCTGTCTGCTATTGTGTTATGGCTGGGTATGGAGCTGCCTGCCGGGGGGGGGGGGGTGGTGTTGCACTCTACTGCCACCTTTGCAGGGAGGTAGAGTGTGGATCCCTTGATGGGGACCATGTTTGCCACTGGGGGGGTGCCTGATGGCAGCAGACAGGGATATCCATGATGTTTGTGCAGAAACTAGCTATCTTACACATTAACACTGCTTTGGAACGCCCGCTTGGCCTCCATCAGCCATGGCAGGTGTTGTTGACCTGGTCCTGGCCACCTCATTGCACACTCAGGGTGAGCACAGTACCCGCACGATGTAACGGTGTGTGGCTACTCTGTGCCAGTAAAACACCCGGTCAGTGCCCCCTACTAGGCCAAGGTGCTGTGTGGGTGCACCCGGTCACTTCCCCCAACAGGGCCGAGGTGCTGTGGGGGTGCATTCCCCATCTTGTGTCCATCTGCGGACAGCTAATTTGCATGTGCAGTGCATCATGGGTACGGGTGGCCTAACCCTATCCTGTTGACACCAGCAGACTGTCTGTGAGGTGACGTGTAGGTTATCTGCAGCCAGCCAGGGGCTTGCTTACAGCTATGGAGCTGTAGCGCAATGGTTACATCACTGCCTGTGCAGCCAGAGGTCATGGGTTCAAACCCACAGTGGTGCCCTTTGGTAGGGCTGTCCACAGCTTTATTTTTATTTACTGTACATATGTCTATGCCGGCAAGACCACCCTCAGCTTACTATACCCATTAGGTGCCTCTGAGGGTGCTTCATAGGGCGCCCTGTAGGCCACCTTATGGTTGCCATCCCTATAGGGTGCACTATACATTATCCTGTGTCGCAACATACATGCTGCCCTATAGGGGACATTCAAGGGTGCCTTGGCGAACAGTGCACTGTAACATGTGCCTTATGGGCCGCCGTATGTTAACATGCTGGGAGAGTGTGTTTGCTAGTAGTGATAACAAAATAAAATTATACAGCCTCCTACAGCACTCCACAACATAATACATACTGCCTCAGCAGGCATTTTTCACTGGGCATTGTGAGGAGTTGAACCCCTGATCCCTGCACTATTGGTCAGTGTTTTAACCATTGTGCTGTGGCTCTGTTCCTGTGCTTGTGCATCAGCGCACCGCCTTGTGCCTATCAGCGCGCAGCCTTCTGCCGCCCAAGGGGACAAGTGCGCCGCCTTCTGCTGCCCAAAAATAACTGTGCGCCGCCTTATGCCGCCCAAAAAGCACGGTGCGCCGCCTTATGCCGCCCAAAAAGCACGGTGTGCCGCCTTATGCCGCCAACAATAACTGTGTGCCGCCTTATGCCGTTCCAAATTAATTTGCCTCCTAAAACAATTTTAATCATTACAGTTACTGCCTCAGCTGACCTTTGTCATTGCACACACTGGGGGATTGAACCCATGGCCCCTGCACCATTGGTCAGTGTCTTCACCATTGTACTACGGCTCTGTTGTTTTGTATACTCAGCAGCGCGCCACTTTGCCTTTCCACGCGCTAATGTCGACCCGCACACATCCGGTTGCTTACTACCGTTTTTTTTCTATTTTCTGCCTGAACCGCCCACTCCTTATATGGCACAGGCACACTAGCGCGGCCCCGCACGTTAGGAATGTTTAGTAAACATGCCCCTTAGTTGGTTTGGGGTACTTTAATTTCAAGAGTGAATTCGATGAGATGGTGGTCTGACCAGGGAATTGGGGTTATCTTGGGAGGGATGCTAGAGAGTAATTGAGTTTCGTGAGGTTATATCATAATATTTTAATAGTATGTTCAAAGGTATACAACAAAAAAAAGATGTCTGTGCAACTTAGACATAGTAATTTCTGAGAAAAAAAAACAAAATAGGACCCGGACAGGATTAATGGCACCTTTCACTAAAATTTGATTGCATAACCCTTTGCAGTGATGACAACCTCCAAACATTTCTTTTAGCCATCTGTAAGTTTTATATCTCTGTCTGCTGGTAGTTTCTTGCACTTTTCAACTGCGTTTTGTCCAGATCATGAATGTTTCCAGGATTCATTTTACCAATGGCAGAGTACTATCTCTAATAGGATATTGGTCACGTGGAGGCCAATTCTGTTCTGGGTGTCACCCACCTTTCCAGGCACCCAGAATCTGGACGTGCCCTGGTTTCACCCGATTCTGAACCTGCAGGGGCTAGACATGCCTGTGGGATCAGAGTTGGCTGCAACCAGCTGGAAGTGCAGGCCAGGCCCCGATTCTGGGCACACGGACATCCAGCCCATTACCCAGCTAGCCCAGCCAGGCTCCTGCATGGAGCCACGGTGCTGTGGTATCCTATTGCCATGGCATTTCAGCTCCATGCAGGAACCATAATCCCCAGCAACCCCGAGATGTTCCTTTCCCTGCAGCCCGACCCCTGATGGGGCCTGCCGTGGCCAGGGTCAGGCCGCGGGGAACTCCTGCACCCCTCACCTTCCTTTCCAGACCCAGGTCCTCTGTCCTCCGCTGTCCAGGGGGACTTATTCCACCTCCGAGGTGGAATAAGTCCCCCATACAAATGGCCAAACTGGACATACAGGGCTGACCTCGAAATCAGCCCTATACGTCTGGGGTCATGGCACCACCCTGTTGAGATGAAGCAGGTTGAAGCCCATTTCATACCATGTCCAAAAGTAGTCCTGTGGCCTGTTCTAACAGAGTGACCCGAAGCAGACCTGTAGTGGAAGTCATGCCCATATAAGTGCAAAAGCTTGCACAGATATACATTGAACAGACCCAGTCAGAGACTTGGAGGCAAGGAAGGAACTATTTATTTACCACTTTTATTTCATAAAGCCAGGCCCAAAACACAGAAACAGCTCGTGGCAGCAGATCACGTATGGGGCATGCAGAAACAGGAAGTATGTCCACCACAGACTAGAAAGGGGGAGGTAAATGGGGGCTGGAAACAAGCTGGAAGAGAACTGATAACATAGTTGCTAGAATTTGCGGAAGTCTAGAAGTCTGTAAACTGCACAGGAAACACAGCTAAAACCTACCAATAGGAACATATCACAGTAAAAAGACCCAACCGCAAATAGGTGACAGGCTGAAATAATGTATATAAGAACAGCATTTAGTATCATTCAGGGGAGAGGAAGAGAGAAACTGTCTGAATTCTTTGTTTCCTAACCTCTGACTCAGGCAAACTGTATTGTTTGAAAAAATAATGCTGCCTTTGGCTTTTTGGCTAAGATTGTAACTGATTGGACATAATAAAAATCTCATTTCCTTCTAAGTGTATGAGTCTGGAGCAGTGCGAGGCCAATATTATATATCTGGGGTACAAAACAGCAGTCTTAGTCCACCAAAATCCCCAAGAGCCCAAAGCCCATCTTTGCTCTGCCTGCAGCCCGCATCCTCCCACCCACAAACAGAGCTCCACGCACAGCTCAGATCTACATGTGGGGATCTCTGTTTCTAGGACACCGGCCAGGCGTTTAGTGGGGTTGGACACCTGTATCGGATGCTCAGACCAATTAAACATGGTTCAGAATGACCTCCATAGGAGTAGCCTAGTGATTAGAACACTGGCTTAGGAACCCAATAACCAAAGTTCAATTCCCACTAGCACTCCTGGTGGCCTTGGGCAAGTTATCAATGTCCCTGTTTAATGTACATTTACCAAGTTTAAGTTACAATGTAAACTGCTTTGAATGAAATGATAAAGCAGTATAAAAAAACTGATAAATAAATAACAAGTGTTGTTGTTGTTAAGTGCCGTCGAGTCGGAGTCAACTCATGGCGACCCTCTGGATAGCTATCCTAAATTGTGTTCGGTCTTCAGTCAGGCCGCTCATTGTTGACAGACTGGTACCCGTAGCTGCTGTTATTGTATCAATCCATCTCGTTGCTGGCCTTCCTCTTTTGCGTTGACCTTCTATCTTGCCAAGCGTGATGTCTTTCTCTAATGATCTCTCTCTCCACATGATGTGTCCAAAGTATGAAAGTCGAAGTCTTGTCATCTGAGCTTCTAAAGAAAGCTTAGGTTTGATCTCCTCTAGTACTGACTGGTTTGTTCTTCGGGCAGTCCATGGTATACACAGTATTCGCCGCCAGCACCATAATTCAAAGGCATCAATTTTCTTCCTGTCTGTCTTTTTCACTGTCCAGCTTTCACATTCATATGATGTTATTGAAAATACCATGGCTTGAACAAGTCGAATCTTTGTATGGAGAGAGACATCTCTGCTCTTGAGAATCTTATCTAGGTCTTTCATAGCCATTCTGCCAAGAGCAATGCATCGTCTGATTTCTTGACTGCTTGTTGCTTCTTTATTGATAGTTGATCCAAGTAGGTTAAAGTTATTCACAATTTCAATTTCTTCTCCATCGACGATGAACCTGTTGATTATGCCAGTTGTCATGATCTTTGTCTTCTTTACATTAAGGTGCAGGCCCATTTTGAGACTATGTTCTTTGATTGTGAGAAGCAAATGTTTCAGATCATCTTCACTTTCCGCCAGTAATGTGGTATCATCAGCATAGCGAAGGTTGTTGATGAGTCTTCCACCAATCTCCACACCTCTATTGTCTTCATACAATCCTGCTTCTCTGATGATTTGTTCTGCATATAAATTAAACAGGTAGGGGGAAAGTATGCAGCCTTGTCTTACACCTTTGCTTATTTTAAACCATTCTGTTTCTCCTTGCTCCATTCGAACTGTTGCTTCTTGATCAATGTACAGAATGTGCAAGAGAACGATCAGGTGTTCTGGTATACCCATGCTTTTTAATGTGGCCCAGAGTTTCTCATGATTTACAAAGTCAAAAGCTTTGCTATAATCGATAAAGCACAAATAGATATCCTTTTGGTATTCTTTGGTCTTTTCAAGGATCCATCTCACATCCGCAATGATGTCTCTCGTTCATCGCCCTTTTCTGAACCTTGCTTGCACTTCAGGTAGTTCTTGTTCCAGGTATGATTGTAGTCTCTTTTGAATAATCTTCAGTAGAATCTTGCTGGCATGTGGGATCAGAGCGATTGTGTGATAATTTCCACAGTCAGTTGGATCACCTTTATTTAGTATTGGTATAAACACAGATCTTTTCCAGTCAGTTGGCCATAATGCTGTCTTCCATATTTCTTGGCAGAGCCTTGTAAGTACGGTAACAGCTGCATCAGATTGCTGTAATACTTCTATGGGAATGCAATCAATGCCTGGTGCTTTGTTCTTTGATAAGGCTTTCAATGCTGCTTCAACTTTTTCTTTCATCACCAATGGTTCCAGATCCTAAGGTACAGATTGAAACGGCTGTTGGTCCACTTGATCTTTATCATATAAAAACTCTGTATATTCCTTCCATCTTTTCTTGATCTTCTCAGAATCATTCAACATAGAACCTTGAGCATCTTGTAACATTCCAATTCGAGGCAGGAACTTTTTCTTTAACTCTCGTAGCTTTAGGAAAGCTGATCTTGTTCTTCCTCTAATAGTTTTTGCTTCTATTTCCTTGCATGCATCATTGTAGTACTTTTCCTTGTCCAGTCTTGCCGCACGTTTGAAATCTCTGTTGAGTTCTGTGATTGTCTTTCTTTCTCCTCTGGCTTTAGCTTCTCTGCGTTTCTGGGCAATTTTCAGAGTTTCTTCCGTCATCCATTTTGGCCGTTT
The DNA here is from genome assembly GCA_033557465.1 of Ichthyophis bannanicus. Lineage (NCBI taxonomy): Eukaryota > Metazoa > Chordata > Amphibia > Gymnophiona > Ichthyophiidae > Ichthyophis > Ichthyophis bannanicus. The sequence continues at coordinate 744,516,236 of CM066034.1, read as the reverse complement.
TTTCTTTTTTACCTTTTGTAGAGACTTCTCGCTTTCTCCCAACACAACCTTCTTGATGTCATTCCATAACTCTTCTGGAACTCTATCATTTGTATCTAAAGCAGCAAATCGATTTTGCAGGCAGTCTTTAAATTCCAGTGGTATATTCTCAAGGTCATATTTTGCTGCATTCATGAGTGGTTTGCTCTTTTTCAGCTTTAGCTTGAGTTTGCATACTAGTAGTTGATGATCTGTACCACAGTCAGCTCCAGGTTTTGTCTTTGTTGATGTTATAGAGCTTTTCCATCGTTGACTTCCACAGATGTAGTCAATTTGATTTTTATACAATCCATTGGGTGAAGTCCATGTGTACAGTCGCTGCTTGTGTTGCTGGAAGAAGGTGTTCGAGATGAATAGATCGTTGGTCTTGCAGAATTCTATCAGTCTTTCTCCAGCTTCATTTCTGTTGCCAAGTCCATATTTTCCAACTACTTTGTCTTCTTCTTTGTTGCCAACCTTTGCGTTCCAATCACCCATGACTATCAGGATATCCTGTTTGCATGTTCTGTCAATTTCAGCTTGTACTTGTTCATAGAACCCTTCAATTTCATTCTCTTCTGCAGCTGTTGTTGGGGCATATACTTGAATTATAGTTGTGTTGATAGGCATTCCTTGTAGACGAATAGAGATTAAGCGTTCGCTGACTGCATTGTATTTCATTACAGTTCTTGCAATTTTCTTCTTTATTATAAATGCAACACCATTTCTTCTTTGTCTTTCATTTCCAGCATAGTAGACCATGTGATCATCTGATGCAAAGTGCCCAATGCCAGTCCATTTCAGTTCACTGACACCCAACAGATCAAGTTGTACACGTTCCATTTCATTCTTGACCACCTCCAACTTCCCTTGGTTCATGCTTCGTACGTTCCATGTTCCAATGTGTAAGACATCTTTACACCTTCTGACTCATTTCATGCGCAGCTACATCAGCAGTCAGACGTCCCGAGGGCTTTGATCCAACCAAATCATAAATGCTGGCTTTACTCTGAAAAGTCTTCAGCTCTTCCCCAGTAGCTAGTGAGTGCCTTCCAACCTGGGAGTGTCATCTTCCAGCACTACAGCACAATTTGTTTTGTTGTAACTATCCATTGGGTTTTCATGGCAAGATACAGAAGTAGATTGCTGGGCCTTTCTTCCGCGCAGTTTAAGTTTGGTGTTGTTGCCGTTGTCACAGAAATGTGATCCTCCGCCGTCAACACTATCCCATTCTGCTGCTGCCCATATGGGTGGTTTGTCTTGGTCTGGCATCTGAGCTGAGACCTGTCCATCTTGGGAGACCCTGCCAGTAGTTAAACTACCGATAGTTTAGCTCTCAGCATCACTGATGCACACAAGCCCTCACAGCACGACAAGCTGCAAACCAAGTGAGGGAAATAACAAGTAGCAGCCTACAAATCTTTGGGCCCTTCTGATTTTGGAATTGTAAACTACATTCTTTGCTTTGAAAAAGGCAGTATATCAAATAAAATAAACCATAACCATAAACCATTTCAACTCTTTCCAAAGGTTCTTGATTGGATTGAGATCAGGACTTATTGTTGGCCAGTTTAAAACAGTCCATTTGTTCCTATTTAACCATTCTTTTGTACTTTTGAATGTATGTTTTAGGTCATTGACCTGCTGGAGGATCCATAACCTTCAACCCAGACCTAGCTTTCTGACACTAGGTAGCACATTTCACTCCAAAATACCTTGGTAGTCCTCTGACTTCCTGACATATTAATATATTTCATGCCTCCAGTTCCTGAGGCAGCAAAATAGTCCCACAACTTATGGAACCCCCACCATATTTAACTGTGGGAAGAGTGTTTTTTTTTTCCTTATAAGCTTCATTTCTTCACCTGTAAATGTATCACTGGTGAAGAAATGAAGCTTATAAGGAAAAAAAAACACCTGTAAATGTATCACTGCAGTCAAGAAATAAAACAACGCATTGTTCTTGGCAGAATGGCTATGAAAGACCTAGATAAGATTCTCAAGAGCAGAGATGTCTCTCTCCATACAAAGATTTGACTTGTTCAAGCCATGGTATTTTCAAAAACATCATGTGGATGTGAAAGCTGGACAGTGAAAAAGACAGACAGGAAGAAAATTGATGCCTTTGAATTATGGTGCTGGCGGCGAATACTGTGTATACCATGGACTGCCCGAAGAACAAACCAGTCGGTACTAGAGGAGATCAAACCTAAGCTTTCTTTAGAAGCTCAGATAACAAGACTTTGACTTTCATACTTTGGACACATCATGCGAAGAGAGAGATCATTAGAGAAAGATATCATGCGTGGCAAGATAGAAGGTCAACGCAAAAGAGGAAGGCCAGCAATGAGATGGATTGATACAATAACAGCAGCTACGGGTACCAGTCTGTCAACAATGAGCGGCCTGACTGAAGACCGAACACAATTTAGGATAGCTATCCAGAGGGTCGCCATGAGTCGACTCCGACTCAACGGTACTTAACAACAACAACAAATGTATCACTAGTCTGCATTGCCAAAGAGCTCAAGTTTGGTGTCATCTGTCCACAGAACATTTTCCTAGAAGGATTGTGGTTTCTCAAGATGTGTTTGGCCAAATATTAAGGGTGCCTTTTTATGTCTGTCTTTGAGCAGTGGGGTCCTCCTTGGCCTTCACCCATGAAGTGCTTCTTTGTTTAATGTGTGACATATGGTGCAGGTTGAAACCACCACTCCAGATCAGCCAGGTCAGCCTTAAGCTCTTTGGATATTGCACATGGTGTTTTTCCAACACTAACCTTCAAAGGCTTTTTGGATTAATTTTCTTCTTCCCATCACATGAGCAGAAAACATATTAATAACATTGTGATCTGTAGACATAGGAATCTCCAGGTCTTGAGGTCTTTGGAGATGGCCTTGTACCCCTTTGAAGTTTGATGTTTGGTGATAATGGCTTTTCTGATGGTCTCAGGCAGCTATCTTGTCTTCACCATTGTGAAATCGAACAGGGAGTGAATGTGGTCATTTTAAACATTAGAGCCATCATTCATTGGTTGATTCAAGTCATGTGAGTACTGACAATTGATCATAGGTGTGTCTAATTTTATGCAATGGGAATGTGGTTCTTCTGTTCAAGTGATTTGAATTGTTTATAAGGGTGCCAATAATCATGTCCTGGCAATATTCCAGTTTTTATACTATTTCCTTTGTTAATTGGTCTTGTTTTATTTGATTATTTTATGTGTCACATATGTGTGCATATATAGTCCAAAGTCATTCACTAAGAGATATTGGACATTAAGGGGTTGAATTGCAAGTGTGCCAATAATGTTGACCACAGCTGTACCATGACAGTCATGAACCTCACTCCTAAACCAGGGTATGTGAAGTGTGAGCACAGGACCCGATATTCAAAGCGATTAATGCGGTTAGCAGAGCCTCCTTCTGGAGTTTGTAAGATGAAACATGTACAGTATGAGAAATCTATCAAGATATGCCTGTGACACACAACACAATGGGAAATTTCTTGGTATCTGACTGCATTTCTTAGTACTTTAAGATCATCTCTCTTTCAATGCATTTCACAGAATAGTCACTTGGGACTAAAACCTCTATAATCAATGCTGTTCTGGTATTCTTCTCCTTCACCACATCCTTGCATCCAGTTTTTTATCGGTCATAAGAACATAAGATATGCCAAGGTCCATCAAGCCCAGTATCCTGTTTCCAACAGTGGCCAATATAGGTCATACGTACCTGGGCCAGATGGTATACATCCAAGGGTGTTAAAAGAATTGAAATATGAGATTGCAGACCTCCTATTAGTAATCTGTGAATGTTCATTAAAATCATCTGTAGTACCTGAAGATTGGAGGATCGCCAATGTAACGCCAATTTTTAAAAAGGGTTCCAGGGGTGATCTGGGAAACTACAGACCGGTGAGCCTCACGTCAGTACCGGGAAAAATGGAAGAAACCATCATAAAGAATACAATTACTCAGCATGTAGATAGTCATGGCCTAATGGGAGACAGCCAACATTGCTTTAGACAAGGAAGATCTTGTCTTACTAATCTATTATGTTTTTTTGAAAGTGTGAATAAACAGGTGGACAAAGGTGAGTCGGTTGATATAGTGTATCTGGACTTTCAGAAAGCCTTTGACAAGGTCCCTCATCAGAGACTTTTGGCAAAACTAAAGAGTCATGGGATAGGAGGTAGTGTACTACTGTGGATCAAGAACTGGTTAAAAGATAGAAAGCAGAGAGTTGGGCTAAATGGCCAATTTTCCCAATGAAGAAAGGTGAATAGTGGTGTACCCCAGGGATCTGTGCTGGGTCCGCTGCTTTTTGACATATTCATAAATGACCTGGAAAGTGGAATAACGAGTGAGGTTATCAAATTTGAAGATGACACAAAACTATTTAAAGTTGTTAAAACCCAAGAGGATTGTGGAAAATTGCAAGAGGATCTTGATAAATTGGAAGACTGGGCATCAAAATGGCAGATGAAATTTAATGTGGACAAGTGCAAAGTTATGCACCTAGGGAAGAACAACCCAAACTATGGTTACACGATGCAAGGTTCCACATTAGGAACCACCACCCAGGAAAAAGATTTAGGCATCATTGTGGATAGCATGTTAAAACCCTCGGCCCAGTGTGCAGCTGCAGCCAAGAGAGCAAATAAAATGCTAGGTATCATAAGGAAAGGAATGGAAAATAAAACAAAAGATATTATAATGCCTCTATATCGTTCCATGGTGAGACCGCACCTTGAATATTGTATGCAATTTTGGTCGCCGTATCTTAAAAAGGATATAGCGTTATTAGAAAAGGTTCAGAGAAGAGCCACCAAAATGGGAAAGGGGATGGAAGGATACTCCTATGAAGAAAGGCTAAAAAGGTTAGGGCTCTTTAACCTGGAAAAGAGACGGCTGAGGGGAGATATGATAGAAGTCTATAAATTAATGAACGGAGTGGAACGGGTAAACGTAGATCGATTGTTTACGTTATCAGAATATAGAAAGACTAGGGGACATGCAATGAAGCTACAGGGTAAACTATTTAAAACTAATAAAAGAAAATATTTCTTCACTCAACGTGTAATCAAACTCTGTAATTTGTTACCGGAGGATGTAGTAAAGGCTGTTAGTGTAGCTGGGTTTAAAAAAGGTTTGGACAAGTTCCCGGAGGAAAGGTCCATAAACCATTATTAAGAAGGGACCCAGGATATCAATGCTTGACCCAGTACAAGCACTGTGGAACCTGTGTCTTTTGGGGAAACTGCTAGGTATGTATGACCTAGATTGGCCACTGTTGGAAACAGGATACTGGGCTTGATGGACCTTGGTCTGACCCAGTATGACATATCTTATGTTCTTATGTTCTAGCAGTTTCCCCAAAAGACACAGGTTCCACAATGTTTGTCAGAATCTGGATATCCCAGGTGTGCTCCCCTATGTAGGGAAAGCTCTGATCTTCTTGGTGGAGGAGCAGCTTTTTATACAGTGTGATGCTTTGCAACAGTAATAGTGATCTGCAGAGCCACTTATTTCCTTTTCATACATAGCTAGTTGAGTGCTTGAATGCTTGTTTTACCTATTACATTAATAGACTTACAGAAGCCCTATTGGTCTTGGAGAAGCCTGGAGTCTTAAGGGTATGTTTGCTAAGCTAGACTAATAGTTAGTTCACTGTATTTGTAATTAGGTCCTATTGAATAACTTGGAACCTAGTTAAAAATAGTGTATGCTAACCATTAGCCCAGCTTAGATAGCATACTCCATAGTGGGACATGATACATTTTGAAGAAAATGTTGTAGTATGCAACAAAAAATGTTGTAGTATGCAAACAAAGATGGTAACCTCCCAACTGACTATCTTGGCACTTCCAAGCAGTCCAGATCCTCTGTCTGCAGAATAGTTATAAATAAGAGGAGAGACTGAGGGACATACTGTAGGTGAAGGCACATTTTAGAAAGATTGTTTATGTGGCTATAAAATCAACAGGGGAATAGTCATGGGATAGGAGGCAGTGTACTATTATGGATTTTTGAAAGTGCCCTCAAGTTAATGCTGATGCCTGGAAATGGTTAAAATATAGAAAACTGATAGTAGGCCTAAATAGCCATTTCGTAATGGAGAAATGTGAATAGTGGAGTACCTGTACTTAAGTGTTCATTAGAAAAAAAAATGTGTCAGATACCAACATATGTTGCTTTTAATCCAGAGTACAGGAATGCAGGTCTTTCCTCTGAGTTCATATATTCAAATCTCTTCTGCTGGAATTCATGGACTCCTGGCCATACCAATTGAAAAGACAATACAGGCCTGTGCTCTCCATCCATTGTTTACAACTCTTGGCAATACTGGCATTATCGGGCTCTGCACTTGCTCCATCAGACCAGTTCCTATGAAGGGCATCATCTTGTGATAATTTTGCATTCATCAAATCTCCAACCTCAAGTTATGGGGTCAGGTCTTTCTTTTTCCAAGTTTATCAGGCATTGTTTAATACCTGGTAGATGGTGCTCTATATGTTTAAAGGCAGATTTTAAATAGGTTCTTCTGGTATTTTAGAAAAGGTTCTGCCAAATGCAGAGCCTTTTGTAACATATGTATAAGGACATACAGGAGTGCACATGGATTTGCCAACAAGTGGAAACGGAGAAGCCAATTAAAAATTTGTATGTGTGAAAAATAAACAGGTGCAACTTGGCAGCTTCTGTGTGGAAGTGCAGTTGAAAGACAACTACATGGTCAGACTTATTACACTTTACTAAGATCTGACCCCATTTCTAACATCCAAAAAGAAATCAGTGCACTTTTGGATATCACAGAGAAAACTGTCTTTCTTACAGCCAAATAACTATCTTTATTTTGGGTTAAGTCTCCTGTAATCCCTACCATTACATCCTACCTAAAATACATAATCACCTCTGGGATGGCTGATTATCAGTGCCATTAGCTTTTTATTGGAGCCCTTAATCTGTAATCATTGACATTTTTCTCAGTCCTTTTATTAAAAAGATCCCTTCTCTTGTATTGGACTCCACACACATGATTAGGACCCTAGATGAACTCGTTTTGGAAGAAGAAAACACTATCCTGGTCATCCTTGATATTGAATTGCTGTATACTAATGTCCCGCAAGAAGCAGCCCTTAAAATTCAGACCTTTAAATACTTACAGAGAAATAATGAACAAACAAACCTCTTCCAAAGATGGGGAAGCTGTAAAACTAGAGGGCATAACATGAAGCTGCAAGAGGGTAAATTGAAAGGTTATGTCAGGAAAGCATAGTTACTCACCTGTAACAGGTGATCTCCGGGAACAGCAGGAATTTAGTCCTCACATATGGGTATCGTCGGTACCGATGGAGCCTGCGTGGGAACGCTCCCCAGCGTCCAATCAGAAAGCTTTTGGGAGCATCCCACAGCACCTGTGTGCTGCCTTCCTGCCTTTCCCAACTGCCTCTCTCCAGTTGAGTTTTAAAGCTGAGACAAAGCGAGAGAGAGGGAAAGGAAAGAGATAGATAGAGAGATACAACTCCTAGGGGAGGTGGGTGGGTTGTGAGGACTAAATTCCTGCTGTTCCCGGAGATCACCTGTCTCCAGGAACAAGCAGGAATCTAGTCATCACATATGGGGACTCCCTAGCTTTAGGTGCCAGGGAGAGACCCCAGAAGTTGTGTGTCCCTGAGAAGGGCTCCACTTCCCCCCATGGATCTCAGGCATCCTACCAGGGATGGTGGGTAGGAGTTGATTAGGTATGGAACAGGTGTTTGAGAACAGCCTGACCAAACAAGGCATCCCGGCGGGAGTCCTTGTCCAAGCAGTAATGGGCTGTGAAGGTATGAACAGAGGCCCAAGTGGCTGCTTGACAAATGTCGTCAATAGACACAGAGTTCAGATGAGCCATTGAGGCTGCCATGGTTCTCACGTTGTGAGCTGTGACATGGCCCTCCAGAGAAAGGCTCTTACTCTGATAGGCGAAAGAAATACACTGAGCTATCCAGTTAGATAGTGTTCTCTTGGAGACTGGAAGTACCAAATGAGAAGGGTCAAAAGCAACAGAGTTGAGAGGACTTTCTATGTTGCTGTGTCCTTTGTAAGTAAAAAGCTAGAGCTCTTTTACAGTCCAGGGTATGGAGATTCCTCTCTGCATTTGATGCATGAGGTCCTGGAAAAAAGACAGGTAGGTAGACCTCTTGGTTTATTTATTTATTTATTTACATTCTCTTATATTCTGCATCAGTGCAGTTTTACATTGAACAAACTGAAATTACATTGAACAGGGCATTATAACTTGGAGATAACTATTTTACAGGGAACATGGTTGAGATGAAAAGGCAAGACCACCTTAGGCATAAAGTGTGGATGAGTCCTAAGGACTACCTTGTCATGATGGAACCTTGTATAAGGTGGATTAGCTACTAGTGCTTGCAATTCACTAATGCGGCGTGCTGATGTGATTGCAATGAGAAAGATAACCTTCCAAGAAAGGAATTTCAAGGAGGTGGTAGCTAAGGGTTCGAAAGGTGGCTTCATGAGCTGCCCAAGAACCAGGTTCAAGTCCCATGCCACCGGAGGTGGTCTAATGGGAGGCTTAGTTAGAAGGAGGCCTCTCATGAATCTTGCTATAAGAGGATGAGAGGAAATAGGTTGTCCATTTAGAGGTTTAAGAGAAGCTGCAATAGCACTCAAATGGACTCTTACTGAATTTGTCTTAAGGCCTGCATTAGACAAATAAAGGAGATACTCCAGTAATGATTCCAGAGGTATAGCAAGGGGGTTAAGACCCTTTTCTGGACACCAAATAGTGAACCTTTTCCACTTGAAAGCATAAGAACGTCTAGTGGAAGGTTTTCTGGAAGCACAAAGAACATCTTTCACTTGCTGAGAAAGATGAAGATCTTGGAGAGCTAGGCCTTCAGCAACCAAGCCCTGAGATGCAGGGACTGGGGATTGGGATGCCATAAAATCCCGTTCTCCTGAGATAGGAGATCTGGAGCAGACCCTAACTCCAGGGAGGGAGCTTGAGAGAGATGTAGAAGCAGAGGGTACCACACTTGCCGTGGCCAATGTGGAGCTATGAGATTCATATGGCCTCTGTCTCTCTGAAGCTTGAACAGGATTTTGGGAATTAGGGGACTGGGTGGAAAGGCATACAGGAAGTCTTGACCCCAGTGAAGGAGGAAAGCATCCTTTGCCTGAGCTCCCTGAGCCAGAGTTCTGGAACAGAACCGTGGAAGTTTGGCATTCCACGGACTTGCAAAGAAGTCTATGTCCGGGGTTCCCCAAAGTTGAAAAATCCTGGCCACCTGGCCTGCATGCAGAGACCATTTGTGTGGAAGGAGAACTCGACTGAGTCTGTCTGCCCAAGAGTTTTGAACACCTGGAAGATACACTGCCAGAAGATGAATCTGATGCTCTCTGGCGAAGGCCCACAGTCGCAAAGCTTTGTTGCAAAGCGACAGAGAGCCTGTTCCCCCCTGCTTGTTCACATAGAACATGGCTACTTGATTGTCCGTATGAATAAGGACTGTCTTGTGGCTGAGCAGGGTGCGGAACACTCGCAGAGCAAGGAAGATTGCTCTGAGCTCCAAGAGATTGATATGTAGACAACTCTCTTGTGGAGTCCAGGTGCCTTGGGTGGAGAGGTCTTACAGATGAGCTCCCCAACCTAGTGGAGAAGCATCTGTTGTAAGAGTTGCTTGGGGCAGGGGTTGCTGAAAGGGGGGACCCCAGCAACAGGTTTTGAGTGGACCTCCACCACTGAAGAGACAAAATGAGGCGACTTGTGTTTGCTATTTTGTCTGACAGGCAACCTGATGCCTGGGTCCATTGGGTGGATAAAGTCCACTGAGCTGCCCTCATGTGAAGGCGAGCATATGGTACCACATGCATGGTGGACGCCATGTGGCCTAGGAACTGTAACATATCTCGAGCAGTTAGGAAGGGTTTTAGCACTGCTTGAGAAGCTAATTGCACCAAGCGAAGGCAACGGGCCTGGGGAAGATAGGCCCTTGCCTTTGTTGTATCCAGCAAGGCTCCTTTGAACTCTAGAGACTGAGTAGGAGTTAGACTGGATTTTGGGATGTTTATTACCAGCCCTAAATACTGAAGGATACGCATTGTGCAGGATAGAGAGGTCTTGGCCTCTGACTGTGTTGGAGCTCGAATGAGCCAGTCGTCCAAGTAAGGGAAGACGAATATTCCCAGAGTGCGTAGAAATTCTGCTTCCACAGCCATGCATTTCGTGAACACCCTTGGTGCAGAGGCCAGACCAAAAGGAAGCACCCTGTATTGGTAGTGCTTTCCTTGAAACAGGAACCGAAGGAACCTCCTGTGGGTTGGATGGATGAGAACATGGGTATACGCATCCTTGAGATCTAGAGAACAAAGCCAATCCTGACTCTGAAGGTATGGAAGCAGAGCTCCGAGAGAAATCATTTTGAACTTCTCTTTGACAAGGAATTTGTTCAATTCTCTGAGATCTAGGATAGGTCTGTATCCCCCTTTTCTTTGGGATAAGAAAATAAGGGGAATAGAATCCTGTGCCCTGTTGATGAGGAGGCACTTTCTCTACTGCCCCTTGGGCAAGAAGGATGGTAACCTCCTGACCTAACAGGTCGATGAGAGAGGTTGGAGAATTGAACTGCTTCACTACCGTGGGAGGGGGCATGCTTGAAAAATGAAGTTTGTACCCCTCTTTTATGATGGAGAGTGTCCAATGCTCTGCTGTTATTTGCCCCCATCTGGGAGCAAAATGACATAACCTTCCTGGAATGGTGGATGGTTCTGGTCCTTCCGGAGCCAGAAAGGCTAAGTTCTCTAGCTGAAAGTGAAAGGCCCTGAGGAGGCTGAGACTGCTGGGCCGGTTGAGGCCTAGCAGCCTTTGCTTTCTTCTGTTTGGGTGGTTGCTGACGTTTGGTTGAAAACTGACCTGTAGAAGATGCCTGCTGACCATAAGCAGGATAAAATCTTTTCTTTTTAGAAAAAGGTGTTTTCTTGAACAACTTTTTCCTAACAGGATCTAGTCTATCCAAAGTGGAATTTTCAGCATCCATTTCATTGGCTTTTTCTTGCCAATCTTTACCAAACAGGTTCTCACCAGTACAAGGGATATTTCCCAATTTATCTTGTACCCAGAGCTCTAAATCAGATGCTTGGAGCCAAGCAATTCTACGTACACCTATGGCAATAGCCGAGGTTCTTCTTATACATTCAAAGCAGTCGAAGGCTGCACGGTTGGATAATTTAGAGACATCTTGGGCATGTTTGAGCCAAGTGAGAAATTCCTGCCTTTTATCCTCAGAGAGGAAAGGACTTAAAGTCTGCAGATGATCAGTAACTTCCTTTAGGAACATTCCCATGTAGAGACTATAGGAACTGATTCTTGCAGCAAGCATGGAAGCTTGAAAGACTCTACGTCCAAAAGCATCCAGAGTTCTGCATTCACGTCCTGGAGGATTAGAGGCATGTCTTTTTGCACTTCTAATCCTTCTCATAGCAGATTCCACCACAATAGAGTGGTGAGGAAGCTGAATTTTATGGAAGCCAGGACAAGGAGGTACACGATACATAGTATCTAACCTACGAGAATGAGGAGAGGTGGTAAGAGGTGTTTCCCACATCCTCAACATGAGATCATATAGAATCTCATGAATGGGTAGGGTAGCTGCCTCCTTAGGAGTTTTGGGATATTGTAAAATATCCAACTCCTTGGCCCTTGGCTCTGTCTCAGGGGCCACAGTGATAGATAGGCCCTGAGCCACCTCTCGAATGAAGTCTTGGAAAGACATGTCCTCTGGAGGAGACATCCTGTGTTTAGGGGAGGAGGACTCCTGTGGAAGAAGCATCGCTGCATCGACAGAACTTTCAGAGTCCTCAGATTCTTCTGAGGAATCGAAGTACCGTCTGTCTGGATGCTCTTGCAGAGCCCGATACACGTACCGAGCAAAATCGATATCGGGAATAACCGGTACTGGGGAATCGGTACCGGCGGGCATCGGAGGACAGGGTACCAGCATAACAGGCACTGATGCCGATGTCGATGTTATTGGTACCGGTGCTGGTACCGATACCGATGCCGGTGCTAATGCCGGTACCGGTGGAGTTGTCTGTCGCGGTACCAAGGGTGTCGATGCCACAAGGAAAGCCGCTAGACTGCGTTCTATAGACAGAATTCTCTGGTCCATAGACGCTGCCAATGCCTGGAAGTCGGTACCGGTGGAAACCGCCGGTACCCCAGAGCATGGCACCAGGAGATCTGTCGAGGCCGAGCCATCGAGAACATCCTGGAACCCCGATGATGGTGCTTTGGAAGCCAAAGCCTCCCGCCGGGGTAATTTTGCCGGTGCAGAATCCTCGAGGGCAATGCCAGAGGCATCTCGATGCTTAGAAGGAGATCTACCCTTCGAGGACCGGCTGGATTTATGTTTAGTTACCTGAGATCCACGGGAAGAAGAGGAAGCCCTGGAAGACGTCGATGCCACCGAAGCCGCATCAGAGGGAAACAGGGTACTGAGCTTAGCAGCTCGGTTCTGTCGACCTCTTTTAGACATCATAGCACAGGGCACACAATCTGTGATGGAGTGGTCAAGACCTAAACATTTCAAACACCATACATGGGTGTCTGTGAAAGAAATGGTACCGCCACATTTTGTGCACTTTTTAAAACCTGAGGCAGGTTTTTCCATGTTAAGGAAAAGTTTTGGGCCTAAGGCCCAAAAAGGCGGGTGCACCTGAAGAAAAGAAAAACGGATATCTTTTTTTTTATTTTTTTTTTAATAAGAATAGAAAAGAAAGACCGGCGGTACCGGTAGAGCGTCGGGGAAGGCAGACGTGACCACAAAAAGAAATAAAGAAATAAGGGAATTCTTCTGCGGTGACAGGAACACTACCTGCTGGCTCCGCGGAAAAAGAAGAACTGGAGAGAGGCAGTTGGGAAAGGCGGGAAGGCAGCACGCAGGCACTGTGGGATGCTCCCAAAAGCTTTCTGATTGGACGCTGGGGAGCGTTCCCGCGCAGGCTCCGTTGGTACCGACGATACCCATATGTGATGACTAGATTCCTTCTTGTTCCTGGAGATATACTTTTTCACTGAAAGGGTGGTGGATGCTTGGAATGCCCTCCCGATGGAAGTGGTGGGGGCAAATACAGTGACAGAATTCAAAATGGCATGGGACAGACACAGTGGATCCCTTTACAGCAACAGGATAAAATAAAAATAAACTTATCTAATTTCTCAACAAACAGGGGTGTCCTACACGGAGCGGTGGGTTCACCCCTAAACAAAGACATGGGGCGGGGTGGCCTGCACGGAGTGGGAGGTGCACCTACTCTTGCCATCTTACTGGGCAGACTGGATGGACCATACTAGTCTTTATCTGCCGTCATTTAATTTACTATGAAGGGTTACACATGAGCCAGAAACACAGAGAGATATGTACTTTTAGCATCTTGGACAACACATGCAGCACCCTCCCTTGTATGCACTCTTCAATATTCTCATTTGGCTAATAATATAAGAAGATTATTAGGTCGTACTGGCCCATTGTACAAAGATTACACCCAGCGTTCATCAACCCACCTCCTGCCTGTTTTACTAGAGGCCCAAATCTCAAAGGCAAGCTGGTATCATCTGTTTTGGATCCCTATGCTACTCCAGCACCTCAGACATCATGTCAACTACTCCTGTGGGGCATGTAATATCTGTCCACAATCTATGAACACTGACCACATTGTCCACCCCACATCTCATTTTGCTCATATAGAATGCAGCATTTTTCAGATTGTAACACTAGGAATGCGATTTATCTTATTCAGTGTCCTTGCAATTTCTTCTATATGGGAAAAACCAAGAGGAAAGTTAGAGACAAATGATGCAGTTAACCCTACCTTAAGAGGTGTAGCAAACTAAATTCCACATTATCTGCTGTGCAGTGAATGTGTGCTAGTGAACTTTGTCCATGTTTCCTGCAAGGCAGCTCTCCCAAAGTGCTGGAATGTTCGTAGAAGTTACTGTAGAGATTTTGCTTTTTGACTTTTGCAGTCAATGGGGCCCTAAGTGCACAAGCTAAAAACAACCAGAAAAATAAAAGAATCCCACACTACATGCTTAGCATGGGACAAGTGGGGACTAGGTGGGTTATAGTGCTAGAGTGGGTGTCGACTGCACATTGCAATTAGCACAGAAGTAATTACCACACATTGAATGTCAATGGGTGGTGTTAAGTGCATCCGTTTTAATTGCAAATGCTGCTGCCATGCATTAGGGAACTTTCAGTGTGGTAACTGCCCGGAACATGCTGGACATGCCCTTGACATCATGAGGCCTTTGTACTTGGCATGCATTCGTTTTTGCTCCAAATGTGTGGTAAGTGAGGAATCATTATTTATTTTTTTGTTTTCATCATGGTGCATGTGTGCAGACAGATACTTTGGAACAACTCTGACAGGGGAAAATAGAGAGGGAGGAGGACATGGAGAAAACATAAGCTTCTTCAGCCAATCATGTTGGAAATCTTCGACAAGCAGCCAAAGGAATGTGTCCCAGTGTGTGATAGGTGCAAAAACTTAGTGCACTTTAGTGAATTAGGGCCACAGTTTCTTTTGAAAATTTACTTATATTTGTACAGAGTGACAAACATACTTAAAGGTTTTGCACTCCCTATACCGTGGGTGGAGGAAAGGGGTAAAGTAAATGTCCATATGTTAAAATTCCATTCTGCACATGCCCACGGGAAGGCCCCAGTGTACTGTGACTAAAAGTATACGTGTTTTTTAGACATTCTGAAAGGGGATATTTTCAAATAATGCAGTTTACTTGGGTAAATGGCTTTGAAGATTGTCCCCCACATGACAACCTAGTATGGTTGACCCTTTTATTGAGTTAAAAATATTTAGCTATCAAAAGATATCTCTGATCTTAATTACTTTCTATTTTTCTTTGTGTTGACCACTCACCATTATTCTAGTCTGAGGAAATGTTTACATACTGTAGAAAAGGATCAGTAGTGAAATAGATGTTCTGGAAATCAAATAAGACATTTCCATGCAATGCAAAGTGCTAGTTTACTTCTTTTATTTACATAACATATTATTGCTTATAAACAGTGTAAACCCAACATATGCAGAATACACAAATTTGGTTTGCACAGGTTAAATCTGTTCTTAAATAAAAGTACTGATTATTTGAACTAATCAAATAAAGAATAAAATTGTTAATATCAGATTACTGTTGGGGAGGACAATTTCCAAAGTCATTTACCTGATTAAGTAACAATTTATTCAGATACATTTTTTTCTGAAAATTGTTTTCTTCTGTGCAGCTAAAGGAGGTGCATACAGAATTCCATAGCTCCTGTTCATTTAGTCAAAATGTGAGGAGGCATTCCCAGAGGTATGTCTAGATCAGGGGAGGAAAATAGCATTTGTAAATGCATTTTGATAAGTGCATGTGCTACTTTACCCTCCCTGGCCAGATGCACAAAATGGGAAGGTGCAAATCATACAGGTACATTTAAGAGCCTATTTACTAAGGTGTAATAAACAGCTAATGTGAGAATTAGAACTTACTGTGTGGAGGTTTAATAGCAAACACTAATTCCTGCAGTAATTTCCTAATTTATTTTAATTTCAGAGTTAATTTTGCTTTGAGAAAGAATTCCATCTTGATCAAAGTCTCCTTCAGCCAAGTGAGTAGAACAGTAACAGCCAGGACAGCAGGGCCTTGGACAATTAAGGGCCTATGCTAAGCTCTTCAGGGGACCTCAGCTCAAATATCTGAGAAATTATAGTTGAGGATATAGTAATTTCAAGTTACAAAGCAGTACAAGTTGGGGAGTGCTGTAATAAGGGCACATAAAAGAGAGGCCATCCCTATTTTGAAGAGCTGACAATCTAGCCTGATATTAACATTATCATTCTTATCAAACAGGCCGATGCAGAAAGCCAGCGCTGTAGTCATGCTCTATCAACTTTTTATGCCTATTTGAAGTGCACCGATAGCGTGCAACTTCAGTGTGGGCATACAGAAAGAGGTGAGCATGCAAATTAACCACTCATTAAACTGTGTGCATGCAAATGCACCATCCATTAAACAGTGTGCCAAATGGCAACGTTAAACTGGGAGAGAAAGTCAAACACATGCGCACACGAAGTCAGTGCAAGTTTGGCATGTTCTCCCAGAGAAACAGGCACTGCGTGGCTAATTTGCATAGGAGCCCCAACAGTATTTTGATGGTATTGAGAGCTTTCTCTGATGCCTAGATCATCTAAGCCCCTGATGCCATCAAAATATTAAGAAAGCAACTCCCTGGTGGCCTAGCTGCCTCGATCCCCTCACCCATCCAAGTAAAATAATCCATAGTAGTCCAGCGGCTCCGAACCCCCCACCTGCACAAGTAAAATAATTCCTAGTGGCCCAGCGGCCCTGATCCCCCACCCAACCAAGTAAAATAATCCCTGGTGGCCCAGCGGCCTCGAAGCTCCTTCCCCCCTCCCACTGCTTTCAGAAATGAGCGGGAATGCTGCCCATGCACTCCTGTTCTTGACCCGCAAATGGTGGTGCTTGGCACTGCATGGGACCAGGCCCTACTATTTTTTAAGATAGTGGAACAAGAGCAGGAGTATATGGGTAATGCTCCTGCTCATTTCTGAAGGTACCGGGAGGGGATGGGGGAGGGGTTCAGGGCCACTGGTCCACCAGGGTTTATTTTTACTTTTGCGGGTGGGGGTTTGGGGCTGCTGGGCCACCGAGGATTTGCTTTCTGTCAGGGACAGTGGCCCCCAACAGTATTTTGATGGCATTGGGGGCTTTCCCCAATGCCTGGTTCATCTGAGGGGAAAATGCTGTCGGGGGCACACACTAGATGTTTAAGCCACTTCAGACCCAGGCATAGAGATATTGGTGCTAAGGCTGGTTGTGAAATCTTCTACATGTTTCTCTGCATCGAGCGCAGCCAATATTTGCATACCAGTTTATTATGTGAAGCTCATTCGTCTATAATTTAAATACATTTAAATACTCTTGGCATTAATTGTGCGCTAGTTTTTCTCTTGCTATTTACATGTGCATCCGTCTCTTTTCTGCATTTTGCAATAACGGTAAGTGGCATTATTTGTGTTTAAAGGTAGTGCTAGCTTTCTGCATTGGCGTGAAAGTTTTCCTCTTTTGCAGCGGGATGGGGGCTTTCCAGTATTTTGCATTGAGTGTCACATGTATGATTTTCTCCCACTTGGTGAGAGGTCTTACGTGTGCACTAGGTGCAAGGAGCTCTTTGCTCTCAGGGAACGAGTCCGTTCTCTAAAGGCTAGAGTAGCAGACTTGGAAAACATAAGAAAGACAGAGAGGTACATAGACGAGACCTACAGGGATATAGTCCTGAAGTCCCACCTCCAGTCTAGCAGCATCCCTGTTGCCATGGAGGAGAGAGGTCACGTGACAGGAGAGCATCACCCTGGTGTGGCAGGAAGTGATCCTGTAATTAGGACCTGTCCTCCAGGTGATGTAAAACCCTCTTGCACCGAGGAAGTTTCTCCAGGGCCATGTGCCCATGAGGGAAGGGTTAGGACAGCCGTTATAGTTGGTGATTCGATCATTAGGCATGTAGATAGCTGGGTGGCTGGTGGACGTGAGGATCGCCTGGTAACATGCCTGCCTGGTACGAAGGTAGCGGACCTCACGCGCAGGGGCGGCCCAAGGGGGGTGCGGGGCCATGTGCGGAGACTCGGTGCGGGGCCTCATTTGCATAAATATTTGCATAATGTTACCATACACGAACTTTTAGTAAACATGCCTCTTAATGAGTGTATGAATAAAGAAAGACTAAAAGACTTCTACATTACTATAATCCAGTGCCAACCGCCAGACACATTAGGAACTACTACAAACACTGCCCATTTAGAACCCATAGCAAACCCGCCGTATCCTAACAGCACTACCAGGACTCATAAAGCACCATACCCTAACTATCAAAAGGAAACGCTGCAAATACTAAACCAATACATTTCAGAGAACAACAATACATGACCTACTGGGGAAAGAGAACAAGTGGCAATGTCAAATAGGAATTACATAAACAGAATACCTCAGCTCAGTTACACATGCAGAACTTAGACCATCAACAAACAAGGAATCACAATTTAGAAACAGGAAGACAATAATTAAACTGGGAATCCCAAAAGCCAAACTTGGAATGTACAACACTGTAGAAATAAAACTATACATTAATTTGCTCTTGTACTAAACAAAGCGCAGACGTTAATGATGCACATTTCCCAGAGCTGACATATTCCAATTAATAAATTCAAAATAAAGAGATATTTTTCTACCTTTTGTGCATTTTTTTTCAGCTGCAATTGCTCCAGCCACTTTCTTCTGGTTTCTTCGTGTCTTCCGCTAACTCTTCATCGTCTACTGTCCATTTGTCTTTTCTTCTCTCTTCTAGTTTTTTTCCATTCTCTCTCTACATCTGCTTTAACATACTAATCTTTCTCCTTTTGCTCTTTCCTCATTCCTATTTCATCCACTCAAATTTTACCCCTCCATCCTCAATCCCCACTTACTCTCCCAATATCCGGACAATTGTAGATTTGTCTTCCCTCCCACACAAAAATTTTTTCCCTCTCCATTTCACTCTCCCAGCTCCATCCCATTCTAATCCTCCCCCAACATCAGCTCCATTCTAGTTCCAGTCCCACCCAGCATCCACTCCCTTCTAGTCCCTGCATCAGCCCATTTCTAGTCCTAGCTCCCCCATCTATTTGCAGTCCCATCCGAGTCCCTCCATCAGCTCATTTCCAATCCCAGCCCCCCATGAGCCCATTTCTAGTCCTTTCCTAGCCCCACCATCAGCCCATGTCAAATCCTAGCTCCCCTCCACTCAGCCCATTTCCAGTCCAAGCCCCCCATGAGCCTACTTCCAGTTCTAACCCCTTCATGAGTCCATTTCAATCCAAACCCCCACCACAGCCCATTTCCAATCTTAGCACTTCCCCAACAGCCAATTTCCAGTCCTATTCTAGCCCCTCCATCAGCCCATTTCCTGTCCTAGCCCCTCCCCACTCACCCATTTCCAGTCCTAGCTCCCTCCCCCTCACAACCCATTTCCATTCCAAGCCCCCGTCCCCATCAGCTATTTGCAGTTCAAGCCCTCCTTCCACTCAGCCCATTTCCAGTCCTAGCCTCCTCATAGCCCATTACTAGTCCTAACCCCCCATCAGCCCATTACGTCCTAACCCCCCATCACCCTATTTCCAGTCCTAGCCCCCCCATCAGCCTATTTCCAGTCTTAGCCCCCCCCCATAGCCAATTACCAGTCCTACCCCCCCATAAGCCCATTTCCAGTCTTAGCCCCCCCATTGCCCTTTACACGTCCTAACCCCCCATCACCCTATTTCCAGTCCTAGCCCCCCCATCAGCCTATTTCCAGTCTTAGCCCCCCATAGCCAATTACCAGTCCTACCCCCCCATAAGCCCATTTCCAGTCTTAGCCCCCCCATAGCCCATTACCAGTCCTACCGCCCCATCACCCTATTTCCAGTCCTAGCCCCCCATCAGCCTATTTCCAGTCTTAGCCCCCCCCCCCATAGCCAATTACCAGTCCTACCCCCCCATCAGCCCATTTCCAGTCTTAGCCCCCCATAGCCCATTACCAGTCCTACCCCCCCCATCAGCCCATTTCCAGTCCTAACCCCCCACCACCACCACCAGCCCACTTCCAGCCTTATCCCCCTCCCCATCAGCCCCGGCGGGATTAACAGAGCCGCGAGAAAAGAAACTCTCGCGGCTCTGAAAGAAGACCGCGTTTTGGGACTTGAAGAAAGCTGATGATGCAGGGAGGCTCTGCCGGGCAGGGGGGGGCCCTGCGGCAGAGCTCTTGATGCTGCCGCGGCAGAAGCAGCCGGTTTGTTTTTTTTTTTTTAAACTTGGGATGCTGAAGAATGTTTTTTGCACGGGGCCCCCTGAAACGCTGGGCCCTGTGCAAAAAACATCCTTGCTCAATGGACGGGCCGACCCTGCTCACGCGCCACCTAGATAAGGTCTTAGATAGTGCTGGGGAGGAGTCTGCTGTCTTGGTACATGTCGGTACCAATGACATAGGAAAATGTGGTAGGGAGGTTCTGGAGGCCAAATTTAGGCTTTTAGGTAGGAAGTTGAAATCCAGAACTTCCAGGGTAGCGTTCTCTGAAATGCTTCCTGTTCCACATGCAGGACCCAAAAGGCAGGCAGAGTTCAGGAGTCTCAATGCGTTGATGAGACAATGGTGCAGAGATGAGGAGTTTGGATTTGTTAGGAACTGGGGTACATTCTGGGGAAAGGAGGGGCTCTTCCGAAGGGATGGGCTTCACCTTAACCGGGATGGAACCAGGCTGCTGGCATTAACCTTTAAAAAGGAGATAGAGCAGCTTTTAAACTAGATAATAGGGGAAAGCCGACAGTCGCCCAAGAGCAGATGGTTCGGAAGAATGTATCCTTGAAGGATACTACCAAAAGCAGAGAGGTTCCAAAAAAGAGTAAAGTAGCCCAAATGCCCTCGAGTATGGAGCAGACAGAGCTTAAAGATCCCAAATTACCCATGTCTACCAATAGCCAAATTAATATGAATAAAATACAGTCTCTAAAATGCTTGTATGCAAATGCTAGAAGTCTAAAAAATAAGATGGGAGAGTTAGAATATATAGCACTAAATGAGAGGTTAGATGTGATTGGAATATCAGAGACATGGTGGAAGGAGGACAACCAGTGGGACACTGTGATACCTGGGTACAAACTATATCGTAATGGTAGAGCTGATCAAATTGGTGGAGGGGTTGCGCTCTATGTTATAGAGGGCATTGAGTCAGAAAGGATAAAAGTTTTGCAGGAAACAAAATTTGCTGTAGAATCTCTATGGATTGAAATTCCATGTAAAAAGGGGAAGGCGATGGCGGTGGGGGTGTACTATCATAAGAACATAAGAACATAAGATATGCCATACTAGGTCAGACCAAGGTCCATCAAGCCCAGAATTCTGTTTCCAACAGTGGCCAATCTAGGTCATATGAACCTAGCAGTTTCCCCAAGAGACCGCCTGGCCAGAATGAACAAATGGATGATGAAATGCTCAAAGAAATCAAGGAAGCTAACAAAAGTTACAGTACGGTAATAATAATGGGCAATTTCAATCACCCCGGTATCGACTGGGTCAATATCACGGCAGTACATGCTAGGGAGATAAAGTTCCTAGATGACATAAATGACTGCTTATTAGAGCAACTGGTCCATGAACAGACGAGAGGGGAAGCCATATTTGACCTAGTCCTTAGTGGAACACCAGATCTACTGCAAGAGATAAGGGTGTTGGGGCCACTTGGCCATAGTGATCATAGCATGATCGCCTTTGATTTAATTAGTGGAGGAGGGATAGTAAGGAAATCCACAGTACTACATTTTAACTTTCGAAAGGGAAACTATGATAAAATGCGGAAAATAGTTAAGAAAAAACTAAAAGGAGCAGTTGCAAAGGTTAAAGACTTACATCAAGCTTTGGTGTTGTTGAAAAATACTATCTTGGAAGCCCAGACCAGCTATATTCCACGCTTTAAGAAAAGTGGAAGGAAGTCCAAAAAACTGCCAGCATGGTTTAAAGGTGAGGTCAGAGAGGTTGTTGTTGCCAAGAAAGCATCTTTCAGGAAATGGAAAAAAGAGCCAAACGATGAAACCTGGAAACAGCACAAGCACTGGCAGGTCAAATGCAAGGCATTGATAAAGAAGGCAAAGAGAGAATTTGAGAAGAAGCTTGCTGCGGAAGCAAAAACGCGAAATAAAGATTTTTTCAAGTACATTCGTAGCAAAAAACCTGTGAGAGAGTCAGTTGGACCATTAGATTATAGAGGAGTTAAAGGGGCACTAAGAGGCGACAAGGCAATAGCGGAGAGACTGAATGAATTCTTTGCTTCGGTCTTTACTGAGGAAGATGTAGGGATGTTACCCATGACTGAAGTGGTATTTAAAGGTGCGGAAGAATTGAAGGAAATATTGATACATCGGGAAGATGTATTACAACTATTAGATAAACTGAAGAGTAGCAAATCACCTGGGCCGGATGGTATACATCCAAGGGTGTTGAAAGAACTGAAATATGAGACTGCAGACCTGTTATTAGTAATCTGTGAACTATCATTAAAATCATCTCTAATACCTGAAGACTGGCGGATCGCAAATGTAACACCAATTTTTAAAAAGGGTTTGAGGGTGTTCCGGGAAACTTCAGACCGGTGAGCCTCACGTCAGTACCGGGAAAAATGGTAGAAACCATCATAAAGAATAAAATTACTCAGCATGTAGATAGTCATGGCCTAATGGGAGACAGCCAACATGGCTTTAGACAAGGAAGATCTCGTCGTTTTTTTGAAAGTGTGAATAAACAGGTGGACAAAGGTGAGTCAGTTGATATAGTGTATCTGGACTTTTAGAAAGCCTTTGACAAGGTCCCTCATCAGAGACTTTTGGCAAAACTAAAGAGTCATGGGATAGGAGGCAGTGTACTACTGTGGATCAGGAACTGGTTAAAAGATAGAAAGCAGAGGGTTGGGCTAAATGGCCACTTTTCCCAATGGAGAAAGGTGAATAGTGGTGTACCCCAGGGATCTGTGCTGAGTCCGCTGCTTTTTGACATATTCATAAATGACCTGGAAAGTGGAATAACGAGTGAGGTTATTAAATTTGCAGATGACACAAAACTATTTAAAGTTGTTAAAACCCAAGAGGATTGTGGAAAATTGCAAGAGGATCTTGATAAATTGGAAGACTGGGCATCAAAATGGCAGATTAAATTTAATGTGGACAAGTGCAAAGTTATGCACCTAGGGAAGAACAACCCAAACTATGGTTACACGATGCAAGGTTCCACATTAGGAACCACCACCCAGGAAAAAGATTTAGGCGTCATTGTGGATACCATGTTAAAACCCTCGGCCCAGTGTGCAGCGGCGGCCAAGAGAGCAAATAGAATGCTAGGTATCATAAGGAAAGGAAAGGAAAATAAAACAAGGGATATTATAATGCCCCTGTATCATTCCATGGTGAGACCGCACCTTGAATATTGTGTGCAATTCTGGTCGCCGTATCTTAAAAAGGATATAGCGTTATTAGAAAAGGTTCAGAGACGAGCCACCAAAATGGTAAAGGGGATGGAAGGATACCCCTATGAAGAAAGGCTAAAAAGGTTAGGGCTCTTTAACCTGGAAAAGGGACGGCTGAGGGGAGATATGATAGAAGTTTATAAATTAATGAACGGAGTGGAACGGGTAAACGTAGATCGATTGTTTATGTTATCAGAATATAGAAAGACTAGGGGACATGCAATGAAGCTACAGGGTAAACTATTTAAGACTAATAAAAGAAAATATTTTTTCACTCAACATGTAATCAAACTCTGGAATTTGTTACCAGAGGATGTAGTAAAGGCTGTTAGTGTAGCTGTGTTTAAAAAAGGTTTGGACAAGTTCCTGGAGGAAAGGTCCATAAACCATTATTAAAAATGGACCCAGGATATCAATGCTTGACCCTATACAAGCATTGTGGAACCTGTGTCTTTTGGGAAAACTGCTAGGTACGTATGACCTAGATTGGCCACTGTTAGAAACAGGATACTGGGCTTGATGGACCTTGGTCTGACCCAGTATGGCATATCTTATGTTCTTATATCTACCTCCTGGTTTCTATAATTAGTACCATTAAAACTACTCTGCACTTACTGTATTTAATACAACACTGCATGTCCCCACAAACCATACATCTGCTGTAAAAATATAAGTCTCTTAAATATCCATAGTCTTCTAGGAATCATTTGATTCTTAACATATTGTGCTAGTGTATCTCCATGAGGTTCTACTCTTATCAACCTCTTATATAAATTCGTTAAGTCAGTCCATGATTAGTCTGTAGTAACTTTACTATTGCTTTCAATTAAAGCTTTTGAAGTTTAGAAAGTTGCTCATACATATACAGTAACTAAACAATTCCTCTCTTCTAAGGGGTATGTTTACTAATCGGCGGTAGCGTCTTCCATGCAATATCGGAGCCGTGGCCCCATTGAATCATCTTTTGTGAAATTTTATCATCTTTATCAGTTATTTCAGATGCCATTACAAAAATATTTGATATATACAGGATCAATGATGTCTTTAATCAAGAAAGAGATTATAACACAGGTACACTACCAAAAAACTGCCTCCAGTTTTGCAACTGATTCCTATAGATTTTGGGGTGCTGAATCCAGGAAAAATAGCCAAAATGTTCCATCACGTCACGTTTTCTTGCAAAATTAGATTTCTTACCCATATAAGGAATGTTCACATAATTTCTTTTTAGCCGACTGCAGTTTATTTTCTTGGCCCAAAATAGAGGTTGTAATGGTTAACTAACTAGAAACACTCCCTCATGACATTTTAGAGTGTTTTGTATTCATTTTATACATTAACAGGACAATTGGGAGGCGGGGGGCTAAATCCAGTACTCGCGCTGGCGCATGTTCTTTCCTGTTCGCCTCGCCTCGTTCGCTCGCTCAAACACGGTGGTTGCGACATGAACGTTCCTGTCAAATTTCAGTTTCTTGCAAGTTCATTATTACCTTTTGTTTGCTCAGTCGTAATCCAGCTTTATTCCGAAGTGGTTCACTACAGTTGTAGTTTGCAGTGCTGTGTATTTGTGATGGCTCACAGAGCCAGAGGTTGCGTCAACTCTCCGGACAGTTTTAGTTTTATTTGTGGGGAATATACCGTGAAAAAGCGGCAGAGGAACATTTCTGCATTTATTAAAAAAGTATATTTCGCCTATTTCGGTTTGAAGTTAGGCGATCAAGACAAACCGTGGGCTCCTCACAAAGTGTGCAAGACATGTGCAAGATCTACGCTTATGGATGAAAGGTAAAAAACAAGCATTTCGTTTCGGAATACCTATGATGTGGCGTGAACAAAGAGACCACAGCAGTGACTGCTATTTTTGCTCTTGCATTGTGAAGGGATACAACTTAAAAAATAAGAACGTAATAAGTTACCCCAACCTTCCCTCAGCAATTAGGCCTATGCCTCATAGCAACGAAATACCTGTGCCTGAACCACCAAAATCTTTGGATCATATTTGTGTGGACGGTTCTGATCATGATGAGACTCATCAGATGGCTTTTCCCGATGAGTCCAGTACTTCCGAGTTTGAAACTGAACCATATCCGAAACCTAAACTTTTCTCTCAAGCTGAATTGAATGATTTAGTCCGGGATTTAGGACTCCCAAAAGATGCTGCCCAACTGCTAGGTTCTCGGCTTAAACAGAAAAATCTATTGTCACCAGGAACAACTTTTTATTGGTACCGCAACCGCGAGACACAATTTTTGAAGTATTTCAGCAAAGAGGAAGATTTGGTATTTTGCAATGATGTATACGGAGTGATGGAAAAGTTTAAACTCAAGTATGATCCTGCTGAATGGCGGCTGTTCATTGATTCGTCAAAAGACAGCATAAAAGGTGGTGTTCTTCATAATGGCAACACATTCGCTTCAGTTCCTATTGCTCACTCTGTTATTCTCCAAGAAAAATACGAGAATTTGGCCCTGATTCTTCAGAAGATTCGTTATGATGAGCATAAGTGGATGATTTGTGGAGACTTTAAAATTCTATCCATGCTATTAGGGCAGCAATCCGGTTTCACCAAATATCCCTGCTTCCTTTGCTTTTGGGATAGCCGGGCCCGCAACCTACACTGGGGGAAAAAAGACTGGCCAATTCGGGAGTATTTGAGACCCGGTGAGAAAAATGTTCTTCATGAGAGCTTGGTACCTCGTGATAAAATTCTATTACCACCTCTCCACATTAAGTTGGGTCTCATTAAGCAATTCATCAAGTCCCTTCCAAAAGATGGTGAGTGATTTCGGTACCTTTGCTCAAAGTTCCCCCGACTTTCTGAAGCAAAGCTAAAGGAAGGAGTGTTTGTTGGCCCTGATATAAGGAAACTCATTTCAGATGGAGCATTCGCTGAAACGATGTCTGAGAAGGAAAAAGAAGCCTGGGATTCCTTCAAGGATGTTGTTCTCAAATTCTTGGGGAACAGGCGGGATGAGAACTATAAGGATATTGTTGCCAGGATGCTCAATGCCTTCAAAGAACAAGGCTGTAACATGAGCCTGAAAGTCCATTTCTTGCACTCCCATGTGAACTACTTTCCCGAAAACTTGGGGGCGTACAGTGAAGAACAAGGTGAATTTCACCAGGACATCAAGGATGCAGAGAGAAGGTACCAAGGAAGATGGAACACCACTATGATGGCTGATTTCTGCTGGTTGCTGCTGCGGGATACCCCAGATGAAAAATACGCCAAGCAGCGCACCAAGAGAAGCATTCGGGGGAAGAAGAAACGGGCCCACCAGGAGATTGATTGACCCAAGAATGACTTTAAAATCTAAACTGTGTTGACAAATATCGTGTTTTTACTAAACTTTGAAATAAAAATTTGCTAGTTATTACCACAGTGTCGGATCTCATTTATTAGAATTTTATTTTCACACCATCGGGTGTTTGTCTTCATGTATTGCAATGGTGCGGTTTGCGTTTTCTATTCTTACATACATACCTGTACAACATTTTTTGCACATTTCTTTGCTTTGCTTTGTGTCTAACCTCGCTCTTATATGCTCAATGTTTGTGCACATGTATGTGGCTGTTTTAAGTGCAGACAATTTTGCTACCATCACAGTTTGTTTTGTTGACATTACTCTATTCTTATGTGCTGCCTTGTTACAATTTTCTTTATTCTTATTTGAATAACTACTAAACAATTAGTATAAAGAATTCATCCAAGAAACTTTTATCTTGATCGCACTCAATCTGAAACGTTCACCTCAAACTGCTAACCCAATGTAGCAAAAAATCTGTACGTGATGGAGCAAATTGGTTACCAGATTTGGATTCAGCGCACCAAAAAATGTAAAAATCAATCGAAACATTAGAGGCAGTTTAAAAAAAAATGTTTTTAGTGTACCTGTGTAATTCACAATCTCAACCGAGAGTAAATACAGCCAATACACAGAGGTAAAAAAAACCAAACCCTATGCTTAGTTCACTCAATATGCATTCATCATGTAATATTTTCTTAGTTTTGTTTTTAATTTCTATTTATATATAATGGACCTCATATCCTCAAGAGCACAAAAGTAGAGCTGGGCACAATTGACTCAAAAGTTTCATGAGAGGTTCTTTTTATATTTTCTTTGTTTCTGCAATTAATACCAGTCCATACAAATTTTTGTCATAAACAGTTCTTTCAGGAACAAAAAAATCAAAAACATATCGAATGATATCTAGAGGACTCCAGATGTTTAAAGAGCAAAAGATTTTTACAACAGATGTAGGAGTTGTGGGGAAGTGGAATGCTATATTAAATAAGTGCACTGTAGTTTTAGTGGTACTAATTATAGAAGCCAGGAGCAGAATATATCTCCTATTTGGATTTACATCTTCAATCCTTCCCTCATCATGAATTCCTTAAAGGCCATATGATTAGAGAGGGTATGGGGAAGTGCTTCTTCTTGCTCAGTACTTCAGTCACTGGACAACTTAACCAAAGAGATGAGACTGGAACCTGATTATGTGTGTTTGAGGTGCCACACTAAGACATGATGTATTAAGTATTTTTGAGATCAAAATTTAATGATTAGGGGCATGTCTACTCAAGAGCAGTAAGTGTTTTGCACTTATCACATAATATATGTCAAAATACAGTATGGTAACTGCAAAACCTGTGCAGTAAATGTATGGGTAAGGGCTAGCATCTGCCCTGCAGATACCACACAAGGCTGACATACAGCACACCTGCCCATGTTCCCTGTATCAGCTAGAGCAAGAGAGCAGGGTGATGACAAGTGACAGTAGCCACTCTGTCATCCCCAGTGGCTGCAGTGGCACTGGGAACCCACCCGTCTCCCCCCCTTCAGCCCTCCTGATTCAAGCATGAGCCCTGTGCCACGGAAGATCTGTGGCACCAACACAGCCACTCCATACCCCCCTACCCATCAGCGGCCCCCCGGACAGCACCCAACCATATGGGTCTGGCTGTCCTCCCCCTCCCACACTGGCAACAATCATCTTTGATAGCGACCTGGGCTCCCCGAAATCCCTGGATTTTCCCAGGGTTTCCTTAGTGGTCCAGCGATATTTGGGGCAGGAGCAGTACCCCTCTGCTCCTGCCCCAACTCCTGTACTGTCCAAATTGGTGCCGGTCTCACAGCAATGCCCTTTAGCAGTAATTCACCAATGTCTTGCCATTAGGAGCCAGCACTACGAGACCCGGGGGGGGGGGGGATATTGGAGGAGGCTTTGTGGGCGCTGCTAGGCTGCACTTACTACCGCCTCTTGAGATGGTGTTATCTGCAGATGCACTATTGACATTTTTGACACCCAGCACAAGGCAATTGTTGACGCATTGGCTGTCATTTATCATCATGCCTTCTCCTCACCCTAATTCCGTCTCTCCCTGCATTTACCATGGGAAGTGCAGCTAGTGCCAAAAATCACTGTTCTTTCTGCATTTCCCCTGTGCTAGTTGTCAATGTGGTCAGGGGCGGCCCAAGGGGGGTGCAGGACCATGTGCGGAGATTAATTGTGGGTCCTCATTTGCATAAGGAGTTTCATTTGCATAACATGCCTCTTAATGAGGGTCTGGATAAAGAAAGACTAATAGATTTCTACTTTACTATATTGCAGTGACAACCGCCAGTCCCATTAGGAAGCACTATAAACACTGACCATTTAGAACCCATAGCACATCCACCATATCATAACAGCACTACCAGGACTCACAGAGCATCAAACCCTACCTATCAAAAGGCAACACTGCAGATATTAAACCAGTACATCTCAGAGAATACCAATACATCTCACTGGGGGAAAGAGAACAAATGGGACTGTCAGAAACTATATGAACAGACGACCTCAGCTTAGTTACACATGCAAAACATAAACCGTCACCACACAAAGAAAAAGGGATCACAATAGAAACATAGAAATATGACGACAGAAAAAGACCACATGGCCTATCTAGTCTGTCCTTCCTTATCACCAACTACAACAGTCTCCTTTTTTCCTTTAGAGATCCTCTGTGTTTGTCCCATGCTTTTTTGAATTCAGATACTGTCCTCATCTCTACCACCTCCACTGGGAAACTATTCCAAGGATCCACCACTCTTTCCGTAAAGAAATATTTCCGCATATCACTCCTGAATCTATCCCCCTTCACCCTCATCCCATGTCCCTTATAGCAGAACTTGCTTTCAGTTGAAAGAGGCTCTCCCTCCAAACATTTATGCCACGGAGGTATTTAAACATCTCAATAGTATCACCTCTATCCTGCCTTTCCTCTAAGGTGTACATATTAAGATCCTTAAGTCTGTCCTCATATGCTTTATAATGAAGACCACTAACCTAAGATGTACATATTAAGATCCTTAAGTCTGTCCTCATATGCTTTATAATAAAGACCACTAACCATTTTAGTAGCCGCCCTCTGTACTGACTCCATCCTGTTAATATCCTTTTGAAGGTGCAGTCTCCAGAATTGCACACTATACTCCAAATGAGGTCGCACCAAAGACATACAGAGGCACTATCACCTCCTTTTTTCTACTAGCTATTCCTCTCCGTATGCACCCAAGTATCCTTCTAGCTTTTGCCGTTGCCTTTTCTACCTAATTAGCTACTTTAAGATCATCAGACACAACCACGCCTAGGTCCCGCTCTTTAGTCGACAAAAGTACTTCACCCCCTATACTATATTGCTCCCTTGGATTGCTGCAGCCCAAATGCATGACCTTACATTTTTAAACATTAAATCCCAGCTGCCAAATTCTAGACCATTCTTCAAGCTTAGCTAGATCCCTTCTCATGTTATCTATACCTTCCTGGTTGTCTACTCTATTGCAGATTTTGATATCATCTGCAAAGAGGCAAACCTTACCCGATAGCTCTTCAGCTATATCACTAACAAAGACGTTAAAAAGAATCGGAACAAGGACAGACCCCTGGGGCACTCCACTGGTAACATCCTTCTCCTCAGAGTGAGCTCAATTTACCTGTACTCTTTGTCGCCTCCCACCCAACCAATTTCTAACCCAAGCAGTAACTTTAGGGTCCATCCCTAGGGTGCTCAGTTTGTTTATAAGTCGCCTGTGAGGAACAGTGTCAAAGGCTTTACTGAAATCTCAATACACCACATCTAGGGCTCTCCCTCGGTACAACTCCCTGGTCACCCAGTCAAAGAAATCAATCAGATTTGTCTGACAAGACCTGCCTCTGGTGAATCCATGCTGCCTCAGATCCTGTAGTCCGCTGGACTCCAGAAACCTCACTATTTTCTCTTTCAGCAGTGTTTCCAATAATTTACTCACCACTGAAGTTAAACTAACCGGCCTGTAGTTTTCAACCACATCCTTACTTCCGCTTTTTTGTAAAGACACCACATGAGCCTCTCTCCAGTCCTTTGGCACCACTGCTGACTCCAACGAGGCATTGAAAAAGTCAGTCAGTGGAGCGGCTAGAATGTCCCCAAGTTCCCTCAGTATTCTAGGGTGTATCCCATCCGGTCCCATCGCTTTGTCTACTTTAAGTTGAGCTAGTTTCTCACAAACACAGTCTTCTGAAATTTGTTCAAGATGTCCCTCGCTTCTGTTCCTGTTTGTGGGTGTTTTCTGAGGTCCTGCTCCTGGTTCTTCATCTGTGAAAACAGAACAGAAATATTTGTTAAGCAATTCCGCTTTATCCTAATCAGCTTCTATATATTCCTCCCATTCACCTTTGAGTCTGATAATACCACTTTTGCCCTTCCTCTTCTCACTAACATATCTGAAAAATGTCTTATCCCCCCATTTTATTGCATCGGCTATTTCTTCCTCTTTTTGAATCTTTGCTTTCCTGACTACTTTGCTAGCTTCTCTAAGTTTTTCCAAATATAGATACCTGTCTTCCTCTCTCTGTGATCTGTTGTATTTCATAAAGGCCTCCATCTTTTTCTTCACCTTTTCAGTTACTTCTTTCGAAAGCCATAGCGGTCTCATTTTCCTTTTACCTTTATTTACCATTTTAACAAAAAGGTTGGTTGCCCTTAAAATACCCCCTTTCAGTTTTGCCCACTATTTTTTTGCATCACTCAGCTGTTCCCATCCCACTAATGACTCCCTGAGGTATTGTCCCATCTTGGCAAAGTTAGTCTTTCTAAAGTCTAAGACCCTCACCTTTTAATGGATTCTAACAGCCCTAGTCCTAATACTGAACAACAACATCTGGTGATCACTGGATGCAAAATGATCTCCCACTATAACATCTGAAACACTTTCACCATTGGTAAGCACCAAGTTCAGTATGGCCCCTTCACGTGTGGGGTCTGTTACCAATTGCCTGAATAGTTCTCCCTGTAAAGAATACAGGATCTCTTTACTTCTAGATGATACTGCCGCAGGAATGTGCCAATCAACATCTGGCATATTGAAATCCCCTATCAGTAGCACTTCCCCTTTCCTAGCAATGCTGCGTATGCCTTCAATTAACTCCCTGTCCACCTCTTCCTCTTGTGAAGGAGGTCTGTATATCACGCCAATGAAAATAGACTTCTCTTTCCCTCTTTCTTGTTTAACTCATAATGCCTTCTCTCTCCCTTTTAAGCTCTGTAATTCCAAAGCTTTAATAGTATTTTTTACATATAGTGCCACTCCTCCTCCCCTTCTTCCTACCCTGTCCTTTCTGAATAAAGTATAGCCAGGTATAGTTACATCCCAGTCATGGTTTTCTGTGAACCATGTTTCTGTACCTGCCACTAAATCCAAGTTGGCCACTCCCACCAAAGCTTCAACCTCAGGGATCTTATTTCCCATGCTACGGGCATTTATACACTCTGCTTTCCATATGTTACCTCTGTTACCCATTTCCATAAAGGTATTTAATGTATCACTTAGCTGGGGGCTTTCACTTACCTGGGGGCTTTCTTCACCCATCCCCAATGATTTAGAAATAGGAAGATAATAATTAAATTGGGAACCCCAAAAGCCAAACATGAAATGTACAACAACACTGGAGAAATGAAACACAAAATTAATTTCCTCTTGCACCT
Organism: Ichthyophis bannanicus; assembly: GCA_033557465.1. NCBI lineage: Eukaryota > Metazoa > Chordata > Amphibia > Gymnophiona > Ichthyophiidae > Ichthyophis > Ichthyophis bannanicus. The sequence continues at coordinate 744,484,095 of CM066034.1, read as the reverse complement.
AACAAAAACACAAAGATGTTAGCGATACACATTTCCCAGACCTGACATATTCCAGTTAATAAATTCAAAATAAAAAGTATTTTTCTACCCTTTGTTTGGGCTTTTTATTTTTCAGTTGCAATTGCTCCAGTCACTTTCTTCTGGTTTCTTCATGTCTTCTGCAAGCTATTTGTCCTTTGTTTTCTTTTAGATTTTTTCCCATTCTTTCTCTATATCTGCTTTAACATACTGATCTTTTCCCTTTAGCTCTTTCCCCCATTTCTTTCCTTATTCCTTTATCATTCACTCAAATTTCACCCTTCCATTCTCAATCCCCACTTACTCTCCCAATACCCAGCCCATCGAAGACTTTTCTTCCCTCCCAATCAAAATATATTTTCCCTCTCCATTCTCATTCCCCATCCCCATCCACTTCTAGTCCTCCCCCAAAATCAGCTCCCTTATAGGTCTAGACCCACCCAGCATCCGCTCCCTTCTGGTTCCATTCTCCCATGCCCGCACATCAACCCATTTCCAGTCCTAGCCCCCCATATGGTCTTTTCCAGTTCTAGTCCAGCCCCCCATCAGCCTGTTTCCACTCCAAGCTCCCCCATCAGCCAATTTCCAATCCTAGCCCCCCATCACCCCATTTCCAGCCCTATTCCAGCTCCCAACAGCACACTTCCAGTCCTATTCCAGCCCCCACCAGCCCATTTCCAGTCCTATTCCAGCGCATCACTCATTTGCAGTCCAAGCTCCCCCATCAGCCCATTTCTAGTCCTATTCTAGCTCATCAGCCCATTTCCAGTCCTAGCCCCCCGTATCCTCCTTTCCAGTTCCATTCCAGCCCCCCATCAGCCCATTTCCACTCCAAGCTCTCCCATCAGGCAATTTGCAATCCTAGCCCCCCCATCAGCACATTTTCATCCCTATTCCAGCTCCCAACTGCCCACTTCCATTCTATTCCAGCCCCCATCAGCTCATTTCCAGTCCTATTCCCCCATCAGCCTTTTTCAGTCCTATTCCAGTCCATCACCCATTTGCAGTCCAAGCTCCACCCATCAGCCCATTTCCAGTCCTATTCCAGCTCCTCATCAGCCCATTTCCAGTGCTAGCCCTCCCATCACAGCCCATTTCTAGTCCTAGCCCCCCCCCCAATCACAGCCCATTTCCAGTCCAAGTTTCCCCTCCCCAATCACAGGTCATTTGTAGTCCTAGCCCCCCCCCCCCACTATCACAGCCCATTTGCAGTCCTAGCCCCCCTCCACCATCACAGCCCATCCAGTCCTACCTCCCCCCTCCGAACAGCCCCATGGCCATCTAAGGGGCTTCAGAGGGAGCTGGGGAAGCCCGTGCGAGGCCCCGGCTCCCTCTGCACAGTCGCCAGTGTGCCTTTAACCTTTCCCGGCACTCGTGGCTTCACAGAAACAGCCGCCAGCATGAGGGAAAAGACTCTTCATGCTGGTGGCTGTGCATGGGGAGCCAGGACCTCACACGGCCTTCCCCGGCTACCTCTGAAGCTATCCATTGTGCAAGAATGGAGTTCACGCGGGGCCCCCTGAAGCGTGGGGCCCTGTGTGAAGAACATTATCGCACAATGAATGGGCCGGCCCTGAATGTGGCATGATAACACAGGCTATCTGCCGTGTTACAGCTAACCAATGTTTTCTTTTTTTTGTTGTTGTTTTTTTCTTTTTTTTTTTGTTATTTATTTTAACTTTTACAATTACAACACACAAAAACAATACAACACCACAAGTTACATAATATAACTACATGACATCGATAGCCGGTTAACCCTCCCACCCTCCCTTGCTCTCCACTATATTCTGGGGCTATGGACATTTATCATTAAAACTATTAAATTAGCTACAAGAATTAACCAGGGGTTATATTCTTTTCATACATGTTTATATCCACATGCCTACAAGACTTATCTTTGAAAAACAACATCATCCAATAATCTCCACTTTTCTAAGATCCGTACAGCTCTATCCGGATATTGTAATTTACAATAAAATTTTTCATAATTAGCCATTTGACACACAGAATTCCACCACAACCTCCGGTTCAATTTTTGTGAGTCTTCCAGTTTGTAAAAATGATTTTCAAAGCAACTGCTAACATAAAATTTAGTAAAAAAAAAAAAATTATCTTTAGTTAAACTTAGAATATGCACCATTATATTCCAGGAAAGTGATATTGAAATGCCTAGTATATTTTAGATCAAACCTGAAGTCAATATCTCTGAACGTTCGAACATTCAAATATCATATGTTTGAAAATACCAGTATCTCGCTGACAGGACCAACATTTATTCCCTGACTTTTTATCCCACTTGGCTTTTTTTACCGGGGTAATATAAGCCCGGTGCATGAAAAAAAAAACATACATTGAGTTATTCCCGCCAATCTAGAGACTCTGGTAACTGGACCCCATAAAACAGACCATTCTTTATTTGACAAAGAACACAACACTTCGGATTCCCAATTTTTTGATAAACCCAATAAATTGCAAGGGGAATACTCTCTAAAACAAGCATAAATTTTAGAAGCAGCTCCAGAATTACCCGCTAAATCTTTTAGAAAGCCAACTATAACGTCTTCATCAACCAGACCTTTTATATTGATATTAGTTGCTGCTATGCAATGTCTAAGTTGACATCATTGCCAAAAAACAGCCACAGGGAGGGAATATTCCAATTTTAAAGTGGGGAAATCTTTCCAACCATTCAATGACAAAAGTTGGCCCAGGGTCCAGATACCACTCGCCTGTCATGTCTTCCATGCAAACCTTTTTCCATTGATTTTAAACAATGGATTCCACCAAAGTGGAATTTTCCTAGAGGGGGGATTATCTTTACCAACCATTTGGGCAAGGGTCAAGTAAGCCTCTTGAGTGCAGATATCGCGTTTCCTGACGGTGACTTTATCGGACATCCCAAAAAGATGCGTCAACGGACAGGGCATTATTGCTTGCTTTTCAACCTCTAACCATATAGGCTTTTGAGCAAGAGCATCCTCATTGGACCATAACGCACCTTTCTTTAATAAAAAGGAATAATGGTACCACTTAAAATCTGGAAATTGAACTCCCCCTTATCTTTGGAAGCCTTTAATTTCTTTAGAGCAATCCTAGGTTGTGAGTCACCCCAAAGAAACCTAGACAGACTTTTTTCTAGAGCAGAATATGGTTTTAGAGGGAGCAAATAAGGCAGCATTCCCAATATGTAGTTGATTTTGGGCATTAACGTCATTTTTATAGTTTCAAGTCTACCCCACCATGTTAAGTGAAGGGGAGACCAGGATAATGACTTTTTCCGTATCATACTTGCCAACTCCTCTAAGTTAAGTTGTATAGCATGCTTTGTCCTGAAACTATACCTAACACTCAAATACTTGATGCTATCCGTTTCCCAGTGGAAAGGGAATGCCATCATCAAATCAGAAGAAGATAGTCTATTCATAGGGAAAGCCACCGATTTAGTCCAGTTTATTTTATAGTCGGACATACCCAAATACCGATCAATCAATTTTAGAATCTGCGGAACATCAGCCGGTTGGGTAAACAGTAAAAGATAATCTGCATATGCTGATAATTTCACTTGAACATCACCCATTGTTATCCCCATGATACTAGCATTTCGTCTGATGGCTAACGCCAACGGTTCAAGGGCTAGATTAAAAAGTAGCGGGGATAAAGGGCATCCTTGCCGCATGCCTCTATGAAGTGAGAAGGAACTAGATAAAACACCATTTGCAAAGATACGAGCATGCGGGTTCGAATATAATACTCTTACCTTATTTATAAAATCAGGGCCAAACCCGAACCAGTCTAAAATTTTAAACAGAAAAGGCCATTCGAGCCTATCAAAAGCCTTTTCTGCATCCAATGAGAGCCCTACATAAGGGAGACCAGACAAACTAACCCTATCAAACAAATTACAGAGTAGTCTGGCATTGTCGGATGTCGCTCTCCCTGGAATAAAACTACATTGATCAGAATGGATTAAAGCTCCAATTACTTTAGACAGTCCGCTGGCCAAAACACTTGCATAAATTTTATAATCATAGTTCAGTAAGGATATTGGTCTATACGTGAGTAGGGTTTTTCCCAGGTTTCTCCAAAACCACAATTGTAGCTTCTGCAAAATTTACTGTAAGCTCCTGGAATCTGCCTACCTCTTCATAAAAAGATAGTAGATTTGGTAACAGATCAATACTAAAAGTTTTGTATAGCTCTAATGGCAGGCCATCAGGCCCTGCTGTTTTCCCCGAGCCCATATTATAATTGCCCTTCATATTTCCTCTATTGTTATGGGTTTTTCTAATTTTTTTAATCTGCTGTATCTCTACCTTAGGCTGATTTAAGTTCTCCAAGAAATTATTTACCTCTTTTGAATCAGGTATTAGCTCTGAGGAGTAAAGGTTACGGTTGTTTCCCTTTAAGTGCAGTGGCAAGAGGTTTACTTGCTCTATTATGTGCAACATGATATCTAGAGTGTTGCTTAAGCATTATTTGCTCCACTTCAGAAGATAGAATCTCATTATATTGGAATCTTAAATTCTGTAGTCTTGTCAGTATATTAATGTCAGGTTGCCTCAGCCATAAACACTCATCTGCTTTAATCTGACCTTCCAGGGCAATTATCTGTGCCCTTCTTCGTCTCTGATCCTTGATGCTAAAACTGGTAATTGAGGCCATCAAAGAAGCTTTGAAGGCCTCCCACCAAGCCCAGACCGCTGTATCTTCAATCTTATTTACTTTAAAATATTCTTTTATTGTAGCTCTCATTTCTTCTTGAAACACAGGGTCAGCTAACCATGCTCTATTAAAAGACCAAGCTCGGGTAGGCTTATTCCCTTCAGAAATTGCTAACTTCAACTGAATGGCCGCATGATCTGATATGTGCCTACACAAAATCTCGGAATCGCAGGATACAGGGTCCAATGATCCAGATATCAAAAAATAATCCAGCCTCGAAGAGGAGTTATGTGGCTGGGAATAGAATGAAAAATCTTTTTCATTTGGGTGGGATAGTCTCCAAATATCAACTAATCCTACAGATTCCATAAGAGCCTGGAGAGCAACTCTAGCACGGACAGTTCGCTCCACTTTGCAGGGGTTGCGATCAATTAAAGGATCAAGAACAAGGTTATAATCACCGCCCATAATAATTGGAATGAGAATCTCCTCCTGAAACATTCCAGCTAATCCCTTAAAAAATTTGGGATCATCAGAATTTGGACCGTAAATGTTTAGAATCGACAATTTCGCCCCTTCTACAGTATGTTGTTGTTGTTGTTAAGTGCCGTCGAGTCAGAGTCGACTCATGGCGACCCTCTGGATAGCTATCCTAAATTATGTTTGGTCTTCAGTCAGGCGGCTCATTGTTGACAGACTGGTACCCGTAGCTGCTGTTATTGTATCGATCCATCTCATTGCTGGCCTGCCTCTTTTTTTTTTTTTTTAAACTTTTATTTTCATTTTGCAACAAACAAAAGAAACAACACACCAAAGGAGACAAAACAAGTATACAATAAGGAAAAGCAAACCCTATTACCCCCCACCCCCATGCTTCTTCTCTAAACCGACAGTATCAGCATGTGAGCGCTTCCAAACAACAGTGATCGTACATCAAAACGAACATAAATAGTATCTGCGATACAGAATGATCATGTGACAGATTTATACAAATTTAAACAGTCAGATGAGAGCATTTAGCATTGTGAACATAGTCATTGAGCATCTTCCATTTAGACAGATGATGGGGGGTCTGAACGGAAGAAGCAAACATACGAGGTATTTGTTCATATTTACTGTAGAGACAGACATGATTCCACCATTCATTGGGGCTCAGATGGGAGCTATTTTTCCAGTATTTCGTAATTAGGGAGATAGCGATGCCCAGCATAAAGTCTAAAAGGAAGTAAGCCGATTTTGGAAGAGAGGGGATCCCCGCAGCTGAGCGGAGTCCCACTATCCTCCAAGAAAGGGGCTCTTGAAAGTGCAAAATAGATTGGATACGACCCCAGACCCGACGCCAGTAATACTGTAGTGCGGGACATTCATACATAACATGAGTTAGTGAACCAATAGCCGCATGGCATGTCCAGCATCTATTGCCCTGGGAGGTGTTCCATTTGGCTAATCTGTCAGGAGTATAGAAACACCGGTGGGCTAGAAAGAAGAGTGTCTGAGTGAGTGAGGCGGATCGGGAGACCCGTGTCACTCTACTCCAGACGAGGCTCCACTGCTCCGGGGTCAAAGTTACATGCAGTTCCCGCTCCCATGCTTTCTGTGCTATAGGGGTACCTCTATTTACAGCATTACATAAGGTTTTGTAAAAGTTAGATGCTACACCCGGTGAACTCCCGATAGATCGGATAGTCTCCAACAATCCCTGGGTATGGGATTCCGATGGCGGGAGCACCTTAGCACTCCGAAGACAATGCTGTAGTTGCACCAACTGAAAGTAGTGTTTCGCTGGGAGACCAAATTCAATTTGCAATTCGCTAAAAGTTTTCCAGCGACCATCATGGAACAACTGGTTAGGGATCCAAATGCCCCTAGTGTACCAGGGGCTCCACGCCATCGGTTTATTTTGTATTTGAAATTGAGTATTGTACCAAAGCGGGAGTCTGTCTAACGGACAGAATCGGGAGTCTAGAGATTGCATAAGAGTATTAAAGGCACCTAAAGTGTCTAAAAGCATTGGTGGGTAGTGGGAGTCTGATGGGAGAGTCATACCAGGGAGATAAGTAAGAGGAATCGGTTTGCAAAGGTCCTCCTCTATGTCTAGCCACACAGGTCTACTCGGTGCTAGGTCTTCCAGCCAACGAGCGCCTTGTTTGAGAAGAAAAGAGTGGTGATATTTCAGGAAATCAGGGAATCTGACACCCCCATTTTCCTTATCTGCTTGCAACTTATGCTTCGCTATCCTAGGTGTCTTGTTTTGCCATAAGTATCTAGTCAGAAGGCCCTCTAAATCTTTATATGTACGTCGAGGTAGGAGACAGGGCAACATTTCTAAAATGTAATTCACTTTAGGAACAATCATCATTTTTATGGTTTCTAGGCGACCCCACCAGGTAAGTGTTAAAGGAGTCCAACGGTGAGTAAGCGCCCGGACTTTAGAGGTTAAGTCTTTGGCATTAAAGGAGATAGCGTCTTCCAAAGGAGAGCAGTAGTGAACCCCAAGGTATTTGACCATGCGAGGTTGCCATAAAAAGGGAAAGGATTGCATATCTGCCTGATGAATCAGAGGATTTAGTGGAAAGGCTACCGACTTGGTCCAATTTATCTTATAACCCGAGAGTTGTGAATATTTACCAATTTGCTCTAGGACAGCCGGCACTGAGTCTAGAGAGACAAAGAGCATAAGGTCATCAGCATATGCTGAAATTTTGATTTCCCTATGAGAGAAGGGGACTCCATGAATCTCCTCCGATTGCCGGATTAGTAAAGCTAAGGGTTCGAGTGCAAGATCGAAAAGAAGTGGAGACAGTGGGCATCCCTGGCGAGTACCGCGTTGAAGGGGAAATGGCTGAGACTTTAAAGCATTAGCACAGATACTGGCTGTAGGCTGTGCATACATGGTGCGGAGACAACGGAGAAAACCTTCTCCGAATCTGTACCAGCGGAGAGTTGCAAACAGGAAGGGCCATTCTAAGCGATCAAAGGCCTTCTCAGCATCAAGTGAGAGGCCAACCAATGGTCGATCAAGATTAACTGCGGTAGTCAGTACATGACATAGAGTCCGAGCATTGTCAGCAGTTGATCTACCGGGAATGAAACCGCATTGATCTGGGTGTATTAAAGTAGACATCCTATCAGAGAGCCGGGTGGAGAGAATGGTGGCAAATATTTTATAGTCCGCGTTTAGGAGGGAAATTGGACGATAATTAGCTGTTAGTTGCGGATCTCTCCCCTCTTTCTCAAAAACTACTACATTTGCCATTGAAAAGGACCCAGAAGGAGATCCCTCCTCGGCCAGAGCAGAAAAATAAAGTTTCAAAACTGGAGCTAAGTCAGCATTAAAGGTTTTGTAGAATTCAGCAGGGAGACCGTCCGGGCCTGCAGCTCGACCTGTGGCACATCTCTTGATAGCAGAATGAATTTCTGATAAAGTGAATGGTTTGTCCATGGCCTCTCTATCTTCGTCAGATAGGGTCGGTCGTTGTACCCCTGAGAGTAATCGTTCAAATACTTCTGGCTCAAAATCACATTCAGATTGATAAAGCCGAGTATAAAAATCACGAAAGAGTTCTAAGATTTCTGTATCTTTAGTGACCAAGCCCCCCCCCGACGGATTACGGAGAGCGGTAACACGCTTGGCTTCTTTTTGGCCTTTCAGGGCATTTGCTAACAATTTGCCAGCACGGTTATTTTCCTGGTAATACATCCCTTGTTGTGATTCAATATTTTTAGCAGCAGCAGTATACAAAAGCTGATTGTATTGAAAACGAAGGCGTTGTAAACGGAGTAAAATACATGGGTCAGTACGGGACGTGAGGAGACGCTCCCCAGCTTGTATCTGTTGCTCTAGAATCAGTAAGTGTTGCTTTCTTTGTTTCCCCTGTCGAATTTGATAGCTGGTTATAGTTGCACGGATAGATGCCTTAAAACCCTCCCACCAAGCCCAGCTCGCTGTGTCATGGGGTGAGTTAAAATGAAAATAATCTTGGATAGCGGCCTTTATGTCAACCTGAAAATCTTTTTGATCTAGTAGGGATCTATCAAAAAACCAAGCTCGGGGAGGATCATCTCGCGTAGTGACATGTAATGAAAAAGATATGGCAGCATGATCTGAAATATGGAGAGGATGAGTCCTAGCCGTGTCCACTTGAGAAATCAGTGCTTTGGAAATGAGAAAGAAATCTATTCTAGATTGTGAGTGATGGGGGGCAGAAAAAAAGGTGAACTCTAAGTCGGAGGGGTGAAGCAGCCTCCATATATCTACTAGCGCAAGATCTTGCATCAAAGCTGTAAGGGTAGCAAGACTCTTGGGTGGACTACTCGTTCTAGGCGGTTGTCTATCTATCAAAGGGTCTAGCACTTGATTGAAATCGCCACCAAGTATTAATGGAGTATTGGCAGAGGCCTGTGCCAACTGCGCAATACTTGCATAGTAAGCAGGGTTATCCACATTCGGGGCATAAATACAAATACACGTGAATTCACTATCTCCAACCTTAAGGTGTGCACGGGCCCATCGACCCTCCTTATCAGAGCTAGTATCCATTACAGTAGCTTGCAAAGACTTCTTAACCAGAATAGGCAGCCACCATGTAAGGCTTAGCATTGAGTTTCAGTGTTTCAGCGGAGTTTAGATGCGTTTCCTGAAGAAACACTAAATCAGCATGCTCATGGTTAAGATAGCTAAGGATTTTCTTTCTTTTGATTGGGCTATTGATGCCTTTTACATTAAGTGATAAGATCTTACATAAGGCCATTCAGAAAGGTTAAAAATTCTGAGCATGATAACGCACATAATTTCACAATGTCCCTCAAATTAACTGTATCTGGCTGTACACATGACATGATAGAAAATAAGCTAATGTAATACAATGGAGCGACCCACATTAAAAAAGAAGAACCGCGGTGCGGTAGAGAAGAAGCAGAACCCCAGAAATTACTGGCGACCATGTGTCTGCAGGGAGAAACCCCAGAGAAGGCCGAAATTGAAAACATATAACCTGTATAACTGTGCGTGCTCCGAATCCAACCGAGGCATACATCATGGAGGGATAGGAGACCAAGAAAGTCATATGGAGAAAGAAAGAAAAGTCCAGGTAGTCTCTGTGCTTGGCTATGACCACCGCGTCGGGCCCTTCAAAATGGCGGACAGAGCCGGCAGATAATAAGTCCAAGTTGTTGGATTAGCGCATCTGCTCTGCTTCTTTGGAGTCTAAAAATGTTGATAGTAGATCAGGATCTTCGAATGTCCTAGTTTGGTTGTGGAGAGTCACTCGGAGCTTCGCTGGATACAACAGGCCAAAGCGAGCCTGTAGCTGTTGAAGTCGAGGGTGAAAAGCAAGGAGTCTCTTCCGACGGTCAACTGTGGGCTTTGCCAAATCAGGGAAGAAGGAGACTCTATGACTTTCAAACTCCAGATGATGATTCGCCCGGGCAGCATTTAGAATTTGTTCCACTTGTTGATATCGTAGTAATCGAAAGATAATAGGCCTGGGGGTCATTCGATTGAGCGCCATATGGGTAGGAACACGATGTGCTCGATCAATTTCCAGATCTCTATGAAAAGTGATCTTCAGCAAGGAGGGAAGAGTTTTGAGCAGGAATTCTCTTATATCTCCTGCTTCCGCCCCCTCCGGTATTCCAATGAGCCTCACATTGTTGCGACGGGCTCGATTATTGCTATCTTCTAACTCTTTTTGAAGATTCTGTATCTGGCGCTCAGCCTTGTCCAGTTTGACCAAGCGCACCGCGTGCTAGTCGAGGACCCCCGCCATGTTGTCCTGCCGTAATGAAAGACTTTCAAGTCGGTCCTGGAGCACACCGAAGTCTTCTCGCATGGCTCGAAGCGCTTCTCCGTTGGACTGCACCAGTTCCTTCACGCCGCGGATTTCCTCTAAGATCTCCTGGTGCATTTCGGGGTTTTCCTGAAGTGGAACCATCTTCTGTGGGGAAGACACCTCTGTTTTGGAGCGTTTTCCGTGTGAAGAAGAAGGAGACCCGAAGTCCAAGCGCGCTGGTTTATGGGCCGCCATCCCCCCCGAGGTACCCCGGTAAGTTCGGTGCAAAATATTAAGTTTATGTAGGTATTAAGTCAGGATTCTGAGTAGGCCTCTCGGGAGCTTCAGCGCGAAGCGTCTTACCCGCTGGACATCAGGCTCCGCCCCCCTGGCCTGCCTCTTTTGCGTTGACCTTCTATCTTGCCAAGCATGATGTCTTTCTCTAATGATCTCTCTCTTCGCATGATGTGTCCAAAGTATGAAAGTCGAAGTCTTGTCATCTGAGCTTCTAAAGAAAGCTTAGGTTTGATCTCCTCTAGTACCAACTGGTTTGTTCTTTGGGCAGTCCATGGTATACACAGTATTCACCGCCAGCACCATAATTCAAAGGCATCAATTTTCTTCCTGTCTGTCTTTTTCACTGTCCAGCTTTCACATTCATATGATGTTATTGAAAATACCATGGCTTGAACAAGTCGAATCTTTGTATGGAGAGAGACATCTCTGCTCTTGAGAATCTTATCTAGGTCTTTCATAGCCATTCTGCCAAGAGCAATGTGTCGTTTGATTTCTTGACTGCTTGTTGCTTCTTTATTGATAGTTGATCCAAGTAGGTTAAAGTTGTTCACAATTTCATTTTCTTCTCCTTCAACAATGAACCTGTTGATTATGCCAGTTGTCATGATCTTTGTCTTCTTTACATTAAGGTGCAGGCCCATTTTGAGACTATGTTCTTTGATTGTGAGAAGCAAATGTTTCAGATCATCTTCAATTTCAGCCAGTAATGTAGTATCATCAGCATAGCGAAGGTTGTTGATGAGTCTTCCACCAATCTTCACACCTCTGTTGTCTTCGTACAATCCTGCTTCTTTGATGATTTGTTCTGCATATAAATTAAACAGATAGGGGGAAAGTATGCAGCCTTGTCTTACACCTTTGCTTATTTTAAACCATTCTGTTTCTCCTTGTTCCGTTCGAACTGTTACTTCTTCATCAATGTACAGATTGCTCAAGAGAATGATCAGGTGTTCTGGTATACCCATGCTTCTTAATGTGGACCAGAGTTTCTCATGGTTTACACAGTCAAAAGCCTTGCTATAGTCGATAAAGCACAAATAGATATCCTTATGGTATTCTTTAGTCTTTTCAAGGATCCATCTCACATCCGCAATGATGTCTCTCGTTCCTCGCCCTTTCCTGAACCCTGCTTGCACTTCAGGTAGTTCTTGTTTCAGGTATGGTTGTAGTCTCTTTTGAATAATCTTCAGTAGAATCTTGCTGGCATGTGGGATCAGAGCGATTGTTCGATAATTTCCACAGTCAGTTGGATCACCTTTCTTTAGTATTGGTATAAATACAGATCTTTTCCAGTCAGTTGGCCATGATGTTGTCTTCCATATTTCTTGGCAGAGCCTCGTGAGTATGGTAACAGCTGCATCAGATTGCTGAAATACTTCTATAGGAATGCTATCAGTGCCTGGTGCTTTGTTCTTTGATAAGGCTTTCAATGCTGCTTCAAATTCTTCTTTCATCACCAATGGTTCCCGATCATAAGGTACAGGTTGAAATGGCTGTTGGTCCACTTGATCTTTATCATATAAAAACACTGTATATTCCTTCCACCTTTTCTTGATCTTCTCAGCATCATTCAAGATAGAACCTTGAGCATCTTGTAACATTCCAATTTAAGGCTGGAACTTTTTCTTTAACTCTCGTAGCTTTAGGAAAGCTGATCTTGTTCTTCCTCTAATAGTTTCTGCTTCTATTTCCTTGCAGGTGTCATTGTAGTACTTTTCCTTGTCCTGTCTTGCTGCACGTTGGAAATCTCTGTTGAGTTCTGATATGTTCTTTCTTTCTCCTCTGGCTTTAGCTTCTCTGCGTTTCTGGGCAATTTTCAGAGTTTCTTCCGTGATCCATTTTGGCCGCTTTTGCTTTTTCACCTTTTGTAGAGACTTCTCGCTTTCTTCCAACACAACCTTCTTGATGTCATTCCATAACTCTTTCAGAGCTCTGTCATTTGTATCTAAAGCAGCAAATCGATTTTGCAGGCAGTCTTTAAATTCCAGTGGTATATTCTCAAGGTCATATTTTGCTGCATTCATGAGTGGTTTGCTCTTTTTCAACTTTAGCTTGAGTTTGCATACTAGTAGTTGATGATCTGTACCACAGTCAGCTGCAGGTTTTGTCTTTGTTGATGTTACAGAGCTTTTCCATCGTTGACTTCCACAGATGTAGTCAATTTGATTTTTATACAATCCATTGGGTGAAGTCCATGTGTACAGTCACCCCTTGTGTTGCTGGAAGAAGGTGTTTGAGAAGAATAGATCATTGGTCTTGCAGAATTCTATCAGTCTTTCTCCAGCTTCATTTCTGTTGCCAAGTCCATATTTTCCAACTACTTTGCCTTCTTCGTTGACACCCAACAGATCAAGTTGTACACGTTCCATTTCATTCTTGACCACCTCCAACTTCCCTTGGTTCATGCTTCGTACGTTCCATGTTCCAATGTGTAAGACATCTTTACAGCTTGTGACTCTCATTTCATGCACAGCTATATCAGCAGTCAGACTTCCCGAGGGCTTTGATCCAACCACATCATAAATGCTGGCTTTACTCTGAAAAGTCTTCAGCTCTTCTCCAGTAGCTAGTTGAGTGCCTTCCGACCTGGGGGTCTCATTTTCCAGCACCATAGCACAATTTGTTTTGTTGTAACTATCCATTGGGTTTTCATGGCAAGATACAGAAGTTGATTGTCGAGCCTTTCTTCCGCCCAGTTTAAGTTTGGTGTTGTTGCTGTTGTCACAAAAATGTGATCCTCCGCCGTCAACACTATCCCATTCTGCTGCTGCCCAGATGGGTGGTTTGTCTTGGTCTACAGTATAGTAATAGCAAATTTTGCCCATCTTCCCTCCAAATCATTACGCGAGGAGTCAATCTTTACCCCCCAAGGATCTACGGGCCAAAATAGCCACTCCATTCTTTTTTTTAATGCTAGAGACTGCCCAATTAAAAGAAAAGGATTCTCCTCTAATGTTTTAGTTTCAGCTAGGGACAAATGAGTTTCTTGAAGGAGAACAAAGTCAGCCTGCTGCTGTTTACAATAGCTTATAATTTTTTTCCTTTTTGCAGGATTTTTAATACCTTTGACATTCAGAGATATTATCTTAAGTTCTTTAGTTATAAAGCAACAACAATAGCCCTATAAGACATGCCCAAAAGCCCCAAAAACATATAATCATAGTACCCTATCCATGAGAGAGCAACAAATTACCCTTAATAAAAGGGACCCAATTCAAAAGGAAAGATAGCGCAGGTTAAATAGAGAAAGAATAAAAAAGAGAAAAAAAATTTAAGAGAAATAACAGTCTTTACATGGCATGCCCCATCCCCAGACACTATGAACATAACATCATTATCTGTCGGCTTATACAAAACTATTAAACTTATCAGGTAATCGCCAATTATCATGAAAATTAAAAGCTCCGCGCGATTATAAGGCAATTATGCCATTGTAGTATTTATACCATGTAACCTTATCCCTTCAAACAGACAAAATATAAATACAAACCATTAATAAGTCTACGCTTCTAAACAGTATAAGCCGCCTGAAAGGTCCTATAATACCCAGGTAGTGTTTTAACAACAGGATATTTTAAATTGCTAAAACCGACACTTAGCAATAACTCACTCAAGCGTAGATAGAACATTACAACGATTTCAGATCCTCTACAGAATCCTTACTGTTTTAAAACTCAGTCCTGTCCAGACAGCATTGTAGATGGCTTAGTAGGAGCATTTCTTTAACACTTCAACGCATTTGAAGAGCTTCCAGCTCCTCAATATATCTCTCCAAAGCTGCCGGATCTTCAAATGTCCTTGAAGCGTTGTTTAAAGTCACCTTAAAGCGGGCTGGATAAAACACACCATATTGAGCCTGTAACTTCTGTAGCATTGTTCTAAAAGACAAGAATTGCTTTCTCTTGTCTACAGTGATTTTACTAAAATCCGGAAAGAATGCGATTTTATGTCCCTCAAATTGCAGTGGCGTAGAGACTCTTGCCTTCGCCATAATTTGCATTACCTGTTGGTATCTAAGAGCGCAAAAGATTAGGGGTCTTGGATGTCTATTCTGCTGACTCATCCCCAATGGGACGCGATGTGCCCGTTCGATCTCAAATGGAGAGCTGAAGCTAATTTTCAAAAATCTAGAAACAAAATCTTGAAGGAAGGCAACTGGATCTTTACCTTCTGAGCCCTCAGGTAACCCCACAACATGGATATTGTTCCTCCTGGCTCAATTGTTCATGTCTTCTAAATTCCGTTCTAACCACATCGTCTTCCGAGACATATGATTAAGTTGTTGAAACTGTTCTTTGTGGGCCGAAACCGTAGCCTCGGTCTTTTCCACCCTACTAGTGAGCGCAGATATTTGTTCTCGCAAATCTTTTAGGTCCAGTTGTAGTTTGGATAAAGTTTCTCCATTAGCTTCAACTTCATTGTGAACCGCACAGATTTCCTTTAATATCTCTTGCGCTCCCTCCATTGAATCATGTTGCGACGCCATTTTATGAGGGAATAGTGGATCCGTCTTTGTTCTCTTCGAACCGGTACTTTGCGAATTCGCAAAATCCAAACGGATCTGTTTACTATTAGCCATCTTCACCTGACAATTTGGAGCATTTGGATATATCGCTGCCCGCTCAAAAATCGACAGAACATGATTAATTACCATGGCTGGGGGAGAATTTCACTTATGCGGCCATGTCCATCCTGAGCTAGCTCCGCCTCCTCATGCCCCAATGTTTTTAATCAACTGTTCTATGAGATAACTTTTAATGCTGTGTTTTAGAGATTATGTTCATCTGATTTAAGTTCACTCTGCCTTTGAACAATTCATATTCTTTATTTTCTCCGTATTACTTTTTGTTTGTAGCTATGATTCTGTTTTATTCAATTATGTTACTGGTTCTTGATTTAACCTTGGTATGGTTATGTATTCGGAATAGAGTTTTAGTTGTTTTGTTTTAGTAAATGTATGTGTATTCTGTTTATGGATAAATGTTATTTATGTGTGGAAAACAATGGGCCTGATATATTCATGGTTTACAGACTTGTATGTGTAAATATCACTTAGAGGGATATTCAGCGACACTAAAAATATCAATGGATTCTGCTACTACATACCCTGATGCTAAGAGTGTAGCATCGGGGTGAATCATGGGCATTCTGTGGCAGAGCAGAGGTGGCAACCATTGCTAATGGAGCAGTGGAGATATTGAACCGCTGCCGAATTAGCGACCCATGGATAAAGATAGAAGTCACCCATGGGTAAAGATAGGTGCAGGAAAAGCTGGCCTGATTTTACCTATGGGAGCTAACTGGGCAGCAACTCAATATCGCAGCTGCCTGGTTAGCTTCTGAACTGTGCGGCAGACCCGGATATTCAATGCTGGTGATTAGATACGGCTTCGGCATTGAATATCTGGGGTTAAGGAAATGGAAAAAGGAGCCAAATGACGAAAACTGGAAACAACATAAGCGCTGGCAAATTAAATGAAAGGCCTTGATAAGGCAGGCAAAGACAGAATTTGAGAAGAAGCCTGCTGTGGAAGCAAAAATGTGAAATAAAGACTTCTTCAAGTACATTCGTATCAAAAACCTGTGACAGAGTCAGTTGGACAATTAGATGATAGAGGGCTAAAAGGGGCACAAAGAGGGGACAAGGCCATAGCGGAGAGACTGAATGAATTCTTTGCTTCAGTCTTTACTGAGGAAGATGTAGGGATGTTACCCATGACTGAAGTGGTATTTAAAGGAGATACTGCGGAAGAATTGATAGAAATATCGATACACTGGGAAGATGTATTACAACTATTTGATAAACTGATGAGTAGCAAATCATTTGGACAGGATGGTATACATCCAAGGGTGTTGAAAGAACTGAAATATGAAATTGCAGCCCTATTATTAGTAATCTGTGAGCTATCATTAAAATCATCTGTAATACCTGAAGATTGGAGGATGGCCAATGTAGCACCAATTTTTAAAAAGGTTTCCAGGGGTGATCTGGGAAACTACAGACCAGTGAGCCTGATGTCAGTACCGGGAAAAATGGTAGAAACGATTGTAAAGAACAAAATTACTGAACATGTAGATAGTGTAACGGCGAAGGCCAGAAAGAGCATAAGAAAGAGGAAAGAAATGCAGTGATTTTCCCAGAGAAGGGGAGAAAAACCAGAAAGTCAGGGGTTAAAACCTCTGATTCTGAGAAAAACTCCACACAGAAAGCTGGTAGTCAAGGGACACGCCCAGGTTCCCTAGTTACCAACCCCGTGCATAGGAGAGACTTGGGGGTGGAGTTAGCAGGCAGTAAGAGAAACGCAGGAACTTTGAACAAGAAGGTAGAAGTGGTAGCAGCAAGAGCAGCAACAAGAGTGCAAGGGAGGAGTGCAGAGCCGAGGGAGGAGTCCTCAGCAGGAAGGAAGAAGCTCGTGGAAGTGTCTGGAGAGCCCAGCAGAAGAGTCCTCAAACTGCCCAGCCAAGAAGTGACCGAGAGGGAGGTGCTCAGGGAGCAGGAAGGAGGTACACTGCAGGGAATAGCAGCCTGAAGGAAAGGTGCTTTGAGAGGCCAGCTTCCAGGGACCGTGAATCCTCCCTTGAAAGTGAAAGGAGAAACAGGAGTTCCAGCACTGAGCCCAGTCTTGAGGTAATTGGGTCAGAGAATTCCAAGAGGGGAAGAGGCCCTAGGAGTTCAGTGGGACTACCAAAGAAAGGCACTCGCAGAGGGAAAGAAATCTTTCCAGAAACTCCAGGCAGAGAGGCCAAACCAGCCCGAGGTGTTAAAGCTTGCCAGAGAGAGTTCACAAGCCATGGGAGTAACAGACAGCGTTCCCCAGAAGATTTCATGGAGACTGAGCATACAGCTGTAAAGTCGGCTAGAGGCTTATTTCCCCGAGATCAGGTGAGCTTGGCTAAGACTTTTAATAACTGTTTGAAAGGCAAGGAGTTGTCTGAGAGTAAAGGCATTTCTCAGAGAAAGGGAGAGTCTGCCTTAAAGAAGGTTCTAAGAATTTTAGAAGGTTTGCAGCCAGGGGGAGCTGGATTCAAACCTAATGTTTCTGTAACAGAATCTGAAGCTGAAAGCATGGACTTTGAAACTTCCATAGCCCAAGAGCTTAGTTCTGATAATGAGATGGAATGCTCCATTGTAGCTAAATGCTAGAGTGTTTGTGAAACGTGAAACTAGCAGCTGTGTTCAAAACGCTGAGTTGAAGAGGTTATGCAAATGAGGTTTGCTAGAAATCCTGAAAAGCTTAACTTTTGCTGTGAAAGATTGTTTACAAAGTTTACAGAGCCTGCTAGAGAGCAAGCTGAGAAAACCTGGTTTGGGAGAGGAAGAAGAACATTATGCAGGGAGAGTTTTGCATTGCTAAATTGCTGAAGAAACTGCATATGTTTTAAAAGCCATTTTGGGAAGAAGGTTTTTTTTTTCTCCAACCTTGTTTTCATTTGTATGAAGAAATACTTTGTTCTGAGTTCACTGATAAGCTGCATTTTGAAAGCTACTTATTTTTGTTGCTTATTCTGGAATACCCACCTTTTGTGTTTGATATTTGGGGACTGTGTGCAAAGAACCCCTTTTGACTTTGAGAAGAATAAAAATCCTGTGTGCCTATATCACTGCTCGGCTGGAATTATTTGCCATTTACACAACTACAACCATAGGCACTCTTATAAATAAAGACTCTCACTGCTTCATACACCTAGGCAACCGCCTAGGGAGGACGAGGCGGTGACAGGATTGGCGTAGTTCTTGGATTTTTTTTCTCAAGGCCTATATCAGCACAAGGATAGTGTGGGAAGGAAGTCCAGTGAACACCAGAAGAGCAGCAGTAGCCGTGGGACCGGACCGTCAGCCGGAGAAGGAAGGACCGGAGCAGAGCGTCCAGAGGGTGCCTCCCTTGCTGAGTCTGAGTCTACCAGTCTGGCAGGTAACCCGTAGATAAACTGGGTTATTTGAGGATTGCCTGCCAGGGGGAGGTGCTGTAGTCTTCATAACCAGTGGGAAATAGCCTTTGTGTGGGAAAGAGCCACACTTGGTGTTTCTGTTTTTCTGTTTTGTTTCAGCATCACCAGGAGAGATGGAGCAGCCTAATCTGTGGAGCTGGGTCGCGGACCGCTTCAGGGAACAGCAGGAGGAAGCCGCTAAGGCCCAGGAGCGAGTAGCCCGCATGCTCATGGACCAGCAGCAACCGCTCCTATCGGTGATGGCTGAATCGTTGACAGAGCAAAGGAAAGCGTCGGATGCCCTGAAGAGAGTGACTGGATCCTTGGGTGTAGCACCAGGACTACCAGGGAAGGGTATCTTTTCCTTTGGCCCTTTGGGGAAGGATGATAACATTGACGATTACATGGAGGTTTTCGAGAGAGTCGCGCAGCTCAATGGCTGGCCAGAAGATCAGTGGGCAGTCCGCTTTGCAGCTTCCCTCATGGGAGAAGCTTTGACTGCATACCGCGCAATGCCCAATGATCTAGCCTCCTAATATCCCGATGTTAAGAGAGCCATAAGGGACAGAATGGGTCTCACCCCGATGGTATACCGACGCCAGTTGAGGGCGTGAAAGTTAAAATCAGGGGAAACGCCACGTGCCTTATGTGAGAGAGTCAAGAATCTAGTCTGGAAGTGGTTAGAACCACAGGGAAAATTGGTTGATACTCTTCTAGACTGTATAATAATGGAACAGTTTGTGGAAGCAGTTCCTGATGATTTGAAATCTTTTTTGATCCTCCAGGGTTGTAGGACCACCCAGGAAGCTACCTCACTGGCAGAGAGATTTTTAGAGGCCAGGTTGGTCGGCCAGACAAAGGTGGGTCTTACATTTAGCCCTGAGAGAGGAGGATCAGAAAAGATGGGGAACACTCTGTTAGAGAAGAGCCTAGAAGTGAAGCCCAGGAGAAAATGGTCCCCGGACCAAAGTAAATGTTTTACTTGTGGGGAGGTGGGACATTTTTCTAGGAAGTGCAAGGCCAGGGCAGCGTTGATATCCACCCAGGAAAAAGAGGGGGAGGGATTCTTGCTGAAGGTAGAGGTCGAGGGCATTCCTACAGAGGCACTTTTAGACTCAGGAGCAGAGCAGTCAATGGTGTCGGCCAAGCTATGGGCTGATATCCAGGCTCAGAGTGAGAAGGCCCCAACCCCATCTGGCCATTCTATAAAGATAAAGTGTGTGCACGGTGCCACATCTGCTTATCCCTTAACAGAGGTCAGGGTGAGAGGCTTAGGCTTGGAGAGAGAGAGATCATAGTGGCCATTGTCCCTAAGCTTCCCCATCCCTTGGTGTTAGGGAAAGACTGGCCACAATTCAGGCATGGCCTGGAGAAAGGTCTATTAGGAGAGAATAAGGAGTCAGAGGAGAGCCATACACCTAGTAAGGAACAGGGTAAGGTATCCCCTATGCCTAGCAAAACCCGGACAACACTTAACCCACTGTTAGCTCCTTTGTTTGGGAAGGAACCAAAAGGGAAAGTACCCAAGAAAGAGTCCCCAGAAAATAAACTTAGGTTTGTGCTGAAGGTCTGTAGAACTACCCCGAGCGCTAAAGTACCAAAACGGGTAACTGCACAGGCTGCAGGGTATGACCTCTACAGCGCGGAGGACAGGGTCATCCCCAAACAGGGCAGGGCATTAGTGGAAACTGGTATTCAGGTGGAGATACCCCCTGGGTGTTATGGGAGGATTGCTCCACGATCTGGCTTAGCCGTGAAAAACTCCATAGACATAGGGGCGGGCATAATAGACACCGATTTTAGAGGGGCAATAAAGGTTTTACTGATTAACTCATCCCATACTGATTTTGTAGTGAATGTAGGAGATAGGATAGCGCAGTTGATCTGCGAAAGAGTAGGGTTCCCTTCCATAGAAGAAGTGGAGGTAGTGGGCACCACTCTAAGAGGGTTGAGGGGATTCGGTTCCTCTGGCCGGGCCGAATTTACAGGGCTAGCAGCCACATGCAAGGATAGTGCAAATTTAGACCTAGGCCCTTAGCTCGCAGGCGGCAGAACAAAGCCTAGTCCTAAGAAGGGGGATGAGTTATTGGAGCACCAACAGCAGGCCTTAGGAAAGGTAAGGCAAAGATTTCAGGGAACCGAGAGGGATAGAAATCCGAGTCAAACCTGTTGGAGGGACGGTTGTGATTGGCGCACCCGACCTCAGTTAGAAGTAGGCCAAAAGGTTTCAGTAACAGAGGTTAGAGGGAAACCTGAGTGCAGGAGTACTTGGAAAGGACCTTGTAGAGTCATAAAGCTAGTAGCTCCGTGGTTATATTTGATAAAGAATAGGAAAGGAAAACGGTGGGTTTTTCACATAAATTCGCTGCAGCCTTGGCACGAGGTGGTAAGGTATCCTCAGTTGTCTGTAAGGGGACAAGAATGGAAACAGGGAGATAAGCTGGTCCCTAGAAGAGTAGGGGGTTCTAGACTTTTCAAGGAACCTGAACAGTCTCTTACAGCGTACTAGCCAGGGGGCAGTAGAGAGTATTACTACCAGTCAAATCCATCAGGAAAAATATTATGACCAGAAGACCCGACCTCATCAATTGGAAAGGGGGGACAAGGTCGTCATAATGATGGAGGGGTCCAGACCAAAATTTGAGACCAAGTGGCAAGGCCCATTTAGGGTTATCAAACAGGTGGGACCGGGCTCCTATATGGTAGAGTCTAGGAAGGGAAGGCAGCAAACCTTCCACATTGAAGGAGTGTCCACGGGACAGGAGCGGGTAGCATTGGCCCGATTGGCCGTCGCCAGGCCTACCCGGAGTGGCTTCCCAGCATATCAGCGCCCAAGTGTAGAGATTCCGTGCTGGACCGACTATTGTCTGCCAGCCCGGAATATTTTAAGGGGGGGGGGGGATATGTGACGGCGAAGGCCAGAAAGAGCATAAGAAAGAGGAAAGAAATACAGTGATTTTCCCAGAGAAGGGGAGAAAAACCAGAAAGTCAGGGGTTAAAACCTCTGATTCTGAGAAAAACTCCACACAGAAAGCTGGTAGTCAAGGGACACGCCCAGGTTCCCTAGTTACCAACCCCGTGCATAGGAGAGACTTGGGGGTGGAGTTAGCAGGCAGTAAGAGAAACTGCAGATATAAACGCAGGAACTTTAAACAAGAAGGTAGAAGTGGTAGCAGCAAGAGCAGCAACAAGAGTGCAAGGGAGGAGTGCAGAGCCGAAGGAGGAGTCCTCAGCAGGAAGGAAGGAGCTCGTGGAAGTGTCTGGAGAGCCCAGCAGAAGAGTCCTCAAACTGCCCAGCCAAGAAGTGCCCGAGAGGGAGGTGCTCAGGGAGCAGGAAGGAGTTACACTGCAGGGAAAAGCAGCCTGAAGGAAAGGTGCTTTGAGAGGCCAGCTTCCAGGGACCGTGAATCCTCCCTTGAAAGTGAAAGGAGAAACAGGAGTTCCAGCACTGAGCCCAGTCTTGAGGTAATTGGGTCAGAGAATTCCAAGAGGGGAAGAGGCCCTAGGAGTTCAGTGGGACTACCAAAGAAAGGCACTCACAGAGGGAAAGAAATCTTTCCAGAAACTCCAGGCAGAGAGGCCAAACCAGCCCGAGGTGTTAAAGCTTGCCAGAGAGAGTTCACAAGCCATGGGAGTAACAGACAGCGTTCCCCAGAAGATTTCATGGAGACTGAGCATACAGCTGTAAAGTCGGCTAGAGGCTTATTTCCCTGAGATCAGGTGAGCTTGGCTAAGACTTTTAATAACCGTTTGAAAGGCAAGGAGTTGTCTGAGAGTAAAGGCATTTCTCAGAGAAAGGGAGAGTCTGCCTTAAAGAAGGTTCTAAGAATTTTAGAAGGTTTGCAGCCAGGGGGAGCTGGATTCAAACCTAATGTTTCTGTAACAGAATCTGAAGCTGAAAGCATGGACTTTGAAACTTCCATAGCCCAAGAGCTTAGTTCTGATAATGAGATGGAATGCTCCATTGTAGCTAAATGCTAGAGTGTTTGTGAAACGTGAAACTAGCAGCTGTGTTCAGAACGCTGAGTTGAAGAGGTTATGCAAATGAGGTTTGCTAGAAATCCTGAAAAGCTTAACTCTTGCTGTGAAAGATTGTTTACAAAGTATACAGAGCCTGCTAGAGAGAAAGCTGAGAAAACCTGGTTTGGGAGAGGAAGAAGGACATTATGCAGGGAGAGTTTTGCATTGCTAAACTGCTGAAGAAACTGCATATGTTTTAAAAGCCATTTTGGGAAGAAGGTTTTTTTTTTCTCCAACCTTGTTTTCATTTGTATGAAGAAATACTTTGTTCTGAGTTCACTGATAAGCTGCATTTTGAAAGCTACTTATTTTTGTTGCTTATTCTGGAATACCCACCTTTTGTGTTTGATATTTGGGGACTGTGTGCAAAGAACCCCTTTTGACTTTGAGAAGAATAAAAATCCTGTGTGCCTATATCACTGCTCGGCTGGAATTATTTGCCATTTACACAACTACAACCATAGGCACTCTTATAAATAAAGACTCTCACTGCTTCATACACCTAGGCAACCGCCTAGGGAGGACGAGGCGGTGACAATAGTCATGGCTTAATGGGAGACAGCCAACATGGCTTTAGTCAAGGAAGGTCTCATCTTACTAATCTGTTATGTTTTTAATAAATAAACAGATAGTCAAAGATGAGTCGGTTGATATAGTGTATCTGGGTTTTCAGAAAGCCTTTGACAAGGTCCTTCATGAGAGATTTTTGGCAAAATTTAAAAGTCATGGGATAGGAGGCAGTGTATTATTGTGGATCATAAACTGGTTAAAAAGATAGAAAGCAGAGGGTAGGGCTAAATGGCCAAATTTCCCAATGGTGACTAGTGGAGTACCCTAGAGAGCTGTGCTGGGTCTGCTGTTTTTTAACATATTCGTAAATGACCTGGAAATGGGAATAATGAGTTAGGTAATCAAAATTGCAGATGACATAAAATTATTCAAAGTTGTTAAAACTCATGAGGATTGTGGAAAATTGCAAGAGGACCTTGATAAACTGGAAGACTGGGCATCAAAATGGCAGATGAAATTTAATGTGGACAAGTGCAAAGTTATGCACCTAGGAAAGAACAACCCAAACTATGGTTACACGATGCAAGGTTACACATTAGGAACTACAACCCTGGAAAAAGATTTAGGCGTCATTGTGGATAACCTTTAACCTTATGCTGCATGTTTGCTTTCTTTCAGCTCTCACTTTCTTCGCTGCAAGCGGGTCCGGAGTCACTGCGTCGTCACCTTTCTACACCCACTGCACTCCTCTCCAGCCTCATCAGGTATCAACTTTCTTGCCTCCACTGTCTCTTGTTGTTTCTCCTATCTTCCCCTCCATGTCTAACATACCAGTCCACTGGGGTCGCCGCCCAATCCCGTTTCCCCGCTGGCGCTCTCGCTCCCCTTCTAATCTTCTCCTCTGCGTCCCCTCTTGCTCTACCCCCCCCACGTCCGCAGCTTCTACCTGCTCCATTTCCCAACCCTTTGCCCTCTCTAGTGCCTCCCAGTCTGCCCTTAAGCTTGGCCTTCTTAACTGTCGTTCCCTCAGGACCAAGTCCCTCCTCATCCAAGACCTGATTTCTCAGGCTTCCTTTGACCTGACGCTCCTTACCGAGACCTGGCTGAAGGAAGGGGAGGACGCCCTTCTGGCTCGCTGCCTCCCTGCCGGGTTTTCGGCTGCTTCAGTTTCCCGCACTGGTCGCTCAGGTGGCGGCGTGGCCGCCATCTTTGCCCCCTCTCTCTTTCACTCAGATTTTCTCTCCCTCTTTGTCCTACCCCGAGGCCCTTCTTCTACATCTTCACACCACGCCCCCTACACATGTTCTCCTCATCTATGCGCCCCCTGCTCTCTGATCTGACCTCTGGGATTCCCTCCTTCGTTCCCTCTCCGACCTCTCCTTGCTTTTTCCCCATCTCATCATTGCCGGTGACTTTAATCTTCACCTGGACTCCCCTTCATCCCCTAGAGAGCATGCGTTTCTCTCCCTCTTGCATGACCTGGCTTTCCTACAGCATGTTTCTTTTCCCACCCACTCCGCTGGCCACACTCTTGATCTTCTTCTGTCTCCCTCCTCCTCCTCACTTTCCCTTTCTAACCTGTCCTCCCTTTCCCTTCCCTGGTCAGACCATCTCTGCATCTCAGCCTCCTGCTCCCACTCTATCCCATCCCTCCCTTCTCCCGTTCCTCTCTCTACCCCTCGTCTCTCCCGCTCCATCACCCCATCACTGGCCCAGCAATTCCCTCCAGCCTCAGACTTGCTTCCTGCCGATTTTGCCTCCTTATCTCCAAACTCACAGGCCTCTACCTGGTTTTCTTCCCTCTCAGCCGCTCTTGATCACATTGCTCCCCTCCGCCCGCGCCCTCCTCCTCGTCGCCCTTCTCACCCCTGGTACCTTCCTGGTCTACTCCTACTTCGTTCCCAACTTCGTAGAGCCGAAAGGCAATGGCGCAGGTCCCCTTCTCCGGTCCCCTTATCCCTTTTCAAGGCCCAACACTCCCACTATCGTTCCCAGATCCATCTTGCCAAGTCTTCCTTTTTCTCTAACGCCATCGCTAATGCCCCCAACCAGACCCGCCATCTTTACTCTACCCTCAAATTTCTTACCTCCCTACACCCCTCCGCCCCCTCTGCACCTTCCCATCCTATTCCCGCCCCTTCTTTTCTCGCCTCTGCCTTCAGCAACAAAGTCTCCACCTTACGAGCTTCACTGCCCTCTCATCCTCCACCCATTCCCTCTCCCCCCCCAATTGCCTCCCCTCCCCCTGTTTCCCAACTGTCCCACACATGGTCCTCCTTTTCCCTGACCACCACCGCTGAGCTTCATCACCTTATATCTGCGTCCAACAAAACCTTCTGCTCCCTTGAACCTGTCCCTCCCTCCTGGTTATTGACGCCCTCTCAATCCTTCCTCCCCTACATCCAAACCATCTTGAACAACAGTCTATCTACTGGAACTTTTCCCTCCCCCTGGAAGCACGCTCTCATTCGCCCCCTGCTCAAGAAACCCTCTCTTGACCCTCTTGACCCCAACAACTACCGCCCAGTCTCCAACCTTCCCTTTCTGTCTAAACTTCTTGAGAAGGTTGTCTTTGCCCAACTATCCCATCACCTCGACTCCACCAATTTCCTTCACCCCTGTCAGTCCGGTTTCCGTCCTGGGCACAGTGTTGAGACTATTCTTCTTGCCTTCACCAATGCCCTGCATGTTGCCCATGACCGTGGTGAAATCTCGGTGGTGGTGGCCCTTGATCTTTCCGCTGCTTTCGACCTTGTAGATCACTCCCTTCTTCTCTCCCGGTTGCATGATGCCGGCCTCTGTAGCACTGTTCTTCGGTGGTTCCACTCCTTCCTTTCCTCCCGATCAGGTGCTGTCCTGTCCCCCTCCCCCTCTCACCCCTCCTCTGATTCCTTTCCCATCCCCTGTGGGGTCCCCCAGGGTTCTGTGCTGGCTCCCCTCCTCTTCAATCTCTTTCTGACTCCTCTCACATCCAACAATCTGGTATCTCAGCCTTTTACTACGCTGACGACATCCTCCTTCTTTACCATACGTCCCCAGCCTGTCCTGACCTCACTCCCCTCAACTCCTGCCTTGCCACTATCTCTGACTGGATGACCCATCTTAACCCCTCAAAAACCACAGCTATCTGGTTCCCCCACGGCCACCAGCCCCCGTCTATTGCCCCATCGTTTCCTGCCACTCCCATCTCTCTGGTCTCCACCTTTCGATATCTTGGGGTTGTTTTCGACTCGGATCTTTCTTTCTCTGCCCATGTCTCTCACGTGTCTAAATCCTCCTTTTTTTATCTCAGACAGATCCGCGCTGTTCGCCCCTTCCTCTCTCCCTCCGCTCTTGCCACCCTGCTCCTAGCCCTTGTCATCTCCCGGATCGATTTTGCTAACTCCATTCTCTCTGGCCTATCTAAGCTCCACCTCTCCCGTCTACAACGCATCCAAAACACCGCCGCCCGTCTTGCTTCTTCCGCCTCCCACAGGGACCATGTCACTCCCCTCCTCCTTCATCTTCACTGGCTTCCCGTTTCCTTCCGGATCCAATTCAAGCTTCTCACGCTCGTCCACAAAGTTCTTCACACCACCACACCACAGTACCTTGCCGACCTCATCCACTTTCACACCCCCCGACACACTCCTCGTTCCTTTCACCTCAACCGCCTCGCTCTTCCCCCCCCCCCCCTCACTTGCTCATCTCCAATCCACCCACTCCTCTGCCTTCTTCTTTATAGGCCCGGCCCTCTGGAACTCCCTCCCCTCTACTCTCCGTCTGGAACCCCACCATCCTACCTTCAAGCATGCCTTGAAAACTCACCTCTTCTCCCTTGCCTTCAACCTCTCTCCCTCCTAGCCTCTCCTTTTCCTCTATTGACCCTCCTCTCCTGTCCTTGCTTCTCTACTATTACTGAGTTGTAACTTTCTTTTCCTTTTCCGGCCTTGTGCCTACTGTAATGAAGATATATTTTTGTAAACCGCTCTGCCTACCAATGAAGGGCGGTCAATCAAGTCAATAAACATAAAACATAAACATAAACATATTGAAACCCTATTATAATGCCTCTTTATTGTTCCATGGTGCGACCACACCTTGAATATTGTGTGCAATTCTGTTCACTGTATCTTAAAAAGGATATAGCATTATTAGAAAAGTTACAGAGAAGAGCCACCAAAATTGTAAAGGGGATGGAAGGATATCCCTATGAAGAGAGGCTAAAAAGGTTAGGGCTCTTCAACCTGGAAAAGAGATGGCTGAGGGAAAATATGAAAGAGGTCTATAAATTAATAAATGGAGTAGATCAATTGTTTACGCCATCAAAATATAAAAAGACTAGGGGATATGCAATGAAGCTACAGGGTAACCTATTTAAGACTTCACTCTGGAATTCGTTACCAGAAGATGTAGTAAAAGCTATTAGTGAAGCTGCTTTTAAAAAAAGGTTTGGACAAGTTCCTGGAGGAAAGGTCCATAAACCATTATTAAAGGGGACCCGGGATATCCACTGCTTGCCCCAGGACAAGCATTGTGGAACCTGTGTCTTTTGGGGAAACTGCTAGATACTTGTAACCTAGATTGGCCACTGTTGGTAAAAGGATACTGGGCTTGATGGATCTTTGTCTGAGCTAGTATGGCTTATCTTAAGGTTCAGCAGCAATGGTTTTGCTCTTCAGAAGCACTAGCTTCCACCGATGAATATCGGACCCAGAGTGTCTGCTGTTATATTCTGCTTTGAGTGTCTGGAAAGGTGGATTATAAATTGTTGTTGTTATAAAGTGCCATCGAGTCAGTGCTGCCAGTGGCGACCTTCTGGATAGTTGTCCTAAACTCTGTTCAGTCTTCAGTCATTCAGCTAATTGTTGATAGAGTGGCATCAATTGCTGCTGTTATTGTATCAATGCATTTCATTGCTGGCCTTCCTCTTTTGCATTGACCTTCAACCTTTTCAAGTATGAAGTCTTTCTCTAATGTTTGCTCTCTTTGCATGATGTGTCCAAAGTATGAAATTCAAAGTCTTGTCATCTGAGCTTCTAAAGAAAACTTATGTTTGATCTCCTCTAGTATTGAGTGGTTTGTTCTTTAAACAGTCCATGGTATACACAATATTCTTCACCAACACCATAATTTGAAGGCATTGATTTTCTTCCTTTCTATCTTTTTTACTGTCCAACTTTTGCATCATTATGACATTATTGAAAATACAATGGCTTGGACAAGCTGAATATTTGCTCTTGAGAATCGTCTCTAGGCCCTTCCTAGCCATTTTAACAAGAGTAACGTGTTGTCAGATTTCTTAAATGCTTGTCATTCCTATATTGATTGATCCAAGCAGGTTAAAGTTGTTCACTATTTCTATTTTTTCTCCATGAGCAATGAACTTATTGATTTTGCTAGTTGTCAAGACCTTTGTCTTCTTCACGTTAAGATTCAGGCCCATTTTAAGACTATTTTATTTATTTTTTTATTTATTTAGCTGTGCTTGTATACCGCTTTTCACTGGGTCAAAGCGGTTTACAATAAACATGAGGGGTACATTAAACCTGGATATAACATATTTACATAGGGGGTTTTTGCCATTACCAGGGCAGTTAAAACATATTTACATTTCTGAAAATAGTATGCATCAGGGTTATTTATCTTGTCTATAGTTTTTATCTGTTTCTCAATCTCAGTCAAGACTATGTTCCTTGATCTTGAGAAGGAAATGTTTCAGATCATCTTCATTTTCAGCCAGTAATGTGGTCTCATTAGCACTGCATAGGTTGTTGAGTCTTCCACCAATCTTGACACCTCAGTTGTCTTCATACAGTTTTGCTTCTCTGATGATTTGTTTGCCATGCAAATTAAACTGTTAGGGAGAAAGTATGCGGCCTTGTCGTACACCATTTCTGATTTTAAACCACTACTACT
This sequence comes from Ichthyophis bannanicus, assembly GCA_033557465.1. NCBI lineage: Eukaryota > Metazoa > Chordata > Amphibia > Gymnophiona > Ichthyophiidae > Ichthyophis > Ichthyophis bannanicus. Next base: position 744,454,987 of record CM066034.1, on the reverse strand, counting down.
GCTATTAATCATTTATACAGTGCTACAAGACTTACATAGCACTGTACCTATACAGCACATGAAGAAAGATGGTCCCTGCTCATTAGAGCTTACAATCTAAAAAGAAAGACAATACAATAGCCAAGAACAGGGGTACAATAGGGAAAAGGTAAGGAGACACAAGTAAAACAAGAAATCGGGATCGAAAAGCAGCCTCAAAGAGGTAGGCTTTTAGCATGGATTTTAAAATGAGCAGAGAAGGAGACTGATGTACAGACTTAGGTAGTTTGTTCCAGGCATGAGGAGCAGCAAGGTGAAAGGATCGAAGTCTGAAGTTGGCAGTGGAAGGAAAGGGCATAGAAAGAAGCAAGCCAGAAGAAAAACGAAGTTCACGAGGAGAGGTGTAGGGAGAGAGGAGGGAGGAGAGAAGAGAGAGGAAAGGTAGCGAGGAGCAGTAGAATGAACACATTTATTGGTAAGCAGGAGAAGTTTGAATTGGATATGGAAACGAAAGGGGAGCCAATGAAGCAACTTTAGAAGAGGGGTTATATGAGTATAATGGGGCTGGCAGAAGATTAGCTGCATAGCTGAGTTCTGAACAGATTGAAGGGGAGAGAAATGACTCAGAGGAAGACCAGCAAGGAGGAGGTTGCAATAATCTAGACGGGAAGTGACTAAAGAGTGGGTAAGTGTCTTAGTAGTGTGCTCAGAAAGGAAGGGGCAAATTTTGCTAATGTTTCTCCTTGTTCCATTAAACTGTTGTTTCTTGAGTAACGTAAAGGTTATGCATGAGAACTGTCAGGGAATCTGGTATACCCAGGCTTATTTTGGATATTCAGATAGGACCCAATATTCTTAAGGCATTTACACAGTTTACTAAACTGTAAACCATGCCGCTGAATGGGATATTCAATGCACTAACACGGTTAGTGCTGCTGAATATCCCCAACTAATGCTGCTATACACTCCAATCCTAACTGCTTAGCATCGGGGCATGTCGTGGGTGATGACAGTCATTAACCGGGTAGCGGCGATATTGCACCACTTTCCGGTTGGTGATCTGCGGGTAAAACTAGGCGAAGCAAAAGCTAACGGGAGCTAACCGGGTAGTGGTGAAATATCACTGCTACCCGGTTAGCTTCTGCAGCATCGGAGACTGTGCAGTGACCATGGATAGTCAATGTCAGGGCCACATATGACCCTGGCATTGAATATCTGGGGTTAGAAGTCGGTAGTGAATATCAGGCCCATAGGGGGTTATTCTGTCCCATGAATAGGTTATTCTGTCCCTATTCGTGGTCCTCCCCGCCGGTATCTAACTTCCCCGCCGGTTGTATGGGGAAGTTAGACGGGGGCGGGTAGGGGGCAGATCGGGGGCGGAGTTAGGGCATGCGGTGGGTTGTCACTGGTCCTGGACATACAGGGCCGATTCTAATGTTGGCCCTGTACGTTCGTGGCCAGCAACTTGCTTGGAGGGTTATTCCACCTCCAAGGTGGAATAACTTCCCCAGATCTCATGGATCGGCGGGCCTGGGGCGCGGATGGGGCAGGGGGCGCCGAGGACATTCCCCGCAGCCCGACCCTGTCCGTACATGGCCAGATTAGGGGTTGGGCTGTGGGGAATACTTTGAAGGATCCGGCAGCCGGGATCGCAGCTTTACAATGGAGCCGCAATGCCATGGCAACCGGTCGCCATGGCGCCGCAGATCCATTGTAAAGCCCTGACTGAGTTAGTCGGGCATGTTCTGTACGTGCAGGCCAGGCTGAATCGCAGTCCTGGCCTGTACGTACAGGACTGTACATGATTCTGATCCCGTGGGGCTAGACGTGCCCCGCGGGATCAGAATCACAACGCCCTCGGTATGTCCGGTTCAGACCAGATGTACAGATGGCTTCTACATCCGGGATGGAATCGGGCCCATAGTGTCTTATTTATTAGGGATATACAGCTGTGCATACGAAAAATTCAGTTTATGAAGAAAATACAAACTAACTGAATTGTTTTTGTTGGTGCACATCTCTAAAAAATATGATGCTAAAAGATTCAGTTAAAAGCTTATGAAACAGCCATGTTTTAATTATCTAAGGGATAATTTTCGAAATGGATAGTATTTGATAGCAGTATCCGGATAGGAGCTGCTGATGAATATTTGGGTTGTGTGGCATTAACCAGATAAATGGCAACTTTATCCAGTTACCTGGCCTGAAAATTAGGATGTCTTTTCAAACAGTCTAAACTGGCTGGATAGGTGGCAACTGAAAATCCTGCTATCTAGATTTGTGTATGTTTCCCAGTATTGGGATGTGGTTTTGGTTAGTTTCACACATTGGTTTTAATAGGGAATTTATAGTGTGCACTAAATTGATTTAATGTGTTGCACCTGATGAATTAAGGCATGCTAAATCAATTAATGCATGTTAATTATTAAGGGGCAAGTTTACTAAAATGCGTTAAGCATTAGGGGGACATTTTAAAAGGCATTTACATGGTCTGCAAATCTGCAAACTGTGTAAATGCTGCTCTGCGGGATACTGTATTCAGCAGAACTAATGCTAATGCATCGGGGCGTTCCAGGGTGGAGCGGAGGTGGAATCCTTTACTAACCAGGCAGAAGTGAGCCACTGCTTGGTTACCGATATGTGGCGAAAGTGAGGAGCAGGAAACCCTGGCCTAACTTTTGCTGTGTTAGCTAACTTAGCAGTGGCTCAATATCCCCGCTGCCTGGTTAGCCTTGAAGCAATGTGGTGAATCAGTATATTCAATGCAGGGGCCAGATACGACCCCGGTATTGAATATCTGGGTTTAAATTTCAGCCACATTTGCAGCGCTAGCCACCAATGCTGAATAGCCCCTCTTAGTGTGGGTTTTAATATTTTGCAAAAAAACCTGCTTACATACATAAATAATGGAATTTTAGTGATTTATGGGTGTAAACACTTGGCATTTAGTCATTACTATTCTGAATGTATATGCCAAGGACCAATGGCATGTACTTTCACTGTGGGCATGCACAGGAGTGGAGCTTGGGTGGAGCATGGGTAGAGTACAACTTTACACATGCGCTTTACTGAATATAACCCAATGCACCTAAGATACGTGTGGTTATTTACACCTGTTGTTAAGCTGGTGTAAGTGACCTCAGCTTCCTTTATGTGCATCCATACCACTTACCTAGTATTCTTTAAAGTATAATCCATTTTGATTCAACTTTATAGACTAGGCTCTTGCTATATGTATTCATACACAGATAGATCTAGGCTTTACTTGTCTCCTTAGTGCTTAACACTGGTTTGGAAAGGATCATAGTGGGTTCTGGGCAGAGATTTGGCAATGCCCGCAATGACGGCTAGCACGCAGTATGTTATTGCATTATGGCTGTCATGAATGCCAATAGCCCAGCTGCACTTAAGACCACCTCTTCAAGTGTTGTTAAGTGGAGCTGGTAGCGTGGCCTATGCCTAAGTGTTGTTAAGTGCAGTCTAGTAGCATGGCCTATGCCCAAAGAGTAATTAAAATAAAAATGTGCCCAATTTTCTCCCAGTCTTATCCCCCACAAGAGTATCCACCTCCTGATGCAACTTCCCCAACAGTACTCACTCCCCAGATCCGATCCCCCCTCGAGTGTCCCCCTGATCCAATCTCTCCTTGACAGTACCCAACTCCTCCCCTGGATTCGACCACCATGAGCAGTACAAACCACCCCACCCAATCCTTTCGACAGTATCAATCCCCCAATCAGTACCACCTGACATTGCCAGTCCTCCTGATGAGTATTCACCCCAAACCAAGACTCCCTCAAAATAATTCTCCCCAAGATGATCTCCATATCATAAGCCCCAAAACCAAAGGTTTCCTCCCAAAGAGAAGCTATCCCCACCCCTAACTTTCCCACCACCAACTTCCCACCAACTCATTCAGGAGCTTCATGGCGTTTTGTGGACTGGAATGGGAGAGATCCCCCGCTGTTCCCACTCAGTAGCAGTCAGATTCCAACATGCTGGCAAGGACCCCTAGTGGTGACATCTTGGAACTACTGATAGGGATCAATCTATCATATATAAATGGGTGCTTGCCCTTATATAGCAGGTTGATCCCTAGTGGTAGCACCATAAGGTTACCAATGGGGTCATTGATCGTGATTACGAAGCAAAAGTGGAGGGGGACTGTTCCTGTTTTGGTCCACTAGACACCAGGAAGACTCTAGGGTGTGTGTCTGGGAGGGATGGGGCGAGGCTAGGAGTAAAATGCTGGGGGAGGCTTTTGTTGGCAGGCTTCTGGTCAGAGGGCTTATTTGGAGGGGGTCTTGATCAAGAGTGGATACTAATGGGGGGGGGGTTTGCTGCTGAATGGAGGGGGGACACTCATTCAGGGGGTTGGTATTGTCAAGGGGGATTGAATCAGGGGGAGGCTCCTGTCAAGAGGGATCAGGTTGTGAAGCTGACTACTGTCAGAGGAATCTGATTGGGGGATGGGCAGTGTTGGGGGTATGATCAATATTCAATATTGCTTAACAAATATTTTTGTTCTGTGTTCACAGATGAAGAACCAGGAGCAGGACCTCAGAAAACACCCACAAATAAGAACAGAAGCGAGGGACATCTTGAACAATTTTCAGAAGACTGTGTTCGTGAGAAACTAGCTCAACTTAAAGTAGACAAAGCAATGGGACCGGATGGGATACACCCTAGAATACTGAGGGAACTTGGGGACGTTCTAGCAACTCCACTGACTGACCTTTTCAATGCCTCGTTGGAGTCGGGAGTGGTGCCAAAGGACTGGAGAGAGGCTCATGTGGTGCCTTTACACAAAAGCGGAAGTAAGGATGTGGTTGAAAACTACAGGCCGGTTAGTTTAACTTCGGTGGTGAGTAAATTAATGGAAACGCTGTTGAAAGAGAAAATAGTGAGGTTTCTGGAGTCCAGCAGATTACAGGATCCGAGGCAGCATGGATTCACCAGAGGCAGGTCTTGTCAGACAAATCTGATTGATTTCTTTGACTGGGTGACCAGGGAGTTGGACCGAGGGAGAGCTCTAGATGTGGTGTATTTAGATTTCAGTAAAGCCTTTGACACTGTTCCTCACAGGCGACTTATAAACAAACTGAGCACCCTAGGGATGGACCTAAAGTTACTGCTTGGGTTAGAAATTGGTTGGGTGGGAGGCGACAAAGAGTACAAGTAAATGGAGCTCACTCTGAGGAGAAGGATGTTACCAGTGGTGTACCCCAGGGATCTGTCCTTGGTCCGATTCTTTTTAACATCTTTGTTAGTGATATAGCGGAAGGGCTGTCTGGTAAGGTTTGTCTCTTTGCGGATGATACCAAAATCTGCAATAAAGTAGACACCCAGGAAGGTGTAGATAACATGAGGAGGGATCTAGCTAAGCTTGAAGAATGGTCTAGAATTTGGCAGCTGGGATTTAATGTTAAAAAATGTAAGGTCATGCATTTGGGCTGCAGCAATCCAAGGGAGCAATACAGCATAGGAGGTGAAATACTTTTGTTCACTAAAGAAGAGCGGGACCTAGGCGTAGTTGTGTCCGATGATCTTAAAGTAGCTAAACAGGTAGAAAAGGCGACGGCAAAAGCTAGAAGGATGCTTGGGTGCATACGGAGAGGAATGGCTAGCAGAAAAAAGGAGGTGATAATGCCTCTGTATAAGTCTTTGGTGCGACCTCATTTGGAGTATGGTGTGCAATTCTGGAGACCGCACCTTCAAAAGGATGTGAACAGGATGGAGTCGGTGCAGAGGGTTGCTACTAAGATGATTAGTAGTCTTCATTATAAAGCATATGAGGACAGACTTAAGGATCTTAATATGTACACCTTAGAGGAAAGGCGGGATAGAGGTGATATGATTGAGATGTTTAAATACCTCCGTGGCATAAATGTTCAGGGAGAGAGCCTCTTTCAATTGAAAGCAAGTTCTGCGACGAGGGGACATGGGATGAGGGTGAAGGGAGATAGATTCAGGAGTGATATGCGGAAATATTTCTTTACGGAAAGAGTAGTGGATCCGTGGAATAGTCTCCCAGTGGAGGTGGTAGAGATGAGGACAGTAACTGAATTCAAAAAAGCATGGGACCAACACAGAGGATCTCTAAAGGTAAAAAGTGGACTGTTGTAGTTGTTGTTATGGAAGGACAGACTAGATGGGCCTTGTGGTCTTTTTCTGTCATCATGTTTCTATGTTTCTATGTTTCTATGTTTCTATACTGTCAAGGGAATGAATTGGGAGACACTTGATGGGGGGTGCCTTGAGCTACCACGGTAGCTACATTTTTATAAATTTTGTACTGGGACCTGCATTCCATATCTCAGCAGGTAGCATGGGTGCACCCGCACTATCTGCTGAGGCATGGAGCATAGGGCTATGTGGGGTGTGCTCTTATGCCAACTGTAGGCTTTGCACTCAGGTGTATTATTTTTTGCAAATAATATTTGACAAGTGCAAAAATTTGCTGTAGTTTAGTAAATAGGCCCCTAAAACTTTTAAAGTGCATATAAAACTGAATGTGCACCAACAAATACACACTCCTACTATTTATTTTATTTTATTTTTGCTTTTAATTTATGTGAAGGAGAATTTTATAAACCTTTTTTGCATGTAAAATGCTATTTTATGTGCTTGAGAGGCCTCATAAAATTAGATCATTCCTAAACTGGTAGGGACTTGTACAGCAGGCATACCCAAGGGAGGAGTTTGGGTGGAGTTCTGATTTATATGCATATTTTATAATATGGGCACGTACACGCATAGAGTACACACTAATACTCATCTGCTTTTGAGTAGGTGTAATGTAAGCATCCGCAGTCTAGGTCCACAGTAAACACACCTCTTCATTGAATGCTACGACTCCCATCTCCTCGAAAACAATCCACACACTACTACCACACACAACACATATCGCCCCCACCATAACTTCCCAACTAATATAAGCCACACTCAACACTAACAACACCCAAACATATGAGCCTAATAGGAATGTACACAGTTGATGTAAATAGTTAATTCTTGATGGTTTAATGGCTTAATGTCAGAACAAATGATACTGCCAGATATCCCTCTGAGTGTATCAAAAGTAACTTCATGGCCCTGGGACAGAGGGTAAAGCAGTTAGGTGCGCAGGTGGTGTTCTCTTCAATCCTCCCTGTTGAGGGTAAAGGCCAAGGCAGAGAGGCTCGCATCCTGGAGACGAATGCATGGCTGTGTGGATGGTGTCATCAAGAGCATTTTGGTTTTCTAGACCATGGGATGCTCTTCCAAGGGTTGCAGAGCAGAGATGTCATCCATCTGTCCAAGAAAGGTCAACACATCTTCAGTAGTAGACTGGCTAATCTACTGAAGAGGGCTTTAAACTAGACTCATTGGGAATGGGTGAAGAAAGCACCCAGGTAAGTGATACATTAAATACTTTTATGGAAATGGGTAACAGGGGTTACATATGGAAGGCAGTGTGTATAAATGCCCGTAGCATGGGAAATAAAATCCCTGATGTTGAAGCTTTGGTGGGAGTGGCTGACTTGGATTTAGTGGCAGTTACAGAAACATGGTTCACAGAAAACCATGACTGGGATGTAACTATATCTGGCTATACTTTATTCAGAAAGGACAGGGTAGGAAGAAGGGGAGGAGAAGTGGCACTATATGTAAAAAATACTATTAAAGCTTTGGAATTACAGAGCTCAAAAAGGGAGAGAGGAGGCATTGTGGGTTAAACTAGAAAGAGGGAAAGAGAAATCTATCTGCATTGGCGTCACAAGAGAGTTAATTGAAGACATACGCAGCATTGCTAGGAAAGGGGAAGTGCTACTGATAGGGGATTTCAATATGCCAGATGTTGATTGGCACATTCCTGCTGCAGTACCATCTAGAAGTAAAGATATCCTGGATTCTCTACAGGGAGAACTATTCAAGCAATTGGTAACAGACCCACACGTGAAGGGGCCATACTGGACTTGGTGCTTACCAATGGTGAAAGTGTTTCTGATGTTATAGTGGGAGATCATTTTGCATCCAGTGATCACCAGATGGTATGGTTCAGTATTAGGACTAGGGCTGTTAGAATTCATTCAAAAGTGAGGGTCTTAGACTTTAGGAAGACTAACTTTGCCAAGATGGGCCAGTACCTCAGGGAGTGGTTAGCGGGATGGGAACAGCTGGGGGATGTAGAAAAACAGTGGGCAAAACTGAAAGCGGATATTTTAAGGGCAACCAACCTTTTTGTTAAAATGGTAAATAAAGGTAAAAGGAAAAGCAGACCGCTATGGCTTTCGACAGAAGTAGCTGAAAAGGTGAAGAAAAAGAGGGAAGCCTTCATGAAATACAAGAGATCACAGAGACAGGAAGACAGGCATCTATATTTGAAAAAAACTTAGAGAAGCTAGCAAAGTAGTCAGGAAAGCAAAGATTCAAAAGGAGGAGGAAATAGCCAATACAATAAAATGGGGGGGGGGGGGTAAGACATTTTTCAGATATGTAGTGAGAAGAGGAAGGGCAAAAGTGGTATTGTCAGACTCAAGGGTCAAGGGGAGGAATATGTAGAAGCTGATGAGGATAAAGTGGAATTGCTTAACAAATATTTCTGTTCTGTGTTCACAGATGAAGAAACAGGAGCAGGACCTCAGAAAACACCCACAAACAGGAACAGAAGTGAGGGATATCTTGAACAATTTTCAGAAGACTGTGTTTGTGAGAAACTATCTCAACTTAAAGCAGACAAAGCGATGGGACCAGATGGGATACACCCTAGAATACTGAGGGAACTTGGGGATGTTCTAGCAGCTCCACTGACTGACCTTTTCAATGCCTCGTTGGAGTTGGGAGTGGTGCCAGAGGACTGGAGAGAGGCTCATGTGGTGCCTTTACACAAAAGCAGAAGTAAGGATGTGGTTGAAAACTACAGGCCGGTTAGTTTAACTTCGGTGGTGAGTAAATTATTGGAAACGCTGCTGCAAGAGAAAATAGTGAGGTTTCTGGAGTCCAGCGGATTACAGTATCCAAGGCAGCATGGATTCACCAGAGGCAGGTCTTGTCAGACAAATCTGATTGATTTCTTTAACTGGGTGATCAGGGAGTTGGACCGAGGGAGAACCCTAGATGTGGTGTATTTAGATTTCAGTAAAGCCTTTGACACTGTTCCTCACAAGCGACTTATAAACAAATTGAGCACCCTAGGGATGGACCCTAAAGTTACTGCTTGGGTTAGAAATTGGTTGGGTGAGAGGCGACAAAGAGTACAGGTAAAGCTGTAGAGCTCACTCTGAGGAGAAGGATGTTACCAGCACTGTTCCCTCTAAGCTGTGCGCGTGTGCGCACGCACACACCTCGCTGAGCGAGCGCACATGCTTTACAACAGAGCGCACAAAAATTACGGTTCTGATTCTGATAGAAAACAACACAGATGTCTTAAAAGTTGTGATTGTAATTGCTAGAAATTTTCTGCTTCATTTAGTAATCATCTATTTTCATTTAATTTGATAAAATCAATGTGGTGTACATACTGTATTCTGACGTGTAGTCAAATTTTCAAGTATATAACTCCGAATGTTGTTATGTGGCGCACAAAAATTTAACCTTCCTTCAAAAGCTGCACAGCTGATATTTTATGCGCACACAGCCTACAGAAAATTAGAGGGAACATTGGTTACCAGTGGTGTGCCCCAGGGATCTGTCCTTGGTCCGATTCTTTTTAACATCTTTGTTAGTGATATAGCTGAAGAGCTGTCGAGTAAGTTTTGCCATTTGTGGATGATACCAAAATCTGCAATTGAGTAGACACCCAGGAAGGTGTAGATAATATGAGAAGGGATCTAGCTAAGCTTGAAGAATGGTCTAGAATTTGGCAGCTGGGATTTAATATTAAAAAATGTAAGGTCATGCGTTTGGGCTGCAGCAATCCAAGGGAGCAATATAGTATAAGGGATGAAGTACTTTTGTCCACTAAAGAAGAGCGGGACCTAGGCGTGGTTGTGTCTGATGATCTTAAAGTAGCTAAAGAAGTAGAAAAGGCAACGGCAAAAGCTAGAAGGATGCTTGGGTGCATACGGAGAGGAATGGCTAGCAGAAAAAAGGAGGTGATAGTGTCTCTGCATAAGTCTTTGGTGCGACCTCATTTGGAGAATAGTGTGCAATTCTGGAGACCGCACCTTCAAAAGGACATGAACAGGATGGAGTCGGTGCAGAGGGTGGCTACTAAAATGGTTAGTGATCTTCATTATAAAGCATATGAGGACAGACTTAATATGTACACCTTAGAGGAAAGGCAGGATAGAGGTGATATGATTGAGATGTTTAATACCTCTGTGGCATAAATGTTCAGGGGGGAAGCCTCTTTCAATTGAAAACAAGTTCTGCTACGAGGGGGCATGGGATGAGGGTGAAGGTGGATAGATTCAGGAGTGATATGCGGAAATATTTCTTTACGGAAAGAGTGGTGGATCCGTAGAATAGTCTCCCAGTGGAGGTGGTAGAGATGAGGACAGTAACTGAATTCAAAAAAGCATGGGACAAGCACAGAGGATCTCTAAAGGAAAAAAGGGGACTGTTGTAGCTGTTGATATGGAAGGACAGACTAGATAGGCCATGTGGTCTTTTTCTGTCGTCATATTCTATGTTTCTAAGATTTCTATATCCTTATTACAAGTTTCATGTAAATGTTTGATTGCTTAACACTAGAAGCCCCAAAGTGTGTCAATTGACGCAAATGCATCTTCGAAGTTGTATACCAGCACCACCGCTAGAACCATGTCAGTCATGTTCCATGACTTTGTTAGCAAGGTCAAGATGTTGAAATATGTGCATCGAAAATTAATGACAGATGCATCACCTAGCGGGAAAATGAATTTATACCTAGAAGCCCCAAAGTACGTCAATTGATGCACTCAATTGTCTTGGATGCGTCAATTGACGTACTTTGGGGCTTCTAGGTATAAATTCATGTTCCCAGTAGGTGGTGCATCTCAATCACTGTTTACTCCGACATTACAAACAATAAACACATGATGATGTCATCTAATGTCATCACATACTGCACGTATTTAACAAATAAGTAACTTCACATTAATTCACGTCTGCATTTTATGCTAAATGCAGTCATCGTGATAATGCGTCAATTGATGCACTTTGGGGTTTCTAGGTGAAATTCCTTTTGGGGCTTCTAGTGTTAAAATTTGTTCCTTGTAAAAGTTATGTTTCAATGTAAACCGCCCCTGATCTCTGGAAGGGGCGGTATAAAAATATGTTTCAAATAAATAAATAAAACTGTTCCAAAACTGTGGGAACCACTACAAACGAGGGTTGCAAAATCCTTATTTAGTGTTATGACCACTTGCAGAGTTAGAGGGAAAAATACATTGGGGCACTCTGTGGTAACTGAGGAAAGCAGCAAGTCCATTCTTTGCTACAGCTACGTGCATGGAGAGTAAACAGCACAGAGATGGCTGTTCTGCTTTCCTGCCTGGCCCGAAGTGTGATCCCCTGCAAATGCTGTGGTTTAGTAACTAAAATCTCTGTTTCTTCTCTCCTGAAGCCTCATCCAACTCAAGCCAAGATGACAGCTGCTTTTGCATACCTCGATGTATCCTCTGTTGAAGCAACAGCCTGACACCACTTTGGGGGCCTCCTCTGTCTGCTGCCAATGCTCCAGGATTTTCTTACCACCCTGCTCACCACCCTTGGGGCCTTCTGCCTGCCACACAACTCTGAGATTTTCTCACTGCCCTCAGGAATCTTCTTTGTCTGTTCCCACTGCCCCTGGGAATTTCTAGTGGTCCTGATGCCACTCCTAGTGTAGCCTCTTTCTGCTGCTAATGCTCTGTGATTTTCTCATTGCCCCCATGATGCCACACCTAGTGTAGCTTCTTTCTGCTGCTAATGCTCTGTGATTTTCTCTTTGCCCCCATGGTCCTTCTCATCTCTCCCATGGTGCTTCTCTGCCATTGCTCCTGGGAATTTTTAACAGTCCTGCTGGTCAAACATGAGCTTCCTTCGACACTGAGGCATCTCATCTCTGCTCCTCTCCTCCTTCTGTGGCTCTGAGGTAGGCTATGGCCTAGCATGGCCTGCTACTATGAAAGGTCTGTAAGTTAGGCCTGGATCCTAACTCCCATTATAGCTAGAAAAGAACCAAAAATCTGTGAAAAATAAGAAAAGTGTTTTAAAATGCTTAATAAGAAGTTTTCATGAATTCATAAGTCTTCTATTATTCTCTTGTGTGAAAGAACAGAAATGTAACAGTATATACATTCCAGAAGCCGAAGTTAACCTTGCAGTAGAAAAGTAACGAGATTAAGAACTGTACCATTGTTCAAGCAATCCCAAAGGAGGGGGCCGGTTGCTAGGCTCCAGAGGGATTTCTAATTGGACAAATGAAGGGAATGTATAACCAATGAAAAGTTTGCATGTATTGAGTTGGAACCAATAGAAAATTCTCATGTATCAAACTGAAAAAGAGGTATAAAAAGTTATGTCTCTGTATAAACTTTTGCTCAGTTCCTTTTGAAGCTTTGACTGACTGGGCCTGTGCACAATAAACTGACTTGGACCCTGTCAATCAACTCCTGGACTTATTCATTGATTGCGCTTTGCCACAGCATATTCTTGGTGCGTTGGCCGGGAAGTGCGAGTGGTAAATGGTATTCAAGTGAATAATCCACGTAATTTGCCTTGAGGTTTGGCCCGGTTGGAACCGTGTCTGTCTGACCACGGGGGAAACCTCAGGCGCCGCCGGCCCCTTTGTGCCGGAGAGAGTTCCGCCTGCCTCGGCGGGCCATCGGGTCCAGCTGGCCAACACCTCCGACCCGGGGGAGTCCAGGTTCCAACTCAGAAGCTGGTGTGGTATCGAGGACCGGATCCGGTGAGTAGACATTTTCGTGATTTAATAGTCAGAGAGAACAGCCTGGGACAGCGTCTTGCATGCGCAAGACTGATTTGGTATATTTGGTATAGACTAACTGGGAAATCTCGCATGAGTATATGCGAGACAAGGGAGCCTGATCACCTCCCATAAGGGCGGTCCTAGTAAGCTCCGCGTAAGGAAAGCGGAAGCTGAAGCCATTGACCCTTCTTGTTTGGAATAGTCAGTTAGTCAGAAAAACCTGGGCACTTGAAATATTGAAATATGATATCTTGTTGAAATATGCTTGCGTGTGTGAGTGAGAGGTCTTGAAATACAGACCGAGCGAGAGCGGACTCCTAAGTAGCGCAGTTCCTGGCCGGGCGACCACACCCAGGTCACGAACAGGAGGAAGCGAGTGGTGTTTGTCCCCCCCCCCCCCCAGTGTTCTGTGGACTGTACGGACCCCTTACCTGCAGCCATACTACCTATCCTTATTGTTCGTTGTCTTGTACGTCATTACGTGTACGTAGGGACGTAGGGTACGTAACATATACAGGTACGTTGAGTACGTAGGTAGCAGTGTAGGTAGGTACGTTTACAAAATGGGAGGGACGGAGTCCACGCACACTCCGTTGGCATGTATGATCAAGAATTTCCGTAAAGGATTTTCGGGCGATTATGGTATAAAAATGACTCCATCCAGATGAAAAATGTTATGTGAAAGGGAGTGGCCCGCATTAGCTGCTTCATGGCCCCGAGGGGGCACCTTTGATTTTGAGACAGTTTTACGAATTCATCAGCTCATACTGAGAGCATATCCTGACCAGTTCCCCTATATAGATTCCTGGTTAAGTATATGTGAACAGCAGCCCTCATGGATGAAGCGCTGTTATGAGGAGCACTGTAAAATATTTGTAGCTACTACTAGGGGAACCAAAAAGGCTAAGGAAGCGAAGCCGCCTGTGTATTCTGACCCAGAGTCCTCAGATATTTTGGATAGTTTACCCCGGCACCCACAGAAATTAGTCCCCACAGCCCCGCGACTTGAAGTAGAGCCCGACGAGGAGCCCCAGAAAATACTGAAGCAACAGTCTAAGAAGCACCCTACCCCGAGTGAGAGTTCCGGGTAAGGCCCAAGCACAGCAGGGGGACTCGAGTCCTCTGATGAGATAGAAAGCGGAAGCTTTCCTGCCAGTTCAGGGTCACCCACCAAGGAGACTAGTGCCCGGGAGCCTTATGATTTAAGAAGTGTAACTCCCAAGAAGAAGGAGAAAGCAGGGCACCTAATGCCATTACGCCAAGTGCCTGGAATACCTGTTTTAAATGATCAGGGTCAGATGGCACCAGGACCAACCAGCTTAGTTTATGTACCCTTTTCCACCACAGATTTATTAAACTGGAAAACGCATTATGCTTCCTACACAGCCAAGCCCCAGGAATTAACAGAATTAATGTCTAGCATTATGCAAACCCATCAGCCTACCTGGGCCGATTGTCGCCAGCTCCTGTCCACCTTCTTCACTACTGAGGAGCGAGGCCAAATCGGGCAAGCAGCCCTCCGATGGTTAGAAGAGAACCCTGTAGAAAGGGGGGAAATAAATCCCCCGCAAGCAGTTGCTGCGGAATATCCCAATGAAGATCCCGGCTGGAACCCAAATGAAGAAAGGGGGGCGGCGGCCCTAACCAGATTTCGCCAGGCCTTAGTGCAGGGCCTGAAGAAGGGAGGCCAGAGAGCCATGAATATTGGGAAAGTATCGGAAGTTCTCCAGGGTCCAGATGAGAGCCCAGAGGCCTTTCATGAGCGGTTGTCTGAAGCTTATAGACTGTATACCCCATATGATCCCGCCGCTCAGGAAAATTTACGCATGGTAAATGCGGCCTTTGTTAGTCAGTCCCAGAGAGACATAAAGCGAAAACTGCAGAAATTGGATGGATTTGCGGGCATGAATACAGCTCAGTTAATGGAAGTCGCACAGAAAGTATTTGTGAATCGTGAAAATGAACGAGACAGAGAAAGTGAACGAAAGATGAAGAAAAAGGCAGATCTTCTTGCTGCTGCTATAACCGAACGACGTGGAGGAGGTTTTCCTAATCAAAGGACCAGGGGACGTGAAAGAGGCCGCGGAAGCGAAAGGCCTCAATTGGGTGCAAATCAGTGCGCCTACTGCAAGGAAGAAGGACATTGGAGAAATGAGTGCCCGCATCTGGACTCCGCCCCTGCAATGGGAGGAGGGAGTCCCTGGAGGACCGGAGGAAGATTTCGGAGGAGAGGAGGAATGAATCGAACACAGTTCCAGCAGGAGAAGGAAGAAGCCATTGAGGGAGTGGCAGTAGCAACGGGCTATGACCTGGATGACATAGATGAAGACTAGGCCAGACCGGGCTCCAAGTTCACCCTGGGTCCCCAGGAGCCTATGGTCAGTTTAAAGATAGGGGACCAATACATGGAATTCATGGTAGATACAGGAGCAGAACATTCAGTAGTAGCCAAACCAGTAGCTCCACTGTCCTCACGATCTGTCACCATTATAGGAGCCACTGGAAATAAAGCCACAAAACCATTCTTGCAGAACCGCATGTGTGAACTAGGGGGACAGAAGATAACGCACCAGTTCTTGTATATGCCTGAGTGCCCTATTCCACTACTGGGCCGAGACATGCTTGCCAAGCTCCAGGCCCAAATATCCTTTGCTGAAGGGGGAGAAATGAAAATGACTGTGAACCCAAAGCCTGCTGGATTAATGGTGCTTACTGTTCCCCGAGAAGAAGAATGGCGGTTCTATAGTGCACCTTCAATAAAGTCAACCAGTCCCTGTATACCTACCAACCTTATAGCCCCACCTGAAGTATGGGCAGAAGATAATCCACCTGGCCTAGCGAAGAACATAGCCCCTGTCATTGTCACCCTCAAGCCAGGAATGGAACCAGTACATGTGAAGCAGTATCCTCTCCCTCGACCAGCCATAGAAGGAATTCACTGCCATTTAATGAAACTGCTGAAGTACGGACTTCTCAAGGAATGCCAGTCACCTTGGAACACCCCCCTGCTCCCAGTAAAGAAGCCTGGGACAGGGGACTATCGCCCAGTACAAGATCTAAGGCGAGTAAATGATGCAGTTGAAACTATACACCCAGTAGTACCAAATCCTTATACTCTATTGGGACTGATCCCCGCTGAGGCTACTCACTTCACCGTCCTGGACCTGAAAGATGCCTTTTTCTGCATGCGCCTAGCACCCACCAGTCAACTTTTATTCACTTTTGAATGGTGTGATACAGTAAGCTATAGAAAATCTGTGGAAACTAGCAAAAAGGAAGAACTCACCTCAAACTTGACTAGGCAGCAGGATTCAGCATGTTTAAGAAGGGCTGAGCACCCAGTGCCATCAGCACAAATAGAGCAGAAGAGGTTTAAAATGAGGTTTCCTTTCCTTAGCAGTGACGCAGATAGAATTGAGGGATCTCATCAAAAACACCTGTCCCCAGAAGCTGACGTAATGTGCAGAGGGGGGAGGTACAAAAAGCCCTGGTTAGAACCAGGAAGTAGCAGAGGAAGTAGCGTTGGTACCAGAAGCACCAGAGGCACCCAGGAAGGCACCAAAGGAAGTCGGTGTTTGAGAGGAAGCCAGAGAGAAAGCCAAACTGACTCTGAGGAGGAGAGTGGCAGTCAGATGCAGGTGGAGTTCCAGCATCAGACAAGCAAGGCTCAGAGGCAGAGAGAGACACAGAATCCCAGGAGACGTTCTAACTCCAGGGGACGCTTTGGAGGTCTGGGAGGACCCAGAGCTCCCAAGAGAGGCTCCAGGAAAGGGAACTGGAGCAGTAGAGAAACTGATCTCTGGAGAGATAGTCCCGGAGAGGTTTTTCACACAAGCAGGAAGTGGTGCACTGCCTCAGAAAGTTTACCCAAATCACGGAGAAACTTTCTTCAAGCCAGAGAAGCTTTGCCAGGGGAGAGAAACTCCACAGCTGACACCAGACCCGTTTATAAGGTAACAGGTTTAAAGCCTTGTATTTGGGAGAGAAGAGAAGCTGAGAGTTTTAATAAGCCCTGCACTGAGCAAAGTTTTAATACAGGAAGGTGTGCAGACTTCCAAGCAAGGGAGCCAGGGGAGGCTTATCACAAAGAGACTTTCTCTACAAAAGGGTTCTACAATCCTGATTTAGATAAGTGCCTGGGAGAAGAGAGAATTTATCTTCCCCCAGTAAGTGAACCCAGCTCCAGCACATATACTAAATGTGACCCAGGGAGTAACAGACGCAGTCCAGGTTTAACACAATGGGAAAGCAGTAACATTTACCCTGAGCCTGAACCGATGGATTGCACGATATGTTTGTCAGATGAAATAACATCTTTATGCTGAAGTCTTGTGAAAGGAACAAGGAAGAAAGAAAGATTATTCCAGCTGTTTTTGTTTAGTTTGTTTCTTCGTTCTGTATGTTTGCAAAGTAATGATATCCGCCAGGGAACGGGAATAAAACCCCACTTTTACTTTACCACTCTGACTGACTGACTCTGTGTATAGAAGAGGAGGCAGTTAAGTATCCACAATACCCTAGGCAGTCGCCTAGTGGACACACGGAGTCTCTTACCTTGACGACCCGTGACAAATGGCGTAGTTGGGGCAGATTTTTCATTCTGGAAGCAAGCCCACCAGGACGTGCACAAGCTCAACAGAAGGAGCGGAAGTTGCCACGCCCAGAAGGATCCAGAAGGAGCCGGAGTGGACTACACCGTACAAGCACCTTCTCAAAGCGAGACCCTCCACCTAGTCCAGGTAAAAGGTATTTGTGCATAGGTTGGGGAGGATCCAGAGTGAGAAGGGGTTGCTTTTTGGAAAAAAAAAAAAAAAGGCAGAAAAAAAGTCTTTTTTTGTCCAGTGGTACCGCACTTGGTGTTTCTTGTGGTTGTGTTTTGCAGAGTGTAACAGCTAAAGATGGATGTCCAGGAGGTTCTGCGCTGGATGAGCGGACAATTTGAGAAGCAAAGGGAGCTGGCCCAGCTGAATCAAGAACAGGCCTTGGCTGCTCTCCAAGCGCAGCAAAAGCCCCTGACAGACCTCGTGCAGACACTATTGGAAGGACCACAAGGAAAGACAACACCAGAAGGCTTCAGTGGGGTAGGCCCACCACAGTGTGGGATATGGACATTTGGACACATGACAGATAAAGGCAATTTTGATGACTTTATAGAGTCGTTCGAGAGAGTAGCTCTCCACGCGCACTGGCCTAAGGAGCAGTGGGCGGTTAGACTCGCCGCATCCCTAACGGGAGAAGCTCAGGCAGCGTATCGAGCAATGCCTGCCGCTTTGGCAGATGTGTACGCAGAAATCAAAAAGGCAGTAAGGGATAGGCTAGGCCTAACACCAGCTGTGTACCGGAGAATGCTTAGATCCACAAGGTTACAAACAGGCGAAACGCCTAAAGCACTGTGCCATAGGGTGCGCAGTTTAGTGTTAAAATGGTTAGAGCCTGAAGGTAAAACAGTGGATAGCCTGATTGACCAAATTGTCTTAGAGCAGTATTTTGAGGCAGTTTCCTCAGAAATAAAAGCCTTTTTAACCTTGCAAGACTGCACAACCTCCATAAAGGCAGCGCAGCTAACAGAACGGTTTCTGGAAGCCGAGATGGCTAAAAAGATACCCAGAAGCGCTGAGTGGAAGTTGGGCTGCCCCAGTCATGCAAAGTTAAAGGAAGGTTCTCCAGTAGACACACATTGTATGAAAGAATGTTTGCCTAAGAGAGTTAATAACAATGTTTTTGCAACATGCTTTAAGTGTGGAAAGGTAGGGCATGTGAAAAGGTATTGCCCAGACCGCACAGCATTGATAACAAAAAGTAATGAGCATGTACCACAGGGATTCCGCCTTGATGTGGAGGTTGAAGGGGTCCCGGCCAGAGCCTTGCTAGACTCGGGGGCCGATCAAAGTATGGTCTCCCGAAGGTTTTGGGACATCATACAGGCCAGAAAGGATTTTCCCCCGAGTCAGCAAGAGGGAAAGGCCAGTATAAAATGTGTGCACGGAGCGACCACTCAGTATCCTCTTTATAGAATACAAATTAATGGCTTAGGCACCCGGAGAGAGATCCGGATAGCAATAATCCCTAACCTACCATACGATATCGTACTAGGTAGGGATTGGCCACCTTTTTACAGAGGTGTGGGGGAGGATACACCCATAAAGGGGGGAATGGTGTCCACCCGCTCTCAAGCAAAGGCTGAGGAAGCACAGGGTGAATCACCAACAGATAATTCTGATCACACGGACAGAACAGGAACCTTCAGGAGAGGAAAATGAGGTTCTAGAAGAGGGCCTAAGTGAACTTCCCCAGCACGAGGAGTTAATGGGCACCCCCTCTAAGGAGAAAAAGAAAAGTAAAGGCGATAAGCGCCAGGAAAGACACCACCGGGCTCAGGTGAGGGCTGGAGTAACCGATAGGCAAGGTTTACCCTGGGTACCCAGTGACCTAGTGAAGAAGTTTCCATCCTTTCCAGGGGAACAAAAGTCAGACCCAGTGCTTAAACACGCTTTTGAGTTTGCCTAGAAAGATAGGGATGTGCTCCCAAGGTTCTTAATGGAAGAAGACATTCTTTATAGAGAGAGCAGCAACCCTCATACTGGGGCCATTAGAAAGCAGCTGGTAGTTCCCACTACTTTTAAAGCTGTAGTATTACGACTAGCCCACGATCACCCTATTGGAGGGCATAAGGGGATTCAAGGCACTCTAGACCAGATCCTAGAGCGTTTCTATTGGCCGGGGGTCTTCCATGAAACAAGGCGGTTCTGTGAAGCGTGTCCTTCATGTCAGCGAGTAAGTGCTGTCAAGCCAATAGGAGTTCCCCTAGTACAGACCCCGACGATAACTGAGCCAATTCACCGGATGGCAATGGACATAGTGGGTCCATTGATAAAACCCCCCAGGGGGTATCAATATATTCTTGTAGTAATGGACTGTGCTACGAAATTTCCTTGGGCGATACCTCTAAGGAACATATCGGCCAGGTTTATAGCCGCAGAGTTGGTTAAACTGTTCTGCGAGGTGGGGTTCCCAAGGGAGATGCTGACAGATAGGGGGAGCAATTTTGTTTCCAAGCATCTAGCGCAGGTATGGGATGCGTTCGGCATCCTTCACGTAAAAACCTCGGCATACCATCCGCAGACCAATGGTCTGGTCGAGCGTTTTAACCAGACCCTTAAACAGCTCTTAAGAAGAGCATTAGACGGACAGATGGCTGACTGGGATATTCTGCTTCCTTTTACCCTGTATGCCAATAGGGAGCGTATCCAAGCTTCACTGGGAACGTCTCCTTACGAGCTAATGTTCGGGCGGGCGCCACGGGGGGTCCTAGACATTCTAAGAGACCAGTGGGTCGAGCCCGAGGCAGAGGAAATAGGGGTTCCCCAATTTCTGTGTAAACTCCGAAGTCGCCTGCAGAGGGTTTCGAGAGTTGCAGAAGAGCATGTGCAAGGCAGTCAGCGAAGTCAAAAGAAGCACTATGATAGGGGCAAAAAGATGCGACAATTGTCCATAGGTGACAAAGTGGTAGTAATGGTCGCTGACCCTGGGCCCAAATTCGAGGCCCAGTGGAAGGGTCCATATACAGTAGTGCAGCAAAAAGGTCCAGTGACATATGTGGTAGAGAACGACAAAGGTCGTCTGCAAACCTATCACGTCAATATATTGAAGCCTTGGCAGGAGAGAACGGCCGCAGCTAGCCGCTCTTGGATAAGAGGCAAGGGTAGAGCGATAGGAGCGGACCAGAAGGACTCCTGGCAACAGAATAACGTACTAGACAGAGGGTCCAGCAGGAAGGATAAGATTCTTGTGGAGATTCCGGGCTGTGAGAATGATAGATCCCCATCCCGGAATGTCTTAAGAGGGGGGATATGTGATACAGTAAGCTATAGAAAATCTGTGGAAACTAGCAAAAAGGAAGAACTCACCTCAAACTTGGCTAGGCAGCAGGATTCAGCATGTTTAAGAAGGGCTGAGCACCCGGTGCCATCAGCACCAATAGAGCAGAATAGGTTTAAAATGAGGTTTCCTTTCCTTAGCAGTGACGCAGATAGAATTGAGGGATCTCATCAAAAACACCTGTCTCCAGAAGCTGACGTAATGTGCAGAGGGGGGAGGTACAAAAAGCCCTGGTTAGAACCAGGAAGTAGCAAAGGAAGTAGCATTGGTACCAGAAGCACCAGAGGCACCCAGGAAGGCACCAAGGGAAGTCGGTGTTTGAGAGGAAGCCAGAGAGAAAGCCAAACTGACTCTGAGGAGGAGAGTGGCAGTCAGATGCAGGTGGAGTTCCAGCATCAGACAAGCAAGGCTCAGAGGCAGAGAGAGACACAGAATCCCAGGAGACGTTCTAACTCCAGGGGACACTTTGGAGGTCTGGGAGGACCCAGAGCTCCCAAGAGAGGCTCCAGGAAAGGGAACTGGAGCAGTAGAGAAACTGATCTCTGGAGAGATAGTCCCGGAGAGGTTTTTCACACAAGCAGGAAGTGGTGCACTGCCTCAGAAAGTTTACCCAAATCACGGAGAAACTTTCTTCAAGCCAGAGAAGCTTTGCCAGGGGAGAGAAACTCCACAGCTGACACCAGACCCGTTTATAAGGTAACAGGTTTAAAGCCTTGTATTTGGGAGAGAAGAGAAGCTGAGAGTTTTAATAAGCCCTGCACTGAGCAAAGTTTTAATACAGGAAGGTGTGCAGACTTCCAAGCAAGGGAGCCAGGGGAGGCTTATCACAAAGAGACTTTCTCTACAAAAGGGTTCTACAATCCTGATTTAGATAAGTGCCTGGGAGAAGAGAGAATTTATCTTCCCCCAGTAAGTGAACCCAGCTCCAGCACATGTACTGAATGTGACCCAGGGAGTAACAGACGCAGTCCAGGTTTAACACAATGGGAAAGCAGTAACATTTACCCTGAGCCTGAACCGATGGATTGCACGATATGTTTGTCAGATGAAATAACATCTTTATGCTGAAGTCTTGTGAAAGGAACAAGGAAGAAAGAAAGATTATTCCAGCTGTTTTTGTTTAGTTTGTTTCTTTGTTCTGTATGTTTGCAAAGTAATGATATCCGCCAGGGAACGGGAATAAAACCCCACTTTTACTTTACCACTCTGACTGACTGACTCTGTGTATAGAAGAGGAGGCAGTTAAGTATCCACAATACCCTAGGCAGTCGCCTAGTGGACACACGGAGTCTCTTACCTTGACGACCCGTGAAAATGGCAAGACCCCACAACAGGAAGGCGGGATCAGCTCACCTGGACCAGATTACCCCAAGGATTCAAGAATTCACCTACTCTCTTCAGTGCTGCCCTAAATCAAGATCTCTCAAGTTACCCAGTGGACCCAGGAAAGAGGGTTCTTCTTCAGTATGTAGATGACTTGCTCATAGCTACCAACTCAGAAAGTGAATGCCTACAAGCTACTAGTGAACTTTTGTACCTTCTCAAAGATGCTGGATACAAAGTCTCAAGAGCCAAAGCACAACTATGCCAAACTGAAGTCAAGTATTTAGGATTCCAGTTGTCCAGTGGGATCCGACGATTAGGACCAGAACGCAAGGAAGCTGTATGTAATATCCCCATTCCAACCACTAGGAGGCAAGTAAGAGCCTTCCTGGGGGCCGCGGGATATTGTCGCATATGGATCCACAACTTTGCCCTGATTGCAAAACCACTATACCAAGTCACCAGAGGAATGGAAAAATCCCCACTGGATTGGGGACCTGAACAAGATGTAGCATTCCAAACTTTGAAAAAGGTCCTGATGTCATCTCCAGCTTTAGGTCTTCCAGATGTTCAGAAGCCTTTCCATCTTTTTGTCCATGAATCACAAGGAAACACATTGGGAGTATTGACCCAATCTCTTGGCTCCTGGCAACGACCAGTAGCTTATCTGTCAAAACAATTGGATGTAGTTGCAAAAGGATAGCCCTCTTGCCTGAGAGCTGTCACAGAAACAGCCCTCCTACTGGGCGAAGCAGACAAACTCACACTAGGACAAACTCTTCAAGTTACCGTGCCACATTCTGTTCTGACCCTTATGGAACACAAAGGAAACTTCTGGCTAACCAATGCACGAATGTTGAAGTATGTCAGACGGCTGCCTGGGTGAGAATCTTCACAGTCTTGGCAAGTGCATATATCTATATGATTTGCAAGGGATTGTGGGCAATGCAGTTCATTCACACCAGACACAGCTGCTCACAATAATTAGTTGTGCTTTTGGGTAAAGCTAATAAGATATTTATTTATGGGGTTATTTCTCCCAACACAGATATGCTTGGTAGCACATAAATCAGGTTATTTGCTTTCAGTGTTAAACTTGGAAAAACAAAATCAGGAAACAACATTTGAACTTGTCAGGCAATCAAAGCAAAAGAAATAAGACCTGGTTGGCAACAAACTGGTCTTTTCTGTAGGCTTTAGCTAATATTCTCTTAGCAATGTATCAAACAACAAACAAAAGCCACAAAGAAGAGAAAAAAAACTGTTCTTTTCAGGTTAACTTCTTGTATCTTCCCACATAGATTCAGAAGTGATACTCTCAGAGCCCACAAGCAATTAGGTAAGGCCCAATTGCTAGCAGTTATCCAGCTGAAACCCCTTAGCTGGCTTGCTTTCTACTGCGTGGCTAGAAATCCTACACAGGAGCTTTTCTGAGTAGATTAAAGAACAAGTTTGTATTTCTTTGTGATGGTTGCTGTACTTTATAACAGAAAATCACCAAAGGAGTTTAGACAGAGAGCAGTCCATGTAAACAGATTCTTCATCTGCTATCACCCCCTCTTCTTCAACAAGCATGGGTTCAATATCATGGATTGGCACAGATGAATCTCCCAATGGAGCACTTTCAGGAGAATACTTGTTTCCCTGCTGTCTTTCAAGGTTATAGCTAGGGCATAGATCAGTGTTCATACCTGAGCTTCCATTGCTGTTAGAGTTCCTCTCTATATAGCCTGGCCAGTATGTAGTCCAGTTCTTATGTCCAGCCTTCCAATCCAGATCCCTGGACACTGGATCTCTCTTCACATACCTTCTGGCACGGGTCTTAGGGTCCCTTCCACGTGCAGCCATCTCCCTCACAGGTACCGTCTGGAGATTCCTAGCTCTGCAGCACCATTCCTCTGGCTTTCCCCAGTCCAATGGTGTATGCTGGCCCTTGGAATGCCTCCCAGTATACGTACTGCTCTGGACTCTTCTAGACCTCTCAAGGGCTTTTCTCCTCTTTCTTCCAAAGGGTTTCTTTCCCTCTCTGTCCGTCCGGTTTGGCTTCTGCTTCTGATGATCCTCCTGATGATGAAGATGATCAAGCTCAAGCTGCTTCTCTGTAGAATAAACTCTACCTTTATTCTGCTTAGATGAGTGCTCCTCCCTAACACAGCGCAGCTATTCTGGATCAGGCCCTGCCCTTTGAGATGAGTGCTTAGGGATTACCTCATAGCCCTCCTGATTGAACACACGTTTCCCCACTTCAGTTCCTCTAATGGCTGTTGGAAACCTGGTGCATTCTGGGACTGGTAGTCTTTTATGGGAAAATTCTGTTTTCTTATTTCTACCAGAACTGACAGGTTGCTTGTTCAGAGTCACTTCACCTTTTCTGTAGCTCCTTCCTGAGCTATGATAAGCTTCCTTATCACATACCCCCCTGCTTAAGTTATTACGGACTGGTGTAACTGGTGAAACTTCTTCTCTACAGTCCGTAATACGGGAAAGGGCATCCGCATTCTTGTGTAACTTCCCAGCACGATGTTCCACTTGAAAATCAAATGCCTGTAAGGCCATGTACCAGCGTGTCAACCTGGCATTGTGGTTCTTCATTTGCTGCAACCACTTAAGTGGGGCATGGTCTGTGACCAACTGGAACTTTCTCCCTGTAAGGTAAAACCTTAACGCCTCCACTGACCACTTAATCGCTAAACATTCTTTTTCTATTGTGGAATACTTTTGTTCAGCCGGTGACAACTTCCTGCTCAGGTACATCACAGGATGCTCCTCCCCTTCATGACACTGGGATAGAACCGCTCCTAGCCCTACATCCGATACATCTGTTTGAACCAGAAAGGGTTTCTTGAAGTCCACCCCTTTCAGTACCGGTCCTGTACACAATTTTCCTTTTAGGACTGAAAAAGCTTTTTCAGCTTCAGGTGTCCACTTTAGCTGGTTTGGACAATTCTTCCGCAGCATATCCATGAAAATTGCACTTTTCTCTGCAAATTGCGGTATAAATCTGCGGTAGTATCCAATAAGTCCCAAGAAACTTCTTAGTTGTTTCTTTGTTGTTGGAGGAGGAAAATTCCTGATGCTATCTACTTTACTCATTAGAGGTTTAATTTTTCCTCTTCCCACTAGGTGGCCCAGGTATTTTACCTCCCTATTTGCAAAGGCACACTTCTTCGGGTTTAAAGTGATTCCCGCTTGCTTCATGGAGCACAAGACTGCCCTGATCCTCTTTAGATGCTCCGCCCAGGTGTTACTATGGATTATGACATCATCCATATATGCAAAAGCATAATTTTGGTGGGGTCGAAGTACCTGATCCACTAACCTTTGGCAGGTAGCCGCTGCTCCATGCAGACCGAAAGGCATCCTCTTGAACTGGAAAAGGCCAACGGGGGTGCTGAACGCAGTCTTCGGCTTCGACTCCCTGGTGAGAGGGATTTGCCAATATCCTTTTGTCATATCAAGGGTGGTTAAGTATTGAGCCTGTCCCAGCTGGTCCAACAGTTCTTCAATTCTTGGCATTGGATATGCATCAAAAACTGATATGGCGTTTACCTGCCGGAAGTCAATACAAAATCTTAAAGATCTATCAGGCTTCGGCACCAGGACTATGGGGCTATTCCAGGGACTCTTTGACTCCTCTATTACTCCCATGTCCAATATCTCCTGGACTTGTGCCACTACTTCCTGTCTCTTGGCTTCAGGCAAGCGGTATGGCCTTTGACAAACTAATTTCCCAGGTGGAGTTATTATTTCATGGGCAACCAAATGTGTCTCCCCAGGTATGGGTGTCAACACATCTGGGAATTCTCTAATGGCTGTTGGAAACCTGGTGCATTCTGGGACTGGTAGTCTTTTATGGGAAAATTCTGTTTTCTTATTTCTACCAGAACTGACAGGTTGCTTGTTCAGAGTCACTTCACCTTTTCTATAGCTCCTTCCTGAGCTATGATAAGCTTCCTTATCACAAGTATCAAAGCATGTTGTGTGAAAACCCTCGGATACAGTTGAAAGTTAGCCAAGCTTTGAACCCTGCTACATTGTTCCCAATTGGTCCTGGGCCACCTGATCATAATTGCTTGGAAACCATGGACACTGTATTTTCAAGTCGCCCTGATTTGACCGATGTCCCTCTAGAGGACCCAGAACGGACTTTCTTTGTAGATGGAAGCAGTCTGGTCATCAATGGACATCGTTGTGCTGGATATGCAGTGGTGACCCTTGATCTGGTAGTTGAGTCCTCAGCCCTGACCCCAGGAACATCTGCACAGAAAGCTGAATTGATAGCCCTCACCAGAGTCTTGACATTAGGAGAAGGACTCCGCATAAATGTGTACACAGATTCCAAATATGCTTTCACTACTTTGCATGCACATGGAGCCTTGTATAAAGAACGAGGGTTAATCACCTCAGGGGGTAAGGACATTAGGTATGGGCCCGAGATATTGATGTTATTAGATGCTGTGTGGGCCCCCAAACAAGTGGCAGTCAGGCAGGAGCAGGAGAAGTTGCCCGAGGGTATAGATTTGCAGATGCCACAGCCCGAAAGGCAGCCACCACAGGACATGTTAGGACCCAAGATACTGTACTGCAGGCAGCCCTAGTCCCTGTTCCCCTTAGTTCCTGGGCACCCCGATATACTACAAGAGAGTTAGACTATTATTGTGAAAAGGAGGGAGGAGTTTTAACATAACAAGGTTGGATAGTGCTACCACCCCCAGAAGGTAGTCCACCTCCAGGTCCTACCGTCATCCCTGAAGCATTAGGGCCAGCCTTTGTCCAAGCTTTCCACCAAGCCACACATTATGGAAAAGCAGCCATGGAGAAAGCCCTGAGACCACACTTCTGTATTTCATTGCTAGGATCCCTGACCGCCTCGGTGGCACAGCAATGCCTGATATGTGCCAAAAATAACGCCAAGCAAGGTCTTGTTCCACCCCCAAGAGTTCAGTCAGTAGGGGTGACCCCCATGAGTGATATACAGATAGACTTTGCTGAGATGCCCCGTGTAAATGGATATCACTATATGTTAGTGTTAGTCTGCACATTTTCAGGGTGGGTAGAAGCCTACCCCACCTGAACTGAGAAAGCCCGAGAAGTCACTAGGGTATTGCTGCACGAGATCATTCCCCGATTTGGAATACCATCAACTATAGGGTCAGACAATGGTCCATCATTTGTATCCCAAGTGACCCAACAGTTAGCTCAAGCTCTGTGAATAAAATGGAAGTTGCACACTGCTTACAGATCCCAGAGCTCAGGGAAAGTAGAGCGTATGAATAGAACCTTGAAAACACAGTTATCCAAGCTCTGCCAAGAAACACACCTGAAGTGGCTCCAAGTTCTACCCATAGCCCTTCTTAGGATACGTTCAGCTCCCACCAGATCCTTAGGTGTCTCCCCTTTTGAGATTTTGTATGGGCGACCTCCACCCATAGTGCAGGGAATAAAGGGAGACATGAGACAGATAGGATCTGAAATAACTAGACAAGAACTATTAGTTTTAGGTTCTGTTTTGCAGAAACTCCAAACGTGGGTGCAAGACCGACTACCCATCAACCTGACCGAGCCTCTGCATCCCTTCAAGCCAGGAATGTCCGTGTGGGTGAAAGAGTGGAGAAAGACCCCACTGGCGCCGCATTGGAAGGGACCCTACGTCGTCATCCTGTCAACCCCCACCTCAGTGAAAGTTGCAGAATTCGAACCCTGGATCCACCACAGTCGAGTGAAGCCGGCAGCTGCTCCTGATCCTGGCCAATGGACGTCAGTAAATGATCCTGAGACTCCATTGCGACTCACCCTGAGGAGACAGCCAGCTTTATAGAGAATCTTCAGCATCCACTTACGTCACGCGAAAGTGACCATCACTACAGAAACAGAAGAAAACTCAGCACAGTTCATTATCCTCAACTTTTCAGTTAACTTCCAGAGACTGTAATCACAATGTTCTTCTACTATTGCCTTGTGGGAGTGGTGATCCTGGGAATCCTGGAAAAGACATTTGCTCTACCCCCTTGTATAGCTTGCATAACCACCACCCGAACAGGACAAAAGGTTACTCAGACTTTGCTCCATCATTCCTACTATACTTGCACTGGAACAGTCAGCCGGTGTGTTTATAAGGGCACCGAACTGAACATTTGCACAAAGGGAAGAAGTAAGACTTGTTATACCCCTTGACAAAACCCATCATACTATACATTCGAGATGCGATGGAATGATGAAGATGGAGCTATCCTGAATGCGACAAAACCCCTTACTGACCCCACCAAACCTATCACCTTGAACTTTGACGCTTGTGATGCCATCAACAGAAATGCTTACCACAGATGTGGGTCATGGGAGCGAGCCTACTACCATGATGATAAATACATGTGTCCAGAAGGAGCCTGTGGATGGGGAAAGTGTACAGGAAAGAGTACTACAGCCACTATTTACACCACCGCATCTAAACATGATTACTTTTGCCCAAAATGGGAATGTGTATATTTTGCTACCTGGAAGAATGCATCGACAGGACAAGACGGCGAACATCGCAAAGGCAGCCTAACGAAGATCAGCATACCAGAACCTAAGAAATGCCAGAAAGGTGCCTATAATCCTCTACAACTCTTCATAGCCAACCCCAGCCACTGGAAGCAAGGATACAAGTTTGGGTTGCGTATTGCAGGAAGAGGTGTAGATCCTGAGACTATTTTATATCTGCGATTAAACACCAACACCCATGTATCCTCAGCCTATCGTATACATCACTCCTTCTATGAAGCCATGAAATCAGAGTTTGAAATCCCTCCTGCCTCCCAGAACTTATTTCTTGAATTAGCGGGAGCAGTTGCTTCCAGTCTCCATGTTTCAGACTGTTTGTTTTGTGGAGGAACAAAAATGGGAGACCAATGGCCTTGGGAAGCACAAGAACTGAACTATTCTGTTCCATATAATCAGACTAATATACGCAATACCACAAGTGAATGGGTATTGGCCCACTCCATTGTGGGTAATTTATGTTTTTCTCGCTATGGACCAATGTTTAATATGGAAGTGGGGCAGCTGGTCTGTCTCAATCAGAAGTTTTACAACAGTACCACTAAGAAAACATCTTGGTGGTCAGGAGCCAACGCTACTGAACCTTCCAATCCTCTAGTCCAATTCCCCAGACTTGCCAGCATCTGGACTAACCTAGCAGCATATAATTCTTGGCAAGCACCACTTGGACTGTACTGGATTTGCGGAACCCGAGCATATGCCAGACTTCCTCATCACTGGGGAGGCGCATGTGTATTGGGAACCATACAACCTTCCTTTTTCCTTCTGCCTACATCCCAGGGAGAACAGCTGGGATATCCTGTGTACAGAAGTCGACAACTGAAGGAGGCCTTGAAAATAGGCCAATGGGACAAATGGGATGGTAAAGAATGGCTCCCAGAAAGAATTATCTCATACTATGGACCTGCTACTTGGGAGCAGGATGGGACTTGGGGATATCGTACTCCTGTTTATATGATTAATCGAATAATACGTTTGCAAGCTGTTGTTGAAATAATAACCAATGAAACTAGTAAAGCACTAACCCTTCTAGCAAAGCAAAGTACGCAAATGCATACAGCCATTTATCAAAATCGTTTAGCTTTAGATTATTTGTTAGCAGCTGAAGGTGGGCTATGTGGGAAGTTGAAAGTTGAATCTAAGTAATTGTTGTTTACAGATTGATAATAATGGGCATGTAGTGGAAGATTTAGCCATCCAGATGAGAGAGCAGACATTTGTGCCTGTCCAGACCTGGCACAGTTTAAAGATGGATGGGTGGTTTGGTTCTTTGTTTTCTTGGATAGGTGGCCTGAGAGAGATTGTCCATCCACCGGTGAGTGGTGAGCTGAGAGGGCACTGAGGTGAACCCGGACAGAGTTGGACTGAAGTCCTAGGTTGGAAAGGTGGAGCAGGTATTGTAGCGCCACCTGGACAGAGCAGGAGAAGGGGTTCTCTTGCTGTTGAGAATACCAAGTAGAGAACCTACGCAACTTCAGAGCATAGGCCTTCCTAGTGGAATGCTTCCTGGAGGCCAACACCACCTCTTCAACCTCCCTTGATAGGAGCTCGGTCCTGCTGGATTTTGAACAGAGTCCGGGCCACCAGAGGTGTGGGAGGAAAGGCATACAGCAGGCTTTCTGACCAGGGGATCAGGAATGCATCTGGCGCTGTTCTCAAGGGATGCGGTTGCCTGGAACAGAACCTGGGTAGTTGCCTGTTTAGCGGACTGGCAAAAAGATCCATGGTCGGAAGACCCCACTTCAGAAAGATCTGTTGAACTACCAGAGGATCCAACTGCCACTCGTGAGGCTGCAGGAATCTGCTGAGCCTGTCCGCCAGGTAGTTTTCCTGGCCTGTGAGGTAGACTGCCCTGAGGGTCATGCCCTGAGTGACAGCCCAGGAGCAGAGAGCTTGTGCTTCCAGGCACAGAAGTCTTGATCCTGTGCCTCCCTGCTTGTTGACGTAGAACATAGCCACCTGGTTGTCTGTCTGAACTAGGACAGACTGGTGAGACAGGATCTGAGAGAAAGTCCGTAAGGCTAGTCGAATGGCCCTCAATTCCAACAGGTTGATCTGCTGGGCGGCCTCCCACAGAGACCACAGGCCTTGGGTTCAGGCTCCCTGGCAGTGTGCCTCCCAGCCCTGCAGGGAAGCATCAGTTGTCAGTACCTGAGTGTGTGGGGAGGCCTGACCAGATTTGGGAGATGCCTCCACCAGCGTAAGGAGTCCACCAAGAGTTTGGACGCCTTTATTCTGTCTGACAATTTCCCTGTGGCCTGCAGCCACTGCGCCCTGAGGTGCCACTGAGCTGGCCTCATGTGTAGCCGGGCATGTGGGGTGGCATGCACTATGGAAGCCATGTGACCTAAGAGCCGGAGGAAGTGTCTGGCCGAGACCAGAGAGTTTGCCCGAAACTGGCCAGTGAGCTCTGTCCACAGGCAAATAGGCCTTTGCATGGATGGTATCCAACCTTGCCCCTATGAATTCCATGTCCTGTGAGGGGACCAAAGTGGACTTTGGGAAGTTTATAACGAACCCCAGGTGCTGAAGCAGAGATATGGTTCGGCAGGTGGCCTGCCTTGCCTCTTGTGGAGACTGGCCCCTGATTAGCCAGTCGTCCAGGTAAGGGAACACAAAGATCCCCTGGTTCCTGAGGTAGGCCGCAACCACCGCCAGGCATTTTGTAAAAACCCTGGGGGCGGAGGTGAGGCCAAAAGGAAGCACTCTGTACTGGAAGTGCTTTCCTCCCACCACTAATCTGAGGAATTGTCTGTGACTTGGATGGATGAGGATGTGAGTATAAGCATCCTTCAGGTCTAAGGAGCATAGCCAATCTCCCTGCTGGAGGTAGGGCAATAAGATCCCAAGGGTAAGCATCTTGAACTTTTCCCTCTCCAGAAACTTTTTCAGATTTCTCAGGTCGAGGATGGGTCTGAGGCCTCCTGTTCTTTTTGGTACCAGGAAGTACCTGGAGTAGAAGCCTTGCCCTTCCAGTTGGTGAGGCACCGGTTCCACCACCTGGTCCTATAGTAGACCTTCCAACTCCTGAAGGAGTAAGTTTCTGTGCAGAGGAGATCTTGGAGGCTCCCCTGGAAAGTAGGAGGGGGGTATCTGGGTGAAGTGGAGCAGATAGCCCCTTTCGATGATGCTTAACACCCAAGTATCCCCTGTGATGGCTGGCCACCTGTCTGCGTACAGGGTCAGCCGACCTCCTGTGCCCTGGAGAGGAGGAGAGGCTATGCTGGCATAGTCAAAAACCCCCTCCCTGCTGAGCAGGAGCCGGAGTTTGAGGCTTGGGGGCCTTCTGCCTACTGGGTCCATGACCCTGCCCCTTGGCCTGCTGGCCCTGTTGGGGAGCTGCAGAGGCCTGGTAGTGAGGGTAGGTTTTGTAGGCAGCGGTCTTCCTCGGGTAAAAGGTCTTTTTCCCCGAGCCCTTCTTCTTCTGAGAAGGGGCAGAGGTTTTCCTGGACAGCCTTGTCCGGGTAAGAGTCTCGGTCTCGAGTTCTGCAGTCTTTTTGGCCATGGGCTTGCCAAAGAGGTTTTCACCTCGGCAAGGGACATCGACCAACTTGTCCTGTACCCACGGCTCGAGGTCCGAGGATTGTAGCCAGGCCTGGCAGCGTGCACCGATGCCGGCCCCTGCTACCCGGGCCGAAGCCTAAAATCCATCGTAGGCTGCTTGAGATATAAACTTCGAGCACTCTCGAATACCAGAAGACAAGGCCTTGAACCTCTGCAAAGGTTCCTCGGACAGACCAGCAGAGAACCCGGAAATCTCCTTTGCGAGGTCTCGAAGGTACATGCCCATGTAAAACTGGTAGGTCTGGACACGGCAAGCAAACATAGAGCCCTGGAAGCACTTTCTACCGAGGGCATCCAGGTTCCGGGCTTCCCTGCCAGGAGGCACCGAAGAGTGCATCTTCTGACTCTTCAGGTGATGCATGGCTGATTCCACATCCATGGAATGGTGCGGTAGCTGTGCCTTTTGAAACCCGGGGCTTTTTCAGACTTGATAGATGGAATCAACCCGCTTGCTTAGAACCGGCATCGAGGCCGGTGCCTCCCACATGCGGAAGAGCAACCGCTCCAGCATCGGAGGAACTGGGACAGTAAAGGCCTCCTTGGGAGGAGAGTCATACTGCAGAGCCTCGAGCTCCTCGGCTCGAGGCTCCTCCTCGGGGTCCGCAGGGAATGCCAGTGCCTTGGCCATGTCCCTCACGAAATCCGAGAACCTGGTATCCTCCGGAGGGGACCTTGTCCGAGGCTCGGAACCCGGTGAGTCCGAAGGGACGCACCGAGTCCGGAAGGTGTCAGGGGACTCCTCCTCCTCCGTTTCCCATGCCGATTCCTCCGAGGAGGAATCGAGAGGCTCCGAGTGGGCGGGCACCGACGCCATCCGCCCCGACGCCGAGGGAACCGGCATCGATGACCTCAGTCCCGAACGGGAGGCCGAGGGTGACCTTGGCCGAGGATCGACTTGAGTTGGCATGGTCTCGAGGATCGGCTCGGCCTCCGGGGTCAACTTGGACGTCGATGTCCCGATGGTCGGGGCAGATGCGCCGGTGAGACCGGCGATCAGCACCCGCTGCTGCTCCATGAAGGCAGACAATCTGCTCTCCAAGGCCGTCAACCTGAGTTTGAGTTCAGGAGACCCAGCAGCCTCCGACTCAGGCCCCGACGGCATTGGGCCCGATGTTGGCTCCCCTGGAGGAGAGTCCATGAGGACTACAGTACTCACATGACTCGGGGCCTCCGACTCTACACGAGGATGCTTTGCAGGCCTCTCCGACTCCGAAGACCCAGGACGGCGATCGGGGCTATGCGACCTGGCCCTCGAGGAGCCAAGAGCGTCCACCGATGCCGCCCTCACGGGTTTCTTCTTCCTTCGGTGCTCCCTCGAGGGGGACTCCCTTTCAGAGGAGCCCCGACGATGTTCGAGGTCAGACTCTCGAGACGTCGAGGCCTCTGACGAAGTCCGGACCCGTCCTGAGGCAGATTCGGAGAAGATCCTCTCACGCTGGTGCTGACAGCTCCACAATGCCTTGGAAGACATTTTGCCACAGGGACTACAGACCGTAGAATCATGGTCTGGCCCCAGGCACCGGAGGCAGCAGTCGTGTGTGTCAGTGAGAGACGTCAGTTTCTTGCACCGATCACACTTCTTAAAGCCACTGGCAGCCATCGGGGGAAAAAAGGCCCCTGCAAGATCAAAAAATTGGGCTGCCAGGGAAAAGAAAAAAGGCTCAAACGCAGTCTCTAAGGAGAAAAACCAAAAAAAGAGATCCGGGCTCGGCACCGGTGTACCGAGTCCAGGCGGGAAAGGACCCGACGTCGAACTGAAGAAAAAACAAGACCCAACGCAGAAAAATCAACTTTTTTCACGGGTGACAAGGACAGGCGTCTGTAGGGCTCCGCGGAAAAAAGAAGACTGAGCAAGATGGCACCTTTGGGCGGGAAGGGGACCATGCATGCATGCCTGCATTCACAAAGGCTTTCTTTGAAAGCTGGGGAAATGCTCCGCATGGGTGTTCCATCGACGCCGACATCACCCATATGTGAGGACTGACTTCCTGCTTGGTCCTGGAGAAACGATACAATTGTATATATCACAATTTAAACTGCAACCTTTCAATAACTATTCACAATGGGGGCTATTCGGTTGCGTGGGGAAGTTAGTCGGGGACAGGGAAGAGGCAGCCTGGGGCGGAGAGTGGGCAGTCACCAGCCATGGATGTACAGGGCCGATTCTAATGTTGGCCCTTACGTCCAGGGCCGGCGAAATGACCGGGGAAGTTATTCCACCCCCGGGGTGTAATAACTTCCCTGGATGTTTCTTTTTGGCAGACTTGGGGAGCAGAAGAGGCTGGGAGGGGCAAAGTTAATACCCCGCAGCCCGACCCTGGCCTTAGGAGGCCATATCGGGAGTCAGGCTGCGGGGAATTAATGCTTTTAGCAGCGGCCGACATCGCGGCTTTTAAATGGAACCATGGTGCTAAGGCAACAGGACGCCATGGCACCGTGGCTCCGTTTAAAGGCCCTGGCTGAGTTAGCCAGGCTTTGGCTGTACGTGCAGGCTGGGACTGAATTGCAGTCCAGGCCTGCACGTACATGCCTGTTCATGATTCTGATCCCGCGGGGGCAAACATGCCCCACGGGATCAGAATCGCGATCTCCTTTGTACGTCCAGCTCAATACAGACATACAAAGGAGATGGACTTTGGGATCAGAATCGGACCCAATGTATTTTTGGTCTCAGTTTAGTGTAGCATATGGTGAAGTGTGTGGGGTGGTTGGCAGGAGTATTTGAGTATTGCGGCTGTATGTCTAGCATGGTGTTGAAGTATTCTGTGAATAGGTATGTTTTTATTTGTTTTCAGAAGTCAGTGGTGTCTGTAGTTGCTCTTAATTGGTGTGGGAGTGAGTTCCAAAGGGATGGGTTGTAGTATTCAAACACTCTTTGGAGTGATTGGGAGGAGCTGGTCTTGATATTTGTTGTGGAAAGTTTGTTTTGATGTTGCTTTCTTCTTGATCGAGTATCTGGCACCCTCTGGATTAGTTCTTTTAAGCATTCAGTGGACTGATTGTGCAAGGTCTTGAATGTATTCATTATTGATTTGTATTTTATTCTGGATCGTATGGGGAGCCAGTGAAAAGATTTTAAGATAGGAGTGATATGTTCTTGTCTTTTTGATCCAGAGATTAGCCGGGCTGCAGTGTTTTGTGCAATTTGCAAAGTTTGAGTTGTGCATTTGGGTAGTCCTTGAAATTTTAGATTGCAATAACCTAGATGTGGTGTGATTATTGCTTGACATACAGCGCGGAAGTGGTTATGGTCAAGTAGAGGTTGTAGGTTTTGAAGGGTCCTCATTTTAAAGTAGGCTGTGGTTGTAATCTTCTTAATGTGTGATTGCAAGTTAAACCTTTGATCTACAGTTGCCCCTAGATATTTCACTTCCTTCTTCATAGGGATCAGTCGATTTCCAATTAGTAGATTATCTAGAGGAATGAAGGTGGTGTCTCTTGTAATAGTGAAAACCTCAGATTACTTGTAGTTGATTGTGAGGTTATGATGTTCTGGCCATTCAGTAACTGATGTCATGCATGAGGTGATGGTGTGGTAGTTGGGTTTTCTGGTGTCGAATGTAGAATAAATCATCAGGTCATCTGCATATAGGTGGTATTGTATATTGTGTTCTTGGATAATTTTTCAGACTGGTTGTATGTATATGTTGAATAGAAGGGCAGATAGGGCAGATCCCAGTGATATTCCTTGGTGCAATGCAAATGGTTTGGAGGTTCTGTTCTTGATCTTGATTTGAGACTGTCAATCGGATAAGTATGAGTGGCCCCATGACAATGGAGTGGCCTAGTGGTTGGGGCAAGGTACTTCAGGCCAGAAGGTCAGGGGTTCAAATCCCACTAGAGGACAGCAACCTTGGGCCAGAAGGACTGGGGTTTCTAGTCCCACAGGTGCTCCTTGTGGTCTTGGGCAAGCCACTTAACCCTCCATAGCCCATGTTCCCTGTAAAATAGTTATCTCCAAGTTATAATGCCCTGTTCAATGTAATTTCAGTTTGTTCAATGTAAACCACACTGATGCAGAATAGCATGGTATATAAGAGAATGTAATAAAATGGAGTGCCAGTGATTCCTATCTCAATCAGTCTGTCCAGGGGTATGGAATGATTTATTGAATCAAAGGCAGATGCTATATCTATGAAGATGAGTATGTATCCTTGCTTGAGGTTTTCTACTCCTTTAAGTACTGTGCTGGTTAGGGAAGTGTGTTTCTACCCTGTGATATTTTCGGAACCCATGCTGTTCTTGATCCAGTGGGGCGATTGAGTCAATGTGGTATTGTAATTGCTATTGTACTGTTTTTTTTATTAGTTTTGCTAGTAGAGGTATGCTGGATATAGATCGGTATGATGATGGTGTGTTTCAATCAGGTGCATTGCTTTTTAAGTGAAGTCTTACAGAGGAGGTTTTTAGCTGGGCCTATGCTGAATGCATGTCCATGCAAGCTATTTTACATGTGGGGATGTGCATCAGAGTGCCGAAGCAAAAAGAAGTGTCCTTATTTCCCTGCAGTTTTTGTTATCAGCATAAAAGGTATTGGGGATAGCAAAGTGCCTTCATCTCTATGCCCTCCAGGTGTCTGGATGGCAGAATGAATGCTTTTCTGATGCCTATTCATGCCCTGAATCAGAAACAGATATAGACGGTCACGCTAGTAGGTGGGGACCTGTTAGCCATTTCTGAAATCAAGTGTGCATGTCCAACTTGCCTGGAATGCTACAGTTATGCCTCTGTCATGCCCATTCATGACTTGGACATCCTCACATTGGGGACATCTATAGAACCAGCTTCTAAAATGGCTCCAGGGAATTTTCTGTGAATAGGAGATCTGTGTGCCTGTTTTCAAACATCCAAAACATGAATAGGGCTTAAAATCTAATCCCCATAATAAATTAGAAGAATCAGAGTCAAAGATCAATATTTTATAATATAAAAAGAATGAAACAGCTCCTCCAGCTCTTGAAATGAAGAACCATTATGCCACCCTGGAAGTGGAGCAGGTGAAAGCATCCCTGGAAAGGGAAGAGCCAGAGATCAAGTACCCCAAAGTTGTAGAATCAGTGACCACAAGGAAACGAAGGGTAGTGGTGGTTGGAGACTCTCTTCTGAGCGGTACTGAGGTGTCCATCTGCCAAACAGACTTGATGTCCAGAGGTATGCTGTCTGCCAGGTGCCAAAATCCGAGATGTTACAGAGAGTTTGCCAAGACTCATCAAGCTCACTGACTCATCCATGTCAGCACAAATGATATTGCAGGTATCCCTCTGAGTGTATCAAAAATGACTTCATGGCTCTGCGACAGAGGATGAAACAGATAGGGGCTCAGGTGGTGTTCTCTTCAATCCTCCCTGTTAAGGGTAAAGGCCAAGGCAGAGAAACTCACATCCTGGAGATAAATCCATGGCTGCATGGATGGTGTCATTGAGAGCGTTTTGTTTTCCTGGACCATGGGATGCTGTTCCAAGGGTTGCAGAGCAGAGATGGCATCCATCTGTCAAAGGAGGGTCGACGTGTCTTCAACAGCAGACTGGCTAATCTACTGAAGAGGGCTTTAAACTAGATTTGTTGGGGATGGGTGAAGAAAGCCCCCAGATAAGTGAAGCATTAAATACCTTTATGGAAAAGGGTAAAAGGGGCAACATATGCTATGTTGGAGTGGAGGAGTGGCCTAGTGGTTGGGGAAAGGTACTTCAGGCTGGAAGGTCAGGGGTTCAAATCCCACTAGAGGACAGCAACCTTGGGCCAGAAGGACTGGGGTTTCTAGTCCCACAGGTGGTCTTGGGCAAGCCACTCAACCCTCCATAGCCCATGTTCCCTGTAAAATAGTTATCTCCAAGTTCAATGTAATTTTAGTTTGTTCAATTTAAACCACACTGATGTAGAATAGCACAGTATATAAGAGAATGTAAATAAATAAATATAACACTTGTTATAACATTCCATGTAATGCATGTATGTTTTAATACAATTTTGAGTTCAATGTAAACCGACTTGATTTATGAAAGGCGGTATATAAGCATGCATAAATAAATAAAATAAATAAATATGGAAAGCAGTGTGTATAAATGCCCGAAGCATGGGAAATAAGATCCCAGATGCTGAGGCTTTAATGGGAGAGGCTGACTTGGATTTAGTGGCAGTAACAGAGACATGGTTCACGGACAATCATGACTGGGATGTAACTATATCAGGCTATATTTTATTCAGAAAGGACAGGGCAGGAAGAAGGGGTGGAGGAATGGCACTATATGTAAAAAATAATATTAAAGCTATAGAATACAGGACTTAAAAGGAGGAGAGGAGGCACTGTGGTTAAACTAGAAAGAGGGAAAGAGAAATCTATTTGCATTTGCGTGATATACAGACCTCCCTCACAGGGAGAAGAGGTGAACGGAGAGTTAATTGAAGACATACTCAGCATTGTCAGGAAAGGGGAAGTGCCACTGATAGGGGATTTCAATATGCCAGATGTTGATTGGCACATCCCTGCTGCAGTATCATCTAGAAGTAAGGAGATCCTGGATTCTCTACAGGGTGAACTATTCAAGAAACTGGTAACAGAACCCACAAGTGAGGAAATAGCCAATGAAATAAAATGGGGGGAGGGGGGATAGGCCATTTTTCAGATATGTTAGTGAGAAAAAGAAGGGCAAAAGTGATATTGTCAGATTCAAGGGTGAAGGGGAGGAATATGTAAAAGCTGATCAGGATAAAGTAGAATTGCTTAACAAATATTTCTGTCCTGTGTTCAAAGATGAAGAACCAGGAGTAGGACCCCAGAAAACACCCACAAACAGGAACAGAAGCAAGGGCCATCTTGAACAATTTTTAGAAGACTGTATTTGTGAGAAACTAGCTAAACCTAAAGCAGACAAAGTGATGGGACCAGATGGGATACACCCGTGACTACTGAGGGAACTTGGGGATGTTCTAGTGGCTCCACCAGCTGACCTTTTCAGTGCCTCATTGGAAATGCCAGAGGACTGGAGAGAGACACTTGTGTTCCCTTTGCACAAAAGCGGAAGTAAGGATGTGTTTGAAAACTATAGGCTGGTTAGTTTATCCTTGGTAGTGAGAAAATTATTGGAAGTGCTGCTGAAAGAGAAAATAGTGAGGTTTCTGGAGTCTGATTGATTACTGGATCTGAGGCAGCATGGATTCACCAGAGGCAGGTCTTGTCAGATAAATCTGATTGATTTCTTTGACTGGGTGACCATGGAGTTGGACTGAGCAAGAGCCATAGATGTGGTGCATTTAGATTTCAGTAAAGTCTTTGACTCCATTCCGCTCAGGTGACTTATAAACAAATTGAGCACCCTAGGGATGGACCCTACAGTTACTTCTTGGGTTAGAAATTGGTTGAGTGGGAGGCAACAAAGGGTAAATGGAATCCACTCTGAGGAGAAGAAGGTTAACAGTAGTGTGCCCCAGGGATCTGTCCTTGGTCCGATTTTTTTAAACATCTTTGTTAGTGATATTGCAGAAAGGCTGTCAGGTAAGGTTTGCCTCTTTGCCGATGATACCAAAATCTGTAATAGAATAAACACCCAAGAAGGTGTAGATAATATGAGGAGGGATCTAGCTAAGCTTGAAGAATTATCTAGAATTTGGTAACTGAGATTTAATATTATAGAATGCAAGGTCATGCATTTGAATTACAGCAATCCAAGGGAATGATGTAGCATAGGGAGTGAAGTACCTCTTCCACAAAAGAAGAGCAAGACCTAGGTATGATTGTGTCTGATGATCTTAAAGTAGCTAAACAGGTAGAAAAGGCAACAGCGAAAGCTAGAAGGATGCTTGGGTGCATAGAGAGAGGAATGGCCAGCAGAAGAAAAGAGGTGATAGTACCTCTATATAAGTCGTTGGTGCGACCTCATTTGGAGTACTGTGTGCAATTCTGGAGACCGCACTTTCACAAGGATATAAACAGGTTGGAGTCGATACAGAGGGTGGCTACTAAAATGGTTAATGGTCTTTGTTATAAAGCATATAAGGACAGACTTAATATGTATACTTCAGAGGAAAGGCGCGATAGAGGTGATATGATTGAGACATTTAAAATACCTCCATGGCATAAATGCACAGGAGGAGAACCTCTTTCGATTGAAAACAAGCTCTGCTATGAAGGGACATAGGATGAGGGTGAAAGGGGATAGACTTAGGAGTACTATGCGGAAATTTTTCTTTACGAAAAGAGTGGTAGATGCATGGAATAGTCTCCCAGTGGAGGTGGTAGAGATGAGGACAGTATCCGAATTCAAAAAAGCATGGAACAAACACAGAGGATCTCTAATGGAAAAATGGGGACTGTTGTAGTGGTTGAAATGGAAGGGCAGACTAGATAGGCCATATGGTCTTTTCTGCCATCATGTTTCTATGTTTCTATTACTGTCATTACTTAACATGGAAAGATCACGTAGGCTGTCAAGGCTCATGGACATATAGGCTGCACCTATTTTGTAAAGACAACTAGAAAATAGACACACTCGCTCTGAAGCAGGCAAGAATGGCAAACCTGCATGGTTAAATATATATTTTATAACTCACAACTCCATCCTAGCTTTGCCTATCTCTGCCCTCAGGAGCACATATGTACATAAAAGATAACATTATATGGTACTGCGTAAAGTAATGCACCATCAGTGTGCATAAGCCACCTATTTTCAATGACTTATGGATGTGGATTGGTGCGTACCTTTGGTGTGCCATGGCCATGGCTGGAGTGTGGATGGAGCCAGGGCAGAGTGCAGATCTAAGCACGGGTATTTATATCAGCCTTAGGACTGGCAGAAACGTTCACACCTAGATTTGACGCATGTTTTTGGCTACTTATGCTCCTACTTTATAAAGTTGAGTACACACTTTCTTTCATTTATAAAATAGGTGCAAAACATGCACATTAATCTAGATGTGCCTTATAAAACTACGCTCATAGTAAGTAAAAAGATTGCCCTATAGCTGCAAAGTGGCAGGAAAGGAGGCAGAAAGATGGGTACAATAGTGACTTTAAATCAGTGGTTCCAGAGGAGCTGTTTCAAAGTCAGCACTTCAGGAATCATTTTAATGCCAGCAGAAGGTGCTGAAAAAGAGCAGACCAAATAAGGAAAAATCAGGTACTTCACTCAATGCACAAGCTGGTGGTAAGTGCCATCAAGAGAGAACTGTTATTAAAAGCAAGTCCGTCTATAAAAAGAAAAATATAGCACTGTTGGTGGTACTGGGGTGGTGGGATAATTCTATAAAGTCATTTTTGTGCATTTGTGGCAATATGCACAATGGCATGCATGTGCGTAGGCATTGAATGGGAGTGCGATCTGGATTGAGTACAGGCAGAGCTTTAGAATATGCGTAGAATATAATATATCTTAATTTATGCACACACTTCAATAAGGTACTCATAGACATTTATTTAACAGTTTTTTTATACCACTTTATCATTTCAATCAAAGCAGTTTACATTGCAACTTAAACTTGGTAATGCACATTAAACAGGGATGTTGACAACTTGGATTTTTCTAGGCAATGGAGGGTTTAAAAATTTAGACCTGTTCTTGATCAGGTGTAATGTCTGCACCTGCTCTGCTGGATTTTCATTAGTATTTTATAACAAAAATAGGCAGCTATATGTCTTTATAAAATAGGTGCCTTCCAGCCCACTTAACCTAGGTGCCTTGTTATGAAATTACCCCATGGATGATTTTTATTTATTTATTTATTTATTTGTAAGTCTTTTATATACCGCCACTTCCCAAGATCAGTGGCGGTTTACATCAAACAATAAGAAATACATAGAACAGCTCAATAATAAAACTGATTAACTAGTCCTGAAGCTTCACTGGTTATTTAAACATGTTGGATGCACATTCTAATCAGGCTGTCCAGCCTCCTGTGCGGCCGATCAGAATTGGTACGCACAGAGGTAGACCCGATTCTGATCCCCCTGAGGGGGCTAGACATGCTAATGGGATCAGAATCAGGTCTACGGACTGGATATGCAAGCCAGGCCCCAACTGATTGGCCTGCACGCCCAGCCACAAACCAGCTACCTATCAGGCTCCTGAATGGAGCTGCAGAGCCATGGCGTCCCGTTGTCATGGCAAAGAAGCTCCATTCAGGAGCCGTGAATGCCAGCCACTGCTGAAATCTTTCTTTCCCCTCACCTTGACCCACAATCCAGCCTTCATGGCCAGGTTCTTGCTGCGGGGAACTTCCTTCACCCCTGCCTCACCTGTCTCTGCTGGCCACCACAGAAATGCCACATCCAGGGGGACTTATTCCACCTCTGAGGTGGAATAGGTATCTCATCAAGGTCCGAGGCCCCAGACATACAGGGCAAACCTCTGAATCGGCCCTGTATGTTCTGTGTCACAACCCGCCCATGCCCCGCCCTCGCTCTGCCTCCAGAACGCCCCCTCTCGCCCCTGTCTAGGTCTCTCTGTACAAATGCGCTGTTTGTACGGGGAAGCTTTTGCCGGGGCCAGCAAGGGGGCTAATAGCGGGGATGAACGTCTATACGGGACGTCCATCCCTGCTATTCACAGGGCAGAATGACCCCCATATTAAAGTTGTCAGTAATAGGGTGATTTTACATGAAAGTGATGTTTTGTGTGAAGCTGCTAAACTACAGAAGCTGACCATTTGTTGTTTTCTTCCTAAAATATAACAGAGTCCAGTCTACTTTATCAGAAATTAAACAGCTTCCTCATATCTGCTTTAAATGATGTCGCAAAAGTTCTCTGCTCTTCACCTTTATGTTTATGAGAACTGTTGAGATTGCCAACTGCAAAGTTTTGAATCTTCAGCAACTGATTTCTTTTATGATTTGCTTTACAGCTTTTCACCTTTGAACAGTACAAGAAATTGCTAGGATTCACCTCACTCCCAGCAGGTTTGGTAAGTGAAAATAGATACCTCAACTACTGTAGTCAAATGTTCTCTCAGATCATGACTTTCCAGTGCTCAGAGTCTGATATTTTTTGAGTGAAACCTTTTCAGGCACATTTCACATAAGCAATAGCACCTAATGTGGAGGATTCATTCCTTTTTTGTTTTCTAGTTTGTATGCACCTTTGTTTGCACATGCATAAATATGCTCATACAGATGCCTATGCCCCTCCTCCCTTTCAGCAGGGCCGGCCCGTCCATTGAGCAAGAATGTTTTTTGCACAGGGCCCCGCGTTTCAGGAGGCCCCGCGCAAAGAACATTCTGCTTTTTTAAAAAATTCAATTTAAAAAAAAAAGCTGGCTGCTGCCGCTACGGCAGCAGCAGAATGGAGTGTCCCGCGGGGCCCCCTCTGCCCGCTGAGCCCCTCTGCAAGGGCTTTCAGATTCGCGAAGGGAGAGTGTCTCCCTCACATCTCTGTTAAGCCCGCAGGGGCTAATGGGAAATTTCCCATCAGCCCCTCGCGTCTAAAGGGGCAGATGGGAAATTTCCCAGTAGCCCCTGCGGGCTTAACAGAGACGCGAGGGAGACACTCTCCCTTCGCGAATCTGAAAACCCTTGCAGAGGGGCTCAGCGGGCAGAGGGGGCCCCTTCGGGACACTCCATTCTGCCGCTGCTGCGGCGGCGGCAGCAGCCAGCTTTTTTTTTTTTTTTTGAAATTTCCCTGAGCCGATGTGGGGGGGTTAGGACTGGTAATGGCCTGGTCTATGGAGGGAGTTAGGACATGACTTGAGGTGGGCTGTGGGTTGATGGGGATTAGGACAGGAAATGGGCTGATGGGGAGGGGTTAGGACTTGAGGTGGGCTGTTGGGGGGGTCAGGACTGGTAATGGGCTGTGGGCTGATGGGGGGTTAGGACTGGTAATGGGCTATGGGGGGGGTAGGATTGGTAATGGGCTATGGGGGGTTAGGACTGATAATGGGCTATGAGGGGGCTAGGACAGGAAATGGGCTGATGGGGAGGGGTTAGGACTTGATGTGGGCTGATGGGGTTAGGACTGGTAATGAGCTGTGGGCTGTTGGGGGGTTAGGGTTAGGAGTGGTAATGGGCTATGGGCTGGGGGGTTAAGACTGGTAATGGGCTGTGGGCTGAGGGGGGCTGTCTGGAAATGGGATGATGGGGGGTTAGGACTGGTAATGGGCTATAGGGGGGTTAGGATTGGTAATGGGCTATGGGGGGTTCGGACTGATACCGGGCGATGGGGGCCTAGGACCGTAAAGGGGCTGATGGGGAGGGGTTAGGCCTTGAGGTGGGCTGATGGGGTTAGGACTGGTAATGGGCTGTGGGCTAATGGGGGGGGGTTAGGACTGGCAGTGGGCTATGGGGGGCTGACTGGAAATGGGCTGATGAGGTTAGGACTGGAAGTGGGCTGATGGGGGGTTAGGACTGGAAGTGGGTTGATTGGGGGCTAGGACTGGAAGTGGGTTGATGGGGGGCTAGGACTGGTAATGGGTTGGGGGTTGCTTGGACTGGAAATGGGCTGAGTGGAAGGGGAGGCTTGAACGGCAAATAGCTGATGGGGAGGGGGCTTGGAATGGAAATGGGCTGTGAGGGAAGGGAGCTAGGACTGGAAATGGGCTGATGGAGCAGCTAGGATAAGACTGGAAATGGGCTGTTGGGGGAGCTAAGATTGGAAATGGGCTGTGGTGGGGGCTTGGATTGAAATGGACTCATGGAGGGGCTAGAACTGGAAGTAGGCTCATAGGGGGGCTTGGACTGGAATTGGGCTGAGTGGAGGGGACCTAGGATTTGA
Organism: Ichthyophis bannanicus; assembly: GCA_033557465.1. NCBI lineage: Eukaryota > Metazoa > Chordata > Amphibia > Gymnophiona > Ichthyophiidae > Ichthyophis > Ichthyophis bannanicus. The sequence goes on along the minus strand of CM066034.1, from coordinate 744,410,134 downwards.
CATGGGCTGATGATGGGGCTAGGAAATGACTAGAAATGGGCTGATGGGGGGGGGGGGGTTAGGATTGGAAATGAGCTGATGAAGGGACTCGGACTGGATATGGATGGGGAAGCTAGGACTGGAAATGGGCTGATGGGGGGCTAGGACTGGAAATGGGCTAATGCAGGGACTAGAAGGGAATGGATGCTGGGTGAGGCTGGAACTAGAAGGGAGCTGATGTTGGGAAGGATTAGAATGGGATGGGGCTGGGAGAGTAAAATGGAGAGAGGGAAAATATTTTGTGTGGGAGGGATGAAAAATCTACAATTGGCCTGGTATTGGGAGAGTAAGTGGGGATTGAGGATGGAGGGGTAAAATTTGAGTGGATGAAATAGGAATGAGGAAAGAGCAAAAGGAGAAAGATTAGTATGTTAAAGCAGATGTAGAGAGAGAGAATGGAAAAAAACTAAAAGAGAGAAGAAAGGACAAATGGACAGCAGACGATGGAGAGTTAGCAGAAAACATGAAGAAACCAGAAGAAAGTGGCTGGAGCAATTGCAACTGAAAAAAATGCACAAAAGGTAGAAAGATATCTTTATTTTGAATTTATTAACTGGAATATGAAAGCTCTGGGAAATGTGCATCATTAACGTCTGCGCTTTGTTTGGTACAAGTGGAAATTAATTTATAGTTTTATTTCTACAGTGTTGTTGTACATTCCAAGTTTGGCTTTTGGGGTTCCCAGTTTAATTATTCCTTCCTGTTTCTAAATTGTGGTTCCTTGTTTGGTGATGGTCTATGTTCTGCATGTGTAACTGAGCTGAGGTATTCTGTTTATGTAATTCCTATTTGACATTGCCACTTGTTCTGTTTCCCCAGTATTCTCTGAAATGTATTGGTTTAATATTTGCAGTATTGCCTTTTGATAGGTAGGGTATGGTGCTTTGTGAGTCCTGGTAATGCTGTCAGGATACGGCGGGTTTGCTATGGGTTCTAAATGGGCAGCGTTTGTAGTAGTTCCTAATGTGCCTGACAGTTGGCACTGGATTATAGTAATGTAGAAATCTTTTAGTCTTTCTTTATCCATACACTCATTAAGAGACATGTTTACTAAAAGTCAGTGTATGGTAACATTATGCAAATATTTATGCAAATAAGGCCACTTATGCAAATGAGACCCCGCACCGAGTCTCCGTATATGGCCCCGCACCCCCCTTGGGCCACCCCTGCCTTTCAGCAACACTGTTTGACAGCCGCTACCAACAGGGACACCATCCCTCACCAGCAGAGGAAGGGTTGCAGACTGCAAGATAGCCACTGACATTTGCTGGCAGAAAAAGAGCTGCACCGCTGCCAGTAGGGACTCCAAGGGAAATGTGCTATCTTGTTAAATTATAAGGGTGAAATTTTCAACTTGTTTGTATTTGTCTTTTAATATATACCTAGTGATAGCTGGATAAAATGGCCCAAAATCTATTAATACGGACACCAGTGTACCATTTAAGCACAACATGACCTACAACAATTAGAACTTCCAAGGTTTTGATCTACATGAAGTCAAGGTGTACACTGGGCTGTCAATGCCTTATCTAGACTGTCAGTGGATTAATATGAGTCATATCGTTGGCCTCCATTAATCTATCTGAGTCAGTTTAAGGCATCTTCATTATATGTAAAAAAATAAAGAAGAGATTAAAGAAATTGTTTTGGTTTTCAAAAGAGGTGCTTGAGAAATTAAGGGCAAGATAATTATTATTATCAGTACAGTGGATTCTTCATTTGAAGATATAAGTTGTTCCATGTAGGGTAGACTTTTGTAAGATTTGTGAAGTCAAGTCCGGTAGGTCCAAAATTTGTAAATATTTAGGGAGTCCCTTAGGTATAGCACCAAGAGCTCCAATCACAACTGGTATTGCAGTCGATTTTTTCTTCCAACCTTTTCAACTTCAATCTGAAGCTCTCTATTATAATAATAATAATAATAATAATAATAAAATACATAATTTACTTGACCACCTTTTATACTCAAGGACATCAAGCAGCTTACAATTAAAATCATGAGAAACATACTCATCTATCTCACAATCACACATCAGGATATACTGCCAAATCCAGAAAAAAAGAAAGGAATCATAGTGTTGGGGGAGGGAGGAAAACACTAAGGGGCATGTTTACTAAACATTCTTATCGTGCGGGGCCGCGGTAGTGTACCTGTGCCATATAAGGAGTGGGCGGATCAGGCTGCCAAAAGAAAAAAACCGGGAGTAAGCAACCGGACATGTGCGCGTCGCGGTAATGTGCGGGGTCGACATTAGTGCGCCAAAAGGCAAAGTGGCGCGCTGCCGGGTATAGAAAACAACTGAGCCATAGTACAACGGTGAAGACACTGACCAATGGTGCAGGGGCCATGGGTTCAATCCCCCATTGTGCACAGCGACAAAGGCCAGCTGAGACAGCAACTGTAATGATTAAAATTGTTTTAGGAGGCAAATTAATTTTGAACGGCATAAGGCGGTGCACAGTTCTTTTTCGGCGGCATAAGGCGGCGCACAGTTCTTTTTGGGCGGTCTAAGGCGGCGCACAGGTCCTCTTGTGCAGCAGAAGGCGGCGCACCGGTCTTCCTGTGTGGCAGAAGGCGTCGCGCTGATAGGCACAAGGCGGCGCACCGATAGGCACAAGCACAGGAACGGAGCCACAGCACATTGGTTGTAACACTGACCAATGGTGCCAGGAGCAGGGGTTCAATCCCCCCCCCCCTGTGTACACTGAAGGCAGTTGTCGGTGTTTGTTTTCTATTGGAGTCACAGAAATTATGGCCGCCAGAGGTGCGTGCGCTGCTGTACGTAAAGCGGCGCACTAATGGTATTGGAGGCCTCTGATGACTGGGAGGCATAAGTCGCGCAATGATGGGAAAGGAGAGGAACCAAGCAACAGCATGATGGTTAGAACACTGACCAATGGTGCTGGGAGCATGGGTTAAATTCCCCCCCCCCCCCCCCCCCTGTGTGCACTGAAGGCAGTTGTCTGTGGGTTTTATTTTGGAGTCCCCGAAATTATGGCCGCCAGAGGTGCATGCGCTGCTGTGCGTAAAGCGGCGCACTAATGGTATTGGAGGCCCCTGATGACTGTGAGGCCTAAGTCGCGCAATGATGGGAAAGCAGAGGAACCGAGCAACAGCATGATGGTTAGAACACTGACCAATGGTGTAAGGAGCAAGGCTGTGAACACCCGCAGTGCACACTAAAGACAGCTGGCTGAGGCATAGGAAACATTGGTGGCATAAGGGGCTGTGGTGCTGGTCAGAAGGGTGTGTGGCAATGTTTTTTGAGGAATAATAATTTGGGAGAGGTAAATGGTGTTGTGCTGATTTGCAAGCACCCAAACACAATCAGTGTGCAATGGTGCAGGGATCAGGGGTGCAATCCCACACAATGGCAAATGAACATGTCTGGCAGAGACAGCACCTGTAAGGGGTAAGATAGCCCCATTAGGGTGTTATCGCATATCTGTGGAATAATTGGTTTCCAGCAAATGTACTCTCAGAGCACTGTAACATAACGTGCCCTTGAAGTCACCCCACAGGACACATCTCCAAATGCAGTGTCCACCACGCCACCCAACAATGTTGGTGAAATAGTGGCCGAGGGGGCGCCACATAGGGTGCCCTATGAGGCAGGGAAAGGTCACAGCACTCTTTCTGCTGTTAGCACTGTGCATTGTAACGTATGGAAAACATAAGTAGTTGTGCTGACACAGTTCGTGCATATGTGATTTATCAGTGAGGGACTGCAGACAGCCCCTGGCGTCTGATATCCACAGGGTGTCAGAGTTAATCTCATATTGCAATCCTTAGCCTGGGCCTGTCTGCAGCCCTTTGCTCCGAGATCAGCAATGGCAGACCTGGGTCAGTCATTAGTTACACACCAAGGAGGGGCTGCAGACAGTCCCAAGTGACGCATATCAACACAGAATCAAAGTCAATATCATCCATTAAACTGCCCCATTACCTCTGGAGATTGAAATCCACAGACTAACACAGCTCCATGACAGCCAAGGTCTGTTGAAAAAACACACACCCCTATGTCATGTATGTAGAAAACTGGTGAATACACCAATGATGTTGCAGGGGTCATGGTTTGCTCCAGTTAATTAATAAGGGTGGGTGAGGTATGTTCCCACTCTGTGATCAAGTGTACAGCAACCACTCCTGGCATAGTGAGACAATTACACCCTTGTGCCATATATTATTGCACCTTTTATGGTGCAGCAGATGTAACATCACAAACATACCCTGTCAGCAAAGGTGAACTGTAATCTATTTCCATAGGCCATGTTGAAAGGCTGTCCACTCCCAGGCCACTATCGTAGGCACATCATAAGCTGTGTCAATCAAAGGTGTGCCAGAAGATGCCATAAGGACGTATAGGTAAAATCAGAAAGCTGAGCCAATAACAGTAACATCCCCCAAGCTGAATGCAAACAGAGGAATGTGCTAAACACACACATAACACAAACACTGCACAGAGCAGAGAAGACAGACAATATCAAATTAAATGAAGGACCTACATAAGTTGATGGGCTGCCGAAAGCAGCTGCAGGCCATGTGACACCCATAAAATGTGAAAAACATATCATGGGCAGCTATATCCATGCACAGATTGATGGTAATGTACCCTGCTACACTGACAGTGTGAGACAGAGGATGTGCAGATGTGTGTAGTAGGGGAGTCTGAAACGGAAGAATATGTGAAATATCAGGATGACGGTGGAGTACAAGTGCTAGGCAGAGCACACACAGGAGAGGCAAGCAGGTTGAGATGCAATGCACGAATGTGTGTTAGTCGATGACGTGGTTTAGCAGCATGCACATCAGGGTAGGATGGCACATAGCTGGCAGAGAAAGGATGGACGGAAGGATGTCGCACAACTCAGTTAATGGTACAATGTGGGCATGCCACTGATGTACACACATATGACTATCACACTAATGAAAAGCACATATGCAGGACAAGCAAGAAAATCCAACACTGCAGACAGGAACCACACAAACGACCAGTACTACAAATTTAGACGCCTAAAATGGTAACACACACTGCCCATGTGAGGTCACTATCAAAGTCTACATAACCAAAAAACGCATGCCAGTACACAAAACGCCTGCTGGCTGCCATGACAAACAAACACAAAAACAACTAATCTGTAGTAAATGCACATGCAGATACACCATGTACAGAAAAAATTTGCACTCTGTATCTTGCAACAACAACACCTGCACAAACACAATGAAATGTCCTGCACTGAATACAGCATGCAAAACAGGGATATAATTAAACACAACGCCATCAGAGGATGCTCCCTGGATCAGGTGAATAATCAGGAGAAGAACAGGAGACAGCTCAACATGCAATAAGGTTTAGCACACCAAACACCTGAATCTCATCAAAAAGAAAGGGCCACATGCAACAGGATGTAAAGACCCTAAAGTGTGAGGTCGTTATTACACAACAAATGTCATGGCTAGGCAACACACAGGATGCACCCTTTTCTACAGTGAAGACAGTAAAGGGTGTGTGTAGAGCTGAGGAACCTGTTGGTACCTCATGGCCGAGTGAGGCCATTAGAGATGTTAAAAACAAAACATGTGTGGAAAAAACATGCATACAGCACACGTCAAACACATGACCATAGCCAATAACAAAAAGCAATCAATGAGCACACTCTAACACAAAGATCCCAAAGGGCGTGTGTGGATGTCAAGCGTACATAGACAGTGATGTGCCATGTGGCTGTCACTAACACAGCTGGCACTGTACAAGGATGTGAGCATAGGTGACCCATGTACATGTCCAGCAAACAAACACATAAAGGGGATGTATGTTCAAATACCGGAGGACTAACATAGTGAAGTGAAACATGGCTTGCACACCAAACAAACAGTGAACAATTCACAGAAGCACCCCATGTGGCCTATGGCAGGTCATGTAACCCACCATCACCTAGCAACAACAAAAACATCATCTACACCCTGTGACATTGAAAGGAAAATGATGGATCCATGGGCTCACAAGGAGTCATGACTGAGACAAAGTCACACATTGAGCATGATGACAGACCTGAAATGCAAACACCACACGAAACAAATATTGGGTAAATACAGAACTTTATTTGGTTTGCACATCACAAATAGTGTAGACAGTGCCATCATAATATCAGGGCTGGCCGCATCACCTCGGAAAGTGCTCAAAACCTTTAGCATGTCACAAAGCCACCTCCTACAGAAAGGTAACTTGGTTGACAACAAATTATCCACACCAGATATAATGTGCATCAGGTGCATACTCTGCACCTGACACCAGACCCCAAGCGCCTCCTTGCTGCTGCAAGTCGCAAATGTGTCACCCACATATGAGTGCATGTACAGATGAGATGATGCATGCTGAAGACCCAATACACCTCATCTGTCCCTCAGAAAATACCCAACTGTCAAAACAGGGGTCAGACTAACTCCAAAAAGATATTTGGTGCAAAGGATTTTAATGTACAAAAACATGACAGAAAAGTAATGATGATACTCACATCCCAATGCCCGATATGGGATTACAAGCTACACCACTATGGACACAAACAATCATGTAAATCACAATAAGCATCTGCTAACAAATACCACATGCACATGACCACAGACATAATACCAACTCAACAACCAGCAGAAATATGCACATATTACACCATCAAGGAGGTCAACATGCAGTGTTGGTTTGGGGGAAACAGTGCATCGTCACATATACCCGGATACATGGAATTTCCCAGTAAACAAGTAGTATTGACACCCACACTGCCACACTCCAAACATAATGTGGCAATGTGAGTGTCGCTAACACAAGCCATAGTCATGACCGTGAAGACGGGAAATGCAAGGTGTGTACAGACATGCAGACTGTCATGTATGCACAGTACGCAAACACAAGAAGCAGCATATAAATAAGGAAATAATGGACAAACATATCACCTAAATCCACACAGAAGCCATAGGTCCACATGTGGTGTCACAGAAACATAGTCAGTGAGATGCACAAGCACCAGCCACATGGCAACATGATACAGTGATGCCACACATGCATGTAAACACCCATGGGTCACTGAAAACATCATCCCAAGATGGTGTTGTGCTTCAAAACATTGTGGAGTTTAAATGGGGATCATGTCCAGGTGGCAAATAGGTTGACGTAGACAATAGGAGCACTCCATCGTTGGCCACATGACAAATAGATGGGCTGTATGCTTGTGTTGTAAGAAAAACATTAGAATATCGTCGGTGCCATGTCACAGCCATGGTACAAAACATTAGACACCCAACTGTGACAAAATGTAACACCTACAATGTCCATGTCAGTTGCTGCTGCACAAGGGGGGATCATCGTAAAACGTCAGAAGTGTATCTGAAATCCAAAAACTCATGTTAAAAGTGTCTTTGAGGCACAAGACATACATAGTCAGGTGTCTGTGATCAATATACCATAGTCCTTCTAAGTCCATGTGTGTCCCCCACAATGAGGAGCACGTCCTGCCAATCAATTGCATCAGCAGTGCTATCGACACCTCTGTCAGGGTGAAAGCAGTAGTCAAAAATCAATAATGTCTATCCCAGTCATGTGTTGCACTCTCAGAGGTAAAATATCCATTGGCAAAATGTCATAGCAAAGAGTTGCATGGTGGTCTGTCCTCAAACAGGTGGGTGTTGTTGACAACAGTTGCAGTGTAAGAGATGTGCCCGGTATGTCCACTGTCCTGTGTCAGGAGAGGAGAGGTATGTAATCGTCAGACACCTTTGAAAAGAAACACAAATGTCATAACGTCACAGCTGTGCAAATGCTGAAGAAAGGAATGCAAAGGCAAACAGGACCTGATAGCAATATGAAACATAACCATGTGGCCAACATCATTATGCCTCAACACAGACATGGTTGTCACATGGATATGTTAATGTCCATGCGCCTGTCACACAGGTGTGTTGCAGCTACACACCATATGCAGTTGTTCATGTGAGTCTAGAGAAAATGTTACATGCCCATCAGAACAACATTATATCATCAACAGTGAAAGACAGATGTAATGAACCCCAAAAGAAACCAATACACATACCGTGTGTGTGCAGCAGGTGTAGCTCATCAATCGCTTGAGCCACTACACAACAATATCAGGAACACCTGAAGGTAGACAATGTCAGCAAAAGCTCGAGATTCACCATGGCAAGCCAACGTTGATGACGGTCCAGATTATGTGCATATCTGTAAACACAAATGAAAACAGACCAGTGCTTAATGACAACAAAAGAAACATGTTTTCTCAATGCACACAACACATGTCCATAATGTTGACAACGTTTACACCACTATGTAAGAGGTAGCATAGTCACAACAGACACCCAGAGGCACACACCCCTAACATCACATGATAATGTATGATGTCGGAGCAATGCAACATCACACAGGCAAACGAGAAATACACACACCCACAGTATGGAAATGTCAAATTGACATCTGTATCAAAAAACTGCATAAATTCACTCACTAACAATTTAAATATAATCTATAAATAAGTTTATAACATCTAGTCACCGGTCTCAGATAAACGTTTTCCACTTTGACACTTAAATATGGGTAATGAACTTATCCCAACGAGTGTCCGTTTACATCAATGACCATGGACTAGTGCGGCTTCAGTTCTCTTTTACGTTTTCAATTTTCTATTTTTTCATAAAAAAGAATAAATGCCATTCCAACTTATCTTAATGGTGGATGGCTTTTAAATAAAGCCCCTTTGTGTTTGCATACAGGGAGACCCCGACGCCTCAATCTTCTAAGCACTCCGGCGTTTCTCCTTCTGGGTTTCTCAAGGGGAACAATGCAATGCGTCACTTCGGGACCTTTAAATTGCTCGTCTTTCAATTTCTTCGAATGTTAACGAGAAGAGTTATTCAGGTACAAAACTTCCTCTGTGATGCAACTGTCGAAATGATTCTCATTCAGAATGATTCTTATGGGCTATGATGCACCCAGAATAGTGCATATTCTGTCTTCACACTATGGTAACATGATGTAAGTGACAGGGGGGCGTTTGGACCCATAGGAAGATTATTCACCACCACCCAACCCACCCTCTGTGGCTCAGGGTGGGAGACAGGATTCCCCCACCAACAGATCCACATTCTACCTCCCTGCAAAGGTGGCAGTAGAGGGGGGCCATCAACCCCAGTCACACTGGGGATACCCTACAGGGCAGCTAATGCAGAGCTGTACACATCCCTAAGGCAATACAAGAAAGACAGCAGGCCTGGAAATGCTCAGCTGCCCCACCACCATCTGACATTCACCAGCCGCTGCACCCTGCAAAGTGTTCCAAGCCATACACATATAACTGCAGACAGTCTGCTAGCTAGTCCACAGTGCATGATCCTGGAAGAGATGTGAGCACACCCACCAAGCAGATAAATCAGTGATTAGGCCCCAGAGAAGAGAACCCATAAATTTCACTGAAAAGAAATACAATAGAGCACTATGGGGGATCCTAGCCATGCCGTGGTCACTGCTCAGTCAGGGTGAGAGTGACCTCCCAGCAGGACATGCTGTGGCCACCCTGTCGGTGCAGGTCATGGCCGGGCACTACAATGTCCCAGCCACTACCCTATGCCCTGTGCTGATGCATCCAGGCCAGGCCACCCTGTCCAGGCTATACCCACAGTACCTTGCTCCTCATATGCACATTGACAGGCCAATACTGGCAACAGTGCTAGCAGTGTGGGCTGAGGAAGGTATTAGCAGCCACCACACACTGGATAGACAGACACACACTCCCCATACCTATGCCAGCATTGTGCAACTATAGATGTGTTTGGCAGCCCTGGCCATCGCACCAGTCCTGGGCACAGTGCAGGCATGGCTATGGTACGCAATACTGTTGGGGTCACTCCCCAGGGTGGTAAACACTGTCAGACACCAGACCTGAAGCACACTCCACAGACATCAGAAAGGTTGCTATGATGCAGCTCAATCAGCAAATTGTGCTTAACTTAGGAATTGCTATCTGCCAGTAATCATAGCAATCTTTTGATAGCTGTGTTCCGTATTCCCAAGTTTAGGGTGGCATTGCTAAGGTATGCAAGTGTTAGTATTGGGAGATGCATGCAGGGCCCAACATCCTGCCTCTCCAGGAGGCATTGGATAATGGAGCCTGTGGGTGCGGGTCTGTCTGCCCCTGTTGGCTGCTGCTTTAGGGCAGAGGTGCCCAACTGCAGTCCTGGTGGGCCAAACACTGTTCGGGTTTTCATGCTGTCCCTAATGAATATGCATGAGATACATCTGCATACCATGGGGGCGACACATAGAAATGCAGCACAGCCATATTTATTAGAGTCAGCATGGAACCTGAATAGTGTTTGGCCCTCCAGGACTGCATTTGGGAGATTCTGCTCTAGGTAATGTGCATGTTTATGGTGTCTGTGCTCTGTAGGGCAAAATGTAGGTGTTTTGGGCATGTTTACGTCATATGCAATAAAGGTTCTGTCTGTATTGGCAGTGGGTAAAATATGGGGACTGGGTTGGCAGGAACCACAGCTGGGATTTAAACCTGTGACCTTCTGTTCCTGGACAAACTAGCTGTGTGCACTGCACCACTGTGTTGCCACAGAGACAGTGCATTCCCTGGGGATACCATGACTGTTTGTCAGACAGGACCTGTCTGCTGCAGTACATGGCACCCACCTACACAGGGCTAGGTCATGGTCTGCTGTGGGCAGCAGCCACTGGCCCTTCCAACACCAATACCCCTCTGCCACCATGCTGACATGCCCTTGTGCTGGTGGTGCGCGATCTCAGGCCATCCAGTGTGCGGGTAGGCGGCTGCCTATGGTGCAGGTTCTGGGGTAGGGGTGCCTGCATAGCTGTTCACGCTTCCCCCCAGCGCCGCCTGCCAATGTTCTGTGCCCTTGGGGGTACCTGCTGGGTACTATCCCCTGTGACACTGTGGGAAACACACTTGTGCCCATGTTGGGGCCTCATCAGTTGCTGTCTGGCTGCTCTACTGTTTCAGCATTCCCATGGGCCACCTAGGCATCACCCTAGTCCGCACTGTGGCCCAGCTGCACCACAGCATGTGCCGCCTGCAGCCCTCTGTGTCCCCTTTTCCAGCATCTGTCCAGTTGCCCGTTCTGATATGCCCGCCCTGCTGTTGCGGAACATGTGCATGCCATAGGAAACCTGTCCAATGGAGAGGGAAAACCCTGATCAGCGCACTTTCACTGTGGGCTCATTCACCTTGTATGGGGACGGAGCATAGACCCTTCCAAAATTCATATCTTTTTTTGGAGCTTTCTCGGGAGTGTTTTTTGATGTTTCCCATTAATATCACTATTGGCCAGCTTGGTTATGTTTTTTTTTCCATTTTGTTCAGGTCATTTTCAATGTTTATTTGCCCTTTTGTTTATTGCAATAGAGTAGACACCCAGGAAGGGCTAGATAACATGAGCAGGGATCTAGCTAAGCTTGAAGAATGGTCTAGAATTTGGCAGCTGGGATTCAATGTTAAAAAAATGTAAGGTCATGCATTTGGGCTGCAGCAATCCAAGAGAGAAATATAGTATAGGGGGTGAAGTACTTTTGTCCACTAAAGAAGAGCGGGACCTAGGCCTGCTTGTGTCTGATGATCTTAAAGTAGCTAAACAGGTAGAAAAGGCGACGGCAAAAGCTAGAAGGATGCTTGGTTGCATACGGAGAGGAATGGCTATCAGAAAAAAGGAGGTGATAATTCCTCTGTATAAGTCTTTGGTGCGACCTCATTTGGAGTATTGTGTGCAATTCTGGAGACTGCACCTTCAAAAGGATGTGAACAGGATGGAGTCGGTGCAGAGGGTGGCTACTAAAATGATTAGTGGTCTTCATTATAAAGCATATCAGGACAGACTGAAGGATCTTAATATGTACACTTTAGAGGAAAGCGGGATAGAGGTGATATGACTGAGATGTTTAAATACCTCCGTGGCATAAATGTTCAGGGAGAGAGCCTCTTTCAATTGAAAGCAAGTTCTGCTACGAGGGGACATGGGATGAGGGTGAAGGGAGATAGATTCAGGAATGATATGCGGAAATATTTCTTTACGGAAAGAGTAGTGGATCCGTGGAATAGTCTCCCAGTGGAGGTGGTTGAGATGAGGACAGTAACTGAATTCAAAAAAGCATGGGACAAATACAGAGGATCTCTAAAGGTAAAAAGGGGACTGTTGTAGTTGTTATGGAAGGACAGACTAGATAGGCCATGTGGTCTTTTTCTGTCGTCATATTTCTATATTTCTATGTTTCTTTTGTTCTGTGCACATGTATCACGCTTCCCCCCAGCACCGCCTGCCAAAGGTTTGTGCCCTTGGGGGTACCTGCTGGGTACTATCCCCTGTGACACTGTGGGAAACACGCTCGTGCCCATGTTGGGCCCTCATCAGTTGCTGTTTGGCTGCTCTACTGTTTCAGCATTCCTATGGGCCATCTGGGCATCACCCTAGTCCGCATTGTGGCCTAGCTGCACCACAGCATGTGCCCCTTGCAGCCCTCTGTATCCCATTTTCCAGCATCTGTCCAGTTGCCTGTTCCAAGATGCCCACCCTGCTGTTGCAGAACATGTGCACGCCATAGGAAACCTGTCCAATAACAAGGGAAAACCCTGATCAGCGCTATTTCACTGTGGGATCATTCACCTTATATGGGGACAGAGCATAGACCCTTCCAAAATTAATATCTTTTTTTTTGGAGCTTTCTCAGTAGTGTTTTTTGCTGTTTCCCATTAATATCACTATTGGCCAGATTGGTTATGTTTTTTTTCCATTTTGTTCAGGTCATTTTCAATGGTTATTTTCCCTTTTGTTCTGTGCACATGTATCACACTTATCACTTTTTGAAGGTTTCCCTGGCTTTGCTGTACATTGCTGACGTAAATGGTTTCTCTTCCTTTTAACTATGCTCTAACGCGAGGGTTTCAGTGGCGTTAGTTTTCAGCCCCGGATTCCACGGCATTAGTGTGCAGGGAGCCTCTCCCCTCCCACTCTCAGCCCATTGACCCTCTCTCTCCACCACTGGGGAGCCTTCCTCCACCCTCTGGGAGCCTTTCTCCACCCTCAGCGCTCATTTGCACCGCTGTGCGCATTATCGCGCGCTAAGGTACCTTAGCACCTGGTATCGTGCCTTCATCAGGCGATAAGGTACCTTATCGCCCGATAATGTCGCCGTGCGCACGTTAAAACTGCTTAGTAAACATACCCCTAAGTTTTTCCAAGTATAGATGCCTGTCTTCCTCTCTCTGTGATCTCTTGTATTTCCTGAGGGCCTCCCTCTTTTTCTTAACCTTTTCAGCTTTTGAGAGCCATAGTCGCCTCTTTTTCCTTTTACATTTTATTTACCTTTCTAACAAAAAGGTTTGTTGCCCTTAAAATATCCCCTTTAAATTTTTCCCATTGCTTTTCTACATCCCCTAGCTGTTCCCATTCTGCTAACGACTCCTTGAGGTATTGTCCATCTTGGCAAAGTTAGTTTTCCTAAAGTCTAAGACCCTCACTTTTAAATGGATTTTATCAACCCTAGTCCTAATACTGAACCAGACCATTTGCTGATCACTGGATGCGAGATGATCTCCCACTATGACAACTGAAGTAGGGTACAGCAGCGTCAAGGGAATGAAAATGGGAGAAGAGAGATTCAGGACTACTGGAGGGGGTTCAGGGAAGGGAGAGGTGCATGCTGGATTACTTAAGGGGCTCAGGGAAGTCAAGGGGAGATGCTAGATACCTGGAGAAGGGAACAGGGAAGCGAAGGAGATATTGGACACCTGGGGCACTAGGGGGATAAGCTGAGGAAGGGGAGATGCTGCAGAGAGTGGAGCACATGACTGAAATTTGTTTAGGACATTATATAGCCTTGGGCTGGCTCTACAGAGGGGTAAAATAATCTAATTTTCTGGTACCAGCCATTAGTTTCACCACAGTACTCTGTACCAACTGTAAATATTTCAATGCTCCTAGGGAAGTCCATTGTATCATGCATTACAATAGTCAGTAGAACAAGGGCAAAGAGCAATGACCTGAAATCTGGAGTATCCAACTAATATTTAACCACTCCAGTCTTAGGAAACACAATGAAGACAGTTTCACTACAGATGATTTTTGTGGCCCAAGCATCAAGGAGGAGACTAAATGGCATCCCCCCAAAAATGGGATGTACCCCAAGTCCTGGATTCAAATTATAAAAGAGGTCATAAAAATGTTAGAGGCTTGGTACCAAAAGTGAATCTTTCAGGACCTCACAACAGATAACCAATTATCCATGGAGACCTGAAATGAGCAATTTTTCAAGTAAGATTTAAACCACGACAACTCCGTGCCAGCAATCTCTAATTCTTGAAGGGGAAACAACAATAAATCATGATCTACCAGATTGAGTGCTGTCAGAAGATCCAGAAGAACCAAAAGAGTCAACTTCCTGGATTCCAAAGCCACTCTAACCTTATTCAATAAACCTGTGAGCAACGTCTTTGTGTTGTGCACATGGAGAAAGCTAGATTGACTTTGAAGCTCCACCAGAATTTTCTCTAAAATTGGCAATAATTGCCACAGGGCTACTTTTTCCAGGATCTTAGAAATGAAAAAAAGATGCAACATAGGGCAATAAGAACTAAGATAGAAATGTTTTGAATCTTTTTTTTTCGATAGAGAACAGATCACTACTTACTTCAAAAGCATCTGATGCTTTTAGGTGATTTTACTTTGTATATGAATGAGGATCCATTTGATCCAATTAGGGTATATTTTATCCTGCTTGGCCAGGGCATGTGCTAGATTTCTTTTTTTGGATGTTGTTTTGATAGGCACCCATGGTGTTCTTGGTGTGATCATTATATAATTGATTTTAAGTTTATGTTAGCTTTTATCTTCAGGCAGCTTTTTGATAAAAACCATGACTGGTTTAGAAATCATTGGATGTTGCTTCAACTTAAAGATAAGTGAATGCCATAGTTACAGGATTTGACTACCATGAATTGACAACTGTGGATGATGTGTGGCATACTATTTTAACCAATACCTTGGAGACAATGTTTGTCTTTTGTAAACCTGCACCAGAGTAAGACAGAACTAAGGAAACTAGAGAGACAGTGGCAGAAATACCCTAATTGTTGAAACTTATCAGAGTACACCTTGATCATGATGAAATATCAGGAGTTAGTGTAACCAAGAAGTACTTTTATAATAGGAAGATATAATTGGCCATTTCTAGCACGCAAATGATATTTTCAATAGTGAGGAAACTGCCAGTGGTTGCTCAGCTGATAGTTGATTCTACTACTACTATTAATCATTTATATAGCACTACAAGGCACATGCAGCACTGTACAGATACATATAAAAAGAAGGTCCCTGTTCATCAGAGCTTACAATCTAATCAGGACAGACAACATCTGAGAACAAGGGTAGAACCAGGGAAAGGCAAGGAAACACATAGGAGAACAAGGGATTAGGCTCCAAAAGCAGCTTTAAAGAGGTGAGTTTTTAGCATGGATTTGAAAAGGGGCAGAGATGAAACCTGACATACAGATTCAGATGTTTGTTCAAAGCATAAGGAGTAGCAAGATGAAAGTCTGGAAATGGCAGTGAAAGAAAAGGGCATAGAGAGAAGCAAGCCAGTAGAAGAGCAGAGATCATGAGGAGGCATGTAGGGAGAGAGGAGAGAGGAAAGGTAGAGAGGAGCAGTAGAATGAATGCATTTATAGGTCAAAAGGAGAAGTTTGAATTGGACACGGAAATGGAAGGGGAGACAATGAAGTGTCTTGAGAGAGGGGTTATATGAGTATAACAAGGCTGGCGGAAGATTAGCCACACAGCTGAGTTCCGAACAGATTGAAGGGGAGATAGATGACTCCGAGGGAGACCAGCAAGGAGGAGATTGCAATAGTCTAGATGGAAGGTGACTAAAGAGTGGAAAAGTGTCTTAGTAGTGTGTCTACAAAGGAAGGGGTGAATTTTACTAATGTTATAGAGAAAGAAACAACAGGTTTTAGCAATAAGTTGGATGTGTTTGGAGAAGGAAAGAGAGGAGTCAAAGTTGACCCCAAGGTTTCAGGCAAATGAAACAGGAAGTAGAAGAGTGCTATCCACAGAGATAGAGAAAGGAGGAAGGGGGGATGTGGGTTTAGGTGGAAAAATAAAAGTTTTGTTTTGCCCATGTTCAATTTCAAATGGCGATGAGACATCCAGACAGTAATGTCAGATAGGCAGGCAGAAATTTGGGTCTGGAGTGTCAGAGAAATATCAGGTATAGAGAGATAGATCTGAGAGTCATCGGCATAAAAGTGGTACTGAAAGCCAGGGGAAGAGATGAGTGCACCGAGGGACTGTGTATAGAGAGAGAAAAGGAGGTGGCCCAGGATGGACCCTTGGGGTACATCAACTGAGAGTGGAGTAGCAGTAGAGAACGAACCACTGGAACAAACACTGAAAGAGCGATGGGAGAGATAAGAAGAGAACTAAGATAGCACAGAGACCTTAAAACCAAGTGAGGATAATGGGAGAGATAAGAAGAGAACTAAGATAGCACAGAGACCTTAAAACCAAGCGAGGATAATGTGTCGAGAAGATGGTGGTCAACAGTATCAAAAGTAGCAAAAAGGTCAAGGATAATAAGGACTGGGTAAAGGCCTTTGGATTTACCTAGGGAAGGAGGGGTGGCCTAGTGGTTGGGGCAAGTTATCTCAGGCCAGAAGGTCAGGGGTTCAAATCCCACTAGAGGACAGTAACCTTGGGCCGGAAGGACTGGGGTTTCTAGTCCCACAGGTGCTCCTTGTGGTCTTGGGCAAGCCACTTAACCCTCAATTGCCCATGTTCCCTGTAAAATAGTTAGCTCCATGTTATCATGCTCTGTTCAGTGTAATTTCAGTTTGTTCAATGTAAACCACCTTGATATCATGAAAAATGGTATATAAGAAATGTAAAATAAATTAGCTAGGAATAAGTTGCTTGAGACTTTGGCAAGAACTGTCACAGTAGAATTTAAGGGACAAAAGCCAGATTGTAATGAATCCAGAAAGAGCTTGAGAGGAGATGAATTCAAGGCAGTGATGGAGAACTGAACATTCAAGAAGTTTAGAAATGAAAGGGTGATGGGTCAATAATCAGAAGCCCAAGAAGGGCTAAATGAAGGTTTCTTGAGGAGATGCATTACTATAGCAATCTTGAAGGCTGCTGGGACAGTTGCAGTGGAGAGAAATAGGTTGAGAATATGAGAGATGGAAGGGATGACAGAGGAGGAGATGGAGTAAGGGAGATGGGTAGGGATAGGATCAGAGGAACAGGCAGTGAGTTTAGAAGAGGAAAAAAGATGAGTGGTTTCCTCTTTGGAGATCTTAGAAGAAGATAAAAAGGTAGCACAGATAGAGGGGAAGAGATGGTATTGAAGAGGGGGAAGGGGGATGAAGATGATCTTTTGGGGAATTGGAGTGTAATTTTGTGGACATTGTCATGGAAATAGTTGGCTAGAGTTTGGGCAGAATGGGAAGGAGGGGTTGGAGGCAGAGGCACCTTGAGAAAATAGTTGAGAGTTGAAAGGGGATAGTGAGGCTCAGAGGCAAAAGAGTTAGTCAGATGGATATAGTAGTTTTGCTTGGCGAGTGCTATGGCTGATTGGAAGGAGGCAAGCATGAATTTGAAGTGACGAAAGTCAGCATGGGTACGGGACTTAAGCCACATGTGCTCAGGTGAGCGTGTACAGGAGCACAGATAATGAGTAGTTGAAGACAGCCAGGGCTGAGGTATAGTGCATCTGACAGGACATGGTATGGCTGGATCAAGAGCATCTAGAGCAGAGAAGAGTGCAGAATTATAGGAGACTACAGCCTCATCAACAGACTTAGAAGACAAGGTGGAGGAAAGAGGTGATGAGACAATGGTGGAGAGAGCTGATGGATAGATAGCATAAAGATTTCTAAAAAGGTAGGAGGACACTGGGCGAGATTGAGGAGGGGAGTGAAAAAGAGTGAAGCTTAGCAGGTGATGGTCAATGGAACCACAGGAACTTGCAAACACTATGAAAGATAAGGTTTTAACAATTGTTGGGAAAATCCATTGGATAAGAAAGTTAAATTGATGAACTTCTAACTTCTGTTAAGTGGGATACTTTTGCCTCAGTTTCAAGGGTGCAAATTTTAGAGACTATTTCAGTAGCAAAATAACTCCTTGACTGCACTAAATCCTTGCACAAAAGCTGTTTAGAAAAATGTATGTGTTGAGATTTCTGAGTCAGTCTTAGTTATTGTTAATAAATCTTTGAATGAAGGATGTCTTCTGTCCGTGTTAAAGAGATCCTGTGTTGGTAGAGAAATCTATGTCAGCAGTGCTGACAGCAGCTTGAAGCATTCTCTTTTCCCCTAACTTGCAAGTTAAGCAATTATCAGGCTCTATCTGCTTCTTTAGAGTATTTAATCTGTGGATATTGGCTTTGTAATATTGATGGTGAGTAAGGTTAAGGTGGTTGAGTATAAGGATAAGCCATGGGCTTCAGCCCACCTGAGACAACTATCCAGGGCTTGTTCAGACTCACTAACAAGTATGGCATCCATTAAATCATATCTGGAAGTTACTGCGAAGGAGACTGGAGAAGCTGATACTCTGGAGAGTCTTAAGCAGGCATTTAAAAAAGTGTTTGCAGAGATGGTTCCAGAGATCCAAGATATGCAGGAGGAAAAGCTCAATAAAATTGATGATATATACGCTAATCTGCATGAGCTGGGAGCATGTATTGAGGAGGATGAGACCTGCATCAAGGATCATGTGACATCTCTGGACATGCTGAAGACTGAAGATGGGTGTGGACTAGCAGGACCTATGGTATGCTGACTTGTTCTTTAAGCTCCACGGAATGGAAAACAGCAGCTGACCGAAAAATCTCCATTTCTGGAAGAGGGGTTCTTGAAGGTAAAGATCAAGAGATAGGCTGTTCCATGCATCCACCACTCTTTCCATAAGAAAATATTTCCATAGATTGCTGCCGAGTCTATACCCTTACACCTTCAATATTTGACCCCTCATTCCAGAGCTTCCTATCATTTGAAAGAGGCCCACTTCCTCTGCATTTATACCCCAGAGATAATTAAATTTGTCTATCATATATCCCCTCCCCCACCTTTCCTCCAAATTATACATATTGAGATCTTTAAGTCTGTCCCCATAGCCTTTATGTTAAATACCTCTGACCATTTTAGTATTTTTATTTATTTATTTAGTTTACACTTATATACCGCTACTTCCAGCGATCAGCAGCGGTTTGATTGCAAATGTGGGATATGTCAAATCAAGACAGGAAAATTGGATCATATATACATAGATTTAGGGTTAGGCACAACATGCAGGGTTAGACACTTCAAAAATTAGGTTTACAATATTTACATAATTACAGTTCTCCATTAATTACATTTACACAGGTCGGCATCATGGTTTCACTTTTTACATCAGGTTATAGTGACATTTGAAAAGATGGGTTTTTATTTTCCTTCTAAAGTCATTTATGTCTTTTATAGCTCGCAGTTCATGTGGTAGATGATTCCAGGTTATCGGGGCTGAGAATGAGAATGCTTTGTTGCTGGTGCTCGTTTTTACTGATCTGATATTATTAGGAACTTCTAATGTGTCAGAGTTAATAGTTCGCCTCTCTCTGTTGGTTGGTTGCTTGTTGATCAGTGTTGAGAGGAATGAGGGTGCTATGTCATGTATGAGCTTGAATGTGGTTACCAAAGTTTTGTATTGTATTCTGGCCACAACTGGTAACCAATGTAGATTGATCAGTACAGGTGTGATGCGCTGAGTGATTCTTGTTCGTGTGATGATCCTTGCCGCCACATTTTGGGCCAATTGCAATATATTTAGCGTTTTCTTTGGCAGACCCTGTAGTATGGCGTTACAGTAGTCTATGTGCGGCATAATGAGTGCTTGTGCCACCGTCCGAAAATCACAGGGTTCGATTAAGTTCCTCAGTGGCTGTAGGACTCTGAGCTTGTGGAAGATGGCTTTGTTTGTTCTTCGCAGATGTTTTTCCAGTTGGAGCTTGCTGTCCAGTGTGACACCCAGGTATTTGAACTCGTTTTTTTGTGTTGTATGTGTTGTTGCAGAGGGTAACTGTCGGAGGGGGTTCAAAGTTCGGTTTACTTGATATATACATTACTTCGGTTTTCTTATGGTTAATCGCCATGTTGTTTTGCTGGAGCCATGCTAACATCTCGTACAGGCATGCTTCAAGCTGTGTATACTTTGGGTTATTAGTGTCCAATTGAGTGTATAACATAATATCGTCTGCATAGATATGGTAGTTGATGTTATGTTTTTTGAAAATGTCACAGAGGGGCTGCATGTAGATGTTGAAAAGTAGAGCCGAGAGGGCTGATCCCTGGGGTATTCCTTGTGTTTGAGTGAACCCTTCAGCTTTTTCTCCATTGAATTGTACCTGTGGACTTCGGTTCGTGATATAGGAGGAGAACCATTTAAGGGTGGTTCCCGAGATTCCTATTGATTCCATTTTTTTTAGCAGGATACCATGATGTACAGTATCAAAAGCGACGGAGATGTCAATGAAGATTAGTAAGAAAGTTTTCTTCCTGTCTTCCAAGCCTTTGTGGAGGTTATTGAGTAGTGCTATTAAAAGCGTTTCAACTCCATGGTTTCGCCTGAACCCGTATTGTTGCATGTCTAGTATGTTGTGGTCATCTAGATGCTCTTGCAGTTGTATGAGGGCTGCTTTTTTCGATGATTTTTGCTAAGAAGGATATGCTGGAGATGGGGCGATAAGATGTTGGGTCTGTTTTGTTAAGTTTATTGTTTTTTAGTACTGGTCTTATTATAGATTTCTTGAGCTGGTCAGGCATAATTCCTTGATGCAGTGATAGGTTCACAATGTGAGAGACTTGGGGGACTATATCTTTTTTCGCTGCCTTGATCCAAGCAGTGGGGCAGGGGTCAAGTGGGGAGGTGGTGGTGTTGATGCTAGTTATTATGTTGCTTGTAGTAGCCTCCCTCTGGACTATAGTAAATGACATGGTCCATTTATTGACTCTAGCTGGTTTATACAAGGCTGGCCCTGCCATTAGGCAGATTAGGGGCCTGATATTGAGTTGTGATGGCATAATTCCTTGATGCAGTGATAGGTTCACAATGTGAGAGACTTGGGGGACTATATCTTTTTTCGCTGCCTTGATCCAAGCAGTGGGGCAGGGGTCAAGTGGGGAGGTGGTGGTGTTGATGCTAGTTATTATGTTGCTTGTAGTAGCCTCCCTCTGGACTATAGTAAATGACATGGTCCATTTATTGACTCTAGCTGGTTTATACAAGGCTGGCCCTGCCATTAGGCAGATTAGGGGCCCGATATTGAGTTGTGATGGCTATGTGCCTATATGGTGCACAGCCATCGCCGCTGCACTTTAACCCTGGATATTCAATCTGCGGCCATATTCTGAAACCGGAATGAAAAATCCCAGTCTGCTGAAATGTACTGCCACGTGCCTCACAGTGCAGAAGCTAACTGGGTAGTGGCTCAATATTGCTGCTGCCCAGTTAGCTCCCACGGGTAAAGATAGTTAAGGTTTTCCCACACCCATCTTTACTCACAGTTCGCTAACTGGGCAGTGGTTCAATATTGCTACTGCCTGGTTAGCAAAGGGTGCCACCTTCTCTCCTCCCTGAAATGTCCACAGCACACACTGATTCTATACGGATAGCATCAGGGAGTGTAGCAGTGGAACCAGTGGATATTCATTAGCACTAACCATGTTAATGTCAATGAATATCCCTCTATAGTGGCATTTACATGGTTTACAGCTTTTTAAACCATGTAAATACATTTGAATACCAGGCCCTAGATGTCTGCCCAGAGCACTGGAATTTAGGGGGCAGAAGTACAGCTCACAGCAGCATTTAAAAGCTGCTGGCAGCATGGCAGCATGCCTTTGAGTACCCAGCCTACCCAGCCACACTGTAAACCTGATGCTTCCTCATCCCTAACGGCAAATTTGAATTGGGGAGTTAGGACTCACCAGGCTTTGACTGCAGCCATGTGGTATGCAAAGCCCACTGCTCCACTAATTTGGGCTGAGGCAGGACAGAGGACAGAAATAGAGTAACAGCAGTGACAAGGGGAAAGAAGGAAAGATGCTGTAATATGTGGGGTAGGGAAGGGAAAGAGAGATGCTGGGCTATAGGAGGCAGGGCAATATTTATTTCCTGTGAATCCATAGGCAATCGGAGAGGGGAAAGTGTTCTGTGTCCCTGCCCAACCTGCCTTCTGCCCTGTGTGTAGGGTTGCCAACTTTTTGAAAGAGAAAAACCCACCTTCTGTGGCTAGTCATGCTCCGCACATGCCCACTCCATCCCACCCTTTCCCCGCCCCCTTTCTCCGCTCCCTTTCCCATCCCCACCCCACCCTTGCTCCACCCCCTGTCCACAAAAAAATTACAGAGAGGGCAATGTGCAAACTGAACAAGCAAGATTGCTACACATTCTTAAACAGAAATTCTATTCTCACAGAATACGCAGCATTGGTTGTACACACACACAATACATACAGGCCTTCATCAATAAATGAGCACAAAACAAAAAGAGAAATATATAGACAAAAATTAAACCGAAACCCTAAGAAGCCAGACTCCACATGCAGTGTAACATCAGATAAATAAGAGACATGGTTCCCGGGGAGTGTCTACTTGCAGTCCGGTGCCTTGTGTGGGAGAGAGGGGCCGGTTGGAAGCCTGGCGAATCGAGCGGGCAGCCCAGCTGACGTCATCTTACAGGCCCTGTTAAAAGACCTGGTTACTGCACCTTCCATGGGAATGTCTACTTGCAGTCCGGTGCCCTGTGTGGGAGAGAGGGGCCAGTTGGAAGCCTGGCGAATCGAGCGGGCAGCCCAGCTGACGTCATCTTACAGGCCCTGTTCAAAGACCTGGTTACTTCACCTTCCGTGGGAGTATCTACTTGCAGTCCGGTGTCCTGTGTGGGAGAGAGGGGCCGGTTGGAAGCCTGGCGAATCGAGCGGGCAGCCCAGCTGACGTCATCTTACAGGCCCTGTTAAAAGACCTGGTTACTGCACCTTCTGTGGGAGTGTCTACTTGCAGTCCGGTGCCCTGTGTGGGAGAGAGGGGCCGGTTGGAAGCCTGGCGAATCGAGCGGGCAGCCCAGCTGACGTCATCTTACAGGCCCTGTTAAAAGACCTGGTTACTGCACCTTCCGTGAGAGTGTCTACTTGCAGTCCGGTGTCCTGTGTGGGAGAGAGGGGCCGGTTGGAAGCCTGGCGAATCGAGCGGGCAGCCCAGCTGACGTCATCTTACAGGCTCTATATATTCAGGCACTCTGTGCGGCGCCCAGCCGTCAGCGCGTTTCCACTGTGCCGCTTGATCCCTCCGTAGAGGGCGTGAGTTTAAGCTCTTTTGAGCGGACCCCTCCGCTTCCTCCAGGCTTTTTAGAGCTTTCGGGTGATCATTCTATTGGCGGTTCTTCTCAATGTAAGGAGTCCTTGAAGGCGGTGTCATGGCAACCCCCTTCTGCTCTCCCCATTGAACTTCCAGCATCCGACATTTCCCTTTTGGATATATGGCGCGTGGTTACGCGCACGGAAAAAACTCTTACTGAGACTATTCCCTCATTATGTCAGTTTACCGGGGATGTGGTACAAAAATTTAGATCTCTTGAATCTCAAGTTGGGGCCTTGAGCTCTGTGGTGGCAAAAGTGGAGCCTCAAATTAACACTTTCGCTGAGATTTCTACTACGTATGTGAAAGATAGCCTACTTTTGCACCAGAAGCTTGAGAATTTAGAGAATGTAAATCATTCAAGAAATTTGCGGGTTTTGAATTTTCCTATTTGTTCTTTGCTCTCTCCTTTGATATTATTTTGAAAATACTTGAGGGAGGTTCTCCTTTTTCCGCAAGCCGATTCCTGTGCAATTCCAAAATGTTATTATTTGCCTTCCAATATTTTGCTCGGCACGGCGGAATTGGAGGATGCCCCTCTAGTGGATTCAGAGAAATTTAATCTAACGGCTTTCTTAGAAGAATCACATGACCTTATCTCTACTCGGGCTACGTTGTTGGTGACCTTCTCTTCCGAGGAAGACAAGGTCAATGTTCTTAAGGTTTACTTTTGGAAAAAGGAGATACAGTTCTGTGGGGCTAAGATAATGATGTTTCCTGACGTTTCTCGTCCTACTCAGTTGCGTAGGAAAGTTTTTCTTTCTTTTAAGCCTAGATTACTTGCTCTGGGGGCAACTTTCTTTTTAAAATACCCCTGTAAGTGTTGTGTTTCTTTGAATAACGACAAGTTTATATTTCTTTTGCTTTCCGATTTGGAAAAGTGGGTTCTGGATAAGGAACAGCCAAAGGTAGTTGGTGTTCCTGTGAAGGGAGGGTCTCATTAGGCCGGTTATTTGTTGGCTACAGGCTCTTCTGAGTCTGTTAGCCTTGTTTAACCTAGTTTCTTGTTTTCTTAAGTTTTACTGTTGAACATATCTCCCCATTAATGTGGGCTAGGCTCCTATTGTTTATTATTTAATGATATGTATAGCTTTGTACAATTTTGTTTCTCTGACTGATAATTTTGCTGTATATTGCTGTAAAATTTTCATAAATAAATAATAATAAAAAAAAAAGAGACACGGTTCCCCGTACTGTGTAGAATATAAGGGTAGCAAAAAGTCTAATCATTAAATTGAAAATAAAATTATTTTTTCTACCTTTGTTGTCTGACCATTTTATTCTCTGATCATGCTGGTCTCGATCTGAGGCTTCTGTTTTGCTGTCTTCTCTTAGCTGACTTTCTATGGTCTTTAGTCCATCTGCCATTTCTTGTCTCTTCTTTTGTTTTCTTCACTTCCTTCCATCAGCCTATTTCCAGTCCCAGTAACCCTTCCCAGTACCAGTCCCAGTCCCTTTTCCAGTCTTCCCCTCCCATTACATTCTAATGTCATCCCCCCTACTTTCCCAGAACGGCAACTGGTGTCCATTCCCTTCTAGTCCCCCTCTTTCCTCACTGTCCAGCCCCTTCTATTCCAAATACCATCCCAGGTATCAGCTCACTTCCACTCCCAGTGCCACCCCCATATCAGCTCCCTTCCAGTCACCCTATCCTTTGTTCATCCCCCTTCTAGTGCCATCCCCACATGTCTGCTCCATTCCAGTCCCAGTGCCCACTCCCTTTCAGCCTCCTTCCCATTACCCAGTTACCTACCAGTACCATCCCCAGGTGTCATCTCCCTTCAAGCCCTCTCCTTAACCCCTCTGTCAGCTCCCTTCCTGCCACCTCCTTCCTCCCCCCTGCATCATCTCTCTTCCTGCCACCTCCTTCCTCCCCCATTTCATCTCCCTTCCTGCCACCTCCTTCCTTCCCCCTGCGTCACCTGCATTCTAGCCACCTCCTTCTCCCCTATTTCATCTGCCTTCCTGCCTCCACCTTCCCCCTGTCAGTCCCTTCCTGCCACCTCCTTCCTCCCCCCTGTGTCATCTCCCTTCCTGCCACCTCCTTCCTTCCCCCTGCATCAGCTCCCATCCAGCCACCTCCTTCCCCCCTCTTTCAGCTCCCTTCCAGCCACCTCCTTCCACCCTCTTTCAGTTGCCTTCCAGCCCTCACCTTCCCTCCTCTTTCAGCTCCCTTCCAGCCACCTCCTCCCCCCTTTCAGCTCTCTTCCAGCCACCTCCTCCCCCCCTTTCAGCTCTCTTCCAGCCACCTCCCCCCCCCCACTCTCTTTCAGCTCCCTTCCAGCCCTCACTTTCCCTCTGTTTCAGTCCCTTCTGCCACCTCTTTCCCCTTGCAGCCACGGCTCCTGCTTCTTACAGAGCAGCGGCTGCAATAAAAATGATTTAAAAACAAAATGAAACCTGTGCGGATCCCTCCGGCCCTATGAAACCCCTGCTGCAGCGCCCAATCTCAAAAGGAAGTGACGCTACAGGGGGGGAAGCTGCAGCAGGAGTTTCATAGGATCAGAGGGCTCCGCACAGGTTTCCTTTTGTTTTTAAATTACCTTTATTGCAGCCGCTGCTCTGTAAGAAGCAGAAGCAGTGTCTGCAAGGGGAAGGTGAGGCTGCATGGGGTGGGCCAGGAAACGCAGATAAAAAGCCGTTTTTCTGCTGTGGCCACTCCCAGTCTCTCAGCCAGAACAAAAAAATGGCTTTTCAAGGGCCGGTCTTCAATCTCTGCCGGCAGCTAGCCAGGCCACGGAAAAACCAGCCAGGCCATCTGAAAACCGGCTGGTTGGCAACTCTACCTCTGTGCCCCCCCCCCCCCTCACCATTCTGCCTTCTCACCTTCTTCCTAGAAAAGCAGCAACAGCATAGATCAGAGGGAGGAGTGGCCTAGTGGTTGGGGCAAGGTATTACAGGCCGGAAGGTCAGTGGTTCAAATCCCACTAGAGGACAGCAACCTTGGGCCAGAAGGACTGGGGTTTCTAGTCCCACAGGTGCTCCTTGTGGTCTTGGGCAAGCCATTTAACCCTCCATTGCCCATGTTCCCTGTAAGTATTAGTGTATGTGTCTCATATCCCCTTGTGTTAAATGTATCCCCAACCGCTTTGACCCGGTGAAAAGCGGGATATAAATGCAGCTAAATAAAAGATCATATACATTCAGAGTGGGACAGGCAAGTCCTCACACTCTGGACAGCCTCTACAGTGGAAGCAGATTTGTATGACAGAACAGGCTTTTTATTGTGAAAAACTCCTCAAGGAATGCAAAACCTCAAAATAAAAACAGGAAATTGCAAATAAAAATCAAAATAAGTAATGCTTATACATAAAACATTCAAAATCAATAAGGGGAACAAAGACACCATAAAACATATAAATACAATTTATAGCATACATAAGCAAATAAATATTAAAAGATAATAACATATTTAATAATAAGAGAGAACACCAATTTATAAAGTAAATAATTATGTATTTTATATACTGCTTTTATCATTTCAATCAAAGCAGTTTACATTGAAACGTAGGGGTATGTTTACTAAAGGGCGCTATTTGCGCTGCTGCGACATTATCGCTCGATAAGGTACCTTATCACGCGATAATGGTGTTTTATTGGGCGCAGAGGTACCTTAGCGTGCGATAACGCACGCATGCAGCGGCGCAAACGAGCGCTGAGGGTGGAGAAAGGCTCCCGGAGGATGGAGGAAGGCTCCCCAGGGGGCAAAGAGAGAGGGTCAATGGGTGGAGAGTGGGAGGGGAGAGGCTCCCTGCACACTAACGCTGTGGAATCCGGGGCTGAAAATTAACGCCAGTGAAACCCTCGCGTTAGAGCAGAGTTAAAGGGAAGAGAAACCATTTACGTCAGCAATGTACAACAAAGCCAGGGAAACCTACAAAAAGTGATAAGTGTGATACATGTGCACGGAACAAAAGGGCAAATAAACATTGAAAATGACCTGAACAAAATAGAAAAAAAACATAACCAAGCTGGCCAATAGTGATATTAATGGGAAACAGCAAAAAACACCACCGAGAAAGCTAAAAAAAAAAAGATATTAATTTTGGAAGGGTCTATGCTCTGTCCCCATATAAGGTGAATGATCCCACAGTGAAATAGCGCTGATCAGGGTTTTCCCTTGTTATTGGACAGGTTTCCTATGGCGTGCACATGTTCCGCAACAGCAGGGTGGGCATGTCGAAACAGGCAACTGGACAGATGCTGGAAAAGGGGATACAGAGGGCTGCAGGCGGCACATGCTGTGGTGCAGCTGGGTCACAATGCGGACTAGGGCGATGCCTAGATGGCCCATAGGAATGCTGAAACAGTAGAGCAGCCAGACAGCAACTGATGAGGCCCCAACATGGGCACAAGTGTGTTTCCCACAGTGTCACAGGGGATAGTACCCAGCAGGTACCCCCAAGGGCACAGAACATTGGCAGGCGGTGCTGGGGGGAAGCATGGACATCTATGCAGGCACCCTTACCAAAGAACCCGCACCATAGGCAGCTGCCTACCGGCACACTGGATGGCCTGAGACTGCGCACCACCAGCACCACCAGCAGAAGGGCATGTCAGCATGGTGGCAGAGGGGTACTGGTGGTGGAGGGGGCAGTGGCAGCTGCCCACAGCAGACCATGGCCTAGCCCTGTGTAGGTGGGTGCCATGCACTGCAACAGACAGGCCCTGTCTGATGAACAGTCATGGTATCCCCAGGGAATGCACTGCCCCTGTAGCAACATGTTGGTGCAGTACACACAGCCAGTGTGTTCAGGAGCAGAAGGTCACAGGTTCAAGTCCCAGCTGTGGTTCCTGCCAACCCAGTCCCCATATTTTACCCACTACTAAACCATGGTAATAAAGAGGGAAACTTTATTGCAGATAAAATAAACATGGCTCAAATGCCTACACTTTACCCTACAGAGCACAGACACCATAGACATGTGCAATACCTAGAGCAGAGTTTCCCAAATGCAGTCCTGGAGGGCCAAAAATCATTCAGGTGTCATGCTGTCTCTAATAAAGATGTCTGTGCTGCATATCTATTTGCCGCCCACATGGTATGCAAATGTTTCACATGCATATTCATTAGGGACAGCATGAAAACCCGAACAGTGTTTGACCCACCAGGACCGGAGTTGGGAACCTCTGCTCCAGAGCACTGGCCAACAGGGGCAGAAACACCCGCACCCACAGGCTCCAATATCCACAGCCTCATGGAGAGGCAGGATGTAGGGCCCTGCGTGCATCTCCCAATACTAGCACTTGCATACCTTAGCAATGCCACTCTAAACCTGGGAATACATTACACATATATCAAAAGGTTGCTATGATTAATGGGAGATAGCAATTCCTAGGTTAAGCACAATTTGCTGATTGAGCTGTATCATACCAACCTTTCTGATGTCTGTGGAGTGTGTTTCAGTTCTGGTGTCTGACAGTGTTGAGTGACCCCAACAGTATTGCGTACCATTGCCATGCCTGCACTGTGCCCAGGACTGGTGAGGTGGCCAGGGCTGCCAAAAGCCTCTATATTTGCACAATGCTGGCATAGGTGTGGTAGTGTGTGTCTGTCTATCCAGTGTGTAGTGACTGCCAACACCTTACTCAGCCCACACTGCTTGCACTGTTTCCAGTGTTAGCCTGCCAATGTGCATAATGAGGAGCAAGGTACTGTGGGTATAGCCCAAACAGAGTGGCCTGGGCAGGATGCATCTGCACAGGGCATAGGGCAATGGCTGCGATATTGTAGTGCCTGGCCATCACCTGCACGGACAGGGTGGCCACAGCATGTCCTGCTGGGAGGTCACTCTCACCCTGACTGTGCAGTGACCAGCATCATGACTAGGTTCCCCCATAGTGCTATATAGCATTTTTCTTGAGTAATATTTATGGGTTCTTTTTTCTGGGGCCTAATCACTGAATTATCTGCTTGGTGGGTGTGCTCACATCCCCACCAGGAACATGCACTATTGAACTAGCTAGCAGATTGTCTGCAATTATATGTTTATGGCTGGAACACCTTGCAGGGTGCAGTGGCTGGAGGCTTGCTGCTGGAGAATGTCAGATGGTGGTGGGGGGTAGCTGAGCATTTCCAGGCCTGCTGTCTGTCTGCCAGCCATTGCCTTATGGATGTGTACAGATCTTCACTGACTGCCCTGTAGGGTGTCTGTTCTCCAGCAGGACTGGGTGTGATGGTCCCCTCTACTGCCACCATTTTAGGGAGATCCTGTTTTCCACCCTGAGTCACAGAGGGTGGGTAGTACATAATCTGCCTATGGGTTCAAATACAGGATATGCACTATTCTGGGTGCATCATAGCCCATAAGGGCTATATGTGACTGAGAAATACAGATGTATCCCAAATGTGTCTGCAGAAACTACACTGGCACTGATGGGGACCTGCAACATGTCCTATTTCAGTCATGAAAGGTACTGTGGACCTGGTGCTGGGCGCCCCACCTCACCCTCAGGGTGAGCACAGTACCCACACAAGGTGACGGTCTGTAGCTACTCTGTGCCAGTAACACACATGGTCAGTACCCCCTACCAGGCTGAGGTGCTGTGGGGGTACACACGGTCAGTTCCCCCTACTAGGCCGAGGTGCTGTGGGGGTGCATACCCCATCTTGTGATCATCTGTAGAATGCCGATTTGCATGTGCAGTGCATCATGGGTACAGGTGGGTTACCCATATCCTGGTAACCACAGCAGACAGTTTGTGTGGTGACCTGCAGTCCTTCTGTAGCCAGCCAGGGGTTTGTTAGCAGCTGTAGCCCCCTGGTTACTTCACTGCCTGTAGAGCCAGAGATCATGGGTTTGATCCCACAGTGGTGTTATTTGATAAGGCTGTCTGAGGCTTTTTCTTTTTTTAATTTAAATTAGTGCTGCCAGCAAAAACACCCTTACAGTGATGTAACCTTAAGGTGCTTCATGCAATGCAATGTGTGCCTTCGAGTCAGTCCTGACTCCTGGCGACCCAGATGCTCCTGGGTTTTATTGGCAGTGTCACCAGAAGTACAGCTGTGTATATGTAAATAAATAGGAAAATAAGTTTAAAAAGTAGTAAAACCCTCTCACACTTAATAAATAAAAAATAAAAATAAAAACCAAAAAATAAAAATAAACCGGAGACCGGAGCAAAGTCAAATGTGAAAGAATGGTAAAAAAATTAGCTGTAAAAAGGGAAATTATTCTAAAAATTATTAGGAGTGCCCATGGAGACTTGACATAGCTGATGTGTGCAAAAAATCATATGAAACCAACAAAAAGGTAGGGAGGTACATTGTGTGTAAAAGAAGGGAGGTACATTGTATGACTGTGAAGAGGGGGGTGGGTGGAAGAGGGGAAGGGGGGAAAGGTGAGGGGGAGGGGAGGGGAGGAGGAGGAAGGGTAGAGGGAAGGGGAAGGAGGAAAGAGAGGAAGGGGGGACAGGGGATGGGGAAAAGGGAAGGGAGGAGAGGGACGAGAAGGGGGAGGGGGAAGGGGAGGGGGAAGGGGGAGGGATAAGGGCAGATGGCGGGGGGGGAAGGAGAAAGGGAGGGAGGGAGGGAGGAAAGGGTGGGGGAAGGAAAGAGGAGGGGGAAGGGGTAAAAGAGAAGGGGAAAATGGTAGGGGTGATTTGGGAGGGGGTATGGGGGAACAGGGAAGAAGGAGGGGAATGAGGTGGTTGGGAGGAGGAAAAAAGGGGGAAGAGGAAGGGGAGGGGCGGAAAGGTTGAGAGAGGGGGAGGGAGAGGGAGGGGGAGGGGGAAGGGAAGGGAAAGGAAGGGAAGGGCAGGGAAGGGGAGGGAAGGGGAGAAGGGGTAGGCAAAAAGGGGGAATGAAGGAGGGGGAGGGGAGGGGGAGGGGAGGGGGTGGGGGTGGGGGAGGGGGAAGGGTGAAGTGTGGGAGAGAGGAGGAGGGTGGAGAGAAGAGAGGGGAAGGAAGAAAGGGGGAAGGGGACACAAAACTATTCAAATTTGTCAAAACCTATGAGGATTGTGGAAAATTGCAAGAGGATCTTTATAAATTGGAAGACTGGGCATTCAAATGGCAGATGAAATTTAATGTGGACAAGTGCAAAGTCATGCACCTAGGAAAGTAAAACCCAAACTATGGTTACACGATGCAAGGTTCCACATTAGGAACCATGACTCTGGAAAAAGATTTAGGCGCCATCATGGATAACATGTGCAGCGGCAGCCAAGAGAGCAAATAGAATGCTAGATATCATAAGGAAAGGAATGGACTGCACCTTGAATATTGTGTGCAATTCTGGTCGCTGTATTTTAAAAAGGATATAGCATTATTAGAAAAGGTACAGAGAAAATTCACCAAAATGGTAAAGGGGATGGAAGGATACACCTGTGAAGAGATGCTAAAAATGTTAGGGCTCTTCAACCTGGAAAAGAGATGGCTGAGGGGAGATATGACAGAGGTCTATAAATTAATGAATGGAGTGGAATGGGTAAACATAGATCAATTGTTTACTTCAGGCATGTCCAACAGGTAGATCGCGATCTACCTGTAGATCGTGGAGGGGTCAGAGGTAGATCGTCAGCCCCACTTGGCTTCATCTCTCCAGCATCTCGCCCCATCACTAGGAGAGAGCTCGTGCCAGCAGGTCGTCTGCCGAGGGCTTGCTGCCGCTGCTGATCCTTTGCATGTCTTTTTTCCCTGCCTGCGGGAATCTTGCCTGCAGGTGTATTGGGGGCACTTGTTGTTTTTGTGCCAATAGTTTGTGGGTACCCCAGGGGGCCACCGCCCGCGCCCCGCGACAAGACACCACAGGCCCGGCATCATACTTGGTCTCCTGCCTCTCAGAATCACCCATTCCTGCCCCCACCCCAACACCCCTTAGAAGTGTGTTATATACCGGGCGATATCCATTCACCCGGGCTTTACCTGAATACACTTACTGTATTAGTTGTGTCGTGTGCTGGTCGTTGGTCGCTTTATAGTTCGCTTTCATTAAACATTTTCGGGCAGACACAACAAAGTGTCAAGAGTTTGGTGATTTTGGTGGGCTTTTTCAATTTTGTTCTAACTTGCCTTTGCCATGCCTTCTAATTGGTTCAAACCACTGTGACTTTTGCTTGCCTCTGCAATTTTATTTTGCCTAGCCTTGGCATTGATTCTACACTGCGATTTTATTTTGCCTTGCCTTTGCGTTGATTCTACACTGTGTGCAGAATTTATTAAATCGCCTGTGGTGGTATTTGAACTTGTTTGGCGGTATTTGATTTTATCTGGTTTGCTGGACAGGTGTTTGAGTTTTTTTGATGATTGTTTGGTGGTATTTGATTATTGGTGCCAGTATGATGAATTCTTATTTTTACTTTTAGAACTGCATGTGTGGTTATGGCATCTCCATTCCTTGTATTGAACATCATCCAGAGGTCTTCAGTTCCTGTTGATCTTTAATACTTTGGGATGTAGCAGCAGAGTGCAGACAAACCAATAATACCAGGAGTCTGTTCAGAAGGTCCAAATCATTTATTTGTGCACAAGTCTCAAGCAGAATCAAATTCAAAATGGCTGAGCAATGTTCTCTGGCAATACAACAACTTTTATAGACTTGCTCTATTCTAGGTATAGAAAAACATTTCATTGGTCCCGGTAACCTCCCGTACCTCCCGTACCTCTTCTATTGGTCCCGGTACTGATATGATTATCCAATTATGTTCTTTGAGTGGGCTCAGCACCTGCTCACCCCCCTTCTAGTCCCAATTACAATGGTCAGTTCACCAACTTGTTACTTTCCTACTTTCAAGGCTATTGGGCTAGTTAATACGTGCAGGGAAGCAGGGCTCTGTAACCTTTCTGTCAGCAGTTTTAATTAAATCCCTTACAGCTGTATTTTCTTATCAGTGGCTTTTAAACATATTTTTCTGTATTTTTCCAGGTTCAGTTCTGCTAATTCAATTGCTTTACTGAGTTCTAATTCTATAATAGCAGCATATTGGGGGATGTGCAATTCCTATGGGCCTCTTCACAGGCTTCATTTACAGGTCAAGCTAGTTAGGCCTGTCTGATTAGTTCAATTAGCATGGAGCATAGGCCTTCGCCTACCACATTCCCCCCTTTGATTATTCTCACCCGCAAGTGAGAAAGGGTGAGAAGCAAATCACATAATACTAAATAAAGATATCACTCTGTGGTATAGGGTAGTAGTTTCACATAGCTGGTAGCTTTGTAGCTGCCTTACGCTCTACAGTGTCATTAATAACTGAAGTTATCATCCGCAAGCAAAATGACAAGAAACAAGGGAGCAACAAGCAGATAGTCAAAGTCCATAGTTTGGCAAGAGTGGGAAAAAGAACTAAAAGAATTAGAAGGTTCAGGAGCATTTATGCCGGACCACCAAGATGTCTTCTTTGTTGTGCTGTTGTAAAACCTCTGATTTAGACAGTCCAGCTGTCCGATCTTCATAGCAAATTGTGGTCCGGTGCGAACAAAACACAAACTGTCAACAATGGGGTGGGCCAATACCCACTCACTAGTAGTATTATGTAAATCAGTCTGGTCATAGGGGATGGAATAATTCAGTTCTTGAGAACAAACAGTCATAAATGTGGAGACTAGATGCTACTGCTTCGGCAAGTTCAAGAAACAAGTTCTGGGAGGCATGAAGAACCTTCAGCCCAGTTCGCGTGGTACTTATACAGGCTGCACAGGGTGGTAAAGTAAAAGTCATTTCAAAGCACTCCAAGGCTGCTGCCAAAATAAAGCAATAATAAGAATTCATAATGGGCATAGTCTCTGGAAAATTGGTGGAACTGTTGGCATCCACAATAGATAACAAATGTAGAGTTGATTGTAGATCCTCAAGCTTCTGCCGTACGTAGACCTACCAGCTTTGTGGCAGGAGTAGGGCTGTAGATCCCAAAGTATCACTGTCCTCTGGGATGTCTCAGGTTCTTAAAATATCATAGTACAGTCTCTCAGGCTATTATTGCCTCCTTAGAGCAGTTCACTTCTTCAGAAGATCAAAATAGTCTTTTCAGAGCATTTAAACACAGTCTCTTAGAAGACTCAATTTCTTAACACAACACAGTCTATTTCTGATGATTGCAGCTTTCTCCAGATGCGAGGCTTACCTTCAGATAAACAGATAGTCTTGAAATAGTGCAGTTTCTGAGGGACCAATGAGTCTTAGGTCCGTGGTTGTTGTCATAGGGTGAGGCGCAATGGAGTCTCAGGATGCTGTACAGTAGTCCAGTGATCAGGTTCAAAAGCAGTTGCTGGCTTTACTCGACTATAATGGATCCAAGGTTCGAATTCTGCGACTTTTACTGCAGTTGGAGTTGACAGGATGACAACATAGGGTCTCTTCCAATGCAGGGCTAACGGTATACTTCTCCACTCTTTGATCCACACCGAGACTCCAGGCTTGAAAGGATGCAGGGGTTCAGGCAAATTGATGGGTGATCGATTTTGTACCCAGGTATGAAGACTCTGTAAAATAGAACTTAAAACCAATAGTTCATGTCTGAAAATTTCAGATCCTATCTGTCTCACATCTCCTTTTATTCCTTATAAATAAGCTACAGATTCTCAGAATCTCAAAAAGGGGAAACTCCTAAAGACTTAGCAGGGGCTAAGTATATCCTAAGAAGGGCTATAGGAAGAACCTAGGGCCACTTCAGGTAAACCTCTTGGCAAAGTTTGGACAACTGAGAGTTCAAGGTTCTATTCATTCATTCTATTTTTCCTAAAGTTTTGAAAGCTGTAAGTAGTATGCATCAGATATTGTCAATATCTTGGGGCCATACTTAATGGACTTGCTTCCTAAGGTTATCCACCCTCATTATTTGTACGGGGTCCCATGTGCATGCAAGGTTGTAAGGGCATACTTGGAATCTGGGTACACATTTAGACAGAGCCCTTTTCCTATTGTTAGTGCTCTAGTGAGGGCTATCAGTTTCAGGTTTCTGTGATCAATTTTCTGCTGCCAGGGTTGAGGACTCAACTACCAAATCAGGGGTCACTACTGCATATCTGGCACAACAATATCCATAGTTTCTGAACAGTCATGATCAGGGGGTTCAAGACCAACTAATAACAGTGTAGCAGGATTCAGAGCTTGATTGACCTTCAATTGTATCTGGGGATTTTCACACAGCATACTCTGATACCTCAACATTTGTGAATTAGCTATAAGTTTCCTTTGTGTTTCATTATGGTTAGAACAGAGTGTGGTACAGTAACTTGAAGATTCTGTCTCAAAGTGATCTTGTTAGTTTTGCTCACTAGGAAGGCTGTAGCTGTAACAGCTTCTCAAATAAGGTCCAAGAGATTGAGTCAACACTCCTAGAACATTTCCTTGTGACTCATGAACATAGAGACTGAAAGGTTTTCTGGACATCTGGTAGACCCAGAATTGGTGACAACATCAGAGTGTTTTTTTCAAAGATCAAAAGGCTGCATCCTGTTCAAGTCCCCATTCCAATGGAGACTTTTTCATTCCTTTGATAGCTTGATACAACGGTTTTGCTAGCAGCGCAAAATTGTGGATCCATATACAACATACTTTGTGGCACCCAAGAAGGCTCTCACTTGCCTCCTGGTGGTTGGAGTAGGAATACTGCATACAGCTGCTTTGCGTTCTGGTAAGGGTCCCAGGCGTCGAATTCCGCTGGACAACTGGAATCCTAGGTATTTAACTTGTTTGGCATAATTGCACCTTAGCTCTTGAGACTTTGTATCCAGCCTCATTAAAAAGGTGCAAGAGTTCACTGGTGGCTTGTAGACATTCACTTTCTGAGTTGGTGGTTATAAGCAAGTTGTCCACATATTGAAGTAGAATTCTTTCTCCTGGAATTACTGGATAACTTGTCAAATCTTTTGCTGAGTGAGGCAAGTTCTTGAATCCTTGAGGTAATCTTGTCCAGGTGAGTTGGCCCCGCCTTCCTGTAGTGGGGTCTTGGGCTAAGCGTATGCAGAAAAAGAAAAACATCTTTTAAATCCAGAATGGTGAAATGTGTAGCTTCAGCAGAGATCAGTCCTAAGAGTGTGTAAGGATTTGGCACAACTGGATGTATAGTTCCAGCTGCATCATGCATTCTTTCTTAGATCCTGCACTGGGCGGTAATCACCTGTCCCAGGCTTCTTAACAGGAAGAAGGGGAGTGTTCCAAGGTGACTAACATTCCTTTGAAAAGTCCATACTTCAGCAGTTTCATTAAATGGCAGTGGATTCCTGCAATGGCTGGTCAGGGAAGAGGATACTGCTTCACATGCACTGGTTCCGTTTCTGGCTTGAGGATGACAATGACAGGGGCTATGTTCTTTGCTAGGCCAGGTGCATTATCTTTTGCCCATACTCCAGGTGGGGCTATAGGGTTGGCGGGTATACAGGAACTTGTTGTCTTAACTGGAGGTGTGTTATAGAACCGCTACTTCTCTTCTCGGGGAACAGTCATCACCATCAATCCAGCAGGCTCTGGGTTCACAGTCATTTGCATTTCTCTCTCTCCAGCAAAGGATATCTGTGCCTGAAGCTTTGCAAGCAGATCTCGGCTCCAAAAAGTGGAATAAGGCACTCAGGCATATGCAGGAACTGGTGCATTATTTTCTGTCCCCCTTGTTCACTCATGCCGTTCTGCAAAAAAGGCTTTGTGGCCTTAACCCCAGTAGCTCTGATAATGGTGGTGCATCTAGAAAAACACAGGGGCTACTGGCTTTAGTATTCTGCTCCTGTACCCCCTATAAAGTCCATATATTGGTCCCCTATTCTTCAGACTGACTCCTGGGGACCCAGGGAAACTGGAGAGTCCGGTCTGGCCTAGTCTTCATCCATGCTGTAGCCCTCTCAGGCTGCCACTTACTCTATAGCTGCTTCACTCTCGTGCTGAAACACTGTGCTTAGTTTTATTCTGTCTATGACTCTGCAATCAAGTACTCCCTCCTCCCCTCCTGGGGTGGAGTCAAGATACAGGCATTCACTTCTCTAATGTCCTTCTTTTTCTACAATGGGCGTACTGACTCGCACCCAGTTTTTACTTCCTCTGCTCCTTCGATATCACATTCAACAATTCACATACTTTCTGTTCAACTCTTCCAGTAACTATTATGCCCGCAAATCCATCCAGTTTCATTTCTATTTTATATCTCTCTGGGACTGACTGACAGAAATGCAAATTCTCCTGGGCTGCTGGATTGCATGGGGTATATAGTGAAGGCTGCCTGCGCTATTTAGATTGGGTCCGCAAAGCTGGACCTAGTGCAATGGTAGTTATACATTTGAAGGCATACAGCAATCAGGCTGAACTAGCAAATAAATCCCTACTTGTGCCGGGGCTTCTCTTCTCCTGCTGCGGAGGTGACTTGTGACATTTGCAGGGAGGTATCTCCCCTCCCCCCTTTTTTTTTTTTTTACTTCTCTGCTGTGGGCACATTAGTTCACGCCTACCGGGGGGTGACATCATCGGTGGACTGGGCTCCATCCCCCCCTTAAGCACTCTGAACGGAGCTACTTACAGAGAGAGAAACTGATGGGACAGGATATCTAGAGATTCTGGGGCAAAATATGGTGAACAGCAGAAACCACTCCCTTTCACATAGCATTCCTAATTGGGACAGAGACATTTGATTACCATAGTCTTCAGTAAATCCCTTACTGAAATTCTTGATCATACTTGAAAAGACACTTATTAAAAAAACCTTATTACCGTAAACATAAGCTTAAATTGAGCACAGACATACAATTTAGATACAGTTCTTAAAATATCTTATAGAGAGAACTATAGCTATCTGTTACGTATGACTAAATCTTACAGTTCAGAAAGCAGATATTCAAGAGACATGAAACGGATACTTTTCCATGGCTGTGGTGGATATCTAAAATGCATATACACCCTCTTTTTGTTTTATTTTGTTTTGTTTTGTTTTTTAAACAATAAATATGTCTTCTATCAGGTGCTTGCCACAGTAAATCAGGAAATAACGTCTTGGAATTTAAAAAAAAACAAAGTTCACTAGTACAGATTTCAAAGATAAAATCCTAACACAATTTTCTTATTCACTCAGAATTTAAACCATTCATTCTCAGGTTGCAAACTGGTACACTTCCAACCCAGAAGGCTGCACCGTCCCCCAAGGTTCTTAACCTCTATTTTTGAGGGTCAAAGGAAAAACACTTTATTTTCTCTCTCTTGTCTGTATCCGTTAGTTTTTGAAACAACAGATATACTTCCTTTATTTTAAACAAGCAAGAGACTGCTCAATCGGGAACGGCTGTCTCATTTTTCCTGTCTCATTCTTCCTGCTTGCTGGGAAACAACTTAACTGTTCACACACACACACACACACACAGAGACATGCCAGCAGAAAAAAAAAATAAACACTTTCCTAAACAATTAACATAGAAATACACCCTTATACATAATACTTTATAAGGTATTCGCTATAATATATAAGATCCCCTCTTATTCAACAAGCATATTCAATCAAAACCAGATATTGCAGAAACAAAATTTCAATCATTTTTTTAAGTTGCAAGCTGGCTTAAGATGCTTCATTGTCCTGTAGATCAAAGGAAAAAACAAAAGCAGTTTCCTGAATTTTTCTATCAGTTCCTATTTAAACCATTACTAAAGATTTGTTCTCACTTGGTCGCCCACATACAGGAATTCGAATAAGAACTTAACCCTTTCCAGGCTAAGCCCCAAAACTATCGGGACCCACAATCCTGACTAAACATTCTTATTAAATGATAACATTCTTATTACATGACCATAGCAGAAGGAACATCACTATTAAAACAAAGTGAATAAGAACAGGTATAATTGTCCTAAAATAAGCTCTAATTCGTCCAGCAGCAGAACGTTGAAAACATGCCATCATAGGGTTAAAAAGGCATCTCTGCTCAGACACGCCCCTTGTCAGTCTCACACTTACTGTAGGAAAAGCTCTGACTGAGTGAGACATGGTCTTGATTTTTCAGTGAGTCAAGCGGTAAATTGTCATAAATTACCCAACTGAATATAATCTTACATTATACTAGAAGGGGAACTCGTGATTTTAACAGATACCAAACAAACAAAGACACATAGAATGACAAACATGCTAGCATTTAGCAACGTATCCCAAAAACAGCCCAGTCCTGTCTCTTCTGACTAGGCTATCAAAATCAAGAAGACGGTGGTTTGGCCCTGCGCATACTCATACAGGGTTACTCGGACCGCCTTGAGAGCTCTCTTACCAAATGCAAATTCAAACTTCAAATTCCGAATGGCGGCAAGGTTACTTGAACCGCCTTTGAGAGGTGATCAGGCTCTCTTACCAAATACAAATTCCAAGTTACAAGTTACAAGTTCATGCAAGATTCAAATGGCAGTACTGCTCTTTCTTATCTGTCTAGACACATGCTAAAATCAAAACTCTACTCACCGGATTCCGTCCTCAAAGTTCCCAAGCAAGCGCATGAGTTGGACCTCGGACTCCCCTCACTCGGGTTCGAGGTGTTGGCTCCAGCCGGGTCCGGCACACTCCGAGGCCTGGCCAGCTCCCTCCGATGCAAGGGACCGGCGGCACCAAGGAGCGAGCCCACGTCAGAAGGGCGCGATCCCGGCAGGACCCAAACCTGTAGAGGCGGAAAGTCGTGGTATATTGCCCTGTATACCCTCTATTACCACACCTTCCCAGTCCAACGCACCAAGAATATGTAGCAGCAGAGTGCAGACAAACCAATAATACCAGGAGTCTGTTCAGAAGGTCCAAATCATTTATTTGTGCACAAGTCTCAAGCAGAATCAAATTCAAAATGGCTGAGCAATGTTCTCTGGCAATACAACAACTTTTATAGACTTTTGCTCTATTCTAGGTATAGAAAAACATTTCATTGGTCCCGGTAACCTCCCGTACCTCTTCTATTGGTCCCGGTACTGATATGATTATCCAATTATGTTCTTTGAGTGGGCTCAGAACCTGCTCACCCCCCTTCTAGTCCCAATTACAATGGTCAGTTCACCAACTTGTTACTTTCCTACTTTCAAGGCTATTGGGCTAGTTAATACGTGCAGGGAAGCAGGGCTCTGTAACCTTTCTGTCAGCAGTTTTAATTAAATCCCTTACAGCTGTATTTTCTTATCAGTGGCTTTTAAACATATTTTTCTGTATTTTTCCAGGTTCAGTTCTGCTTATCTAAGCTAATTCAATTGCTTTACTGAGTTCTAATTCTATAATAGCAGCATATTGGGGGATGTGCAATTCCTATGGGCCTCTTCACAGGCTTCATTTACAGGTCAAGCTAGTTAGGCTTGTCTGATTAGTTCAATTAGCATGGAGCATAGGCCTTCGCCTACCACAGGGACAGTGACAGTTTTGGACCAGATTCATACTAACTTAGCAGATTTGACCTTCTTATATCCAGAAACCCCAGTATAACGAAGATGAGTGTTCCAAAGAAGAGCAAAACCTACCACTTTCATGATGAATGGGAAATGGACTACTTCTTCATCATGGTGAAAGGCAAGTGGTGTTGTCTAATTTGTAATGCCCCAGCATCCTTCCCCGAAAAGGGAAATCTGGAACATCATTATAAGGCTCTGCATAGTGTGGTGAGGAGGACGCTGCAGAGGAAATGGAATGGCAGGGAGAGGAGCCCTGTTCCTTTAAATCTAGAGAGAAAAGCAGTTCCCATAGAAACCACAAGCCTCCAGGGCAGAGTATTCCGAGTGCTAAGCCCTGCCCACCTAGGGACGTCAGGGCTAGGTTGAGCACTGATGAGCTGCACATGGGCAGGAAGAAAGGCGTAGTGCCTGAAAGGCAGCAGTTTAAAAGTGTTTCAGTTTTAGAACAAACAGAAACACAGCAGAGAGAAACGAAGCAGAGAGAAATGCAGCAGAGAGGAACAGAAAGGAAGCAGCAGCAAGATGAGCAGGTAGTGTTTGGAGTCCGTGGAGTTCCAGAAGCAGTTCAAGTAAGGGAAGCTGATTCTGAAGGGAACGAGCCTGGAATCAGAAGCTTGCTGGGTTTTGAAGCAGGTACTTTAGTTCCATTGAAAAGAGGAGCTTCAGGAAGAGACCTGGCTGATTCACATGCAAGAGTAAAGGAAAAACAAAGGGTGTCTGGAACCCAGGGCAGGCAACAGTTTCCAGGACAAAGAAGTGTTTCCAGGTGGGGAAGTAGTTCAAGGCAGCATTTAAACCCTGAAGGTAATGAAAATGTCTTTTCTTTAATTCCTAACCAAAGCCAGGCTGAAGGCATTGTTAAAGAATTAAGAGACAGTGCTAAACGCTGTGTGCCCCTGAACTCTGGAAAGCAAACCTTTATTAAGCCTAGAACTTATGCCAGTGACTGCCAAACCTCCACTCTAACAGAACTTGCTAACTTGTTGAAAGGGAGAGAAACTCCGTTGCAAGAGCCTGTGGCTGGAGACCATAGGGAACAGCTGTTGTTAAGATTGCAGGAGCTGATAAGGCAGGAGAATAACCAGTCAGCTGATATTCAGGATAGACACAGCGAATCTGGAAATGAAATGGATATAGATTTGCTGGAGGATCCTAATGGTTCAGATATAGAAGAAATGCAGTGTTCTCTGTGTCTGGCCAAGAGCATGAATAGCTGCTGATTCTTTGCCTATGTAAAAGACTGTATCAGGAAAACCATTTAAGGACTTGTGCTGTGCATGGCTTGGAGAAAGGAAGCTGTTGAAAAGAATGACAAGTGTTGGTCTTCCAACTTGTACAAAGTAAAAATCCTGTTTGAAAGTGAATAACAAGAAGCTAATCTGGAGAACAGATTGAGCTTTAAAAGCTTGTTCCTCACGGGAAGTGGAAAGCTGATGTTTTAAAAGGAAATCCTGTATTTTTGTGTTCAACCTGTTTTCACATTCTTGTTTGCCTTATTGGAGAGTTTATCCAATTTCAGTTGAGGTTTTTGAATTCAATGCGGGAGGGAAACCCCGAAATAAAATTCTCTGTTTTGCCTATTTACCGTGTGGTCACACTCCTTGCTCTAAAAACTACATTACC
The DNA here is from genome assembly GCA_033557465.1 of Ichthyophis bannanicus. Classification (NCBI taxonomy): domain Eukaryota; kingdom Metazoa; phylum Chordata; class Amphibia; order Gymnophiona; family Ichthyophiidae; genus Ichthyophis; species Ichthyophis bannanicus. The sequence goes on along the minus strand of CM066034.1, from coordinate 744,367,688 downwards.
CAGCAGCCTTCCTTGGCGGCCATCTTGGACAGTAATTGTAGAGAGTAAGACAGGCAAGTTCTCCTGCTCTTAGGCTACAGCCTGGATGAGTAGGTGCGACAATAGCAATAAGTTTGATGCTGATTTTCCACCCAAAAGTGAAATTCGTACACTGAAGCTCAAAGAACTTGCTACTCAGCAACAGTTGATGGCAAAGCCATGGTCACATTCGGTCAAGGTCAGCAACCTGATCGCAAAAAAGAAATGCAAACCTTTCACTGAAGGGGAATTTGTAAAAGATTGTTTTCTTGAAGCAGCTGACAATCTTTTTGAAGGATTTAAAAATAAGAAAGAGATCATAGCTGTTATTCAAGATGTACAATTGTCAAAAAACACTGTCGTGTGGCGAATAGAAAAGATGTGTGGATACACAACTGAACAATTGTTGGAGGATGTTTCAAATTGTGTTGCTTTCTCACTCCAACTGGATAAATCTACAGACATAAGAGACATAGCCCAGTTACTAGTCTTTATCCGGGTGAGTTTTGAAGACTTCATTGTTAAAGAATAACTACTTGGAATGATTTCTTTAAAAGGGAGAACTACCGGTCAGGAAATATTCAGTTCTTTCCATTCTTTTGTGACCAAGTGTAATCTTCCATTGCATAGACTTGTTTCCATCACTACTGATGGAGCAAGAGCAATGACAGGTGAGGTTAACGGTTTCATAGCCCTCTGTAGACAGCATGACGACTTCAAAGATTTCCTTTCTTACCATTGCATCATTCACCAGCAAGTTTCGGCAAGCAAGATACTTAATACAAAAACTGTCATGGACATCACTTTCAAAATTGTAAATTCAGTTTGTGGAAGATCACTTCAAAGATGGCTTTTCAATCTTACTCTTGATGAAGGGGCAGCGGAAATCATTTTGCACACAGGTGTAAGGTGGCTAAGTAGGCACAAATTTCTACAAAGATTTCGTGATTTGCTGAATGAAATAAGATGTTTTTTGAAGGAGAAGGGAGATGACCAAGCAGAGTTGGAAGATGAGGAGTGGTTATGTGATCTGGCATTTCTCGCTGACTTTACAGGCAAACTAAGTTATATGAACTTTGAACTACAAGGTAAAAACAAATGCATTGGCGAGATGATGAGTACAGTTTCATCCTACAAGAGCAAATTTGAGCTAATGATGACTAACCTTGCAAACAACACTTTTGATCATTTTCCTAATATGCAGGACCATCTTGGACAATATCCAAATTTTGTTTTTCAGAACGAGAAGTATGTAACAGAAACCTGTTCTGTTATCCAGGAATTCAAAAATAGATTCTGCGACTTCCAAAAAATTGGAACAGTTGTAGAGTACTTGTCATACCCATTCAAAGTAGATGTGGACATTAAAGAAACTGCAGCTGCTATCAGTAAAAATTACTCATTGAACAAGCCATCTCTTGAAAACAAAATATTAACCATTAAAAATGACATCTTTCTCAAGACCCATTCTGAGCAAGAATCGTTTTGTAAGCTAGTGGCTAGAGACAAATTTCCCAACTTGAGAAGATACAGTGAAGCTGTACTACACTCCTGTTTTGGTTCAACTTATTTGTGTGAATCTGCATTTTCCCATCTTAAAATGACAAAGCTTACACAACGTTCCAACATGACAGATGAACATCTCCAGGATTCCCTGAGACTGGCCCTCATGCAATATTCACCCAACTTCAAAAAGCTGGTGGATGAAATGCAGGCTCAGACGCCTCACTAATGAGCAAGAGCGAAATATTAAAGATTGTGCAAGATCAGCCTGGATCAATACTTGACCTAAATTTAACACAAATTACTCAATAAAAGTTAAAGAAAGTTATTAAGACAGTTAAAGAAAGTTATTATTCAATAAAACTTTAAGAAAAAATGTACTTTACATTTCTCCTTGCAGTTCTCTCTTTTGTTTTTGCTTAATTTGCTTAACAGCTGATCACATCCAAGTAAATGACAGAAGGTTCAGTAAAAATGGGGGGGGGGGGGCAGAATCCTCCAGCTTTATTGGGTTAAAATTTAATTTGAAACTAATTTGAAACTTAATTTTCGTGGTGGTAGATCACCGGCACTTTTGGCCAGATAAAATAGATCATGACCTGTTTGAAGTTAGACATGCCTGGTTTACACCATCAAAATATTGCAAGACTAGGGGGCATGCAATGCAGCTACAGGGTAATCTATCTAAGAGTAATAAGAGAAAATATTTTTTCACTCAACATGTAATTAACTCTGGAATTTGCTACCGGAGGATGTAGTAAAAGCTGTTAATGTAGCCGGGTTTAAAAAAAGGTTTGGACAAGTTCCTGGAGGAAAGGTCCATAAACCATTATTAAAGTGGACACAGAATATCCACTGCTCGCCCCAGTATAAGCTTTGTGGAACCTATGTCTTTTGAGAAAACTGCTAGGTACTTTTGACCTAGACTGGCCACTATTGGAAACAGGATACTGGGCTTGATGGACCTTGCTCTGACCCAGTACGACATATCTTATGTTCTTATGAAGGGGGAAGAGGGAAGGAGGGAAAAGAGGAGAGGGGCAGGGGAGGGGAGGGGAAGGGAAGGGAAGGGGGAAGGAGGAGAGGGGGAGAAGGAGTGTGAGGAGGGGGGAGGCAGAGGGGAAAGGGGGTAGGAGAGAGGGGGGAAGGAGGGGAAGGAGAGGGAAACAAGGAGTGGGAGGTGGGAAGAGAGGGAGGGAGGAAATGGGGAGGGGGATGGAAGGGGAAAAGGAGGGGGAAGGGAAAGGGAAGAGAGAGGAAAAAGGGGAGACCTGCCAAAATAAAGACCAAGTGAAAAAAATAACTAAAAGAATAAAAAGATAAAAAAGAACATAACTTAATAATAAATAAATGAATAAACAAATAAATAATAAAAACCCAACTAAAATCCTCTTAAAACCAGTCATAAAAGCACTGTAAAATCAATATCTTGGTTAAGTCCATTAGGTGTCAGGGTGTTAAGTTTGAAGATGTATCTTTATTGGAGACGCAGCAGAACTTTGGGGTATGTTTACTAAGCAGTCTTAATGGGCAGCCGGCGTTAGTGTGCAGGATGCCATATAAGGAGTGGGCGTGTCGGTCTTAACGTAGCATTTCTGGTTACCGTGCGATAAAGGGAGCCGTGGCACATCAATGCACAATAGCCTGAAGTAGGCGTGCTGACCAACAAGCACAGCAAGAGAGGGGTAGCACAATGGTCAATACATTGACTGCTGAACCAGGGGTCATGAGTTTGATCCCCCAGTGGGGTTAATGAGCAAGGCTGTCTGAGACATTGCCCTTTACTATAAAGCAGTGCTGCTAGAGGCATTTTCCTTTTTACTTTAAAGCAGTGCTGCTGGAGGCATTTTCCTTTTTACTTTAAAGCAGTGCTGCCAGCAAAAACACCCTCACAGTGCTGTAATCTTCATGTGCAGTGCATCATGGGTACAAGTGGATTAATCCTATCCTGGTAACCACAGCAGACAGTTCATGTGGTGACCTGCAGTCCTTCTGTAGCCAACCAGGAGTTTGTTCAGAGCTGTAGCCCACTGGTTACTTCACTGCCTGTAAAGCCTAAAGGTTGTGGGTTTGATCCCACAGTGGGGTTATTTATTGGGGCAGTTCCTTTTTTTTAAATTTAAATTAGTACTGCCAGCAAAAACACCCTCACAGTGCTGTAATCCTCAGGTGCCCCATAAGGCGCCTTATAAGACACCTTAAGGTTATAGCACTGTGAGGGTGTTTTTGCTGGCAGTACTAAGTTAGATTAAAAAAAGAAACTGCCCCAGACAGCCCTAATAAATAACCTCACTGTGGGATCAAAGCCACATCTTTTGGCTCCACAGGCAGTGAAGTAACCAGTAGGTTAATGCTCTATAGCTACAAACAAACCTCTGGCTGGCCACAGAAGGACTGCAAGTCACCACACAAACTGTCGCTATTGTTACCAGGATATAGTTAAGCCACTCGTACCCATGATGCACTGCACATGCAAAGCAGCAGTCTACAGATGATCACAAGATGGGGTATGCACCCCCACAGCACCTAGGCCTGGTAGGGGGTACTGACCGTGCGCATTACTGGCACAGAGGAGCTACAGACCGTCACATTGTGCGGGTACTGTGCTCACCCTGAGGGTGAGGTGGGTCGCCCAGCACCAGGTCCACAGCACCTGCCCACCTTGAGATAAACTATGCTGCAGGTCCCCATTAGTGCCAGTGTGTGATAGGTAGTTCTTTCAGACACATTTACGATACACCTGTGCCCATATGTATATCCTAGTCATGTCTTGCCATTGTGGACTATGATGCACCAGAATAGTGCATATTCTCTGTGGGTGCCATGGCCACATGATTCGGGGGGAGGGGGGGGGTGTTTGGACCCATAGGCAGATTATGTAGTACCACCAAACTTGCTCTCTGTGGATCAGGGTGGGGGGAACAGGATCTCCCCCCAACAGATCCACATTCTACAGCCCTGCCATGGTGGCAGTGGAGGAGACCAACAACACCAGTCCTGCTGGAAAACAGATGCACTACAGGGCAGTCAGTGCAGATCTGTAGCATTCCATAAGGCAATAGCAGACAGACAGTAGGCCTGGAAATGCTCAGCTGCCCCCCACCACTGTCTGACAGTCTCCAGCCGCTGCACCCTGCAAGGTGTTCTAGCCATACACATACTAACTGCAGACAGTCTGCTAGCTAGGCCACAGTGCATATTCCTGGAGAAGATGTGTGCACCCAAAACCGGGATGTGAGCACACCCACCAAACAGATAAATCAGTGATTGGACCCCCAAAAAGAGAACCCAAATATATCACTTGAAAGAAGGGCTATGTAGCACTATGGGGGAACCTAGCCATGCCATGGTCACTGCTCAGTCAGGGTGAGAGTGACCTCCCAGCAGGACATGCTGTAGCCACCCTGTCTGTGCAGGTGGTGGCCGGGCACTACAATGTCCCAGCCAGTGCCCTATGCCCTGTGCAGATGCATCCTGCCCAGGCCGCCCTGTCTGGGCTTTACCCACAGTAGCTTGCTCCTCATTATGCACATTGGCAGGCCAATACTGGCAACAGTGCTAGCAGTGTGGGCTGAGGAGGGTGTTGGCAGCCACCACACACTGGATAGACAGACACACACTCCCCACACCTATGCCAGCATTGTGCAACTATAGAGGTGTTTGGCAGCCCTGGCCACCGCACCAGTCCTGGGCACAGTGCAGGCATGGCTATGGTACGCAATAATGTAGGAGTCACTCCCCAGGGTGGTAAACACTGTCAGACACAAGACCTGTAGCACACTCCACAGACATCAGAAAGGTTGCTATGATGCAGCTCAATCAGCAAATTGTGCTTAACTTAGGAATTGCTGTCTGCCAGTAATCATAGCAACCTTTTGATAGATGTGTACCATATTCCCAGGTTTATGGTGGCATTGCTAAGGTATGCAAGTGCTAGTATTGGGAGATGTACACAGGGCCCAAAATCCTGCCTCTACAGGTGGCTTTGAATGATGGAGCCTGTGGGTGTGGGTGAGTCTGCCCCTGTTGGCCGCTGCTCTAGGGCAGAGGTTCCCAACTCCGGTCCTGGTGAGCCAAACCCTGTTCGGGTTTTCATGCTATCTGTAATGAATATGCATGAGATACATCTGCATACCATGGGGGCGGTGCATAGAAATGCAGCACAGCCATAGTTATTGGAGACAGCATGGGACCTGAATGGTGTTTGGCCCTCCAGGACTGCTTTTGGGAGACTCTGTTCTAGGTAATGCGCATGTTTATGGTGTCTGTGCTCTGTAGGGTAAAATGTAGGCGTTTTGGGCATGTTTACATTATCTGCACTAAAGGTTCTGTCTGTATTACCGCATTTTAGTAGTGGGTAAAATATGGGGACTGGGTTGGCAGGAGCCACAGCTGGGACTTGAACCTGTGACCTTTTGCTCCTGAACACAGTGGCTGTGTGCCCTGCACCACCATGTTGCCACAGAGGCAATGCATTCCCTGGAGATACCATGACTGTTTGTCAGACAGAGCCTGTCTGTTGCAGTGCACTGCACCCACCTAAACAGGGCTGGGCCATGATCTACTGTGGGCAGCAGCCACTGCCCCCTCCACCACCAGTACCCCTCTGTCACCATGCTGACATGCCCTTCTGCTGGTGGTGCTGGTGGTGCGCAGTCTCTGGCCATCCAGTGTGTGGGTAGGCGGCTGCCTATGGTGTGGGTTCTGGGGTAAGGGTGCCTACATAGATGTCCACGCTTCCCCCCAGCACCGCCTGCAAATGTTCTGTACCCTTGGGGGTACCTGCTGGGTACTATTCCCTGTGACACTGTGGGAAACAATCTCGTGCCTGTGTTGGGCCCTCATCAGTTGCTGTCTGGCTGCTCTACTATTTCAGAATTCGTATGGGCCACCTAGGCATCACCCTAGTCCGCACTGTGGCCCAGCTGCACCACAGCATGTGCCACCTGCAGCCCTCTGTGTCCCCTTTTCCAGCATCTGTCCAGTTGCCCGTTCCGACATGCCCACCCTGCTGTTGCGGGACATGTGCATGCCATAGTTAACCTGTCCAGTAACAAGGGAAAGCCCTGATCAGCGTTATCTCACTGTGGGATCATTCACCTTGTATGGGGACAGAGCATAGCCCCTTCCAAAATTGATATCTTTTTTTTTTGGAGCTTTCTCGGTAGTGTTTTTTGATGTTTCCCATTGATATCACTATTGCCCAGCTAGGTTATGTTTTTTTTCCAGTTTGTTCAGGTCATTTTCAATGTTTATCTGCCCTTTTGTTCTGTGCACATGTATCACACTTATCACCTTTTGTAGGTTTCCCTGGCTTTGCTGTACATTGCTGATGGAAATGGTTTCTCTTCCCTTTAAATCTACTCTAACGCCAGGGTTTCACTGGTGTTAGTTTTCAGCCCTGAAATCCACAGTGTTAGTGTGCAGGGAGCCTCTTCCCTCCCTCTCTCCACCCATTGACCCCTTCTCTCCGCCCCTGGGGAGCCTTCTTCCGCCCTCAGGGAGCCTTTACTCCGCCTTCAGCTCTCGTTTGCACTGCTGAGCTCCGCTGAGCACGTTAGCACGCGATAAGGTACCTTATCGCATGGTAAAGCGCCATTATCGTGCAATAAGGTGCCTTATCGCGCGCTAACGTGTCAGAGCGCACATTAAGACGGTTTAGTAAACATACCCCATTGTCTATATCTCGTCCTCTCCAATGCGGTTTTACCACCTTCAACACTAGAAATTTCAAGTCGATAACTGAATGGTTGTAATTCAGCCAATAGTCAACCAAAGGTTTATCCATTGCCCCATGTCTAATACAGCTTTTATGTTCTATGATGCGTGTCCTTACATTCTGCTTCGTCTTTCCCACATAAGAGTCCACAGGGACACATAATAAATGACAAATTCCGACTCACAGTTCGAAAAATCGTCAAACTTAGACCATAATTTAGAAGGGTGTTAAAAAGAATCTTTTACTACCAAACAGTGGGCACATACAGAGCATCAGTCACAGTGAAAATGGCCATGCACTTTGAGGCATGAGCGGGGTCTGGATAATGCTGAAGGAACCAGAATATTTCTTAAAGTCTGATTCCTCTTGTAAGCAATGATCGGACGTACAGTAGAGTGCTCAGAGACGCTATGGAAGATAACAAATATCACTCATCATTCAGAATGCGTGCGATTTCATGTAAAAGATTAGAGAAGGTCAGCATGCACACCAATTTCCCCACATCCTGAGTCTCTTTTTTTACTACTACTACTGAGCATTTGTATATAGTGCTACAAGTCGTATGCAGTGCTGCACAGACATATAAGAGACAGTCCCTGCTCATCAGAGCTTACAATCTAGTCAAGACAGACAACACAGAAGGTGTAGACAGGGATAAAACAAGGGGGAAAGGTAAAGAAACAAGGAGATCAATTGAGTCAAGATCCAAAAGCAGCACTGGGAATATGGCTGCCTGGACTGTACTAGGGGCAGGTACGGGCTCTATGGTAGACGCTTTTCGGGCAGAAACGTCTGCAAATCTATTTCCTCGTGAAACCTCCCCTTCCCCTGCATGATGACCTCGGCGGTGCATTACTGCAACTTGTTTGGGGGCCCACACAGCTTCCAATAATGTCAGTATCTCAGGACCATACTTGATGGACTTGCCTCCTGAGGTTATCAACCCTCGTTCCTTGTACAGGGCCTCATGAGCATGTAATGTTGTCAAGGCGTACTTGGAATCTGTGTACACATTCAAGCGGAGTCCTGTTCCTATTATCAGTGCCCTAGTGAGGACTATTAGTTCAGCCTTCTGCGCTGAAGATTCAACTACCATGTCCAGGGTCACCACTGCATAGCCAGCACGACGTTGTCCATTGATGACAAGACTGCTTCCATCCATGAAGAAAGTTCATTCAGGGTCGTTCAATGGAACATCAGTTAGGTCAGGGCGACTTGAGAATACAGTGTCCATTATTTCCAGGCAATCATGATCCGGAAGGCCTGGTCCGATTGGCAACAGCGTGGCTGGGTTCAAAGCTTGACTGACGATCAACTGCAATCGGGGATTCTCGCACAACATGCTCTGGTACTTCAGCATGCGGGAATTTGTGAACCAATAATTTCCTTTGTGTTCCATAAGGGTTAGAACAGAGTGTGGTACGGTAATTTGGAGATTCTGACCCAGGGTGAGCTTGTCAGCCTCACCCACCAGAAGGGCTGTAGCTGCAACAGCCCTCAGGCATGGCGGCCATCCTTTTGCGATGGCATCCAGTTGTTTTGATAGATAGGCTACAGGTCATTGCCAAGATCCGAGAGATTGAGTCAATACTCCTAAAGCATTTCCACTTGACTCATAGACATAGAGGCAAAATGGTTTCTGTACATCTGGCAGGCCCAAAGCTGGTGATGACATCAAGGCTGCCTTCAACGATCTGAATGCCACATCCTGTTCTGGGCCCCACTCCAGGGGAGATCGCTCCATTCCTTTGGTGGCCTGATACAATGGCTTCGCCACCAGTGCAAAATTGGGTATCCATATTCGACAATGGCCTGCAGCTCCCAGGAAAGCCCTCACCTGCTTTCTGGTGGTTGGGGTAGGGATGCGAGACACTGTTTCCTTGTGCTCCAGCCCCAATTTCTGAATCCCTTTGGACAGATGGAATCCCAAGTATTTAACCTCAGTTTGGCATAGCTGCGCCTTGGCTCTTGAGACCTTATATCCGGCTTCATTCAACAGGTGCAAGAGATCACTGGTGGCATTCACGCATTCATTTTTGGAGTTGGTGGCTACTAGCAGGTCATCTACGTACTAAAGAAGGACTCTCTTCCCTGGAGTCACAGAATAACTTGAAAGATCCTGATTGAGGGCAGCACTGAAGAGGGTAGGCGAGTTCTTGAATCCTTGGGGTAATCGAGTCCATGTGAGTTGGCCTCGCCTCCCTGTGATGGGGCCTTCCCATTCAAACGCAAACAAGAGTTGACTGGTCGGTGCTAATCGTATGCAGAAGAAAGCATCCTTTAAATCCAAGACGGTGAAGTGAGTAGCCTCAGCGGGGATCAGTCCCAGGAGAGTATAAGGGTTTGGTACTACTGGATGTATGGCTACAACTGCATTATTCACTCATCTCAAGTCTTGCACTGGGCGGTAGTCACCTGTCCCAGGCTTCTTGACTGGAAGGAGGGGGGTATTCCAAGGCGATTGGCACTCCCTGAGAAGTCCATGCTTCAATAATTTCATTAAATGACAGTGAATTCCTTCAATCGCCGGTCGCGGGAGAGGGTATTGTCTCACATGCACTGGTTCCACTCCTGGTTTGAGGGTGACAATGACAGGGGCTATATTCTTTGCTAGGCCAGGAGGATTATCCTCCGCCCATACCTCAGGCGGAGCTGAGATTATGGTGGGTATAAGGGGACTGGCTGCCTTGATCGGAGATGCACTGTAGAACCGCCATTCTTCTTCTCGGGGGACAGTTAACACCATCAGGCCAGCAGGTTTTGAGTTTAGAGTCATTTCCATTCCTCCCCCTTCAACAAAGGATATCTTCGCCTGGAGCTTAGCGAGCATGTCTCGGCCCAAGAGGGGGATTGGGCATTCAGGCATATACAGGAACTGGTGTGTTACTTTCTGCCCCCCTAATTCACAGGTGCGGTTCTGCAAAAAGAGTTTGGTGGTTCTGGTTCCAGTAGCGCCGACGATAGTGACGGATCGAGAAGACAAAGGGGCCACTGGTTTGGCCACTACCAAATGTTCGGCCCCCGTATCCACCATAAAGTCCATATATTGGTCCCCAGTCTTCAAACTGACCATAGGCTCCTGGGGACCCAGAGGAAACTTGGAGCTCGGTCTGGCCTAGTCTTCATCAATGCTGTAGCCCTCTTCGGCTGCCATTCCCTCTATAGCCTCTTCTTGTTGGAACTGTGCGTGATGCATTCCTCCCCGACTCTGAGATTGTCCCCCTGCTCTTCATGTATTCCCTCCTCCCCTCCGGGAGGCGGAGTCAAAGTATGGGCATTCATTCCTCCAATGTCCTTCTTCTTTACAGTGGGCGCACTGATTTGCGCCCAATGGGGGCCGACCATCTCCTTGGCCCCTTCCACGTCCTCGAGTCCTTTGGTTAGAGAAACTTTCTCTTCGTCGTTCAACTAAAGCTGCAGCAAGGAAATCAGCTTTCTTCTTCATTTTACGTTCACTTTCCTTCTGACGTTCTTGATCACGATTCACAAACACTTTCTGAGCAACTTCCATTAACTGGGCCGCATTCATGCCCGCAAACCCTTCTAACTTCTGCAGTTTCCGTTTTATATCTCCCTGGGACTGACTCACAAAGGCTGCATTTACCATGCGCAAATTTTCCTGGGCCGCTGGATCATATGGGGTATAAAGTCTGTAAGCTTCAGATAAGCATTCATAAAATGCCACTGGGCTCTCATCCAGGCGCTGAAGGACTTCTGAAACTTTTCCGATATTCATGGCTTTCTGGCCTCCTTTCTTCAGGCCTTGCAGTAGGGCCTGATGGAACTGAGTAAGGGCCGCCGCACCACTCACACTGTTCGGATCCCATTTAGGATTGTCATTTGGAAAATCCGCGGTGGCTGCTTGGCGGGGATCTAGATCTCTTTCTCCTACAGGGTTTTCTTCTAACCATCGGGTGGATGCTTGCACAATATGTGCTCGTTCTTCAGTAGTGAAGAGGGTAGACAGGAGCTGGCGGCAATCAGACTAGGTAGGCTGATGGGTCTGCATAATACTTGACATTAATTCAGCTAATTCTTGGGGCTTTTCAGTATAGGATGCATAATGCGTTTTCCAGTTCAATAAATCTGTAGTGGAGAAGGGCACATAAACGAGACTGGCTAGCCCCACCACAACCTGGTCCTGTTCATTAAGGATAGGTAGTCCTGGGACCTGGCGTAATGACATCACATGACCATCCCTCTGGCTTGCTGTCGTACTTCTGAGGGCATAATGCAGTCTGGCCTGCTGGTATTCAGCTCCCCTGCTTTGATCTTTGGCAGTAGGTGCCCCCGAACTGGCAAATTAATCCCTGCTTGCAGTGTCATTGGTGGACTGCGGCCCTCCCGAGGCACTCTGGACGGAGCAGGGGCTCCCGCTCGGGAGGGGCTGTGCCTCCTCCTGTTGCGGAGGTGGCTGGTGGGCTAGGGGTAAATCAGCGGGAGGGGGTTCCTCTGTGCCGGGCTCAGCCTGGGGTCGTGGCGGAGCTGAGGGGACTGGCCTATAGAGGAACTGGGGTGGATGGGTCAGAATATCTGGCGATTCCGGGGCAGAATAAACAGACAGCTTCTCTTCTCTAGACCTCTGGGCCCCCCTTGTGGTCGCTACCAATATCCTACACTGTTCCTCATGGCAGCGCTTTATCCAGGTGGGCTCCTTTTCGCAAATACTTAACCAGGAATCTATATAGGGGAACTGGTCAGGGTGTTTCTTATGCACAATCTGATGAACTAGGGATACAATTCTAACATCCAAAGTACCACCAGGGGGCCACACGGTGACCATCACCGACCACTCCCTGTCACAGAGTATTCCTAATCAGGACGGAGACATTTTTACTCCGTAGTCTCCATCAAATGCCTTCTTGAAATTCTTGATCATACATTTCAGCGGAGTTTGCGTGGACTCCGACCCTCCCATAATGACATACACAACAACAGACAGTAGGGGCGGGTGGTCGGGCTGTAGGTAAGGGGTCTGTACAGCCCTAGAAACAAATAGGTAGACAAACACCGAACACTTCCTCCTTTTCACGACCTGGGTGCGGTCACCTGGCCAGGAACTGCGCTACTCAGGAGTCCGCTCTCACTTGGTCTGTGTTTCAAGACCTCTCATTCATACACACAACCAAACATGCTAGCAGCGTTTCCCAAATTCCCAGGCCTACCTTACTAACCAACAGCAGCCAGTCTCGCGCATACTCATGCAAGATGTACTCGGACTGCTGATTAACCAAGGGCAGAAGTTTCGGCCTCGCGCATACTCATGCAAGGCGTACTCGGACTCGCCCTGAGAGGTGATCAGGCTCTCAGTCTCGCGTATACTCATACAAGAAGTACCCAAAGCTAGCTGACTGAGGAGCAAAGAAATTTCTACTCACCGGATCCGGTACCCGCTACAGAACCAGTTCTTGGGTTGAATCCTGGACTCCTCTCGGGTTCGGAGGTGTTGGCTGGCCGGACCCAGTAGCCCGCCGAGGCAAGGCGGAACCCTCTCCGATACAAGAGGATCGGTGGTGCCTGAGGTTTCCCCTGCGGTCGGACGGACACGGTTCCAACCAGGCCAAACCTTGAGGCGGTAATACGTGGTATACTCACTTGAATACCATCCACTACTCGCACTTCCCAGCCAACGCACCAGGAAATGTAGCAGCAAAGTGCATACAATGAATAAAACCAGGAGTCAGTTCAGGGTCCAAGCCAATTTATTGTGCACAGGCTCAGACAGGAGAATATCCAAAAAGGACTGAGCAATGGGGTACAGGTGTGAATTCCTTATATACAATCTTTACAGTTTGATCCAAGCAAACTTTCTATTGGTCCCAATGCCCCTTGCACCTGTCCAATCGGGGACCCTCTCTGGGCCTAGCTCCCTGTTCCTCCTTCTCAGGCTATTCTAACAAAGGCATAGTCTTAGATATTGATACATTTCTACTTTAAGGACATTTCTAGCTCAGAGAATGCAAGACTAGTTCTAGCATCAGCATAAAGGAATTATACAAACTTTTCAAAAGCAGTCTAAAGCAGTTTAAGGCAGTTTCTCAGACTCTGGTTCTTCTCAGCACTATTCCCAGATGGGGGTTAGGATCTAGGCCTAGTTTACAGGCCATAGCCTACCACACCCTGAACCTAACATTGATCTAGACACAGTCCCTGGATCCTGAATCTGCAGCGACCTGCAGCTCTAGGACATTACTTTTACGCAGGGTCCTTTTCTAAATTTAGTCACAATTCCATAGGTCTGACTATGAGCTGGGCCACATTCCCTGGGGTCTAATGAAACAGGATACAGACACCAAATTCTGACTCAGATTCCATCCATTTAGGCTTAGAACTTAAAATGTCACACAGTGAACTTGTCTGGTGAGAGCTGTGCAGAACGCTTTGAGGCCGCAATGCCTTCCTATTTATAGACCTGTAAAAGAATCATTCTTCAGGATCACCTTTTTCCGCTTTCTTCCTAAGACAAAAGCTGCATCCAGTAAGTACTAAAGCAATATAATTTTTCTTGGCGTTCAAAATCCACTTGCAAAATAAATATAAGACCTGTCTATTATTTTACAGAATTTTGTTCATTTGTTTTTATATTTTCAAGAAAGAACATGTTGATGAGGTTCTTTCTTTTGAGTTTTTAGACTGTGGTTTGTGGCTTTGTTAGTTTCCTGCTGGTGAGCTATTGGCTCTGAATCAGGGGATTATGCTGTGTAATAGTCTCTTGCAATGGTCTGGGTCTCTCCACACTGTGGAGCAGATTGAAATTTGTTCTATAATCCCACAGCTGGGAGACTTATCTTTGGGTCTTCCTGACTGTTTTTTCATTGATATCATTGTTCTAGGTACTTGCAGTTGCTGGATTAGGGTCTGGACTCACAGAAGCAGTTGTTGTGAATCCTTTTGAAGTTGTGAAGGTTAGCTTGCAAGCCAATCGCAATGCTTTTACAGAGGTAAAGTAAAAAATATTTCCGTTTTTAATACTGCTATATGAATTTTATTGGACATATATGTTTACTATATATGTTTTCTGTTTGGAAATGATTACCCTTTACTCCCTGAAGCTATCAATAACCCATGCATTAATCTTATGCATTGTGCACAATGATATATAATTCTGTGTAATTTATAGCACTAAACAATGATAATTTGTTATGTAATATCTTTAATATACATGCCCTGCACAGAATTATCTGCATGCTAGCAATGCTTCAATCCAAAGAGGCACAGTTTCCTCTGGAATACAGGTTTTTAATATAGCATTAGGTTTTGCTGTCTCACCTTTGAGAAGTGCATGTATGTAAATTATACATCTTGTCCTTTAAAAATTTGACTGGACAAAAACATTATTTTTGTCAATAAAGTAAATCTGAAATTGTACAAAGTTGAAAAAAAACATCTGTAAATAAATGTAGCTGCAGAACAGTACCTTATGTATTGTCCAGAACACTTAGGGGTATGTTTACTAAACCGCAATAACGTTACCGGCGAAAAGTGCAGTGCTAACGTGAGCAATGCCATATAAGGAAGTGGGCGTATCGGCGTTGAGGTAGCAATGGCTGTGTAATGCATGGTAAAAGGTGCCTTGCCAGGTATCGCGCGTTAAACAAACAATACATATGGAAGTTGACAGCACATTACAAAGCTAAAGGCGCCTCAGGTTAAGGCACCTTATAAGGTGCCTTAACCTAAGGTGCCATACAAGGTGCCCTAAGGATGTTAAGGTGACCCAAGATATGTTGCCCAAGGGCAGTAAGGTGTGCCAAGTTGACAAGCATGAAATGTAAGGGCAAAAAACTGATGTAACCCTAACACTGCACAGAGCACCAAGGAAAGGCAATGGACAAGTGATGGAAGAAAGTAGAGGTGGGAGCTGATGGACCTTCCAAATCTGCATGCAGCCAATGTGGCAGCCGGCAAAATGGACAAACAGGGCGTTGGCAATATAAAGTGCTACAATGACAGTGGATGGAAGAGGATGGGAATACGTGTCTGCCAGTGGAGGTAGAGGTGGCAAGACATTTGCAATGATAGGAGGACAGAAGAGTAGTAGTGTTATGCAGAGCAGACACAGGAGAGGCAAGCATGGAGAGCCGCAATGCAGAAAAGAGTACCAGTGCAGGACATGGGGTAGCAGCCAGCACATGAAGACAGGACGCTACACAGCTGACAGATGCAGATAGATGGACAGAAGGATGTCTGGCAACTATGATGAGGGTATTATGTGCTGGCAGCACAGATCTGCAGAGATATGACTGTCACAGGAATGAAAAGGACTTGCCTTGGACAGGCCTATTAAAATGAGACCATGGAGGGATTGAACCCATAACCTCTGCCTAGGATGTTATTGTATTAACCAGTGGGCTATACCTCTATGGCTTCTGTCTCAGCAATGGCTGGCTACAGAAAGACTGCAGGTCACTGCACAAACTGTATGCTGTGTCCACCGGGATAGGTTAAACCCACCAGTACCCATGATGCACTGCATATGCAGAACAGCAGTCTACATCTGATCACCAGATGGGGTATGCAGTTCTCCAGCACCTCAGCAGGGTAGGAGGAACTGATTGTGCATGATACTGACACAGAGTAGCCACACACCATGCCATTGTGCTGGTACTGGGTTCACCCTGAGGGTGAGGTGGGGCGGCCAGCACCAGGTCCACAGTATCCGGGTTGCTTGAGATAGGCATTGCTGCAGGGCTTTATCATTGCAAGTGTCTAAGATATGCCTGTGTCCATCTATAGTCCTCAGTCACATCTAGCACTTGGAGACCAGGAGCCACCCAAGTTAAGCATATCCACTGTGGTTGCCATGGTCAATTGTTAAAAGACCCGCATGCAGATTAGGTAGCACGACCTACCAACCCGCCCTGTCTGGTTCAAGGTGGTGGACAGGATCTGTCCCAAACAGACCAACACTCTGCATCTTTGCAATGGAGGCAGGATAGGGGCATGATGAAGGGCTGTGGGACCATCAACCCCAGTCCTGCTGGCGAAAGGGCACCGTCCAGGGCAGTTGTTGCAGATCTATACATATCACACATGCACTGGCAGTAGGCCTGGAAAAGCTCAGCTGCCCCTCACCACGATCTGACATTCACCAGCAAAGAACACAGTCAGTCTGCACCCCCCACCATGATATGATATTCACCTGTAAAGGGCAGTCAGTCTGTAACTGCTGCATCCTGCAAGGTGTTCCAGCCATACACATGCTGACTGCAGACAGTCTGCTAGCCAGTCCATAATGCATGTCCCCAGAGAAACTATGTGCACCCATAGGTAAGATGTAAGCACAGACAACAAACAGGTAACTCAGTGAATGAGACCCAGAACAGAAAAAACACAGATAACACTTGAGAAAAACACTGTGGGAACCTAGCCATGTCATGGTCACTGCTCAGTCAGAATGAGCGTGCCCTCCCAGCATGACATGCTGTGACCACTGTCCATGCAGGTGGTGGTTGGGCACTACAATGTCCCAGCTAGTGCCCCACAACCTGCGCAGATGTATCCTTCCCAGTCCGCCCTGTCTGGACCATAACCACAATACCTTGCTCCTCATTATGCACATTAGCAGGCTAACGCTGGAAACAGTGTAAGCATTGTGGGCCCAGTGAGGAGTAGGCAGCCACAAGACAATGGATAGACATACACACACTCCCACTCCTATTTCAGCATTGTGCAAAGATAGGGGTGGTTGGCAGCCCTGCCCGCCCCACTAGTCCTGAGCACAGTGCAGGCATTGCTAAAGTATGCAGGTGCTAGTAGTAGTGCTTTGGTGGTAAGTGCTGCTCCGTGCTGGGCCCAGGAGCCTGACTCTCCATGAGTCTTTGGATAGTGGAGCCTGTGGGTATGGGTGTTTGTGCCCCTGTTGGCCAATGCTCTAGGGAGTGCACATGTTTATGTTGTATGTGCTATGTAGGGTAAAAGTAGGGATATGGTCTGCAGGGGCCAAAGTTGGGACTTGAACCTATGACTTTCTGCCCTAGGACACACTGGCTGTGTGTACTGTACCATACTATTGCCACAGAGGTAGGTGGGTCCCTGGGGATACCATGACTGTTCATCAGACAGACCTTGTCTGTTGCACTGCATGCCACCCACCTGAACAAGGCTTGGCCTTGGTCTGCTGTGTGCATCTGTCATTGCCCCCTCCACCACCAGCACCCCTCCCCACCATGCTGACATGCCCATATGCTGGTGGTGCTGGTGGTGCGCAGTCCCAGGCCATCCAGTGTGCAGGTAGGCGGCTACCTAGGGTGTGGGTTTTGGGGTAGGGGTGCCTACATAGGTATCCACGCTTACCCAAGGCACCGCCTGCCAATGTCATGTGCCCTTTGGGGTACCTGCTGGGTAATGTTCCCTGGATGGGACATTGTGGGACATGGACTCATGGGCATGTTTGACCTTGGTCAGTTGCTATCTTGCTGATTTCCAGTTTCCGTGTTCCCATGTGCCACCTAGGCATCTGCCTAGCCCATCCTGTGCCCCAGCTGACCCACTGCATGTCCTGCCTGCAGCCCCCTATGCCCCATTTGCAGCCTCGCCATAGTGCCCTTTCATACTTGAGCACTATGCTGTTGCTGCATATGTAGCACTACTATCACTGCTTTTGAGCTCCCTGCCTATGCTGTACATTGCTGACACTGAAATGGTTTCTCTCTCCTGCAAATAGGCATCTAACACCAGTTTTCACTCACGGTAATTTTCTGCCCTTCAGTTCACAGTGATAATGCCGCGGTAGCATCTCCCCACCCACTCCCTGCCCATTGACCCCTTCTCTCCGCCCTCTCTCCACCCTCTGCGGGACATAGAGCCGCCAGAGACGTTAACGCGTGCTAACGTTGCATCTGGTTACATTAGTGCACGTTAAGGTCACTTATCACGCGATAACGTAGCTGCTGCTATGTTATCGTGGTTTAGTAAATATATCCCTTAGATATAAAATATAATGCTAGTGATTCGTAAATATGTGTTTTAAGAAGCCAGTAAGCAAATATAGGGACTATATTTTTTTACAGTATATATAAAGTTTTACTATATTTTATACTGTATTTGAAATAAAGCAGTCTAAATCAGACATTTGTTTTCATCTACTTTACAGTTGCAGCTATGAAGGCAAATTTTAGATAGAATGTGAAGAGAGGAATTCAGATGTCCTGGCAGGGATGTAGAAAATTGCCACATTAATTTACAAAAGGCTCTACCAAATGTAGAGCCTCTTGTAAAATAAATTCAAAACTGCACATCTGTGAGAAAGATTATTTTAAAAAGCTGCATGTAAGGAAAAAAAAGTCATGCTAGCACCCTTCAAATGAATGGGAGCAGTTTTATAAAACCACTGTTTCTGCTGTTGATGCCTCATGCTGATTAACTTATTGAAAGGCTGGGGGCAGCCCAGTTTGTCTCTACATGGGACCTAACCAAGTGGTATTGGCAGGTGCCCCTTACTCCAGCAGTAATGAAGAAGAATGCTTTCTACTCCTGAGGGGCTATTCCAGTTCACTATACTCCTATTTGGACTTCAGAGCACTCTGACTACATTCCATCGTCTGGTAGACTGACGTCTGTGACCGTATGATAGCTAAGCTACAGCTCACCTTGATCATATTGTGATCTACAGTGCTAACTTGTAAACCCATTTGAAAGAAGTACAAGCTGTCCTTACAAGTTTAAAGAAGACCGGTTTGACCACTAATCTGAAGAAGTGCTTTCTAGAAGGACATGAGTTCGAATACCTGGGGGGGAAAGGGCAAGTCCATTTGTAGCTACAAACATTAGTTGCCATTGCATGAGTGCCCCTTCCTCTGTCAAAGAAACAGGACTTGTTTGCTGCTACTGACTTTTGATCCCAAACTTTGTAGAGAATGCTGAACTGCTGACTCACTGGCTGAAGAAGAGAGCACCAGAGAAGATTTCCTCATCATCTGATTTGGAGGAAGTCTTTCAAGGGTTAAAAAAGACCTTTTGCTCAGAATCAGTTCTGATGAGCCATGATTTCAGTTGACCTTTTGGACTTAGGCCTGTGAGTAGTTCTGGTTCAGGAGAAGGATGGCCATGAACACCCCGTGGCCCTTCATAAGTAGGAAATTGCTTCCCTGGGATAAACATACATATGAACATAAGAAATGCCATACTGGGTCAGACGAAGATCCATCAAGCCCAGTATCCTGTTTCTAACAGTGGCCAGTCCAGGTCACAAGTGGAGGAGTGGCCTAGTGGTTAGGGCAAGGTACTTCAGGCCAGAAGGTCAGGGGTTCAAATCCCACTAGAGGACAGCAACCTTGGGCCAGAAGGACTGGAGTTTCTAGTCCCACAGGTGCTCCTTGTGGTCTTGGACAAGCCACTTAACCCTCCATAGCCCATGTTCCCTGTAAAAAAAATAGTTATCTCAAGTTATAATGCCCTGTTCAATGTAATTTCAGTTTGTTCAATGTAAACCACACTGATGCAAAATAGCACAGTATATAAGAGAATGTAAATAAATAAAACAAGTACCTAGCAGTTTCCAAAAAAGACACACAGGTTACATAATGCTTGAATTGGGGCAAGCAGTGGATTACCTGGGTCCTCTTTAATAATAGCTTATGGACCTTTCCTCCAGGAACTTGTCGAAACCTTTTATAAACCCAGCTACACTAACAGAACATAAGAACATAAGATATGCCATACTGGGTCAGACCAAGGTCCATCAAGCCCAGTATTCTGTTTCCAACAGTGGCCAATCTAGGTCATACGTACCTAGCAGTTTCCCCAAGGGACACAGGTTCCACAATGCTTGTATTGGTTCAAGCATTGATATCCTGGGTCCCTTCTTAATAATGGTTTATGGACCTTTCCTCCAGGAACTTGTCCAAACCTTTTTTAAACCCAGCTACACTAACAGCTTTTACTATATCCTCCGGTAAGGAATTCCAGAGTTTGATTACACATTGAGTGAAAAAATATTTTTTCTTATTAGTCTTAAATGAGTTACACTGTAGCTTCATTGCATGCCCCCTAGTCTTTCTACTTTTTCATGCCATAAAGAATCAATCTACATTTACCCATTCCACTCCATTCATTAATTTATAAACCTCTATCTTATCTCCCCTCAGCTGTCTCATTTTCCAGGTTGAAAAGCCCTAACCTTTTAAGTCTCTCCACATAGGGGTATCCTTCCATCCCCTTTGGCATTTTGGTGGCTCTTCTCTGTACCTTTTCTAACTCTGCTATATCTTTTTTAAGATACGGCCACCAGAATTGCACACAATATTCGAGGTGTGGTCGCACCATGGAACGATACAGAGGCATTATAATATCCTTTGTTTTAATCTTCATTCCTTTCCTTATGATTGCTAGCATTCTATTTGCTTTAAGGTTTTGTTCAGATATTAAATTTATTTACTTATTTAGGATTATAGGATTATACTAATACAACTATACCTTATATTTTAAATGGACTTTGTGCAGCTCAAGAATAATTAATCTCGGCTCGTTTATAAATGTCTTCCTGATGAGGATAACCAGTCGCACCTGAAAGCGATTGTAGGCACCTCCCCCCTTTAACGGGTTTAGAGCTAAGATTATCCCAGGGGTGGGTGGGAGTCAGAGTGGGAGAGAGAGAAAGAAGACATAAGCTGGCTTGCTACATGATGCCCTGATCTGTGCTTCTAAGGTAAAGTCTTACCAATTTCCTGGGTGATTCAGACAGCCATTGGCTTGATAGAGGGGGCCTTTAAAATGGCCCCCTTTGATCTGTCACTTGCCTTTAACACCTATTTAAAACTTCACATGGTGATCAAGAAAGAGATGCTGGCAGTAAAATGGGCACTGGATGCATTCTGACACTACCTGTTGGACTGCAGATTTACCCTGATAATGGACCATCAGCCACCAAAATAGATTGCCAGAAATAAGGAAAGCAAAAGCAGGAAGATGCAGCAGTTCCTGAGTCACCAGCCCTCAGCTATGAGATGTAACACAGGCCTAGAATAAACCACCAGAACATAATTTTCTTTCCCGGAAGACAGCAGGCTCTTGACCCAAGAAGGTTGAGGCGAGGAGAAGTAGTGTAAGAGCCTGGTCTACCTTTAGGAAGCAGAGCTGAGAAAGTTGGGGAAAATGGTTGAGTTCCAATTAAAGACCTTAGAACTCCAGGTCCAGAGTGAGGAAGAAAGACCCAGACTAGAGGAAAGAAGGCCCCAGGAATATGCTAAGAGCATGTAAGTAAAAGACTTGTTGGAATTTTGTTGAGCCGGCTTATAAATAAGCATTTTTCATTTTTTGTTATGCATCTAAGTTTGACTTTCTCTTCACAAACCTCACCACAAACCTAGAACCCTCAACCACTCACACTCACAGCTCCAGGTCTGATCTTTGTTGATGTTATCAAGCTTTTCAATTGTTGTCTTCCACAAATGTAGTCAATTTGATTCCTGTACAATCCATTGGGTGAGGTCCACGTTTAGTCAATGCTTGTGTTGCTGGAAGAAGGTGTTCGAGATGAATAGATCATTGATTTTACAGAATTCTATCAGTCTTTCTCCAGCTTCATTTCTGTTGCCAGGTCAATATTTTCCAACCACTTTGCCTTCCTCTTTGTTGCCAACTTTTGCATTCCCATCACCTATGACTATCAGGATATCCCGTTTGCATGTTCTGCCACTTTCAGTTGTGCTTATTCATAGAACTCATTAACTACATCCTAATTTATAGCCGTGTTGAGGGGCACTCCTCGTGGATGAATAGAAATTAAGCTTTCACTGACTACACTGTATTTCATTACAGTTCTTACAAGTTTCTTCTTAATTATAAAGAAAACACCATTTCCTCTTTGTCTTTCTGAAGACTTCTCAGAGTAAAGCCAGCATTTATGATATGGTGGATCTGCTGATGTAGCTGCCCATGAAATGAGAGACAGAAGTTGCAAAGATGTTTTACATATTGGGACATAGAATGTACGAAGCATGTACCAAGGGAAGTTGAAGGTGGTCAAGAATGAACTGTAATGTGTACAACTCAATCTGTTGGATGTCAGCAAACTGAAATGGACTGGCATCAGGCACTTTCCATCTGATAATCACATAGTGCCTGATGCAGCCCTGCAAGCCATCCTGATCCAATTCCTCTTTCAGCTCTCCTTGTACGTCCAAAGCAGCAGGACAGGGAGAGTCGGCGGGGGGCGGGAGGGGTGGGAGTCTGGCCATAGCGGAGGCAGGCCAGTCAGGCAGGACTTAGGCTGATTCAGGTCACGGCCCTGTTTGTCCTGCCGGGTTAGAGGGGACGTGCTGATTATTCCAACTCAAAGGTGGAATAATCAGCAGTGACTCAGCTTAAGTTCCCCACTTCCCCACCACCTGACCCACGGCTGGCCAGCTGGGCCCTGGATCAGGCCCAGGGATCCCCCCAGGGCCGGGTACAGGGGAATCCCAGTGTTCGATCCAGGGCCCGGCTGGCCAGCAATGGGTTAGGTGGTGGGGAAGTGGGGGACCTAAGCCACAATAGTCAGAGGCACCTGAGGGGAGGATGTCTCCACAGGCAGCAGGGACACACTGGGCCAACCATGGGCCTGATTCTGTGTACTGCAAGAACGTTTAGTTCCTGCGGTCCAGAATTGGGTCCTAAGCTTTGGAACTACAGAGCTTAAAAGGGAGAGAGGAGGCACTGTGGTTTACACTAGAAAGAGGGAAAGAGAAATGTAATTGCACTGGTGTGATATACAGACCTCATTCACAGGAGGAAGAGGTGGACAGAGTGTTAATTGAAGACATACGCAGCATTGCCAGGAAAGGGGAACTGCTGCTGATAGGAGATTTCAGTATGCCAGATGTTAATTGGCACATTCCTGCTGCAGTATTATCTAGAAGTAAGGAGATCCTGGATTCTCTATAGGGAGAACTATTCAGGCAACTAGTAACAGAACCCACATGTGAAGGGGCCATACTGGACTTGGTGCTTACCAATAGTGAAAGTGTTTCTGATGTTATAGTGGGAGATCATTTTGTATCCAGTGATCACCAGATAGTGCGGTTCAATATTAGGACTAGGGCTGTTAAAATCCATTAAAAAGTGAGGGTCTCAGACTTTAGGAAAACTAACGTTGCCAAGATGAGCCAAAACATCAGGGAGTCAATAGCGGGATGGGAATAGCTGGGGGATGTAGAAAAACAGTGAGCAAAACTGAAAGGGGATATTTTAAGGGCAACCAACCTGTTTGTTAAAATGGTAAATAAAGGTAAAAGGAAAAGGAGACCGCTATGGTTTTTGAAAGAAGTAGCTGAAAAGGTGAAGAAAAAGAGGGAGGCCTTCTTGAAATACAAGAGATCACAGAGAGAGGAAGACAGGCATCTATATTTGGAAAAACTTAGAGAAGCTAGCAAAGTAGTCAAGAAAGCAAAAATTCAAAAAGAGGAGGAAATAGCCAATGCAATGGGGGGGGGGGGGGGAGATAAGATATTTTTCAGATATGTTAGTGAGAAGAGGAAGGGCAAAAGTGGTATTGTCAGACTAAAGGGTGAAGGGGAATATGTAGAAGCTAATGAGTATAAAGCGGAATTGCTTAATAAATATTTCTGTTCTGTGTTCACAGATGAAGAACCAGGAGCAGGACCTCATAAAACGCCCACAAACAGGAACAGAAATGAGGGGCATCTTGAACAATTTTCAGAAGACCAGGTTCATGAGAAACTAGCTATACTTAAAGTAGACAAAGCAATGGGACCAGATGGGATACACCCTAAAATGCTGAGGGAACATGGGGACATTCTAGCAGCTCCACTGACTGATCTTTTCAATGCCTCGTTGTAGTGGGGAGTGGTACCAAAGGACTGAAGTGAGGCACAAGTGGTCCCTTTACACAAAAGCGGAGGTAAGTATGTGGTTGAGAACTACAGGCCGATTAGTTTAACTTCAGTGGTGAGTAAATTATTGGAAGCACTGCTGAAAGAGTAAATAGTGAGATTTCAGCGGATTACAGGATCTGAAGCAGCATGGATTCACCAGACACAGGTCTTGTCAGACAAATGTGATTGATTTCTTTGACTTGGTGACCAGGGAGTTGGACCGAGGGAGATCCGTAGTTGTGGTGTATTTAGATTTCAGTAAAGCCTTTGACACTGTTCCTCACAGGCGACTTATAAACAAACTGAGCACCCTAGGGATGGTCCTTAAAGTTACTGCTTGAGTTAGAAATAGGTTGAGTGGGAGGCATTGAAGGGTACAGGTAAATGGAGCTCACTATGAGGAGAAGGAGGTTACCAGTGGTGTGCCCCAAGTATCTGTCCTTGGTCTCATTCTTTTTAACATCTTTGTTAATGATATAGTGGAAGGGCTGTCAGGTAAGGTTTGCTTCTTTGAGGATGATACCAAAATGTGCAATAGAGTAGACACCCAGGAAGGTGTAGATAACACGAGGAGAGATCTTGCTAAGCTTGAAGAATGGTCTAGAATTTGGCAGCTGAGATTTAATGTAAAAAAAATGCAAGGTCATGCATTTGGGCTGCAGCAATCCAAGGGGGTAATATAGTATAGGGGGTGAAGTGCTTTTGTCCACTAAAGAAGAGCAGGACCTAGGCATGATTGTGTCTGATGATCTTAAAGTAGTTAAACAGGTAGAAAAGGTGACAGCAAAAGTTAGAAGGATGCTTGCAGGGTGCAGTGGCTGATGGCTTGCACCAGGGCAGAGCTACTCAATTCCAGTCCTGGTGGCCTGCAACCCTGCAGGTTTTTGGGATATCCCTAATGATATGCATGAGATATATATGCATTAGAGATAGCCTGCCAACCTGACTGGTGTTTGGCCCTCCAGGGCTGGATTTGGAGACCCCTGCCTTACACCTCTGTCATTTAAGATTGTAAGTGGGCAAGGTGCAGATGTCCCAAGACATCAAAAAAGGTTAGAATTTGTCACATTCCTCCTTGCTTCTCACCACACCACCAAAATATTGTCTATTAGACAACTTTTTGGTGGTGTTGAGAATCTAGGAGGAATGTGACACATTCTATCTACCCTTTTGATGTCTAGAACATCTGTACCTTGCCCACTCACAATCTTAAATGACAGAGGTGTAAGGCAGGAGTCTCCAAATCCAGCCCTGGAGGGCCACAAACCAGTCAGGTTGGCAGGCTATCTCTAATGCATATATATCTCATGCATATCATTAGGGATATCCCAAAAACCTGCAGGGTTGCAGGCCACCAGGACTGGAATTGAGTAGCTCTGCCCTGGTGCAAGCCATCAGCCACTGCACCCTGCAAGCCACTCCATCACAACACCTACCAGCTGCAAACAGTCTGCTAGTGCCCAGTGGAGATGCCTGCACCCAGAACTGGGATGTCAGCATACACAGCAAGCAGATACATCAGTGACTGAGCCCCAAAAGAAAACCCATATTTATCACATGAGAGAAATACTAGATAGCACTATGGGAGTGCCTAGCCATGCTGTGGTCACTGCACAGTCAGGATGAGAGTGATCTCTCAGCAGGATATACTGAGGTCACCCTGTCTGTGTAGGTGGTGGCCAGGCACTACAATGTGCCTGTCACTGCCCTATGCCCTGTGCAGATGCACCCTGGCCAGGCCACCCTGTCCGGCCTATACCCATGGTACCTTGCTCCTCATTATGCACATTGGCAGCCCAATACTGGCAACATTGCTGGCATTGTGGGCTGTGGAAGGTGTTTGCAGCCGCCACACACTGATAGACAGACAGCCACCCCCACACCTATGCCAGCATTGTGCTACTATAGAGGTGGTCAGCAGCCATACCCACCACACCAGTCATGGGCATAGTACATGCATGGATATGGTACACAAGGCTGTTGGGGGGTCACTCCCCAGGGTGGTGAACACTGTCAGAGACCAGACCTGCAGCACACACCGCAGACATCAGAATGATTGTTATGGTGGAGCTCAATGAGCAAAATGTGCTTAACGTAGGAATTGATATCTGCCAGTTATCATAGGAAACGTTTGATAGCTCTGTACCATATACCCAGGTGTAGGGTGGCATTGCTAAGGTATGCAACTGCTAGTATTGGGAGATACAGGCAGGGCCCAATGTCTTGTCTCTCCAGGAGGCATTGGCCAATGGGGCCTGTGGGTGGGTGTGTGGCCCTGTTGGCTGCTGCTTTACAGCAGAGTTCCCCAACTCCAGTCCTGGTGTTCCAAACACTGTTCGGGTTTTCATGCTGTCCCTCATAAATATGCATGAGCTAGATCTGCATACCATGGGGGTGGTGCATAGCTATGCAGCACAGGCATCTTTATTAGAGGCAGCATGAAGCCGGAATGGTGTGGGGCCCTCCAGGACTGCATTTGCGGGACTCTGCTTTAGGTAATGTGCCTGTTTATGGTGTCTGTGTTTGGTGTGGTAAAATATAGGCCATGCGTATGTTCTCTGCAATAAAGGAGTGTCTTTACTATCACTGTTTAGTGGTGGGTAAAACTATGGGGACTGGGTTGGCAGGAGCCCCAGCTGGGATTTGAACCTGTGACCCTCTGGTCTTACAGGCACTGGCTGTGTCTGTTGCACCACACTGTGGCCACAGAGACAATGCAGTCCCTGGAGTTAGTTAAACCGGCCTGACGAGTCAGAAACCCTGCTCTGCAACAGGTTTACTGTGGCCTCATTTACCTTGTATGCAGACAAAGGTGCACATAAACCTCAGAAAAGGGGCACACACCCATAACCAAGCTGGGCAACAATGATATCATTGGGAAACATTACACCACACGCCCAGGACAGCTCCATTACAATGTAATGCTCTTTGAAAGGGTCTGCGGAGCGTAGACCCTTCCACACAACATTTTGTTTTATTTTGGTGCTTTCCAGGGAGTGTTGTTCCTTGTTTCCCATTGCTATCACTGTTGCCCAGCTGAATTATGCTTTTTAAAATGTTTCTTGTGGTCATTTTTAACGTTTTATGTGATATTTTGAAATCCCCTACTCCCCCAAAGCCAGCCCCACTACAAACGTGGAAACAATTACACAAACTCCCTTAATCCCAACACCATAACCACATGCCTGCCCACCCTCACACACGCCCCAATGAAGACATAAAAGGAACTAAATTCCAGCACCTACACAAATACCCGCACTACACACCACACACTGTAAATATACATTTGTAAAAAAGTTTGATGTTTTGTTCTACTTTAATACCCACTAAGTTAAATTTTATTGTTCAATGTAAATAGTTAGTTTCTATTGTTCTATGTAAAGAATGTATACAAATGTGTACAAGACTGTTAACCTGTTATATGTAAACCGCCCTTGATCTCTGGAAGGGGCGGTATAAAAGAAATAGTTAAATAAATAAATAAATAAATAAATAAATAAATATTTTGTTCTGTGCACATGTATCACACTGCTCACGTTTTGTGGGTTTCCCCGGTTTTTCTGTACATTGCTGACGGAAATGGTTTCTCTTCCCTTTAAATGCCTTTAACGACAGGTTTTCATTCGCGTTGGAATTGAGCTCTGAAATTCAGCGCGTTAGTATGAGGGGAGCCTCTCCCCGCCCACTCTCCGCCCACTCTCCACCTTCTGCGCTGTTTTAACGTGCCGCGGAGCTTTATGATCGTTAACTACGGTTAACGCGCGTAGTATGACGTTAACGGTCGTTAGCGCGTCGGTACACGCGTTATACGGCACTTACGGTCGTTAATGTCGTATAACGCGCGTTAGTCACGTTTACCGCACTTTAGTAAACATCCCCCTTAGCATTTTGAAAGTTGCCTGGTCTTTTGCTTGTAGTCATAAGCATAAATAAATTTCTGTACCAAAGAAGTAACATTGAATAGGCATCATGAAATGTTCACACATCTACTTGCAATTAAATTGTAAGTTACTACCATCTGTATATAACAATGGCCTATCAGACTACTGTATTATAAAAAGGGTCTTTTTGACAACTGCCTCTCTAAAGTCATTTTTCTGCATGACATGCAATAACATAATAAAGATGGCAGATAAATACTAATTGCTCCATCCATTCTATGCAGTTTTACCAGTCCATCTTGCTAATGACAATGTGGGGCATATTAAAAGTGATTAATATGTTTAGCAGACCTGCTAACTGCGTTAATCACACTAAACAAAATATTCATCAGCACATAGGTGATTTGTGCCACTGAATACTCTCCTCTAACATCGCTAGATGCTCTGATGTTAACCTACTACTACTGCTACTTCTGAACATTTGTATAGCGCTACAAGGCGTACACAGTGCTGACAGACACATGTAGAAGACGATCCCTGCTCATCAGAGTTTACAATCTAGACAACCGCTTAGCACTGAGGCGTTCTAGGGTCAGCACTGAAGATAACAGGACAGCCACTGCCTGTTTATCTTAAAATGGCAAAAGTTAGGAAGAATAAAGGCTGTCCTAACCTTAGCCATGTTAGCTAACTGGGCAGTAAATGAATATTACCTCTGCTTGGTTAGCTGCAACGCTATCGGGTCTATTCTGTCCCACGAATAGCTAGGGATGGACATTCCATTGGGACATCCATCCCTGCTATTCACCCCCCTGCTGCTCTGTCAAAAACCTCACCGTATGAACAAGGAGTTTGTATGGGTAGGCTTAGATGGGGGTGGGAGGGGGCATTGCAGAGGCGGAGTTAGGGTGGGCAGTGTGCGGTCCGTGACCCTGGACATACAGGGCTGATTCTGAAGTCAGCCTTGTATGTCCGGGGTCGGCAGTTCTCAGAGGTGGAATAAGTCCCCCTGGACTTTGGGGGATGGCAGGCCCGGGTAGCGCAAGTAAG
Source organism: Ichthyophis bannanicus (assembly GCA_033557465.1). NCBI lineage: Eukaryota > Metazoa > Chordata > Amphibia > Gymnophiona > Ichthyophiidae > Ichthyophis > Ichthyophis bannanicus. The sequence continues at coordinate 744,338,703 of CM066034.1, read as the reverse complement.
GGGTGAAGGGGGATCCCTGCAGCCCAACCCTGGCCATGGAAGGCCATATCGGGGGTCGGGCTGCGGGGAAAGGAAAGAGTGGTCAGTGGCCAGGGATCGCAGCTCCATTCAGGAGCCACGGTGCCATGGAAATGGGACACCATAGCACTGCAGCTCCATTCAGGAGCCTGACTGAGTTAACCGGGCATGGCTCTGTACACGCAGGCCAATTGGAATCGGGTCCTGGCCTGCATGTACAGACCCTACTCCCAATTTTGATCCTTTGAGGCATGTCTAGCCCCCGCGGGATCAGAATTGGATCTACCTCTCTGTGTCCTGAATCTGATTGGGTGCACAGGGCCTGGATGCACATGTTGGAATGTGCCTCCACCTGTCCAACCCAGATATTCAATGCCGATGTCAGGTTATGACCCCTCTATTGAATATCTGAGTCTTAATTAAAGTGGCAATGGCCAGCTGCTGCTAGTGAATATCATCTCCAATGAAGGGATCTTGCCCTAACATACTATTTATTTATATTTAAGCAGTAATTCCTTGCAGACAGTGCATCTTCAATAGATGCTGAATTTCAACAGAACAGACTTTTTAAAAACCTACGGCATCAGCTGCCATTGGAAAACATAATTTTTAGCCAAACATAAATCAGTGAAGGTTCATTTTGCCATTGTTTTGGTTGTAATGTTTGTTAAAGATTTTTTTTATCATTTTACAATAGCATTAGGCAGCGCGGTACCTAGGCCTGTGCGAGTGGTGCAACCTCAGAGGAGGCAAAAATATAGGGGTACATTTAGGGTTGCCAACCGCCAGCCTCAGCTTCCTCATCGCTGCCTGCCCAGCCTGCTCTTGCTCCGCTGCAGCCTTTCCTGTTCCCTTGGGGGTATGGTGGCAGACCTCCTACATTTTATAAAAAAAACATGGATCTTTCCAATTCTGCACTTGCATGTCTAATCAGGTCTTTCCCTCCTCTGATGTGAGCATATTTCAGAGGAGGGAGAGATCAGACCAGCCATGCAAGCTAGATGAAACAAATCCTCACTGGAAATGTATATTTTTTATACATTTTAAAGGTTTGAGGATGGATAGCAAGCATGTGGCTTCAACATGTCTGTTCTAAAGCCCATTTAGTGAAAGGAGTCAAATTTGGACCCATATCCTCTACACTTTTGATCCATAGTCAACATTAAATCAAGCTCATTGTGTCACACATCAATATGTCATGCATTACAGACCACTTTTTAAACAGTATTTTAAAAGATCTCTGTCTCTCCAATTTAGGCAGGAGTTAAAGTCTCATGGATTGTATATGAGAGTTTAGAGTCAGAAAGAAATTCTGCAGTGATATATTGTATTTAAGAAGGCATTTGACACAAAAGCTGTTTGCCATTCTATTCTGGGAATTCTTTCTTTAATTGAAAACAGGAAATAGGAAACAACACACAATGCCATATGTTCTATGTACAAGCACTTATATGTACTTTATACATTTGTCAAAACAGTTTTTCAGTTTTTGCTTTGATTGGTCAAATCTTTAGTGGGAAGGAGTGTATTCTTGGAGAATCAGATTCACTGGAAAAAAATTCTCTGCGCAGCAGATTTCAGTTAAACCTGTGACTTCTGCTACCTATCTCTCTCAGACCCCACAAAGGATAGCTCTCAGCTATGCCTGAAGCTCTTGCTACCTGTCTCTCTCAAATCACACAGAAAGGACAGCCTTTTCACTTGATTCAGCAAAGTATTCATAGACAACTTTAACCCATTTTGGACAGCTTGCATATTCTTTCTCTGTTCTGGATGATTTATTAGATTTGTTACACTCAAACAACTATGAAATACTGGCAAAAATAAAAAATATTAAAACTTTGCAGAAAATAGAAGTTTCACATAGTGAATGTTTTTCATACACTGGTCCAATATAGTATATTGTCCGTCTTCAGAAAAGATAGGATTCAGTTCCAATATTAATTGACATAAACATACTGTATGATACTATTGAATCTGCAGTTTTCATTTAAAAACTTTATTATGCTATAATATAGTTTGTCAACAGTCCATTCTGATGGCGGAATATGATACACATGAAAAAACCTCTGATGCAGTGCGTCAATATTGCACCATTGAAACACCTAGAACAGAATGCTTGACAGCAATTAGTTTTGACAACATATTAGCCCAGCGTATGAAAAACATACAAGGCCGATATATGCACCAATAATGCTGACACTAAGGGGTATGTTTACTAAAGGGCGCTATTTGCGCTGCTGGCACATTATCGGGCAATAAGGCACCTTATTGCGCGATAATGGTGTCTTAATGGGTGATAAGGTACCGTAACGCGCGATAACACGCGCAGCGGTGCAAACGGGCGCGGAGGGTGGAGGAAGGCTCCCGGAGGGCGGAGGAAGGCTCCCCAGGGGCGGAGAGAAGGGGTCAATGGGTGGAGAGTGGGAGGAGAGAGGCTCCTTGCACACTAACGCTGTGGATTCCGGGGCTGAAAACCAACGCCAGTGAAACCCTGGCGTTAGAGTAGATTTAAAGGGAAGAGAAACCATTTCCGTCAGCAATGTACAGCACAGCCAGGGAAACCTACAAAAAGTGATAAGTGTGATACATGTGCATGTAACAAAAGGGCAAATAAACATTGAAAATGACCTCAAGAAAATGGAAAAAAACATAACCAAGCTAGCCAATAGTGGTATTAATGGGAAACAGCAAAAAACACTACTGAGAAAGCTAAAAAAAAAAGATATTAATTCTGGAAGGGTCTATGCTCTGTCCCCATAGAAGGTGAATGATCCCACAGTGCAATAGCGCTGATCAGGGTTTCCCCCTGTTATTGGACAGGTTTCCTATGGCATGCACATGTTCCACAACAGCAGGGCGGGCATGTCAGAATGGGCAACTGGACAGATGCTGGAAGAGTGGACACAGAGGGCTGCAGGCGGCACATGCTGGGGTGCAGCTGGGCCACAGTGCGGACTAGTGTGATGCCAAGGTGGCCCATAGGAATGCTGAAACAGTAGAGCAGCCAGACAGCAACTGATGAGGGCTCAACATGGGCACGAGTGTGTTTCCCACAGTGTCACAGGGGATAGTACCCAGCAGGTACCCCCAAGGGCACAGAACATTGGCAGGCAGTGCTGGGGGGAAGCGTGGACGTCTATGCAGGCACCCCTACCCCAGAACCCGCACCATAGGCAGCTGCCTACCGGCACACTGGATGGCCTGAGACTGCGCACCACCAGCACCACCAGCAGAATGGCATGTCAGCATGGCGACAGAGGGGTACTGGTGGTGGAGGGGGCAGTGGCAGCTGCCCACAGCAGACCGTGGCCTAGCCCTGTGTAGGTGGGTGCCGTGCACTGCAACGGACAGGCTCTGTCTGACAAACAGTCATGGTATCCCAAGGGAATCAACTGTCCCTGTGGTAACAGTGTTGTGCAATACACACAGCCAGTGAGTCCAGGAGTGGAAGGTCATAGGTTCAAATCCTAACTGCGGTTCATGCTAACACAGTCCCCATATTTTACCCACTACTAAACCGTGGTAATAAAGACAGAACCTTTATTGCAGATAACATAAACATGCCTCAAACGCCTATATTTTACCCTACAGAGCACAGACACCATAAACATGCGCGTTACCTAGAGCAGAGTCTCCCAAATGCAGTCCTGGAGGGCCAAACACCATTCAGGTTCCATGCTGTTTCTAATAAAGATGCCTGTGCTGCATTTCTATGCGCTGCCCCCATGGTATGCAGATGTATCTCATGCATATTCATTAGGGGCAGCATGAAAACCTGAACAGTGTTTGGCCCACCAGGACTGGAGTTGGGAACTTCTGCTCTAGGGCAGCGGCCAACAGGGGTAGAAACACCCGCACCCACAGGCTCCATTATCCAAAGCCTCCTGGAGAGGCAGGCTGTTGGGCCCTGCGTGCATCTCCCAATACTAGCACTTGCATACCTTAGCAATGCCACCCTAAACCCGGGAATACGGTACACAGATATCAAAAGGTTGCCATGATTACTGGCAGATAGCAATCCCTAAGTTAAGCACACTCTGCTCATTGAGCTGTATCGTACCAACCTCTCTGATGTCTGTGGAGTGTGTTTCAGGTCTGGTGTCTGACAGTGGAGTGACCCCAACAGTATTGCGTACCATAGCCATGCCTGCACTATGCCCAGGACTGGTGAGGTGGCCAGGGCTGCCAAAAGCCTCTATATTTGCACAATGCTGACATAGGTGTGGGAGTGTGTGTCTGTCCATCCAGTGTGTGGTGGCTGCCAACACCTCACTCAGCCTACACTGCTTGCACTGTTTCCAGTGTTAGCTTGCCAATGTGCATAATGAGGAGCAAGGTACTCTGGATATAGCCCGGACAGGGCAGCCTGGGCAGGATGCATCAGCACAGGGCATAGGGCAATGGCTGGGACATTGTAGTGCCCAGCCACCACCTACACGGACAGGGTGGCCACAGCATGTCCTGCTGGGAGGTCACTCTCACCCTGACTGAGCAGTGACCACGGCATGGCTAGGTTACCCTATAGTGCTTCTCTCAAGTGATATATATTGGTCCTTTTTTCTGGTGCCCAATCACTGCTTTATCTGCTTGGTGGGTGTGCTTACATCTTCTCCAGTAACATGCACTATGGACTAGCTAGCTAGTGGACTGCAGTTAGTATGTGTATGGCTGGAACACCTTGCAGGATGTAGCGGCTGGAGAATTTCAGATAGTGGTGGGGGGTAGCTGAGCATTTCCAGTCCTACTGTCTGCCTGCTATTGCCTTATGGATGCAATAGACAACATTTTGGTGGTGGTGAGAAGCGAGGAGGAATGTGACAAAGTCTATCTACCCTTTTGATGTCTAGGACATCTGTACCTTATGCACTCGCAATCTTAAATGACAGAGGTGTAAGGCAGGGGTCTCCCAATCCAGTACTGGAGGGCCACAAACCAGTCAGGTTGGGAGGATATCTCTAATGCATATACATCTCATGCATATTCATTAGGGCTATCCCAAAAACCTGCCAGGATTGCGGCCCTCCAGGACAGGTTTGGGGACCCCTGCTGTAGGGTGTCTGTTCCCCAACCAGACTGAGCTTGATGGTCCCTTCTACCGCCACCATTGCAGGGATGTAGGATGTGGATCTGTTGGTGGCAGATCTTGAGCCCCAGAAGACAGGTTGGGTGGTACTACATAATCCGCCTTTGGTTTCAAACACACCCCCCCTCTGGTCACTTAAACTATGTGACCATGGCACCCACCCAGGATATGCACTATGCTGGGTGCATCATAGTTCACAAGGGCTAGATGCGATAACATGCGATTCCTTCGTTCAGACCATAACATCCACCCTTCCTATTGCATCCTGCACATTTTCGCTGGGCGCACATTAGCACGGTCTACGAGACATACCCCCTGGTGTAACCATTTAGCCAGCTGTCACTATGTGAAGAGGCATAGCACACTGGTTAGTACAATGCCCTCACAATCAGTGGGGATGTGTTTGAGACCCCAGTGTGCCAACACCAAGATAAATTCATGATAAACAAACTGTGTTAAGACACATCGCTGCAATGTGTGTCTGCAGCATCGATCTTTATAAATATTGATTGCGCCACCATCTCCTGTGTACCAGCCATAGCCACAGGCACGTTGCTAGCACGTCATAATGATCTGCGCTGCACGCGTCAAGGCACAAAGGCGTGCTGAGGCGTGTGTGCATATGTGAGCAAGGCAGTGCAGAAAATGGCTACCAGGTCTAGAAAGCCTGCATTCACCAGGAGGGAGCTCAGGCACCTAGCAGGGCTCATTTGCACGAGGCAAGCAAAGCTTTTTCCAGGATCCTCAAAGAGACAGGACCTGGGATGTGTGAGAAGGGCCTGGGACTGCGTCACAAGGCGCTTTAACCATCTTGCTGACTACCCATGAGAGGTAAGTTTATGGGGACAGGTCTGTGTATACGTATACATACCCAGTGTGGATTGCAGGTGTGCATGCTGCTGTGTGTAGGCAGTTTATCCCATTTCCCTCATTAGTTTAACACATGTGGTATACAGCCCAGGTATCATATCAAAGTAGTTTGCCCTGACCCCAGGAGGCCAAGGAACTGCTCACAGAGCTCCAGATGGCAGCCTGGTATTATGGCAGCTGCTGCTGTCGCTGTGTGAAGGTACACCGTAACACGAGGAGCCCCAACATCTGCCTACAATGGTTTTGTAAACATCATGCTGATATGGTAGTTTCTGCAGTTGCATGGTCACACCTCTGCCTTACCCCTAGTGGTCCTGAGACCTGATCCAAATGCTCAGTCACGCACACAGGTGATACGGTTGTGGGTGCTTTTGCAGGTTGAAACATCTGCCCAACCCCCAGGAGTCCAGAGAGCCCATCAAGGTGGGCTGTCAGTCACCCTGGTGGTATGGTAAAGCTGCTGCTGCTGTTTACTACTTCCCCCCACCACCAGGAGTCCAGAGAGCCCATCAAGGTGGGCTGTCAGTCAACCTGGTGGTATGGTGAAGCTGTTGTTGCTGTTTACTACTTTCCCCCACCCCCAGGAGTCCAGAGAGCCCATCAAGGTGGGCTGTCAGTTACTCTGGTGGTATGGTGAAGCTGCTGTTGCTGTTTACTACTTCCCCCCACCCCCAGGAGTCCAGAGAGCTCATCAAGGTGGGCTGTCAGTCACCCTGGTGGTATGGTGAAGCTGCTGTTGCTGTTTACTACTTCTCTCCACCCCCAGGAGTCCAGAGAGCTCATCAAAGTGGACTGTCAGACACCCTGGTGGTATGGTGAAGCTGCTGTTGCTGTTTACTACTTCCCCCCACCCCCAGGAGTCCAGAGAGCCCATCAAGGTGGGCTGTCAGTCACCCTGGTGGTATGGTGAAGCTGCTGATGTATGCTAAGGCACCCTACCCCCAGGAGGCATGAGACCTGAGTGCAAAGGTGGGTATTGCATCTAGATATTGGGGTAGGTGATGCTGGGTTGGGACACACATGTGCCGTATGCCACGGCGGCCCAGACCCCAGTACAAATGTCTGTTATGGATCACGAATGTATGGTAGGTGCAGCTGTGTATGTGCTGTACACCATCCCATCCCCAGGAGCCATGAGACCTACCAACGAAGGTCTGAGACAAATCCATATATCATTGATGTGCATGCAGTTTCAGGTCACACATCTGTCCAATCCCCAGGAGCCCCACAACTGATTTCAGAGGAATATCATAGATGCTGGTGTAAAGGTACATCTCACAATGCCCACAACACCAAAACAACATGTACTGGTCCAAATCCGTCCCATACTAATTATTTCTCAACATCCACGTATACATATCAATGTTCCTTATATGTTGCTAAACACACATCACTGCACATAAGGTCTCACTAACCACGGACCTACAATACGCATACAACAGACTAAACAGTCATAATGCACAAGCCCTGATAACATCAATGACGTTCCATGCAGATCCTGACAAGTCACCCAAACCCAATCAATGAGACAGCACATAACTGTCAGAAACATGCTTTGTGTCCCAAAGGGTGGCCGTCCTGCCTCTCCCCCCCCACCCCCTGATGGCCCCACCCTTATACTTAATTATCCCCACCCTTGAGTGTAACGCCTCTTTGACCCGGTGATCCCACCTAGCTGATCCCAACTATATCTTCCCATGCTGCCTTCCGACCTCTTAAGTATAAGGTTCATAGGAACCTTTTCTCAATTGATGCATCACTTCTTTGTTGATTTAAAAAAACAAACAAACAAAAAAAAACCCCAACAAGTCTATATGTATATATTGCTCTGCTAATTGTGTGTATTTTTGCGATCTCTATGTACAATTATAACCTCACTGGTTGCTCAATCTGTAATTTATTGAATAATCAAATATTGCTCATTCTGTAATTTATTGAATAATCAAATGTATAACTGTGATCTTGTGGTTGTTAGCCTCCCCCTACCTTAATCAGAATGTATTCCTAAATTTATGCTGTACATATTTACCTTGTCTTGTCCACCTAATGACTGCTTCTGATCGCTGGAAGGAGCGGTGTATAAATTTATGCCAAATAAATAAATAAAAGCGAGATATAAATACAGTTAAATAAATAAACACAACAGCGGGTGGAGGTGGATCATGTGTGTGGGGAGTATGAGGCTTCTGGGAGGTGTTAGGCTGGCATACCTGGTTTGTGGCTGCTTGTGATAGGGGCTGCTGTGCAGCCACAGGTAGTTAGTTTGATGCTTTGGATGCAGTACAGTGACAGGCATGTGGTATGGCGTTAACAGTGGGAGAGCAGACCATGGTTGGGGCCAGTTATCTAGATGTGCATGTCTCTCCATGAGTGAGTTTGAGCTGATTGTGTGATTAGTCTGCTCTGATGAGCAGGGTCCATGTGTTAGTTCTTTTTGTATGGTGTTATATGTTGTAATTAGCAATATATACATGCTCAGTAGTATGTTGCTTACTGGTATCTTATATCCTTATGGTACGTTACTGCAACACCACGGTGTGCCTGACTGTATAGGTTATCACATAGCCCTGACATGGATGTGTGGAGGGATAGGGAACCTGTGAGGTGTCCAGCCGGGGGACTGTCATTGCCCTTTTTTGGCTGTCGACCAGCCATGCAGTGCTGTGTTGCATATTTACACGCAGGCAGAGATGATTCAGGCCAGATCGACACGGTGTAGGTTACATTGGGCAATCCAAGAGCTGAATATGGGCTTTGACTTGGGTTTAGGTGGTGTTATCAGGAAGGACAGGGCAAATCTAGCTGATGACATCTAGACAACCACATGACTCAACTACAAGCTGGGTAAGTGTGTGTGTGTGTGGGGGGGGGGGGGGGTGAGTGCAGTCCACGACAACAACTACATTGTAGACCCTAGAGAAGGAAAGTTATGTCCACACACACAAAGAGACTCTGATGGGAGGGGAGGGTTCAGGTCCACATATAGGCTATCCATGCTTTGCCATTATCACTTACACACAGTGGGATGACATGCAGCCATCACGGTCAGGTCACAAATAGACATCGGGGTATGGCTTAGCAGACATAACTCAGCCGTTGAGATATGTATTTGCAACTCATCAGCACACAGCTGTTACTTTGAGTAGAGGTGTGAGATATACACAACAAGGAGATGCATATGGACAGGGGATAAGGGAGGTGCCCCTGCATATGTCCGTGTGTTGCAGGAATTGACAGCGGGGTATCAGATGCCATCGAGACACCAGTATACACAGTGAGGGGCCATTGGGAGCGATATGGGGGACACAGGTTATTACTGCGGCCTTGGAGCGAAGCAGGGACATGGTAGGGAGCGAACACCTCTGTTCACCAATTTGTACGGCAACAGAGAGGTGTCTGAGGGGACAGACCGAGTATGGGACCTTGTAGTTTTTCAAACAACCTCAATGATAACTCTCACATGGATGATATCTGTACAGTGTGATGGGGAACAGTCAGTCAGTAACAGATCCTGGGGGGTCTGGGAGTTGAGGACTGGAAGGTGCAGTGTGTGTTGCACAGCTAGAACATGGCATATGTATATTTCCCTTGTGTTTCTCGTCCACAGGACTTACTTGGTGATTCTCCTGGTGCTGTAGTGCATTGGCAGGTGACTGTACATCATCCAACATGCAGTGGTCTGGGGTAGGTGGATCTACAGCTACATTGTCAGTGATGACAGTCAGGGGGAACACATGTCCTCAGTGATCTGTCATATTGTACATATGTTGTTGTTCGCCTCTTTTCCCTGCACCTCCATACCCAATATCTTGCTGTTGGCACACATATCCCCATGTGTTCCTGTCCACTTTGTCTTCTGAAACACTGTCTTTGGGACACGTCTGACAGAGCTGCATGTGTGTAGTGGTCCTAGGTGTTTGGGTGGTGGGCTACATGTGCACCCTTCCCCGACATTGTACCATCAGCCAACACCAGTGTATCCTTGCATTTCACACAGCCTTTCTGTCCACTAATCTCCAATTGTGCACATCCAAGCCATATGCTACTGCTGGCATGCTCACCTTAGCATACTGTGAGGTTGTGTGTTTTTGGGTTGGCTGTGTGATGGAACAGTGTGTGGGCATTTGCCATTATCATGTGGTGTGAGGAGACTGTACACCTGGGGGGCAGTGGTGACTGTGCTATCTCTACCTTACTGCTGTTTACCGTATGAGCATTCTGGACATGTGTTGTGTGATGTAAGCAGAACTGTGTATTGTGTTCTGACAGACCACTGTTGAACAACAGTTTTGTATCACAGATATCACCGTAATGTGGACATGCATCAACAGTGGCCTGACATGGTGACATGGTGATTCTACACATTTTGATGACATCATCTCCCTTCACAGTGACCTGTTGTGGCCTTTGGGTGCCTCAGGGGATCCAAGACATACACTTGATGCAAACACACAGTAGGTTGCACCTTTGTTCTTTTGTGAATGACATCAGCCTTTACATGTTCATGATTTACTGTTTGTATCATATACATTTCCTGTTGGCTCTCTGTTCATGAGCGCTGATGCACATGGGGTGGAGCTGTGAGACGCCTGTGTAACATTGGCATGGACATGACCATATCCATGTGACACCCCCGTCTGCGGTTCCAATTCGGAATGTCCCCAACATGCAGTGTGTTTTGTGTTGTGATCATGTTATGTTTGGCTGTGTGTTCTTTTATTACGTGCATATTAATGTTTGACTCTCTGCAATGTATTGGCATGCTGATGTTGCATGCAGCATGCCAATACATTATTTGTCCTCCTTTGACACAGGGCAGGGAACAAACCAGCTGCATCTACTACAGTGCATCCGGTGTCGCCATCATCCACCTGTTGGGGGACCCAACATCATGGAACTATCCCTGGGAAATGGTGCCATAGGATGTTTGACCTCTGCGAGTGGGACACATGCCTAGGATGGACAGTATTCTTGTTGGAGTGCTACTGTGGCCATGACAGACCTGTCCAACACACTGTTGCTGCCATGCTCTGGCTGGAGGTCATGTTCATCGCAGGAGACACATATGACCCTTCCGATACTGTGGCATATTGGGATGTGACACTTGACTATGCCTGCCCAGGGTTTCAAGGACAGTCTTCACCTGACTTGTTGGATTGCAGACACACTTTGCACTTTGGACACTGTGTACTGGTCCCCACGTATGCAGCAGGGACTGACATTGTCGCTGTATATTGTACATCCCTCCAACGTTGTGTTGTTGTGTTTTGGCCATGTGTGTAACATGGAACACAGGATATGCTCATCTGTTTGGGTCAACACAAGCATACAGCCATGCGTGTGGCATGGGGGTGCAATGGAGTGGTCCTGTTGTCAAGGTCCACCTACTCTCCCCTTGGACATGATACAGTTTTTGCCATGACTCCACTTTACTGCACACGTACAGCTTGGATTGATGTTTTTGCTCACCAGGGGTGCTTCCATGCATGTGTGGCATCACCATTTCATGTTGAGATGTACACGGTGCATGTGCAGCTGACTGACTATCTTGGGGAAACACAGCCTGTGGCAATATGACTTCTGTGTGGTTTACTGTTGAATGTTTGCAATTACTTTCCAACTCTATATACTGGTTATTGTGTTTGTTTACTGTACAGACGTGACGCTCAACATTGATTTACAAACCTTGCATTGCATGTCTGCACAGTCCTATTTATCCCCTGAGGTAACGACACTCACATTGCCCCGTTATATTTGGAGAGTCGCAGTATGAGTGTCCATTGTCTTCCTTCAATTGTGCATTCCATGTACCGTGATATATGTGTACAGACACTGTATCCACAGCAGCCAGTGCAGGGGGCCCTCCTGCACAGTGTTATCTCTGCATGATTCTGCAGGTAGTTTCTTTTTAATTCTCTCTGTGTTCATGTGCCTTTGCTACCTGTTAGCATATCCTCATTGTGCATTCGACGATTGTTTAGGGTTTCATTGTTGCAGCTTTAATTCCTATATCATGCATTATGTGCCAGCTGAAACATGACATGTGAGTTTACATGTTCAAACTTTTTCACAACATATGCTGTTTTCATTTGTGTGCCTCCTGTGTTGCCAGATAGATATGTTTGGAGGAGGAGATCATGATTGATGTGTGATGGTCCCTCATCATGCACCGCCTACTGTCTACATGCACTCACATGTAGGTTACACATTTGAGGCGTGCAGCAGCATGTGGGGGTTGGGGGCCTAATGCATACTGCACACCATGCACCCGATGAACATTATCTCTCCTGCCCATCATTTGTAGACGGGCCAGTGACCTTTCTATAGGATGTGGGTTGCTGCTCTGCTAAATGTTTTCCGACTTTCACCTGGGATCCACTCACCTTGATATTATGATGGCAGTATCTACCCTATCTGTGCTGATTAACCAAAATAAACATATGTGTTTGACATACATTTGTCTCTGCTGATGCTTGATCATGCTGACAGAAGTGCAATGCGATGTGTGCCTTTGATTCAGTCTGGATGCCTTGTGACCCAGGAACTCCATGGTTTCCTTGGCAGTGTCCCTGGAAGTAGATTGCCAGGCCTTTATTCCAGAGCAATGGAGGGCTAAGTGACTTGCTCAGGGCCACAAGGGGTGCTAGTGGGAATTGAACTCTGGTTGTTTGGTGACCAAGCCAGTATTCTCACCACTAGGCTACTCCTCCACTCCTTGAACTTACTGACACATGTATTTACTGATTTCCTGGTAATGTACATGGGCCACCTGTGCTCACATCCTTGTACGGTGGCAGCTGTCTCTCTGCCAGTCATTCACCACATCACTGGGTGTTACAGGTTCCCATACACGCCCTCCCTTTGGGGTACTATTTTTGCATTGTGCTCAATATGCTCACTGTGGTTGTTTGGGGTAGTGGTTACAGACATGTGTTATAACACCATAGGTTGCAGGTTTGATCCCCACATGGGGTTTTCTTTTTTTTTCTGTTGCACTAACATGACCATTAGGTACCTGCAGGTTCCTCACATCTGCACACACCCCTCTATCTCTTCACTGTACACCAAGGTGTGCCCTCTGTACTGCCTATCCATCGCCTATTAGCTGTTACATATGTCTCTTTCTATATGGTGTTTAAATGGTAGTCCGCTTGGGGGTTTGGCATTGCTGTGGTTCATCTGGTCTGTGGCACACCTGTTTGCAGGTTCAATTCTCCCCTGTCATGTTCAAGACTTTGCACCTGCTCCACAGAGCATCCTCTGCTGCCCTTGGGGTTTAGGTTCTTTCATCATTTGCATGCTGTATCCACTGCCTAACATTTCATTGTGTGTGTGCATGTAGTTATATGTGGCTCTGGTCCCAATTACAGGCTGTGGCCTGATCTATACACACCAGATCTGCATGTGCATTTCATCATGGTTACTGTTGGGGGTTTGCCTATCCTGACAGCCAGCAGGCTTCTTGTGTGATGCCCTGCAGTATTTTTTTATGCAGCCTTTGCTAATGGGCTCACATTGGTGGTGTGGCCTACCGGTTTGTGCATTGCCATTTGTGCTAATGATCATAGGTTTGATTCCTCTCTGTTCTCTTTCATTTGTATACCTGTCCTGCACAACTACTGTTCATTCCTGTGACAGTCATATCTGTGCAGATCTGTGCTGTGAGTACACTGTACCCTTATCACAGTTGTGAACCATCCTTCTGTCTATCTATGTGTGTCTGCCAGCTGTGTGCCGTCCTACCCTGATCTGCATACTGATACCCCACGTCCTACACTGCTACACATTTCTGCATTGCAGCTCTCCCTGGTTGCCTCTCCTGTGTGTGCTCTGCATAGCACTGTTACTCCGCTGTCATCCTGACATTCCACCTATCCTGCCACTTCTACCTCCTCTGCTGGACTCGTCTTCCCATCCTCTGCCACGCACTGTCATTTTTGCATGGTACATTAGCATCACTCTGTGCATCATTACAGCTGCACCCAATATGTTTGTCCATTTTTCCAGCTGCCACATGGGCTGGACACGGATTTGTCTGGTCCATCGGCTCAGGTCTGCTTCCTTCCATTACTTATGCATTGTCTTTCCTTGCTGCTCTGAGCAGTGTTAGGGTTACATCTGTGTTTGGCCCCTATCTCTCTTGCTCTTCAGATTGGGGACCTTACTGCTCTTGGCCAACGTTTTTCGGTTCACCTATACATCCTTGGGGCATCGTACACTACACCTTAGATTCAGGCAGCTTCTGGGGTGCCTACTATGGTGCCTTGGGAGTTGGCCACCTTTCAACATGGCCTCTGGGGCACATTATGACCCGCCTTCGCTGACATGGTTGTTTAGGATGTGCCTTCTGGTGCACCCTAGAAGGTGCATTTGTTTAGGGTACTGGGGTGCGGAGAGTTTTGGCTGGCAACACAGGTTGTTTTACAATTGCAGACAGAAAAAGGAACTGCCTCGGCTGACCTTATTCATTGGGCACACTGGTGAATCAAACTCATGACCCCTGTACCATCAGTCTGTGTATTAACCATTGCACTACACCTCTGCTGCTCTGGTTGTATGTCAGCGCGCCTACTTAAGATTAACGCACGTTGATGTGCGTAGCTCAATCCATCACACAATAATGTGCGCAGCGTGCGTTATCGCGCGATAATCCCGGTTTGCTATGTTTAGACCGGAACGCCCACTCCTTTTATGGTATCCTGCACACTATCGCCGGGCGCACATTAAGACTGCTTAGTAAACATACCCTTAAGTAACTTAGGGGCATGTTTACTAAAAACCGTTATTTTGCGTGGCGCAAAATAGCGCACTAAAAGCAGCACTTAAGTGCTCTTAAGTGCCCCGCAAACGTGCGTCGAACCCCCGCACACGTGCGTGTCACACTAACGAGCCCCGCACAAGTACGGGCCCGTAAATGTCCTATAGAGGCGTGGAAAGGCCTATGGAGGGCGGAGGAAGGCCCCGGAGGGGCGGAGAGACGGGGTTAATGGGCGGGGAAGGGGAGGGTAGAGGCCCCTCGCACAGTTGCGGGGCCGAATTTCCATAGCAAAAATAGCGCGAGTGAATCACTCGCGTTAGAATGCATTTAAAGGGAAGAGAAACCATTTCTGTCAGCAATGTACAGCAAAACCGGGGAAACCTGCAAAACGTGAGCAGTGTGATACATGTGCACAGCACAAAAGTGCAATTAAAAATAGAAAATGACCACCACAAAAATATTAAAAATAGTAATTCAGTTGGGGAACAGTTATAGTGATGGGCAAAACTAGAAAACACACCCAGGAAAGCTAAAAAAAAAAATGATTTATGGAAAGGTGTACGGAGCGGAGACTCGTCCAAAAAACATTTCCCTTTTTCTGGAACTGTCCTGGGAGTGTTTTCCATGTTTGCCCATTAATATCACTGTAGCCCAGCTTGGTTATATTTTATACCCCTTTTCCCGTGGTCATCTGTGGGCTTTACTTGCACGTTTGTCACCAGACAGGGTGAAGGAGCCCACAGTAGAAATGCACACAGCAGGCTTTGCGACTCCATCCTGCCATGTTACTATCTCCAGGGACTGCAGTATCCTTGTGGCCACAGTGTGGTGCAGCGGACAGAGCCAGTACCTCTAGGAACAGAGAGTCAGAGGTTCAAATCACAGCTGGGCCACCTTCCAGCCCTGGCCATATACCTTACCCACCACTGAACAACAATAGCACACACACCCCTGTCTTGCAGGGAACATAGGCATGGGGAGATCACCCATATTTTACCCAACACCACAACAATGGGCAATACCTACAGCCAAGTCACCCAAATGCAGTCCCATACTGACACATTGCAATCAGGTCATCTGCTTTCTCTGAGAGAAGTTCATGCCAGCATGTTGGCGGATGAGTACATGTGGTGCAGGGGGCAGTGGCCGCTAGCCACGGAAGACAGAGGCCTAGCCATGTGCAGGCTGGCACAGTCCACAGCAAGACAGGCTCTGCCGTATCCACAGTCATGGACTATCCAGGGAATTCAGCCAATCTGTGGCTACACGGTGGTGCAGTGCACACAGACAGTGCATGCAAGAACAGAAGGTCACAGGTTCAAAGACCAGCTGGGGCTACCACCAATCCTGCCCACATATTTTCCCCACAAATAAACAGTGACAGTAAGGACACACCTTTCGTGACGAGGACATATGCAATGTTAATACGTCTATCTTTTACCCCACTGAGCACAGACACCATGAACAGGGGCAGAATCTACAGCAGAATCCCCCAAATGCAGTCCTGGTGGGCCACACACCAGTCAGGTTCCATGCTGCCACTCATACAAATGCCTGTGCTGTATATCTATGCACCACCCCCACGGCATGTAGATGTAGCTCATGCATATTCATGAGGGACAGCAGGAAGACCCGAACAGTGTGATGCAAAACTGGACCGGATTTGGGAAGCGCTGCCGTAAAGCAGCAGCCAACAGAGGCAGAACATTGGACCCTGCGTGCATCTCCCAATACTAGCACCTGCATACCTTAGCAATGTCACCCTACACCTGAGGTTCACAGCTCTGAAATGTTTGCTAAGAGTACAGGCTGATAGATATCCCTACGTTACGCACATACTGCTAGTTGACCCCATCCGAACAATCTGTTTGGTGTCTGCGGTGCGTGCTCCAGGCCTGGCCTCTGACGGTGTTCACCACCCTGGGGAGTGACCCCCAGCAGTACTGTGTACCATATCCATGCCTGTGCCGTGCCCAGGACCGGTGTGGTGGGCAAGGCTAATCACCCCCTCAATAGTAGCACAATGCTGGCATAGGTGTGGGAGTGTGTGTCTGTCTATACAGTGTGTGTTGGCTGCAAACACCTTCCCCAACCCACACTGCCAGCATTACTGCCAGTATTGGCCTGCCAATGTGCATAATGAGCAGCAAGGTACCATGGGTATAGGTCAGACATGGTGGGCTGGCCAGGATGCATTTGCACAGGGCATAGGGCACTGGCTGTGACATTGTAGTGCCCGGCCACCACCTACACAGACAGGATGACCTCCGTATGTGCTGCTGGGGGAGCACTCTCACCCTGAGTGTGCAGTGATGACAGCATGGCTAGGCACCCCCATAGTGCTGTATTGTGTTTCTCTCTTGTGATATATATGGGTTTCCTGTTGGGGCCTCCTCACAGAACTCTCTGCTTGTGTGTGCTGCCACCCCAGTTTTGGGTGCATGCATTTCTATCAGGGCTAACCAGCAGACTGTTCACAGCTGGTATGTGTCTTGATGGAGTGCCTTGCAGGGTGCAGTGGCTGATGACTTGCTGCAGGAGAATATCAGATAGTGCTGGGGTGTATCTTTGGATATTCAGCCCTAAAGTCTGTCTGATATTGTGTTATGATGTGTGTGGAGCTGCTTGGATTGCCCTGTAAGGTGTCTGTTCCCCAGCAGGACTGGGGTTTGATGGTCCCCTCTGCTGCCATATTGGGGGGGGGGGGGGTGTGGGATGGGGATATGTGGGGGGGGGGGGGGGGATGGGATGGGGATCTGCTGGTGGGGGGCCCCCACTAACTGAGACAGACAGAGCTATTCAAGATGTTTCTGCAGCACCTTCCCATCTTACAGGTTACATGCTGTTTTGGAGCTCTGTCATGGCCTCATTCAGCCATGACTGGTGTTGTGGACCTGGTCCTGGGCGCCACATCACACCCTCAGGGTGAGCACAGTACCCGCACAATGTGACAGTGTGTAGCTACTCTTTGCTGGTAGTCCACCCGCTCAGGACCCCCTACCAGGCCGAGGTGCTGTGTGGGTGCACACGGACAATTCCCCCTACCAGGCCGGGTAGCTGTTGGGGTGCATTCCCCATCTTGTGTACATCTGTGGACAGCTGATTTGCATGTGCAGTGCATCATGGGTACGGGTGCCCTAACCCTATCTTGTTTACAACAGCAGACTGTCTGTGAGGTGACATGCAGGCTCTCTGCAGCCAGCCAGGGGCTTGCTGACGGCTGTAGCCCAATGGTTACACCACTACCTTTGCAGCCAGAGGTCATGGGTTCAAGCCCACTGTGTGGTTCTGTGATAGGGTTGTCCAGGGCATTAGCTTTGTTTACTGTATATATTTTTATGACAGCAAACACACCCTTGGCATACTGTACCCATAAGGTGCCTCTGAGGGTGCTCTTTAGAGCGCCCTATAGGCCACCTTATGGGTGCCATCCATATTGGGTGCACTATACATTGTCCTGTGTCGCAACATACATGGTGCCCTATAGGGGACATTCTAGGGTGCCTTGGCGGACAGTGCACTGTAACATGTGCCTTACGGGCATCCGTATGTTAACACACTGTGAGAGCGGGTTTACTAGTAGTGGGAAATAAAATAAACCTTGAAGGCCTCCTACAGCACTCCTCACCATAATACATAATGCCCCAGCCAGCCTTGTTCACTGGGCACTGTGAGGGGTTGAACCCCTGATACCTGTACCATTGGTCAGTGTCTTCACCATTGTGCTGTGGCTCTGTTCCTGTGTTTGAGCAGCAGCGTGCAGCCTTGAAGCCATCGGCGCACCGTCTTGTGGCGCACAAAAGTAACAGCGCGCCGCCTTCTGCCGCGTAACATTAACAGTGTGCCGCCTTATGCCGCCCAACATGGGCATGCCTCCTAAAATAATGCTTCAGCCAGCTGTCTTCAATGGGCACTGTAGGGAATTGAACCCATGATGCCTGCACGAGTGGTCAGTGTCATAACCATTGTGCTATGGCTCCATTCCTGTTGTTTGCACATCAGCGCGCCACTTATCCCTCCCACTATTGGGTTGCCCCCTCACACATCAGCGCGCCACCTTCTGCCCACCGGCTCGCCGCCTTCTGTTGCCCGATTTTATCAGCGCGCCGCCCTCTGCCGCCCAACCTTAACAGCGCGCCGCCATCTGCCGCCCACAATGAACAGTGCGCTGCCTCATGCCGTATAAAAAAAGAGTGCGCAGCCTTCTGCCGCCCATAAGCAGTATGCCTCCTACACCACTTTTGCCCATAAAAGTTGATGTCTCAGCTGGTCTTTTATGTTGAGCACAATAGGGGTTTGAACCCCTGGCCCCTGCACCATAGGTCAGTGCCTTCACCGTTATACTACAGCTCTGTTGTTTGGTTATGCAGCAGCGCCCCACTTAGCCTTTCCACGCGATAATGTGGGCCCCGCACATTAGCGCGACGCACACACGTATGGTCCGGTTTTTTCCTTTTTTCTGCCTGGCCCGCCCACTCCTTATATGGCACCAGCACACTAATGGGAACCCGCACAGCAACGGTGTTTAGTAAACATGCCCCTTAGTTATCTAAACCTATTTTCTAAAGTCTACAAATACTTTTATTTGCAAAATAGTAGCTATTACAGCATTATAAGCAACTTACTATTTTTTGTGATCTTTTTATGTTGAGCCGCCAGTACTGTCAAAATCAGCAAACTTCGAATACTTATTAAACTAACTAGATCTCAGATAAAAAATCTGTATATAACGCTTTTTGACATAATGATAATAGCTAAACATAGTTCCATTGAATTTATAACCATTAATTAGTAAACAGTTTAGTAGTATGGCAGCCTTATGTATGTAAAACATATGCTGGTCCAACTATAACATGGTTCACAGCCAATGTTCCCTCTAATTTTCTGTAGGCTGTGTGCGCATAAAATATCAGCTGTGTGCAGCTTTTGAAGGAAGGTTAAATTTTTGTGCGCCACATAATGACACTCAGAGTTATATACTTTAAAATTTGACTACACGTCAGAATACAGTATGTACACCACATTGATTTTAATCAAATTAAATGAAAATAGACGATTACTAAATGAAGCGGGAAATTTCTAGTAATTACAATCATAACTTTTAAATTTTAAGACGTCTGTGTTGTTTTCTATCAGAATCAAAGCCGTAATTTTTGTGCGCTCTGTTGTAAAGTATGTGCGCTCGGTCGGCGAGGTGTGTGCGCATGCACACGCGCACAGCTTAGAGGGAACAGTGTTCACAGCCTTTCTGTTCCAGTTATATTAATCTCCATTTTATTCTCCAGGTAGATTTATATAGTATTTCAGTTTGTTTTCCTCATTAAGGCCCCTATTTACTAAGGTGTGCTAAAGTTTTTCAGTTTCTCACAATAATAGGAAGATTAACATGTGGTATCCATAAAACCTCTGCAAAAAAGCAAAAGCATGTTAACAGTCCAGCGTATTCTGAGTAATTTTATAAGGTGCCTCATTAAGTTACATAAAACACAAGAGGAGCAACCTCTCGCAGTATCGTAGAAAAACACACAAAAGCGAGCGGTGGTAGGTGGTCACTAGTGCTTTATTAAATTTAAAAACGCCCCAACGTGTTTCGGCACAGCCTTCATCAGGGGGCTGAGGAAATATATGAAAGTCAAACAAAGCACTATGGAACGCACAGCAATGACAAATACTTTGTAAAAACTGCAATGTCAGCAAGTTCATCTCCATGGGGCATTTTTTAATTTAATAAAGCACTAGTAGTGACCACCTACCACTGCTTGCTTTTGTGTGTTTTTCATTAAGTTACATGCCATTTTTTGTGCATAAATCATGTATTTTCAATTACTTATATGTGGAGATGGGCCTTTACTTTATTTATTTACATTCTCTTATATACCATGCTATTCTGCATCAGTGCAGTTTACATTGAACAAACTGAAATTACATTGAGCAGGGCATTATAACTTGGAGATAACTATTTTACAGGGAACATGGGCTATGGAGGGTTAGGTGGCTTGCCCAAGGCCACAAGGAGCACCTGTGGGACTAGAAACCCCAGTCCTTCCAGCCCAAGGTTGCTATCCTCTAGTGGGATTTGAACCCCCAACCTTCTGGCCTGAAGTACCTTGCCCCAACCACTAGGCCACTCCTCCACTCCACTTTATTGCATACTTTAGCTGGTCATTATTCTGTAAGTATGTGGGTAAGTCCATTGGCATGCACTTTCACTGTGGGTGTTCAGATAGGCAGAGTTTGGGGCAGAGCATGTAGTTACATGCATATTTTATAAAATATAAGTGAATGCACTTTAGATATGAACATTTTAAGCAACCATAGGACTGGTATAAGTGTTTGTGCCTAGATTTGATGTACATTTTAGACAACTTATGAAGTCTAGTAAATGTGTATTTGTCTTTATAAAATTGGTATCAAATACACATGTATGAATGCATATTATCTATATAGGAGTTTATGAAATTACCCTCAGAATTTGCAGTGTAGTTAGATATACCTCTCAAGTCATTACCTGCTCTGTGTTATCTGCCACATCAACAGTAATGAGCACCACATTAACTGAAAGGTGCAGTCTCCACCCATTCCTTGCTCATTCGTGACCCAAAAATGGTGTGTTCTGCATTAGTTCTTTAATACAGGAGTTAGCACATGCTAACAGTTAACACGCTGTACTGTTCACTCAAAGCCACGTTGAACAGCTAATGCAGTTAAGTAGACTCTTAAATGTTTTAAAGTTTAAGGGCCTTTTCTGAGGTATGAAGCTGATTGAGTATTTAGCTATCTGTATATTTGTGCAAGATACCACGTAGGAAAAACAGATTACTAAACATAAAGTCAAAGGATAAGGAACAGCATAATGCAGTTAACTAAAAGCCGAACACTATGTACAACACATGCATCTTATTATGTTATATCTGGGCCATATGTTCTGCCATTGAGTCTTGTGTATGATCCAGAGCAAGTCACTTTTTTCTTGCTCATTTACCTACCCTATACATATCTCTGAAGTAATAAGCGATAAAGCAAGTTGGGATCCAGATTAATATTAAGGTCATAGTTCTCTTGTTCTTGTGGCAGTTTGCCCTTAATCACTAGTGTACATATTCACTTCAGAACCACATGTCTCAGAACATAGGCGGGCATGGGTCCTGATTTTCACTTAAGTAATGTCTTGGCCAGAGAAGAATATTGCTATTATAAGCTAAATATTTCATCTCTTGGTTATGATCTTTCCAAGCAGTATGCAGGGATTAATTTTCAGTAATAGAAAATAATGCCTTGTTTTCCAGCCAATCAGATTTCTTGCAATGGACCTGGGCATTTAGTGTAGCTTTTAGTCAGTAATTAAATCTGGAAAATAGAATGAAACTTAATATCAAAGGGACTTAGCAGGGCCCTCTCTCTCTAGCTGGATATAATTGGAATCACTTGACTCTTACTGGTGTTCTACTGGCATCAGATTTTGAAATGAAAACTCTGTAAACAAATCAGCTTATTAAAATGACTGGTGTTTATAGAGGCTTAGTCAAAATGGTTCCAAATTTTCCTACTCAGGCATCCAAGTAGAAGTCCTGTTTTGCCATTCCAATTACGTATTTGCCTTCACATTGGTAATATTGGATTCTATGGGAACAAAGCACAAGATAGCAAATGAGCAAATATTAGATTTATTTACAGGTACAATAAATGTTTAGATTGATTGCATTTCTCTAAATGCAAGTACAATAAAATAAAAAAAAAAAGACAATGTAGATTGGGATGTACCAGCTGTTTGATCAGCTAAAAGAGGAGGGATACTAGAATCCTTGCAAAAAGGCATAAGCTCAATACAAATAAAAATGCTGCTATGTTTAAATAAAGAAGCAGAAAAAAAGTAAGAGCTAAAAGAACAGCATTCAGAAAATACAAAGTAGGTAAGACTGGATTTAAAAGCTGTATGCTCATAGACAACGTGGAGCCCCTTTTCAAATCCCACCAAAATTTATTGAAGGATGGCGAGGCAGGGCATTCCCACAGAAATCATTAGGGAAGGGTGATGAGAAGGAAGTGCAACTTCCCCCAGAGCTCTCAAAACCCATCCCTCAGTCTTCCCCTTACCCTCACCTTAGAACTTGTCCCTATAGTTGCAGTCTTCTTGTGCTGCTGACTTAGGAGCAGTAATAGTAGCTGCAAAAACTCAGAGAGCTGGTATACAGTCTCATACCCTGCAGAAACCCTGCTTCCTCTTCCACACAGACTCCCTGTTACCAGGAAACCATGCATAGATAGGGCTTCTGTGTACCATCTCTAAGAGCCCATGAAGAGCCTTCTCTAAGTTTTGATGGCTACTGCCTCAATCCTGAACTAGCAGTAGGAGAAGGATAAGCAAAACTACTGTAAAAAAACAAAAAACAAAGGGAGACAGGAAAGGCAGTTAGACAGAGGCTCAAACAGAGCAGCATATCGCACCAGGACCACCTCTACTGGGTTACTTGTAAAAGTAACCCAGGTGCCTTTAACTAAAAACCAGGCCAAGTTGAAAGATTCCAAATTATCCCTGTCATCCGATAGTCAGACTATTGATATGAACAAAAAACAAACTTTGAAATGCCTGAATGCAAATTCTAGAAGTCTAAAAAATAAGATGGGAGAGTTAGAATATATAGCACTGAATGAAAGGTTAGATATAATTGGCATCTCAGAGACCTGGTGGAACGAGGATAACCAATGGTATGCTGTGATACCAGGCTACAAACTATATCACAATGATAGGGTAAATCACATAGGTGGAGGGGTGGTGCTATATGTCAAAGAGGGCATTGAGTCAAACAGAATAAAGATTTTGCAGGAAATAAAATACACTGTAGAATCTTTATGAATAGAAATTTCATGTAAATAGGGGAAGGGGATGTCAGTGGGCATGTACTACCGCTCGCTTGGCCAGAATAAAAAAAGAGATGATGAAATGCTAAAATAAATTAGGGAAGCTTGCAAAGTTTACAGCACAGTAATAATGGGAGATTTCAATTACCCTAGTATTGAATGGGTCAATATTACATCAGGCCATGCTGGGGAGATAAAGGGGTATGTTTACTAAACCGCGCAATTGTGCGGGGCGCACTTGAGCGTACACTAAGGTACCTTAGCGCATGCTAATAGTGCGTTTTTGGTGCGCCGCACGCTCAAGTGCGCGGCGCGCTGATGTGCGATTAGAGGCGTGGAAAGGAATTTCGAGGGCGGAGGAAGGCTCCCGAGGGGCGGGGGGACGGGGTCAATGGGTGGAGAGTGGGAGGGGAGAGGCTCCCCGCACAGGAGCGGGGCTGAATTTTGGTCAAAAAAATACCGCGAGTGAAAACCTCGCGTTAGAGCCGATTTAAAGGGAAGAGAAACCATTTCCGTCAGCAATGTACAGCAAAACCGGGGAAACCTACAAAACGTGAGCAGTGTGATACATGTGCACAGAACAAAATAGCAAATAAAAATTGAAAATGACCACAACAAAATTCACAAAAATTATAATCCAGCTGGGCAACAGTGATAGCAATGGGCAACATTAAAAAACACTCCCAGGAAAGCTCCAAAAAACAAGAAATAATTTTTGGAAGGGTCTACGCTCCGTTGACCCTTTCAAAAATCATTTCATATTATTGGAGCTTTCCTGGGAGTGTTTTTTAATGTTGCCCAGTGATATCTCTGTTGCCCAGCTTGGTTATGGGTGTTTGCCCCTTTTTTTGAGGTCCTTTTTGAGGTTTATTTGCACTTTTGTCTCCATACAAGGTAAATGAGCCCACAGTAAAAGTGTGCAGAGCAGGGTTTCTGACTCGTCAGGCCAGGTTTCCTATCTCCAGGGACCACACTGTCTCTGTGGCCACAGTGTGGTGCAACAGACACAGCCAGTGTCAATAAGACCAGAGGGTCACAGGTTCAAATCCCAGCTGGGGCTCCTGCCAACCCAGTTCCCATAGCCTTACCCACCACTAAACAGTGATAGTAAAGACACTCCTTTATTACAGAGAACATAAGCATGGTTCAAACACCCATATTTTACCCTACATCGCACACAAACCATAACAATGGGCATTACCTACAGCCGAGTCCCCAAAATTCAGTCCTGGGGTGCCACAACTCAATCAGGTCATATGCTTTTTCCCAGATAAGGACATGTCTGCATGTTGGCGGAAGGGTACAGGTGGTGGAGGGGGCTGTGGCTGCAAGCCACAGCAGACAGTGGCCTAGGCCTGTGCAGGCTGGCACCGTCGACCGCAACAGACAGACTCTGTTGGATGTACAGTCATGGACTCCCCAGGGAATGCAGCATATCTGTGGCAACATGGTGGTGCAGTGCACACAGACAGTGTGTGCAAAAACAGAAGGTCACAAGTTCAAAGGCCAGCTGAGGCTACTGCCAATCCTGTCCACATATTTTTCCCACAACTAAACCATGATAGTAAGGACAAACCTTTATTGCTGAGAACATACGCATGGTTAATACGCCTATATTTTACCACACCAAACACAGACACCATAAACAGGTGCATTACCTAGAGCAGAGTCTCCCAAATGCAGTCCTGGAGGGCCCCACACCATTCAGGTTCCATGCTGTCTCTAATAAAGATACCTGTGCTGCATATCTATGCACCACCCCCTTGGTATGCAGATGTAGCTCATGCATATTTATGAGAGACAGCATGAAAACCCGAACAGTGTTTGGAACACCAGGACTGGAGTTGGGAAACTCTGCCGTAAAGCAGCAGCCAACAGGGTCAGACACACCCACACACACACCCACAGGCCCCATTGGCCAATGCCTCCTGGACAGGCAGGACATTGGGCCCTGCCTGTATCTCCCAATACTAGCAGTTGCATACCTTAGCAATGCCACCCTACACCTGGGTATATGGTACACAGCTATCAAATGTTTCCTATGATAACTGGCAGATATCAATTCCTACGTTAAGCACATTTTGCTCATTGAGCTCCACCATAACAATCATTCTGATGTCTGCGGTGTGTGCTGCAGGTCTGGTCTCTGACAGTGTGTACCACCCTGGGGAGTGACCCCCAACAGTATTGTGTACAATATCCATGCCTGTACTGTGCCCAGGACTGGTTTGGTGGGTATGGGCTGCCAATGTGCATAATGAGGAGCAAGGTACCATGGGTATGTGCCAGACAGGGTGGCCTGGCCAGGGTGCATCTGCACAGGGCATAGGGCACTGACTGGGACATTTTAGTGCCCGGACACCACCTACACAGACAGGGTGACCTCAGTATGTCCTGCTGAGAGATCACTCTCACCCTGACTGTACAGTGACCACAGCATGGCTAAGCACCCCCATAGTGCTATATAGTATTTCTCTCATATGATAGATATGGGTTTCCTTTTGGGGCTCAGTCACTGATTTATCTGCTTGCTGTGTATGCTGATATCCCAGTTCTGGGTGCATGCATCTCTACTGAAAACATGCACTATAGACTAACTAGCAGGCTGTTTGCAGCTGGTATGTGTCTTGATGGAGTGCCTTGCAGGGTGCAGTGGCTGAGGGCTTGCTGCAGGAGAATATCAGATGGTGGTGGGGTGTAGCTTACCATATCCAGGCCTAATGTCTGTCTGCTATTGTGTTATGGATGGGTGTAGAGCTGCATTGATTGCCCTGTGGGGTGTCTGTTGCTCAGCTAGGACCAGGGTTGATGGTCCCCTCTACTGCCACCTTTGCAGGGATGTAGAATGTGGATCTATTGTATGGGAGGCCCTGTTTGTTGCCCTCAGCCCTGGGGGAGGGTGGTGCATGGGCTGCCTGGGGGCTACACCTGACTGAAACAGACAGAGATACCCAAGGTGTTTGTGCAGACACTACCTATCTCAAACATTAATACTGCTTTGGACCTCCGGCATGGCCTCTTTCAGCCATGGAAGGTGTTGTGGACCTGGTCCTGGGCGCCTCAATGCACCCTCAGGGTGAGCACAGTACCCGCACAATGTGACGGTGTGTAGCTACTCTGTGCCAGTAAAACACACGGTCAGTACCCCCTACCAGGCCGAGGTGCTGTGTGGGTGCACATGGTCACTTCCCCCTACCAGGCCGAGGTGCTGTAGGTGTGCATTGCCCATCTTGTGTTTATCTGTGGACAGCTGATTTGCATGTGCATTGCATCATGGGTATGGGTGGGCTAACCCTATCCTGGTGACCACAGCAGACTGTCTGTGTGGTGACATGCAGGCTCTCTGCAGCCAGCCAGGAGCTTGCTAGCAGCTATAGAGCTGTAGCCCAATGGTTACTTCACTGCCTGTGAAGCCAGAGGTTATGGGTTCAAGCCCACAGTGGGTTTATTTGATAGGGTTGTCCAACACATTATCTCTTTTTAATGTACATTATTGCTGCCAGCAAAAACACCCTCAGCGTACTGTACCCATAAGGTGCCTCTGAGGGTGCTTTATAGGGCGCCCTATAGGGCACCTTATGGTTCTCGTCCATATAAGGTGCACTATACATTATCCTGTGACGCAACTTATAGGGTGCCCTATTGGGGACATTTTAGGGTGCCGTGGCGGACAGTGCAATTTATAATGTGCCCTATGGAGTGCCTTATAGGGTGCCTTATACGGCACCTTCAATTACGGCACGTGAGGGCATGTTTGCTGGCAGCAATTAATAAAGCAAAAATAAAGTGCTGCAGGAAAAAATATGTACAATGCAAAGCTGATGCCACAGCCAACCTTACGTATTAGGCACCCTGGGGAGCAAACTCATGATCCCTGTATCAGCAGTCAGTGCCTTAACCATTGTGCTCCACTGCTGCTCCTCCTTGCCTGTCAGCACAACTACTTATGCTTTTCATTCCTTAAACTGCACAGTGCTGCCATAAAAAACAGTACTCTGACCTTGCGGTACCTCTTACGGCACCCTCTAAAGCACCCTATAAGCAACATTCTAGGGTGCCTTGGCTGACAGTGCACCTTAAAATGTGCCTTATAGGGCGCCTTATGTTAACATGCTTTGAGAGTGCGTTTGCTAGTAGTGATAATTAAAATAAACATAATATGACTCCAAAAGCAATCTTCCCCATAATATGTAATGCCTCAGCCAGCCTTGTTCATTGGGCACTGTGGGGGATAGAACTCTTGCTCCCTGCATCATTGGTAAGTGCCTTGACCATTGTGCTGTGGCCCTGCTTTTCTGTGTGTACATCAGAGTGCCACTTATGCCTCCCGTGCAGCTTCCTCATGCGCTAATGTGCGGGGCGCACATGGGCGCCGTGCACCTTAGCGCATATGTCAATCACGGCTTTTCTTTTTCAGGACGGAACGCCCACTCCTTATATGGCATCCACACACTACTGTGGCCCGCACATTAGCGGGGTTTTAGTAAACATACCCCAAAGTTTCTAGATGAGATAAATGTCTGCTTCATGGAACAGCTGGTTCAGGAACTGACTTGAGGGGAAGCTATTTTAGATCTAGTTCTTAGTGGAACACAGAATCTAGTGCGAGAGATAACAGTGTTGAGGCCGCTTGGCAATAGCAATCATAACATGATCAAATTTGATTTAATAAATGGCAGAAAGATAACAAGGAAATACATAGTAGAGATTGAATGAATTCCTTGCTTCAGTCTTTACTGAAGAAGATGTAGAGAACTTACTTATGTCATAAATGATATCCAGACATGATGTATTAGATGAATTAAAACAAATCTTAATAAATTGGGAAAATATATTATAGCTATTTGATAAACTAAAGAGCAGCAAATCACCTGGACCAGATGACATACATCCCAGGGTGCTGAAAGAACTAAAATATGAGATTTCAGACTACTTTTAGTAATCTGTGAACAATCCTTAAAATCATCTTTAGCAGCTGAGAACTGAAGAGTGTCCAATGGAACACCAATTTTTAAAAAAGGTTCCAGGGGTTGGAAATTACAGACCAGTAAGCTTGACGTCTGTACTGGACAAAATGGTAGAAACCATTATAAAGAACAAAATTACTGAATATGTGGATATTCATGGCTTAATGGCAGAAAGCCAACATGGATTTAGCCAAGGAAAATCTTGTCTTACTAATCTGTTATATTTTTTCGAAGGTATGAATAAATAGGTAGATAAAGGTGAGTCAGTTGATATAATGTATCTGGATTTTCAGAGAGCATTTGACACTTGCGGAAATTAAAATGTCATGGAAATGGAGACAGTGTACTATTGTGGATTAGGAACTTGTTAAAAGATAAGAGTAAGACTAAGGGGTATGTTTACTAAAACCCCGGTAAAGTGCGTGCCGCGGTAGTGTGCGTGTGCTATATAAGGAGTGGGCGTTCCGCCCTGAAAAAGAAAAGCCGGAATTTACATATGCGCTAAGGTGCGCGGCACCCATGTGTGCCCCGCACCTTAGCGCATGAGATAGCTGCGCAGGAGGCATAAGTGGCGCGCTGAAGTGCAAAAAAAAAAAAAAAAGAGTAGAGCCACAGCACAATGGTTAAGACACTGACCAATGATGCAGGGATCAGAGGTTCAATGCCCAACGGAGACAGTTGGCTGAGGCATTATTTTAGGAGCCATTTAAATGATGGGCGGCATAAGGCAGCGCGTTGATGGGCATAAGGTGGCGCGCTAATGTTTTAGGTGGCTTTTTAATATTGGGCGGCATAAGGTGGCGCGCTGATGTGCAATCACAGGAACAGAACCACAGCACAATGGTTAAGACACTGACCAACGGTGCAGGGATCAGGGGTTAAAGTGCCCAATGAACAAGACTGGCTGAGGCATAACATATTATGGGGAAGATTGCTTTAGGAGGCATTTTATTCATATTTTAATTATCACTACTAGCAAACGCACTCTCAAAGCATGTTAACATAAGGCGCCCTATAAGGCACATTTTAAAGTGCACTGTCAGCCAAGGCACCCTAGAATGTTGCTTATAGGGCACTTTAGAGGGTGCCGTATGAGGTACCGCAAGGTCAGTGTACTGTTTTTTATGGCAGCACTGTGCAGTTTAAGGAATGAAAAGCATAAGTAGGTGCGCTGACAGGCAAGGAGGAGCAGCAGTGGAGCACAATGGTTAAGGCACTGACCCCCTGATACAGGGGTCATGAGTTTGCTCCCCAGTGTGCCTAATACATAAGGCTGGCTGTGGCATCGGCTTTGCATTGTACATATTTTGTCCTGCAGCACTTTAATTTTATGTTATTAATTGCTGCCAGCAAACACGCCCTCATGTGCCGTAATTGAAGGTGCCGTATAAGGCACCCTATAAGGCACTCCATAGGGCACATTATAAATTGCACTATCCACCACAGCACCCTAAAATGTCCCCTATAGGGCACCCTAGAGGTTGCGTCAC
The DNA here is from genome assembly GCA_033557465.1 of Ichthyophis bannanicus. Classification (NCBI taxonomy): domain Eukaryota; kingdom Metazoa; phylum Chordata; class Amphibia; order Gymnophiona; family Ichthyophiidae; genus Ichthyophis; species Ichthyophis bannanicus. Next base: position 744,308,655 of record CM066034.1, on the reverse strand, counting down.
AGGTTAATGTATAGTGCACCTTATATGAACGGGAACCATAAGGTGCCCTATAGGGCGCCCTATAAAGCACCCTCAGAGGCACCTTATGGGTACAGTACGCTGAGGGTGTTTTTGCTGGCATCAAAATATGTACATTAAAAAAAGATAATGCATTGGACAACCCTATCAAATAACCCCACTGTGGTCACCAGGATAGAGTTAACCCACCCATACCCATGATGCACAACACCTTCCATGGCTGAAAGAAGCTATGCCAGAGGTCCAAAGCAGTGTTAATGTGTGCGATAGGTAGTTTCTGCACAAACACCTTGGATATCTCTGTCTGTTTCAGTCAGATGTAGCCCCCATGGACCTCCAGGTGGGCTATGCACCACCCCCCCCCCCCTCCAGGGCTGAGGGTGGCATAAGGGTCTCCCATCAATAGATCCACATTCTACCACCCTGCAAAGGTGGCAGTAGAGGGGACCATCAACCCCAGTCCTGCTGAGGAACAGACACCCCACAGGGCAATCAATGCAGCTCTATACACATCCATAACACAATAGCAGACATACATTAGGCCTGGATATGGTGAGCTGCACCCCACCACTATATGATATTCTCCTTCAGCAAGTCATCCAACACTGCACCATGCAAGCTGCTCCATCAAGACACATACCAGCTGCAAACAGTGTGCTAGTTAGTCCACAGTGCATGTTCCCAGTGGAGATGCATGCACCCAGAACTGGGATGTCAGCATACACAGCAAGCAGATAAATCAGTGACTGGGCCCCAAAAGAAAACCCATATCTATCCCATAAAAAAACACTATATAGCACTATGGGGGTGCCTAGCCATGCTGTGGTTACTGCACAGTCAGGGTGAGAGTGATCTCTCAGCAGGACATACTGAGGTCACCCTGTCCGTGTAGGTGGTGGCCGGGCACTGAGGTTTCCCAGTCAGTGCCCTATGCCCTGTGCAGATGCACCCTGGCCAGGCCACCCTGTCCGGCCTATACCCATGGTACCTTGCTCCTCATTATGCACATTGGCAGCCCAATACTGGCAACATTGCTGGCAGTGTGGGCTGTGGAAGGTGTTTGCAGCCACCACACACTGGATAGAGAGACAGCCACCCCCACACCTATGCCAGCATTGTGCTACTATAGAGGAGTCCAGCAGCCATACCCACCACATCAGTCCTGGGCACAGTACAGGCATGGATATGGTACGCAATACTGTTGGGGGTCACTCCCCAGGGTGGTAAACACTGTCAGAGACCAGACCTGCAGCGCACACCGCAGACATCACACTGATTGTTATGGTGGAGATCAATGAGCAAAATGTGCTTAACGTAGGAATTGATATCTGACAGTTATCATGGGCAACATTTGATAGCTGTGTACCATATACCCAGGTGTAGGGTGGCAGTGCTAAGGTATGCAACTGCTAGTATTGGGAGATACAGGCAGGGCCCAATGTCCTGCCTCTCCATGAGGCATTGGCCAATGGGGCCTGTGGGGGTGTGTGTGGGTGTGTCTGGCCCTGTTGGCTGCTGCTTTACTGCAGAGTGTCCCAACTCCAGTCCTGGTGTTCTAACCACTGTTCGGGTTTTCATGCTGTCCCTCATAAATATGCATGAGCTACATCAGCATACCATGGGGGTGGTGCATAGATATGCAGCACAGGCATCTTTATTAGAGGCAGCATGGATCCTGCATGGTGTGGGGCCCTCCAGGACTGTATTTGGGAGACTCTGCTCTAGGTAGTGCGGCTGTTGATGGTGTCTGTGTTTGGTGTGGTAAAATATAGGCGTATGAACCATGCATATGTTCTCAGCAATAAAGGTTTGTCCTTATTATCACGGTTTAGTTGTAGGAAAAATATGTGGACTGGATTGGCAGTAGCCCCAGCTGGACTTTGTACCTGTGATCTTCTGTCCTTGCACGCACTGTCTGTGTGCACTGCACCACCATGTTGCCACAGACATGTGGTGTTCCCTGGGGAGTCCATGACTGTACATCCGACAGAGCCTGTCTGTTGCGGTGGACGGTGCCAGCCTGCACAGGCCTAGGCCACTGTCTGCTGTGGTTTGCAGCCACTGCCCCCTCCACCACCTGTACCCTTCCGCCAACATGCAGACATGTCCCTATCTTGGAAAAAGCATATGACCATATTGAGTTGTGGCACTCCAGGACTGAATTTGGTGGACTCGGCTGTAGGTAATGCCCATTGTTATGGTTTGTGTGGGGTGTAGGGTAAAATATAGGTGTTGGAACCATACTTATGTTCTCTGCAATAAAGGAGTGTCTGTACTATCACTGTTTAGTGGTGGGTAAAACTATGGGGACTGGGTAGGCAGGAGTCCCAGCTGGGATTTGAACCTGTGACCCTCTGGCTCTACAGATACTGGCTGCATCCGCTGTACCACACAAGTAGTGCAGTCTCTGGAGATAGGAAACCTGGCCGCACGAGTCAGACACCTTGCTCTGCACAATTTTACTGTGGGCTCGTTTACCTTGTATGGGGACAAAGGTGCAAATAAACCTAAAAAATGACCTCCAAAGAAGGGGAAAAAAACCAAAACCAAGCTGGGCAACAGTGATATCAATGGGCAACCTGAAAAACACTCCCAGGAAAGCTCCATTAAAATGCAGTGCTTTTGAAAGAGTCTACGGAGCGTAGACCCTTCCAAAAATCATTTATTTTTTTTGGAGCTTTCCTGGGAGTTTTTTTATGGTTGCCCATTAATATCACTTTTGCCCAGCTGGATTATAATTTATTTGGAATTTGTTGTGGTCATTTTCAATTTATATTTGCTATTTTGTTCTGTGCACATGTATCACACTGCTCACGTTTTGCAGGTTTCCCCGGTTTTGCTGTACATTGCTGACGGAAATGGTTTCTCTTCCCTTTAAATCGGCTCTAACGCGAGGTTTTCACTCGCGGTATTTTTTTGCCAAAATTCAGCCACGCTCCTGTGCGGGGAGCCTCTCCCCTCCCACTCTCCACCCATTGACCACCGTCCCTCCGCCCCTTGGGGGCCTTCCTCCGCTCTCCGTACGCCGTTCCCCACCTCTATCGCACATCAGCGAACCGCACACTTGCGCAGGCTCGTTAGTGTGAGGTGCACGTGTGCGGGGGCCCATTAGTGTGACGCGCACGCGTGCGGGGCACTTAAGAGTACTTAAGTGCATCATTAGCGTACACTACTGTGCGCCACGCAAGTGTGCGCGGTTTAGTAAACATACCCCTAAATGGCCAATTTCCTCAATGGAGAAAGGTCAATAGTGGAGTACTCCAGGAATTTGTACTGTGCCCGCTGCTTTTTAATGTATTTATAAATGACCTGGAAATGGGAATAATGAGTGAAGTGATCAAATTTGCAGGTGACACAAAATTATTCAAAGTTGTTAAAACACAAGAGGATTGTGAAAAATTGCAAGAGGACCTTGAAAAATTGGGAGACTGGGTGTCCAAATGCAGATAAAATTTAATGTGGACAAGTGCAAAATTCTGCACTTAAGGAAGAACAACCCAAACTACAGTTACACGATGCAAGTTCCACATTAGGAAAAGGATCTGGGTGTCATTGTGGATAGTATGTTGAAATCCTCTGCCCAGTGTGCAGTCACAGCCAAGAAAGCAAATTAAATGCTAGGAATCATAAGGAAAGGAATAGAAAATAAAACCAAGGATTTTATAATGTCTCACTATTGCTCTGTGGTGTGACCACATCTTGAATATTATGTGCAATTCTGGTCACCGTATCTTAAAAAAGGATATAGCAGAATTGGAAAAGGTACAGAGAAGAGCGACCAAAATGGTAAAGAAGATGGAAGTATATTCCTATGATGAAAGGCTTAAAAAGTTAGTGCTCTTCAATTTGGAAAAAAGATGGCAGGGGAGATATAATAGAGGTCAATAAAATAATGAATGGAGTGGAACAGATAAACGTAGATTGATTGTTTACTCCTTCAAAATGTAGAAAGACTAGAGGACATACAATGGAGCATATTTAAGACTACTCAGAGGAAATATTTTTTCATTCAGTGTGTAATCAAACTCTGGAATTCATTACCGGAGGATGTAGTAAAAGCTGTTAGAATGTCTGGACTTAGTACAGACAACTGACAAAGGTATGCTTAGTATTTTATAATGTGATATATATGTAATTTTGATTGTTTTTAATTATTTATTTATTTATGTGTATCAGATATTTATTTGATTCTTTTGAGTGTTATGATATATATGTTTTTATACCAACTCAATAAGGATTACTGATATATATGTCATAGTTTGGTTTCAATCTTTTTGTGGCGTTCTTTTTTATAGATGATTTTTATATAATGGTTTTATGTTTTTATGCTGTGCTGATCTTTTTTTGGTTTTATTATCATCATTAATTTTTATCTTTATGTATACACTTTGGGGTATGTTTACTAAAAGCCCGGTAAAGTGCGTGCTGCGGTAGAGTGCGTGTGCCGTATAAGGAGTGGGCGTTCCGTCCTGAAGAAGAAAAGCCGTGATTGACAGATGCGCTAAGGTGCGCGGCGCCCGTGTGCGCCCCGCACCTTACTGCAACTGAGAGCTGAACGGGAGGCATATGTGTCGCGCTGATCTACAAACAGAAAAGCAGAGCCACAGCACAATGGTTAAAGCACTGACCAATGATGCAGGGATCAGGGGTTTGATCCCCCACTGTGCTCAATGAACAGGGCTTGGTGAGGTGATATTTTAGGAGGCATACAAATAATGGGCGGCATAAGGCGGCGAGCAGATGGGCATTAGGCTATTGCTTGAGGCTATTTAATAATAGGAGGCATAAGGCGGCGCGCTGATGTGTAAACACAGGAATAGATCCACAGCACAATGGTTATGACACTGACCAATGGTGCAGGGAGCAAGGGTTCAATTCCTCACAGTGCCCAATGAACAGGGCTAGCTGAAGCATTACATATTATGGGGAAGGTTGCTTTAGGAGTCAATTTATGTTTATTTTAATTTACAGTACTAGCAAACGCACCCTTAAAGCGTGTGAACATAATGCGCCCCATAAGGCACATTGTAAAATGCACTGTCTTCCACGGCACCCTAGAATGTTGCTCACAGGGCGCTGTAGAGGGTGTCGTATGAGGTACCGCAAGGTCAGAGTACTGTTTTCGATGGCAGCACTGTGCAGTTTAAGGAATGAAAAGCATAGGTAGGTGCGTTGACATGCAAGGGAGAGCAGCAGTGGATGCACAATGGTTAAGGCACTGACTGCTGATACAGGGGTCATGGGTTTGCTCCCCATGGTGCCTAATACGGAAGGCTGGCTGTGACAGCAGGTTTGCAATGTACATATTTTGTCCTGCAGCACCGTATGTTTATTTTATTAATTTCTGCCAGCAAACACGCCCTCACGTGCCGTAATTGAAGGTGCCGTATAAGGCACCCTATACGACACTCCATAGGGCACATTATAAAGTGCACTATCTGCCACGGCACCCTAATATGTCCCCCATAGGGAACCCTATAAGTTGTATCACAGGATAATGTATAGTGCACCTTATATGGACGGAAACCATAGGGTGCCCGATAGGGCGCCATATAAAGCGGCACCCTATGGGTACAGTACGCTGAGGGTTTGTTTGCTGGCAACAAAATATGAACATTAAAGACAAATAATGCTTTGGACAACCCTAACAAATAACCCCAATGTGGGTTTGAACCCATGACCTCTGGCTTTACAGGCAGGGACGTAACCATTAGGCTACAGCTCTATAGCTGCTGGCAAGCCCCTGGCAGGCTGCAGAAAGCCTGCATGTCACCACACAGACAGTCTGCTGTGGTCACCAGGATAGGGTTAGCCCACCCGTACCCATGATGCACTGCACATGCAAATCAGCTGTCCACAGATGGACACAAGATGGGGAATGCACCCCCACAGCACCTCGGCCTGGTTTGGGGAAGTGACCGGGTGCACCCACACAGCACCTCGGCCTGGTAGGGGGGTACTGACCGGGTGTTTTACTGGCACATAGTAGCTACACACCGTCACATCGTGCGGGTACTGTGCTCACCGTGAGTGTGCAATGAGGTGCCCAGGACCAGATCCACAACACCGTCCATGGCTGATGGAGGCCCAGAGCAGTGTCTATGTGTAAGATAGGTAGTGTCTGCACAAACACCATGGATATCTCCATCTGCCTCAGTCAGGTGCAGCACCCACACCTCCCCCCCCCCAGGGTGGCAAACAGGGGCCCCCCCCATCAATAGATCCACACTCTACTTCCCTTCAAAGGTGGCAGTAGAGTGCACCATCAACCCCAGTCCTGCTGAGGAACACACACACCCCACAGGGCAGTCAATGCAGCTCTATACACAGCCATACCACAATAGCAGACAGACATAAGACCAGGATACGGTAAGCTGCACCCCACCACCATCTGATATTCCCCTGCAGCAAGCCAACAGTCACTGCAAGCCGCTCCAGCAAGACACATACCAGCTACAAACAGTCAGCTAGTTAGTCCATAGTGCATGTTCCCAGTGGAGATGCATGCACCCAGAACTGAGATGTCAGCATACACAGCAAGCAGATAAATCAGTGACTGGACCCCCAAATGGAAACCCATATCTATCACATGAGAGAATTACTATATAGCACTATGGTGGTGCCTAGCCATGCTGTGGTCACTGCACAGTCAGGGTGAGAGTGATCTCTCAGCAGGACATACTGAGGTCACCCTGTCTGTGTCGGTGGTGGCCGAGCACTACGATGTCCCAGTCAGTGCCCTATGCCCTGTGCAGATGCACCCTGGCCAGGCCACCCTGTCCGGCCTATACCCATGGTACCTTGCTCCTCATTATGCACATTGCCAGCCCAATACTGGCAACATTGCTGGCAGTGTGGGCTGTAGAAGGTGTTTGCAGCCACCACACACTGGATAGACAGACAGCCACCCCCACACCTATGCCAGCATTGTGCTACTATAGAGGGGTTCAGCAGCCATACCCACCACACCAGTCCTGGACACTGTACATGCATGGATATGGTACGCATTACTGTTGGGGGTCACATCCCAGGGTGGTAAACACTGTCAGAGACCAGACCTGCAGCACACACCGCAGACATCTGTTTGAGTGTTATGGTGGAGCTGAATGAGCAAACTGTGCTTTACGTAGGACTGGAGATCTGCCAGTTATAATGGGAAACGCTTGATAGCTGTGTACCGTATACCCAGGTGTAGGGTGGCAGTGCTGAGGTATGCAACTGTTAGTATTGGGAGATACAGGCAGGGCCCATTGTCCTGCCTCTCCAGGATGCATTGGCCAATGGGGCCCCTGGGGGGGGGGGGGTCTGGCCCTGTTGGCTGCTGCTTTACGGCAGAGTTCCCCAAATCCAGTCCTGGTGTTCCACACACTGTTCTGGTTTTCATGCTATCCCTCATAAATATGCATGAGCTACATCTGCATACCATGGGGGTGGTGCAGAGCTATGCAGCACAGGCATCTTTGTTAGAGGCAGCATGGAACCTGAATGGTGTGGGGCCCTCCAGGACTGCATTTGGGAGACTCTGCTCCAGGTAGTGCCCCTGTTTATGGTGTCTGTGAGTGCTGTGGTAAAATATAGGCGTATTAATCATGCATATGTTCCTAGCTATACAGTTTTGTCCGTACTATCACGGATTGGCAGTAGCCCCAGCTGGGCTTTGAACCTGTGACCATCTGTTCCTGCACACACTGTCTGTGTGCACTGCACCACCGTGTTGCTACAGATATGCTGTGTTCCCTGGGGAGTACATGACTGTACAGCCGACAGAGCCTGTCTGTTGCGGTGGACGATGCCAGCCTGCACAGGCCTAGGCCACTGTCTGCTGTGGTTTGCAGCCACTGCCCCCTCTGCCACCTGTACCCTTCCGCAAACATGCAGACAGGTTCCTATCTGGGAAAAACATATGACCTGAGTGAGTTGTAGCACTCCAGGACTGACTTTGGGGGACTCGGCTGTAGGCACTGCCCATTGTTATGGTTTGTGTGCGGTGTAGGGTAAAATATAGGTGTTGGGACCATGCTTATGTTCTCTGCAATAAAAGAGTGTCTGTATTCTCACTGTTTAGTGGTGGGTAACATGATGGGGACTGGGTTGGCAGGAGCCCCAGCTGGGCTTTGAACCTGTGGCCCTCTGGTTCTACAGGTACTGGCTTTGTCTGCTGCACCACACTGTAGCCACTGGAACAGTGCAGTCTCTGAAGATGTGATACCTGGCCGCACGAGTCAGACACCCTGCTCTTCACAATTTTACTGTGGGCTTGTTGACCTTGTATGGGGACAAAGGTGCAAATAAACCTCACAAATGCCCTCCAAAAAAGGGGAAAAAAACCATAACCAAGCTGCGCAACAGTGATATCAATGGGCAACCTGGAAAACACTCCCAGGAATGCTCCATTAAAATGCAGTGCTTTTGAATGAGTCTACGGAGCGTAGACCCTTCCAAAAATCATTTCTTTTTTTTGAGCTTTCCTGGGAGTGTTTTGTATGGTTGCCCATTAATATCACTGTTGCCCTGCTGGATTGTAATTTTCTTAGAATGTGTTGTGGTCATTTTCATATCATATTTGCTATTTTGTTCTGTGCACATGTATCACACTGCTCACGTTTTTTGTGTTTCCCCGATTTTGCTGTACATTGCTGACGGAAATGGTTTCTCTTCCCTTTAAATGCGCTCTACCGCGAGTGTTTCACTCGTGGTATTTTTTCCTTGTAAATTCGGGCACGCTCCTGTGCGGGGAGTCTCTCCCCTCCCACATTCCACACATTGACCCCGTCTCTCCGCCCCTCGGGGGCCTTCCTCCGCCCTCATTTCGCCTTTCCACGCCTCTATCGCACATGAGCGTCCCGCAAACGTGCGCGTTTTCGGCGCACACGTGCAGGGCCCGTTAATGTGATGTGCACGCGTACGGGGTGCTTAAGAGCACTTAAATGCATCATTTAGGGCGCTCAAGTGCGCCCCGCACAAGTGCGCCGTTTAGTAAACATACCCCTTTATGTTTTTAATTATTTATTTAAGTTATTTTTATATTTTTTATTAACTGTTAGGTCTCATGGTGGTATGTACATCTGTATATGTACTTTAATTGTTTTATGGTTTATATTGTCTTATATAGCCTGCCCCTGAAGAAGGCAACGAAACACGGCCTGTGTCGGGCCATAGGCTTTTTATCCAATAAAGTACGTCTTCCTACTGCTGTCCACGCTTCTGACTGGGTTTGTTGTAAGCACGTGGACCCGTGCTTTTGGTTGGTACCAAATAAACGTAACCTTACATTTGTTTTCCAGGATATTTCTCATCTGGAAAAAGTTCTTACACTTACAGGGGAAACGAAGATGAAAAGTTGCCCCAAGGGTCAAAAACCGGGGCTTCAATCCAGGAATTGCTTCTGATGCAGTTGAATAGTGTGTGTTACATCTGGAAAAATAGTCAACCGTTGACAACAAAATTGGGCATCCTTTTTCTTAAAAAAAGCCTTAAGAATACAATTTTACTGACTCTGTAACAAAGGTGACCAAAAGAGTATAATGTTTAGAAATAACATCAGTAGAATCCTCAAGGGAGGCTGTAAGGTTATGATTAACTGAAGGAACCAGTACATTCATACCAACCTCAGTGGTGCTAACTTCTTTGGACCGAGTAGGGAGATAATAAGCATGGACATTCTCAACAGGATCAGCAAATGCCAACACTTCACTAAAATACTTATTAAATAAAATATCAGAGGAAAGTAAATAAGAAAAATTCAAGAAATGCAGATTCTGACTACACAATGAATTCTCCAACGTTTCCACCTTAGCATGGAGAGACAAAGGGGTATGTTTACTAAACCGCGCACATGTGCGCGGCGCACAGTAGCGTACGCTAATAATGCACTTAAGTGCTCTTAAGTTCCCTGCACGCATGCTCATCACACTAACGGGCCCCCGCACACGTGCCCCTCCCACTGACGGGCCTGCGCAAGTGTGCGGTGCGCTGATGTGCGATAGAGGCGTGGAAAGGCATTTCGAGGGCGGAGGAAGGCCCCGAGGGGCGGAGGGATGGGGTCAATGGGTGGAGAGTGGGAGGGGAGAGGCTCCCCGCACAGTTGCGTGGCTGAATTTCAGCCAAAAAATACCACGAGTGAAAACCTCGCGTTAGAGCCCATTTAAAGGGAAGAGAAACCATTTCCGTCAGCAATGTACAGCAAAACCGGGGAAACCTGCAAAACGTGAGCAGTGTGATACATGTGCACGGTACAAAAGGGCAAATAAACATTAAAAATGATCACGGAAAAAGGGGAAAAAAATATAACCAAGCTGGCCAAGAGTGACATCAATGGGAAACAGTGAAAAACACTCCAAAGGAAGCCCCAAAAAAAAGAAATGATGTTTGGAAGGGTCTACGCTCCGTAGACCCTTCCAAAAACCATCTCACTTCCTGGAGCTCCCTTGGGAGTGTTTTCACTGTTGCCCAGTGATGTCACTCTTGGCCAGCTTGGTTATATTTCCTTCCCTTCTTCTCGTGGTCAGTTTCAAGGTTTATTTGCCCTTTTGTCTCCATACAAGGTAAATGAGGCCACAGTGAAACTGTGCGGAGCAGGGTTTCTGACCCCATCGGCCAGGTTTCCCATCCCCAGGGATTGTACTGTCACTGTGGCCACAGTGTGGTGCAGCGGACACAGCCAATGCCTTGAGACCAATAGGTCAGACATTCAAATCCCAGCTGGTGCTCCTGCCAACCCAGTCCCCTTAGTTTTCCCACAACTAAACCGTGATAGAACAGAACCCTGATGCAAACACCCTTATTTTACCGCACAGACACCAGATACATGCGCATCACCTAGACCACAGTCCCCTGAAGGCAGTCCTGGGGGGTCACATATCATTCAGCTTTGATGCTGTCTCCAATATACGGGCATGTCAGCATGGTGGCAGAGGGGTATTGTTGGCGGATGGGGCTGCGGCTGGTGCCCACAGTAGACCATGGCCTAGCCCTGTCAAAGTGGGTGCACTGAAACGAACAGGCCCTTTCAGATGTACAGTCATGGACTTCCCAGGGATTACAGCACATCTGTGGTAACACAGTGGCGCAGTGCACACAGACAGTGTGTGCTAAAACAGAAGGTCACAGGTTCAAACCCCAGCTGTGTCAGCTACCAACCCAATCCCCTTATTTTACCCATGAAGAAAACATGGTAGTAAAGACTGACCAGTAGTTCTGGGAACAGAAACATGCCTCAAATGCAAATATTCTACCCCATTGAACACAAACACCATAAAAAAGCGGTACCTAGAGCAGAGTCTCCCAAAGGCAGCCCTGGAGGGTCAAACACCGGTCAGGTTCCATGCTGCCCCTAATAAAGATGCCTGTGCAATGTAAATAGCAATGGTGCAGAATAGCATGTTGCCAGAGGGGTACCGGTGGTGGAGGGGGGCAGTGGCAGCTGCCCACAGCAGACGGTGGCTTAGCCCCCCTCACGTGGGTGCAGTGCACCCCAACAGACAGGTGCTGTCTGACAAACAGCCATGGTATCTCCAGGGACTACATTGTCCCTGTAGCCACAGTGTGGTGCAGTGAACACAGGCAGCATGTTCAGGAGCAGAAGGTTACTGATTCAAAGCCCAGCTGGGGCTCCTAGCAACCCAGTCCCCATATAATACCCACATCAACAACGTGATAGTGAAGACAAACCTTTATTGCAGAGAACATAAGCATGGTTCAAACACCTCTTTTTTACCCTAAAGAGCACAGACACCAGAAACATGCGCAACACCCAGAGCAGAGTCCCCCAAATGCAGTCCTGGAGGGCCACATATCATTTAGCTCTGATGCTGTCTCCAATATAAGGCCATGTCAGCATGGTGGCAGAGGGCTACCGGTGGCAGAGGGGGCAGTGTGCGCTGGTCACAGCAGGTGGTGGCCCAGCCCCCTCACGTGGGTGCAGTGCACTCCAACAGACAGGCCCTGTCTGACAAACAGCCATGGACTCCCCAGGGAATGCACTGTTTACGTGCTAAGACGGTGGTGCAGCGGATGCAGCCAGTGCCTCTTGGACCAGAAGGTCACCGGTTCATAAGGCCAGCAGGGGCACCTGCCATCCCAGTCCCCACATTTTACCCATTGAAGAAAACATGATAGTAAAGACTGAACCTTTAATGCTGAGGACATAAACGTGGGTGAAACACTCATATTTTACCTTAAACAACACACACCACATAAACATATGCATTACCTACAGCAGAGTCCCCCAAATGCAGTCCTGGAGGTTAAAAAAATCGCTCAGGTTGGATGCAGTCTCCAATAAAGATGCCTGTGCTGCAATTCCAGGTACCGGCCCCATGGTATGCAGATGTATCATAGGCATATTCATCAGGGACATCATGAAAACCCGAACAGTGTTTGGCCCACCAGGACTGAAGTTGGGAACCTCTGCCCTAAAGCAGCGGGCAACAGGGGCAGAAACACCTGCACCTGCAGGCTCCAACATCCAAAGTCAAATGCAGAGGCAGGATATTGGGCCCTGTGTGCATCTCCCAATACTAGCATGTGCAAACATTAGCAATGCCACACTAAACACAGGTATACGGTACACAGATATCAAAAGGTTGCTATGATTACTGGCAGATAGAAATGCCAAAGTTAAGCACAAGCAGCTCATCGAGCTGTATCATACCAACCTCTCTGATGTCTGTGGAATGTGTAAAAGGTCATGTGTCTGATAGAGTCCACCACCCTGGAGAATGACTCCAACAGTTTTGCCTAACATAGCCATGCCTGCACTGTGCCCAGTACTGGTGCGGTGTCCAGGGCTGCCAAATACCTCTACAGCTGATCAATGCTGCCATAGGTGTGGGGAGTGTGTGTCTGTCTATCCAGTGTGTGGTGGCTGCCAACACCCTCCGCAGCCCAAGCTGATAGCACTGTTGCCATTATTGGCCTGCCAATGTGCATAATGTGGAGCAAGGCATTGTGGGTATAGACCAGACAGGGCGGCATGAGCAGGATGCATCTGCACAGGGCATAGGGCAATGGCTGGGACATTGTAGTGCCTGGCCACCACCTGCACAGACATGGTGTCCACAGCATGTCCTGCTGGGAGGTCACTCTCACCCTGACCGAGCAGTGACCACAGCATGGCCAAGTTCCACCATTGTGGTATATAGTAGGTCTCTCATGTGATGTATATGGGTTCTGTATTTCTGGGGCCCAATCACTGAGTTAACTGCCTGGTGGGTGTGCTCACATCCCAGTTATGGGTGCACACATGTCCTCTGGTAGCATGCACTATGAACTGGCTAGCGGACTGTCTGCAGTTAGCATGTGTATGGCTGGAACACCTTGCAGGGTTCAGCAGCTATGGACTCACTGTGCTCGCTGCTGGAAAATGTCAGATGGTGGTGGGGTTGTGGGCTGTTTTAAGCCTTACTGTCTGTCTGCACGTGAAGTATGGATGCGCACAGAACTGCAGAAAGTGCGCTGTAGGTTCCTCCTACCGCAGCTGGACTGAGGTTGATGGCCCTGTCTGCCGCTGCCACCATTGCAGGAATATAGAATGTGGATCTGTTGTTGGGGGATCCTGGGTTCCAGAGGGCAGGTTCGGTGGTCTGACACACTCCACCTATGTGTCCAAAGAGCTCCTTTTCTCACACACCGCACCTATATCATGTGGCCATGGCACCCACAAAGGATATGCACTATTCCGTGGGCATCGTAGTCCACAAGGCCCAGATGTGACTGGGATATATAGATGGACAAAGGTGTACCATAGATGTGTCTGATTGGACAACCTATCAAACATCGGCAGAAATGGTGACCTGAAAAATGGCCCATCTCAGCCAGGATAGGTGATGTGCGCACCACCTCACCCTCAGGGTGAGCACAGGCCCCACACACTGTAACGGTCTGTAGCCACTCTGTACCAGCAACACAGAAGGTCATTACCCACCACTAGGCCTAGGTGCTGTGGGGGTGCACACCCCATCTTCGGACCATCTGTAGACTGCTGCTTTGCATGTGCAGTGCATCATGGGTGCGAGTGGAGTACCCCTACCCTGTTAAGTGCAGCACACAGTCTGCAGAAGATAAATTGTAGTCAGCCAGACCTCTCTTCATAGTTATAGAGCTGTAACCCAGTGGTGACTGCAATGCCTGTGAAGCGACAGATTGGTGGTTCAAGTCCCTAGTGCGGTTGTCCACCAAACATTTTTTAGATATTTACATTGCCGCATATACTGCGCTAGTCAGCATCAGTGCTGTTTACATTGCACAAACTGGACATACATTGAACAGGGCATTGTAACATGGAGATAACTATTTTACAGGGTACATGGGGGCTGCCTGGGGCAGTATGTGTGTCATGTCATGTAGTACTGCCAACAGAGAAACCATCACAGTGCTGTAACCCTAGGCTGCCCTATAAGGTGGCTTATGGGGCACATGAGGCTAACAGCACTGTGAGGATCTTAGAGCTGCCACCACTAATTTACATTAAAACACCTGCCATTGGCTGTACTCACAAATAACCCCACTGTGGACGGAAACACACAACCTCTGCCTTCACAGGCAGCGAGGTAAGCTGTGGGCCACAGCTCCATATCTGAGAAAAGATGCCTGGCTGGCTAAAGAGGCAATCCTGCAGACTGTGTGCTGCGGTTATCATGGGTGCGTTGATACATTAGTAACAATGCTGCACTGCACATGATGTTTATAGCACTGTAAGGGTGTTGCTCCTGGCAGTACTGATGTAATGTAGAAAGGAGACTGCCGCAGGTAACACTGTTGCAACGTAAGAAGATATATGCCTCATGCAGCACTGATGTACATTAAAAGTACTATGCCTAATTTGTCACCGCTGTATAATAATGTGTGCTGCCTGAGACAGGTAATCCAGAGCCCCACTGGAAAATTGAACTCATGACCCCTGGTTTAGCAGTCCATGTATCAACCATTGTGCTACACCTCTGCCACCAGGACTGTATGCCAGCACACATAGTAAAGGATAACGTGCAGTAAGGTGGCATGCTGACCTACATCACTTCATAATGGGTACCACGCAACCTATTGTGCATGTGCAATGTTCAGATATGGTGCTCCCCCCTACCCCCCCTATGGCAACCTCCACATCATTGCTGGACACACATGGAGATGCACCACTGAACATACTCCAGTGGCACACACAACCCCATATCACCAGGGTGTCTGATAGCCGATGCTGATGGTTTGTCACTTATGGTTAGGACACTTATAACAAGCCCATCAGAGTGGGCCCTCAGTCACCCTGGTGATATGGGGTTGTGTGCCAATGCTGTTTAATACATCCCCCCTATCCCCAGGAGTCCAGAGAGCACATCAGAGTGGGCCCTCAGTCACCCTGGAGATATGGGGTTGTGTGCCAATGCTGTTTAATACATCCCCCCTATCCCCAGGAGTCCTGAGAACCCATCAGAGTGGGCCCTCAGTCACCCTGGAGATATGGGGTTGTGTGCCAATGCTGTTTAATACATCCCCCCTATCCCCGGGAGTCCTGAGAGCCCATCAGAGTGGGCCCTCAGTCACCCTGGTGATATGGGGTTGTGTGCCAATGTTGTTCAAGGCAGCCCCTCTATCCCCAGGAGTCCTGAGAGCCCATCAGAGTGGGCCCTCAGTCACCCTGGTGCTATGGGGTTGTTTGCCAATGTTGTTTAATACTTCCCCCCTATCCCCAGGAGTCCAGAGAGCCCATCAGAGTGGGCCCTCAGTCACCCTGGAGATATGGGGTTGTGTGCCAATGCTGTTTAATACATCCCCCCTATCCCCAAGAGTCCAGAGAGCACATCAGAGTGGGCCCTCAATCACCCTGGAGATATGGGGTTGTGTGCCAATGCTGTTTAATACATCCCCCCTATCCCCAGGATTCCTGAGAGCCCATCAGAATGGGCCCTCAGTCACCCTGGTGCTATGGGGTTGTTTGCCAATGTTGTTTAATACATCCCCCCTATCCCCAGGAGTCCTGAGAGCCCATCATAGTGGGCCCTCAGTCACCCTGGTGCTATGGGGTTGTTTGCCAATGTTGTTTAATACATCCCCCCTATCCCCAGGAGTCCTGAGAGCCCATCAGAGTGGGCCCTCAGTCACCCTGGTGCTATGGGGTTGTTTGCCAATGTTGTTTAATACATCCCCCCTATCCCCAGGAGTCCAGAGAGCACATCAGAGTGGGCCCTCAGTCACCCTGGTGCCATGGGGTTGTTTGACAATGTTGTTTAATACATCCCCCCTATCCCCAGGAGTCCAGAGAGCACATCAGAGTGGGCCCTCAGTCACCCTGGAGATATGGGGTTGTGTGCCAATGCTGTTTAATACATCCCCCCTATCCCCAGCAGTCCTGAGAGCCCATCAGAGTGGGCTCTCAGTCACCCTGGTGCTATGGGGTTGTTTGCCAATGTTGTTTAATACATCCCCCCTATCCCCAGGAGTCCAGAGAGCACATCAGAGTGGGCCCTCAGTCACCCTGGAGATATGGGGTTGTGTGCCAATGCTGTTTAATACATCCCCCCTATCCCCAGGAGTCCTGAGAGCCCATCAGATTGGGCCCTCAGTCACCCTGGTGATATGGGGTTGTGTGCCAATGTTGTTCAAGGCAGCCCCCCTATTCCCAGGAGTCCTGAGAGCCCATCAGAGTGGGCCCTCAGTCACCCTGGTGCCATGGGGTTGTTTGACAATGTTGTTTAATACATCCCCCCTATCCCCAGGAGTCCAGAGAGCACATCATAGTGGGCCCTCAGTCACCCTGGAGATATGGGGTTGTGTGCCAATGCTGTTTAATACATCCCCCCTATCTCCAGGAGTCCTGAGTGCCCATCAGAGTGGGCCCTCAGTCACTCTGGTGATATGGGGTTGTGTGCCAATGTTGTTCAAGGCATCCCCCCTATCCCCAGGAGTCCTGAGAGCCCATTAGAGTGGGCCCTCAGTCACCCTGGTGCTATGGGGTTGTTTGCCAATGTTGTTTAATACATCCCCCCTATCCCCAGGAGTCCATAGAGCACATCAGAGTGGGCCCTCAGTCACCATGGAGATATGGGGTTGTGTGCCAATGCTGTTTAATACATCCCCCCTATCTCCAGGAGTCCAGAGAGCCCATCAGAGTGGGCCCTCAGTCACCCTGGAGATATGGGGTTGTGTGCCAATGCTGTTTAATACATCCCCCCTATCCCCAGGAGTCCAGAGAGCACATCAGAGTGGGCCCTCAGTCACCCTGGAGATATGGGGTTGTGTGCCAATGCTGTTTAATACATCCCCCCTATCCCCAGGAGTTCTGAGAACCCATCAGAGTGGGCCCTCAGTCACCCTGGTGATATGGGGTTGTGTGCCAATATTGTTCAAGGCAGCCCCCCTATCCCCAGGAGTCCTGAGAGCCCATCAGAGTGGGCCCTCAGTCACCCTGGTGCTATGGGGTTGTTTGCCAATGTTGTTTAATACATCCCCCCTATCCCCAGGAGTCCAGAGAGTACATCAGAGTGGGCCCTCAGTCACACTGGAGATATGGGGTTGTGTGCCAATGCTGTTTAATACATCCCCCATATCCTCAGGAGTCCTGAGAGCCCATCAGAGTGGGCCCTCAGTCACCCTGGTGATATGGGGTTGTGTGCCAATGTTGTTCAAGGCAGCCCCCCTATCCCCAGGAGTCCTGAGAGCCCATCAGAGTGGGACCTCAGTCACCCTGGTGCTATGGGGTTGTTTGCCAATGTTGTTTAATACATCCCCCCTATCCCCAGGAGTCCAGAGAGCACATCAGAGTGGGCCCTCAGTCACCCTGGAGATATGGGGTTGTGTGCCAATGCTGTTTAATACATCCCCCCTATCCCCAGGAGTCCAGAGAGCCCATCAGAGTGGGCCCTCAGTCACCCTGGAGATATGGGGTTGTGTGCCAATGCTGTTTAATACATCCCCCCTATCCCCAGGAGTCCAGAGAGCCCATCAGAGTGGGCCCTCAGTCACCCTGGAGATATGGGGTTGTGTGCCAATGCTGTTTAATACAGCCCCCCTATCCCCCGGAGTCCTGAGAGCCCATCAGAGTGGGCCCTCAGTCACCCTGGTGATATGGGGTTGTGTGCCAATGCTGTTTAATACATCCCCCCTATCCCCAGGAGTCCAGAGAGCCCATCAGAGTGGGCCCTCAGTCACCCTGGAGATATGGGGTTGTGTGCCAATGCTGTTTAATACATCCCCCCTATCCCCAGGAGTCCAGAGAGCACATCAGAGTGGGCCCTCAGTCACC
Organism: Ichthyophis bannanicus; assembly: GCA_033557465.1. NCBI lineage: Eukaryota > Metazoa > Chordata > Amphibia > Gymnophiona > Ichthyophiidae > Ichthyophis > Ichthyophis bannanicus. The sequence goes on along the minus strand of CM066034.1, from coordinate 744,290,405 downwards.
CTGGAGATATGGGGTTGTGTGCCAATGCTGTTTAATACATCCCCCCTATCCCCAGGAGTCCTGAGAGCCCATCAGAGTGGGCCCTCAGTCACCCTGGTGATATGGGGTTGTGTGCCAATGTTGTTCAAGGCAGCCCCCCTATCCCCAGGAGTCCTGAGAGCCCATCAGAGTGGGCCCTCAGTCAACCTGGTGCTATGGGGTTGTTTGCCAATGTTGTTTAATACATCCCCCTATCCCCAGGAGTCCTGAGAGCCCATCAGTGGGCCCTCAGTCACCCTGGTGATATGGGGTTGTGTGCCAATGTTGTTCAAGGCAGCCCCCCTATCCCCAGGAGTCCTGACAGCCCATCAGAGTGGGCCCTCAGTCACCCTGGTGATATGATGCAGTGTGCCCATGCTGTTGAATCCATTCTCCCCATCTCCAGGAGTCCTGATACCTGCGTATGGTTTCCTGGGATTCACCCTGGTGCTATGTTGTATTTCGCTGCTGAGGTGCCGTAGGACACCCAAAACCCAGGGGGCCAGAGAGCTGACTGTAACGGTGGGTATGTCAGTCAGATATTTTCCTAGGCTATAGTGGGTAGGTTGCACATCTCCCACAGTCCATGGGGTCCACAGCTCGGCACACACACCGTAGATGTATCCAGATAAGGTACATGCAGATGGGGATGTGCATAAACAAAACCTCACCCACATTAGCTATGAGATCCAATTCTGAAGGTCTGTAACAGAGACATGTCCCCAGCTATGCATGCTGAGTCAGGTCACACATCTGCCCAGCCCCCAGGCAGCACACACCTGTTTGCAGATGAATATCACAGATGCTGGTGGAAGGATACATGCACCTGTTCAGGTTGCACACCACAGCCTGAAACCCACACATGAGCATAGGTGGCAATAGGCCATACCCGTGCAATGGCCCCTGCCCCATAGTGTTTGCAGGCACACCTCCCATAACCATCAAGGGCCCAGGTCAGAGGAACATAACAACATCAGATAGACCTAAATGTTACAGATGCACGTTCACCAAGAGCAGTATGCTGCGTGCAACAGTGGCCAATTAGGTCAGACGTACCTACCATTATTCCCACGACAGTCAGGTCACACAGCACTTGTAGTGTGTCAAACATTGCTACCCATGGCCTTGTAGAAAGCCACATGTCATGGACGTGGCCCCTGGTAAGGTGCATAGGGCCACCCACCCAATGTCCCATGTATGGTCACATCACCCATGTGTGCTGGGATAACATCTCGCCAGTGGGTGTGGGTTGGATGACATGTTTAGATAATGTCACCACAAATGTGTGAAACATACCACATACAGGTTTGGGGGGGGAGGAAGGCTGGACATCATGATTGCCAACCAAAACGTGGTATGGCTGCGCCATGTCAGTCAAGGGGGCACAGGGGAATGGACTGGTGCGTTCAGGATGCCACGCCCAATGCACATAGGTGTCACTGCACACATGCCCAGACCCACAGCTATGCATGCAGGTGGCACTGGGGACAGCTAATCACCAGGAACAAGCAGGAATTAGTTGTCACATGTTGGTATTGTCTGCCCTGTTGCAGCCTGCATGTGACCGCTCCCCAGCAGCCAATGGGGAAGCATATGGGAGCATCCCACAGCACCTGCGTGCTGCCCTGATGCCCCTCCCAAATGCTGCTCCCCAGTTCATCATGTTACGCCAAACCAGCAGGTCATTGTTCCTGTGAGCGCAAAACACCTCTATGGTATTGCCACTCCTGTGTCTGCGCCTGCCGACGTCTTCCCTACCGGTAACACTGGTGTATGTTAACTCCCATCCCTAGGAGCTGTGTTGACCTCACACAAACAAAATACCAGGGGAAGACTGAAAATATCCTTTGCACGTCTCCCCTTGATTTGTGCATAGGCCCTAATTCCACCGTCACCATGCAAAAACACTCCTTGTGTCTGAAGACATGCGCAAAATGTGTCGGTAGATCCTCTGTCACTGACAACCATGCTTGCTGTCCAGAATGCCTAGGGCCCACTCACACCATGTCTGATTGTTTGGCATGTGGGGTGGCATCCAAGAGTGGTTGGCCGACCAGAGCAGCCAAGCTCATTACCCACCACCCCACTGATGTGGCTGTGGTGGCAGCCATGTCCCCAGGGGAGT